>CM060935.1:765974044-767224044 GCA_030765085.1 Allium cepa
GACAAAAAAGGATCCAACAATGTCATTGTTGATCATCTATCATGTCTTTCAAATGCACCATCTTCTTTACCGATCAACGAGAAATTTCCTGATGAACGACTCATTTCCGTTTCCACTGATCCTTGGTATGTCGATATAGTGAACTATTAGTCACTAAGGAAACTCCTTCATTTTTTTCAAAACAAGATAAATATAAATTTCATTCCCAAGTCAAGTACATCTGTTGGAATGATGCATACTTGTTTAAATATTGTTCCGACCAAATCATTCGATATAGCATCCCAGATTGCGAAATTAAGAGTGTTTTTTATTTTTGTCATAACCAAGCTTGTGATGGTCATTTCGGTCATAAGAAAACCACAGAAATGGTGCTCCAATGTGGTTTTTACTGGCCTACACTTTTCAAAGATGCATTTGAGTTCTGTAAAACTTGTGATCGCTTCCAAATGTTAGGAATAATCTCTCGATGAAATATGATGACTTTGAACCCCATTCTTATGGTTGAAATCTTTGATGTTTGGGGTATTGACTTTGTGAGACCATTTCCCAATTCTTTCGGAAATCTGTACATTCTTCTTGTTGTTGATTATGTCTTTAAATGGGTTGAAGCCATTCCATGTAAAACAAATGACCACAAAATTGTTGTGAAATTCATAAAAAAAACATCCTTTTGAGGTTTGGAACTCCTCACACAATAGTAAGCGATAATGGAACCCATTTCCATAATCAATTATTTAAAACTCTAATGAAGAAAAATACCCGATAACCCATAAGTTATCCAGTCCTTATGATCCTCAAACTTGTGGTCAATTTGAAGTTTCAAATAGCCAAATTAAGCAAATTTTACAGAAAATTGTAAATAAAAATCGAAAAGATTGGTCATAAAAATTAACAAATGCGCTTTGGGCTTATGAAACTGGGTATAAAACATCTTAGGATGTCTCAATTTAGGTTGGTATATGGTGAAGCATGTCACTTATCCATTGAACTTAATCATAAAGCGCTATGGGCGATTAAGAACATCAACTTTGATCTTGAAAAAGCTAGTGAAAATAGAAAAATTGCAACTCGGTGAATTAGAGGAGTTTGGAAATGACGCGTATGAAAATGAGAAAACTTACAAAGAAAAAACAAAAAAAATTCATGACAAGTCAATCCTAAGGAAAATATTTTCGCCAAATCAAAAGGTTCTTTTATATGACTTTCAATTTCATTTGTTCCGGGGAAATTAAAATCAAGATAGACAAGACCATACATGGTACGTACTATTTTTCCACACGGTGCCATAGAAATAGAAAACCCATTGATGGATCGATTTTAAAGTCAATAGTCATTGTTTAAAACCTTGCTTGGAGTTGGCAAGTGATCAAGAGGAGGAGCTCATGATTCTTCATGAGCCACGCTACGTCTAGTAGAAATTTTTAACCCTCTCTTATAAATATGTACATATTTTTCTTCATTACACTCATTATTTCATGCATTAACTGTGAGGATATAGTTAAAACCAGGTGTGGAAGGAGTCTCGTGTTTCTTTTTATTTTCCATGGTTTAATTTTTTTTCATTTTCTTTCCAAAAACAGAAAAAACCCAAAACAATTTTTTTTAGCATATTGATTTACTTTTATAGAAACACAATAGAATAATTATACATTTTTTGTTATTAAATTTAAAATTTTGAAAATTCACTTGTCTTAAAAAAAAAAAGTAAAAGTTTGATTACAAGTAAATATGGTGTAGTTAGTATATAGAAGGTTCATAGGTAATAATTATGAAGTATATCCTAATTATAATCTTTGTTTAAAAAGAGTGGTCGATTATTTAAAGTAAAGGCGATAACATTTTTGATCTTCTAAATTAAGTGGTGCTAAGATGATTTTGCGTAACTCTCTCTTTTCAAAAACAAATTCATAAAAATAAGAAACACGTAGATTCATGTGTTCACACGTAAGTGTGTGCACTCACCACGCTTTGTACCCTTCTCTTGTAAGCCCAAAAGGCAGTGTATGATCGGTATATCTAGCCTCGGTTTATCTGAGTTAGGTGTGTGTAAATAATATTAAAATAATAATAATAATAAACACCTAGAGTCATATGTTAATATGCAAGTGTGTACACTCGTCGGTCTTTGTACTCTTCTTATGTAAACCCGAAAGGAAGACTACAGGAAACTTGCGTTTTAAATGCAGGTAGGGACGGCGTGATAACAAACTTGCTATGTTTCGCAGGCTAGGGTTTAAAGGAATCAATTCAGTACGCTATCAAAGTAAAACCCTAAAACTTTAAGAGGAAAAATATTCACTTTCCCCCTCTTTTCTTAGTTATCCCATGGAAGTTTAATCACAATCCTTTAGTCCTCTCTCATCTTTCGCGTCGCTCTCCTCTCGTCTACTTCAATTTACATGTGCCAACCTCTAAGACCAATTTCAACTTATTGGTCTGCATCAAAGATCAACTAGAACATTGATCCATGCATTTCCAGAGAGGACAAGGAAGGAGGTAATGTCGATGTACTTGAAGAAGACAGTTGAGACTGGTCTTTCCTTGGTAACTCTCTTCTCTTTTACTTCGTGCTGCTCTTGCTCACTTCCGTCTCACTAGCAAGGCAATATCCTTATCTTCTCAAAGCTTACTAATTTCTATCAGATTTTATTCTAGATGAATAATATTGTTTGCATGCTTAGTTACTTCATCATTGTTGTCATTTTGTTAAAAAATGTGAAATGAATAGTATTGTTTCAGCCAGCGCATCAGTGTTACTATTAGGTTTTTATTTTATTGGATTTTGGAACTGTTGGATTTGGTACTGATTTAAAATCAGATATAAAGTCTGAAAATTAGGACCGTTTAGCTGTTCAACCTTCAAAGAAAAAAGATAAAGATAAAACCTTTTTTAAATTTCATTTTATTTATTATAAAATAAAACTTTCATCCCTACTCCAAGAATAAGATAACCTTTTCTGTATTACATTCTTTTGTATACTTGCTTTGTTTTTGTTTGTGTGATATAACTTGGCATAATAGCCATTGAAGTTCGGCTGCTAACTAATTCAAATAACTACTTGAATTATCCAATAATCTTAAGCTTGCTTCTTTACAAATTTTACATATGCATGTGTTGATATGATATATGATATATGTATATGGTAAATTTACGACAATAGGTTTTGGAACTTAATTTTAAATTCACGTATTGGCCTCTAGAGTAGTTAAACTGGTTTTGCTTCTATAGATTGTATTTTATATGGAAACAGACTATTGACACAGGCATACATACATATTCTACGCATTTACTAATTGAACCAGGTACATAGGCACAATAAGTTCTAATTGATTAAGGACAAAAGAGTAGCAATCTCACAATGCAAAGAGAGATGCTAATGAAGAATGCAGTTACCATATCTTCTATGGAAAATATTATTCTTTTAATATTCTTGGCGAGAAATGCCAAACGTGGCTATTGGCAGTTTATTTTCAACTACACCTGATACTTAACACTTGATACTTAACACTTTATATAGCTATGTTCATTCGACACTTGACCCTCCACCCGTAGCTCTTTCTAACTTGACTCGATGTTCATTTGTTGAAAGTAGCAATCTCTATATAGTTAACAATTTATTGATAAGTGTAGTCATCTTCTTGGATTATGTAACATTGGAGAGACTTTTGGTTTGCCAAATGATTGTATCTGCTCTGAAGTTATGATCTCATGGTTGATGGTTTTGATGTAAGAATTTTCAAGATAATCAAAGCTTTTTAATTACTAAGAGATGATTGGTTTACTAAGTCTAGTGAAACAACAGATAAGATTGGGTCTTTGATGTAGAAAAGAGGGTCAATTCTTGAAGTTCTACCACATCTAAAAGGTGATAGCAGTGAACTTATGGGAAACAGTGGCTCTGTTGAAGCATTGCAAGAGTTGTAGATTTTATTCAAAGTTTCAAAAAATTCAAAATGTCAAGATAAATTTGTTTTTGATTTGAATCTTGTAAGAGTACTTGATTATTATGCTGGGGTTATATTTGAAGTTTTATTTAATGGCTCAATGCATGTAATTTTGATAGTATAAGTTTTCAAAAAAGGTATGGTATAGTTGCTCAAAGAACAAGGTTACAAAGTAGTATATGCAAAATTAGGTTCTTCTTATCTTCTCATGCATGTATAGATTCTTATTATAAATATTTTGGATATCTGTAGCTTACTCATGATTCCCTATGTTTTGCACTTGATATAATTTTCAGTTGCCTATTATGATGTAAGTTTGTTTAATTTGACTGACTACTTTTAACAACCTATATACTTTGTAGGTTGTCTCTATTGCTGCTGGAGGGCATTATGATAATCTTGTAAGAATTTTTTGTAGGAAGTAGGTTCCCGTAGTAGATGTCAGCCTTAAAATTGAATGTGTGTTACAATAATTTAACAAACTAAAAAGGATCATAATCAGGTAAATGTGTTGAATGAACTTGATAAGTCATGGATTTGTACCCTGGCTTCATAAAATTTCATATCTAATTTGTTGTGATCAAATATCTTACTTATTCGCATTTGATGATAGAATATCTTTCTTGCCACTATAAAAGCAGTACATAGTATTATAACCAAAAGTTGCTGGTAACTGGTCCACTAACCCCCAGCTTAACATGCCAAATACAAAATTTTTACAGTATTCTAAAAGTGAAAGATCTAACATAAAAAGTAGGTAAAGCATAAATGATGGGAAATCTGATCAGTATAAGAACTTCAATCCCAAGCGAGTAGTTATGTCATTCTACCATTCTATCCATCCCTTTTAATCTTAATTTTCGGTGTAAAAAATTGGCACCACATCGTATTTCTATGATTAAATTAGATATTATATCATAATTCGTGTCTATTTTTGTTAAATTGTCCTTATATTGGCAGTTTATTTGCTCCTGGTTAAAATTTTAATTGATCAATCTTCTTAACTTGATCCATTCAATCATTTTTTCCCTTAAAATTAAATATGACAAAACTAGATCACATTGTTGTTTTTATGCACTGATGAAAGTTATGTCTTTTAATGTATTTGAATGCTTACATTATTTAGTTAAAGAAAATAATCTAAACTGTCACTAGGTATTTGAAATAGTATCATGATCAGTATTTATATGTTATATTTCTGGTGTATTTGTGCTTAGAACTTAGTATTTAGCATGTTATACAATGAGTTTCATGTGATATGTATTGCAACTTCAACAATTGACAGATTAATAATGATTGTTTTACAGGTCAAGTTTTAGTATTAGGTGCAGAATCAAATGCTCAAGATAGCGCGAAAGTAGAAATGACATCCCAACAAAACTGCAACAAAGTGAGCAATTTTTTCAAGCTTATGATTTTCTAGTTTCTTACCAAACATCTATTCTTTTATTGAATGATGATTTTTATGCTGTTGGAAACTTAAAATATTATATTATCCTTTTTCTACTAATAAAATTAATCAGTTGTACAAATTTAGAATCAACATATGCATTATAATTACAGATGAAACAAAGTAGACTTTGGTTTGCTGATATAAATTATTTATTGAATTTTGTTTTTCTTCTTTAGTCGATGACCTTCTCAAGTATATTTATGCCTTCGCAACTGAGAAGACACATTAGATTTTTCTATATAATTTATAGAATATAATTTATGTTGCATACATCAAATATATTAGAATTTATCTAACATAATAAAATTTAATTAAGTTAACTAAATTATATAGAAACTAACTAGTTTTTATAAAATTAATCAAGTTAACTTGGTTTTGGAAATATTTACACAACAACCAAGTTTTATAAAATTTAGCAAGTTTGATAAAATTTAATGAAGTGCACTAAGTTTTATAAAAATTAGATAAGATTTAAACCAAGTTTATGAATACTAATTAAAATTATAAAGTTCAATTAAGCATTTATGAAATTCACTTATGCTTTGCAAAAATTAAATAATTTTTAAAAACTAACAAGTTCTACAAAAACTAACTAAATTTATTTCAATTAACTAAGTTTTTTAAAAGTCAACTAAGTTTTTTAAATGTTAACCACACTGTATATGCTTGTTTGTTGCAATGCAAAAAGTTGTACATTACCCCTTTAACGGATTATATTCAAGTTACCATTGCCAACATAGTCTCTTAAAATATATTGTACTTTGTTGAACTATATGATTGTGATGGATATAAATAACTAAAATCCATGCTGAGTAGAGGGCATCCTGATTTTATTTCAAATTTAGCACAGTCATAGTGTAATTGATTTTTACCTTTTTCCAAAATAGGGATTTCTTACAGTATAATTTTTTAGTTTGGCAAAAGGTTGAATGTTTATAGGATAAAAATATCTAATTTCAAGTTTCTCTCTACCATTTATGTGATAACCCGAATTTTTGGGCATCTGTTAATTTGAAATTAACAAGATTAGATTTATTAAAATACTAATTTGTAAATTGAACAGATATAATTCTGATATATATATATATATGGATATGTATATAGATGAATTTGTACTATAATAAATGCTGAATTATACATATTTGGATAGATATTTATTTGATAATCCCTTGTTATAATTATTGAAATTGGATAATATTTTTTTAATGATCTTCTTTTATAATTATTCAATTTGGCAAAATTTATCTTTTACAAATAAATATGTTCTCTATTATAATATATATATATATATATGTATGTATGTATGTATATGTATATTGTAAACGCTTAGCTATGGTTTAAATTCAAAATTCATTTTCAAGGTTATTAAAAATAAATTTTTATATTTTTACAACAATAAACATAGTACATGTATATATTTACTTGCTAAAGTATTAAACCTCAAAGTTTAAAATAGAATTCAATAAAGATTCATACTTTCTTTAAGTATATACATATATAAATATAAAGGTAAATAGCAAGTATAACACATAAAAAATAAATATAAAGACATATACTAACTAAAACATAAGATATAAATAAGAGCTCTAGACATTTGTAAGTTTTGTGATACATGAAATCAACATTTATAGCTTTTATAAAACATGTAAAGACAAGTGTCATTGTTTTTTTTTTATTTTATTTGAAATATATAGATTAATTCAAGATGTATATTCATTTTTCAAAAACCTCTTTTTCTTACTTTCATCTTCTGCTGTAAAAAAAATCAATCAAACTAACAATAAAAATCAAAATCTGTTCAACCTACCACCCGAAGCATGATAAGCAAGCTTCAGATCCAAATCCAACAACTCGAACTTGAAGCAAGGATCATCTCAATAAGATCAGATTCAAGTTTCGGTTCTTAGCCCAGGGAAGTACAAATCAAATTAAAATACAGATCATTAAAAAAAATTCCAGATCAAATCATCTAAGCCTTTTCCTCTGTATCTTCAGGAAACTGTGAGTAAACAAATTTCTAATCTGTTTTAAAAAATTTGTTGCATGTAGTAAATTTGAAGTGAGGTGTGATAAATGATCATATGATTGTTTATTATGAATTTTATATATATATATATATATATGAATGGAATGGGTGTGCATGTCTGTTTACAGAACCTTTGTTCTGTTCTTGTTGTCCAGGTTTAAGATTTTATAAAAGAAAATCATGTTCTCCTTCCCTGATCTTCTTGAGGACTTAATGTATAAACAAAACTTGTTTGTTATACCATGATATTAATTTTAAAAATATTTTTAAGCTAAATTAGTAGCTAGATTTTTACAGAGAGGAAGAGGTACAGTGAAATCCCAATCTTATCAAATTTCGACTTGAATGATTTCTTGTTTCAGGTTTATAATTTGATTTGTGATCGGAAACTAGGATTTTTAAAAATAAAATCTAGATTTTTAGGCTTTTAATTAGAGAAGGATTTCATGTTGATCGTAAAACGAATTTTAAACGTTTTTTGATGATCGGTGTAGCTTTGGGGGTTGGGACCACTGTTGGAATTGGCTAGGAGGTAGACGACCTTGGTAAAAATGGTGGATGGTTTTATTGATCACTATGGCGACGAAAGATTGGTGAAGTAGGGTTTTAGCTCGGTACTGGGTCGATGTTGGATTCATGGTCAGAAGGGTGTCGTCATCATGCCGGACTCGATCACAATTATGGGAAACGAAGCGTAGGTGAGTGGCGGAGTGATGGACGTGATCGCGAGGCCTTTGGGATAGGAAGCGACGGCGCTGAAGGTTTTTCCGTGGGGTTTCGTGTTCCAGGAAGAGCTAGATATCTCGATTTCAATTATCGGCGTAATCATTCGAGTTCGGTGGTCGGAAGATTTGAATAGGTCATTGTCGACTTTTAGGTGATGGTAAAGTTGATTGGAGCAGCGGCGAGGCATCGTGCATGTGTATGAGTTAACAGTGTGTCAGAGGGTTTCTATGTTGATGGAGCTCGGGTAGAAGTATGTTTTGTATCGAGTTTGCATAGTGATTGACTCTGAGTTGTTTCAGGGTTGGCTCGGGTCTGTTTCATAGATAAAGGAACTAAGCTTTAAGTAATTAAGAGAGAGATCGGAAGGGATGGGTTCTGGCTCGAGTTTTATTCATGATGACTGGACTTGGGCCCAGGTATTTTATTAAATGTTTTAAACAAGTTTTAAAAGTAATGCAAAGCAAAATTTTAAACAAAGGATTCCAAGCATGTTTTAAAATTTAAAATGAATCTAGTTTAACTATTTCCTAAATCTAATTCTTATATAACAAATGTTTTTTTATATTTGATTAAAAGATAAAGTGTTTAAAATTTATGTGTTAATTAAGTAATTATTAAGATAAATGGATTATCCTGAATTTAATTAAGATTTTAGGAAATTATAGATTAATTAAATTAATGAAGTAATTAATAAAAGAAGATCAATTAATTAATGATGAAGGATTAATTTATTTATAATTGAGCAATTAATTAATTTATAATTGAGAGTTACCAATTAATTAATTAGAGATCAATTAATTAATAAATAGAGATTAATTGATTAGTAATTAGAGATTAATCAATGTAAGTAATAAGGGATTAATTACTTAAATGATAATTACTTAATATAAGAAATTAAAGGATAAATTTGTTAAGGATTAATTAATTTAACTTGTAATTAAAGGTTAAATTAATTAATAATTAAAGGTTTATAAATTGAGGATAATTAACCAACGGATAATTACTTAACGGAAGTAATTATGGATAATTAATGGTAACTAAAGTATGATTAATTAATGGGTTGTAATTAATTAATGATTTAGTGAGGACTTAAAAAATAAAGTGATTGAAGAAATTAATTTAATTTATTTAATCTAATTAGAAATGGTGTGACCAATTAATCTTGCTTATGATGATTGAATGATATGGTATGCATTGGATTATTTGATATTTCTGATAAGTGATTTGTGATGATATGTGATATGTTATGTTTGGGTTGAATTGTGATAATATGGTTAGTCTATCTGTGATGAATGGCAATGTAAGTATATAAGTCTAAATATAAATGGAATTGTTACAAACTTAAACAGCTTTGTATTAAGATGATATTGTATTCGAAGAGATCGGAATCGGGTATCAGTACATACCCGAAACCACTTTGATTTGTAATCTACAAAAATTCTTTATGAATTTGACTTTGGAATAAATAGGCTGGAATGGAATTAAAATGTAAGCTTGGTCATTTAATCTAAGTAATAATACTTAGATATGATTGTAAGATGTGTATTGACTAAGGTGAGTTAAGATTAAGGTACGAATTACCCGGGTTTTAAGTAATTTTTATGCATTAGTATTTCTTGTTAGATGGGTTTACTAACGCTGGTTTCCAGTCTGACCCATGTGCTACTTTGATGTAATGCTCGGGTCAAGTTTTACAGATTTTTAGGTTAGGACGTTCTGGAGCTCAGGAGGCGAGCTGGATGGTAGGAATGTATGAAGTTTACCATTGAGTTGTATTGTTTGTATCTGGGACAAGTTAATTTTTAACTATCCAACATTTATAATGTTGTAACTCTGATGAATTGTATGTAAAGCAACAATTACAGTTTTTCTTTATAAAAATTGCTATTATTTGTTATTATATTTTGATCTACTGTGAATGTAAGAATCTGTGTTTTGGTGTTTCTGTTTCTTCTTCATCTATCTCTTTCTTCTCTTTCCTAACTATCTGAAATTTTTAGGATCGAAAATATCGGGTTGTTACATTTGGTATCAGAGCAGAAGGTTAAGCGAGAACCTTGGCTCTAGTGGGTTTACTCATTTGAATAAGGGTCAATAGTACCCTAGAATAAGTGTAGTGTGTGTGTGTGTGTGTGTGTGTATGAGAGCGTATTTGTTGTTTTCTTATATAAAGATTTAAAAATGGTTTTAAAAATAAATTACTATTATATAAGTTTATATTTTGAATATATATAAAGCAAAAGTTTTTCCAATATATAAAGAAATTGGCTGTTGATTATTGGAATTAAATAAAAATAATGAGAATTAAGTGGTAATAGTAATACAACCAAATTGAAATTAAACGTAGATAATTTTGAAATAGATCCAAACTGGAACTAAAATCCTGAATTTGTAGAAGTAAGAATAAGATAAAAATGAATTGGTATCCAGATATGATAATCTTGGGTATTATCATAAATGGTTATTGTGTTTAATAATGAAATATTCGTTAATGAGTAAGCGAAATGAAGTAAACTTTTAAGATGAGTATAACTTATAAATTGAAGTGGGTTTTAAATTGTGAATTTTTGAATCCTAAGTCTAGAAACATCTGAAATTGTTTTCAAAATGTTAAAAGAAATGATATTATTCAGACTATTTTGGATGTGATCTTATTTTAAAATAAGAGATGTTTGAAAATTTTGAAGAAAATTTGTTTTGAATTAAAACCAAGGGTGGTTTAAATTTTAAGGTATAACTTGGTGTTTTAAGGAAATAACTTTGTATATATAAGGGATATACATGATATCAAAGATAATTTGAAAATAAACTCTAAGTGTTGAGTTTTAAATTTTTCCTTGGGATGTGATATGGAAACCCAAAGTGATAAGTCTTCGAACTTATAAGTAAGAAAGAATATCGATAGAAATTTAAAATTCGAAATGGTGGATTCAAATTTGAGTAAGTTAATGGGATTAAATTGAATTTAACTTGGAAGAAGTTAAATAAGTCTGAATGAACAACCTGATTTGGAAATTTCAAGATGAAATTGAGATTTAACTTAGAAAAGTTAAATGAGTTGATTTAGAAGGGAGATATATAAGATCTCAAACGGCTTTGAGTCCTGGGAATGGGTAATAAATGCTATCGGTGGATGTTTTAAATAAATTGGATGTTTATTTACTTTGATTTATCCTAATATCATCCTGCTATTGTCAATAATCTATGGAGTTGTGAATTGTTTTGTTTAAAATGAATTAAGAAGTAGCTTGAGATAATATCTATTCCATTATTGGAATTTAATGTAATTAAACTTTAATTCGAAATTACTTAAGTAATTTTTATTTTTATTTTTAAAGATAAAAACTGAACTTGTGAAAATAAAGTCACTTTGAGCTTAAGATTTGAATATTTAAATGGACTTGCAAACTGAAATTGTTGAAATTTGGTTTCAAAGTTAGAATTGGGTAATAAATTGGATTTGAAAGATTAATTTTTTTTAAAGGATTTGATCTATTATTTGAACCTAGAAATAAGTTTATGAAGAGGTAATGGTAATTTTAAATGGAATTTTGAAATTTGGACTCAGAATTTAATTGTTATGCTGTTAAATTAGAAGGTAAAGGTCAATTTGATTTATGGGATTAAATCAACAATTGAAATAATAACTCGAATTTTTATAATTCGAGATGGTTTAAAGTGAGATTGAATTTGAAATTAGTTCAAAATGAAATTTGATTTGAATAATATGGAATTATGATTAGGTTGAATAATTTTAAATTCAAATGTAATTTGAATTGAAATTGGAAAGGAATTGTGGGTAAAATTCAACTTGATTTGGGACTGAATTAATTCAAAAGGGAGTGGAAATTTAAATTGAAATGATGGGAATGGAGATTTGGAAGTTGAACAGTTTGGCTCTGGACTATTTTTAAATAAATTGTTTTAATGCAAACTTTCTAGCTATTTATTATACCATCTTTTCTTTTAAAAACCCAAACCATCTTATACTTATTTTACAATTATTCTTCGAACTATTTAACAATTTTACAACTGTATTATAAACTAATTACTGTTTTTCAACTATTTTATAACTACCTACTATTTTAAAATTATTTTGCAATTGACTAACTATTTTATAACCATTTGACTATTTTACAGTTACTTAACTATTTTACAATTAATAATTATTTTTCAACTACTTATCTATTTTAAACTTTTCAAGCTATTTTCTAAATTTAAGGTGGACAGAGTTCAAGCTGTTTATAATCTATTACCAATTGAGATAAGAATTGAAGTGATAATCCAAATGAGGATTGAAGCAACTATGAATAAGTGAATAGAATCATAAATGAATGTAAATAGAAAGGGAATTGTTTTAGCTAATAACCATGAAGATAAATATGTAAGATGTACGTATATTATTCTAATCGCATAGCGATTTGATCCAGATTCGAACATAAAATTTCGAGATAGTTATATCGATACGAGTCGAGATTTTCACTCGATTTTCGACGGCGAACCTGGATATGGATTTTTGATTGGTTCTGAGAATTCTCTATCATAGTTATGACTATGCAAAGAGAATGACGGTTTCTGATCAAGAAACCAGATCTGAGCCCGCACTAGGAAGTCGGGTGGACGATACTAGTTCGGAAGTGGAATTGGGTGATCGAGTGAGCGATCAGATTGATATAGCGTACGGATGATATGTGTACATCGTACGGGTTTGAATGAAATTGATATTGAAAATTTGTGGATAAGAACTGTAAAATAGTTTTTGAAATGAAAAGTATATTCTGTGAAATATATGATGAAATAAGGTGGAAATTGGATATTTCTATTGTAGAAATTTACTTTATGGAAGTAAGCAATATGGTAAGTGACTTTATAGATTAATCAAGCTTGAATATTGTTTTGGCATAAACAAAGTTATATATATATATATATATATATATAATTGATAAACTCCCCTTGTTGAATCTATTACCAGAAGAAAAGGGTTTTTGAAAGTATTTGCAGTATAAAAAGGGAATTTATACAAGTATGAACTGATTCAAAGATTTTCAAAGTTATATATATATATATATATATATATATATATATCTATATATATGAAGGATTTTATGAGAATGGTTTTGGGAAAAGGTTTTTGGAACCTTTGGATTTGAAAAGGCTTTTGATTTTTGGAAAAAATCAATTTTGGAAATTTGGAAAGCCTAGTTTGAGAATTATCGATTTTGGGATAATCAATTTTGAGAAAGGAGATTTATATAAGATTTATACTAGGTGTATGATTTAGAAGATACTATATGTGTATAGTATAAAGTGTTTTGAAAATGGCTTTGGAGAAAATGGCCCTCCCTTGAAATAAACTTCTCAGGAGTACCATAGGTTGGTACTGCCTTGAGCACCAAAGGGGGGAGGCTCTAAAGTGGTTCCTCTGAGAAAGTCTGGACAAACTGAAGTTTCTTTGGATTATTGGATAGCGGAAGTCGAGGGCGCTGATGCCTACAGAGGCGTTTAGGTTATACTGTAACGACGGTGTAACTCAATGTCACTGCGATCCACTATGGACCATAGTGGAAATCATGTGGAGATGAGTGTCAAGGTCTACGTTTGAGTTTGCCGAGAAGGCGACATAACATCGGTAGACTGCGATCTATGGTCGAGTGGAGTGGAGAAGTTTCATATTTTGGCAGCGGAATTCGAGGGCGTTGATGCCTACAGTTATATGGGTTTCTGCAGTGATAGCAACGTAAACCCAGATGTAGCTGCGATCTGTAGCATGTTTCATGGCGTAATCGAGGGGCGCGGAGTGCCTATAGTTATCTATGTATTTTGCCGGGATGGCAACATAAACATCGGGTTAACTGCGACCATGGATGGGGGTGATGATTGTCAGAGCATTCTCACCAAAGATGTTTCCTCTATTTTCAAAAAAAATGTTTTCCATATTTTCAATAAAATTATTTTCCAAGTATTTTCACTGAATGTTGAAATGGGTTTATCAAATACTTAAAGATTTTCAGTCCTACGCCTGATCAACATATGACCGAATTTCTGTAAGAACAAGGATGGCCTTGTTGAAACATCGGGTTATAAAAAGTATTTTTTTTAAAACTATTTTTGTAATACTATGTAGATTTTATTTTATTTTTTAAATTCTTAATAAAAAGGGAGTTTATAGTTTAAAAATGTTAAAGAGTAATTTATCTGATATAAGTATTTTAATAAATTCTGGCTTCATTCCTTTTCGAGGACGAAAAGATTCTAAAGGGGGAGGAATGTGATAACCCGAAATTTCAGGCATCTGTTAATTTGAAATTAACAGGATTAGATTTATTCAAATACTAACTTGTAAATTAAACAGATATAATTCTGATATATATATATATATCTGGATATGTATTTAGATGAATTTGAACTATAATAAATGCTGAATTACAAATTTTTGGATAGATATTTGTTTGATAATCCCTTATTATAATTATTGAAACTGGGTAATATTTGTTTAATGATCTTCTTTTATAATTATTCAATTTAGCCAAATTTATCTTTTAAAAATAAATATGTTCTCTATTATAATATATATATATGTATGTATGTATGTATGTATGTATGTTGTAAATGGTTAGCTATGGTTTAAATTCAAAATTTATTTTCAAGGTTATTAAAAATAAATTTGTATTTTTTTACGACAACAAAGATAGTATATGTATATATTTACTTGCTAAAGTATTAAAGCTCAAAGTTTAAAATAGAATTCAATAAAGGTTCATACTTTCTTTAAATATATACATATATAAGTATAAAGGTAAATAGCAAGTACAACACGTAAAAAAATAAATATGAAGACATATATTAACAAAACATAAGATATAAATAAGAGCTCTAGACATTTGTAAGTTTTGTGATACATGAAATCAACATTTGTAGCTTTTATAAAACATGTAAAGACAAGTGTAATTGTTTTTGTATTTGAAATATATAGATTAATTCAGGATGTGTATTCATTTTCTATAAAACCTCCTTTTCTTACTTTCATCTTCTACTCTAAAAAAAATCAATCAAACTAATTATAAAAATCAAAATCTGTTCAACTTGTTGGCTGAAGCAAGATAAGCAAGCTTCAGATCCAAACCCAACAACTCGAACTTGAAGCAAGGATCGTTTCCATAAGATCAGATTCAAGTTTCGGTTCTTAGCCTAGGGCAGTACAAATCAAATTCAAATACCGATCATCAAAACAAATTTCAGATCAAATCATCTAAGCATGTTCCTCTGTATCTTCAGGAAACTGTGAGTAAACAAATTTCTAATCTGTTTTAAAAATCTTGTTGCATGCAGTAAATTTGAAATGAGGTGTGATAAATGATCATATGATTGTTTATTATAAATTATATATATATATGAATGGAATGGGTGTGCATGTCTGTTTATAGAACCTTTGTTATGTTCTTGTTGTCCAGGTTTAAGATTTTATAAAAGAAAATCATGTTCTCCTTCCCTGATCTTCTTGAGGACTTAATGTATAAACAAAACTTGTTTGTTATACCATGATATCAATTTTAAAAATATTTTTAATCTAAATTAGTAGCTAGATTTTTACAGAGAGGAAGAATTACAGTGAAATCCCAATCTTATCAAATTTCGACTCGAATGATTTCTTGTTTCAAGTTTATAATTTGATTTGTGATCGGAAACTAGGATTTTTAATAATAAAATCTAGATTTTTAGGCTTTAATTAGAGAAGGATTTCATGTTGATTGGAAAATGGGCTTTAAACGTTTTCTGATGATCGGTGTAGCTTTGAGGGTCGGGACCACTGTTGGAATTGGCGAGGAGGTAGACGACCTTGGTAAAAATGGTGGATGGTTTTATTGGTCACTGTGGCGGCGACGGATCGGTGAAGTAGGGTTTTAGCTTAGTACTGGGTCGATGTTTGATTCAATGTTAGAAGGGTGTCGTCATCATGCCGGACTCGATCGCAGTTATGGGAAACGAAGCGTAGGTGAGTGGCGGAGCGATGGATGTGATCGTGAGGCCTCTAGGGATAGGAAGCGACGACGCTGAAGGTTTTGCCAATGCGGTTTTGAGTTCCAGGAAGGGCTAGATATGTCGATTTTGATTATCGGCGTAATCCATCGAGCTGGGTGGTCTGAAGATTTGAATAGGTCATCATCGAATTTTAGGCGATGGTAAAGTTGATCGGAGCAGCGGCGAGGCATCGTGCATGTGCATGAGTTATCAGTGCGTCAGAGGGTTTTTATGTTGATGGAGCTCGGGAAGAAGTATGTTTTGTATTGAGTTTGCATAACGATTGACTCGGAGTTGTTTTAGGGTTGGCTCGGGTCTGTTTCATAGAGCTTTAATTAATTAAGAGAGAGATCGGAAAGGATGAGTTCTGGCTCGAGTTTTGTCGTGATGAGTGGACTTGGGCCCAAGTATTTTATTAAATGTTTTAAACAAGTTTTAAAAGTAATGCAAAGCAAAATTTTAAACAAAGGTTTCCAAGCAAGTTTGAAAATTTAAAATGAATCCAGTTTAACTATTTCTTAAATCTAATTCTTTATATAACAAATATTTTTTTTATATTTGATTAAAAGATAAAGTGTTTAAAATTTGTGTGTTAATTAAGTAATTATTAAGATAAATGGATTATCCTGAATTCAATTAAGATTTTGGGAAATTATAGATTAATTTAATTAATGAAGTAATTAATAAAATAAGATTAATTAATTATTGATGAAGGATTCATTTATTTATAATTGTGCGATTAATTAATTTATAATTGAGAGTAACCAATTAATTAGAGATCAATTAATTAATAAATAGGGATTAACCGATTAGTAATTAGAGATTAATCAATGTAAGTAATTAGAGATTAATTACTTAAATGATAATTACTTAACATAAGTAATTAAAGGATAAATTTGTTAAGGATTAATTAATTTAACTTGTAATTAAAGGTTAAATTAATTAATAATTAAAGGTTAATAAATTAAGGATAATTAACCAATGGATAATTACTTAATGGAAGTAATTATGGATAATTAATGGGTAATTAAAGTTTGATTAATTAATGGGTTGTAATTAATGATTTAATGAGCAGGATTTAAAAAAAAGTGATTGAAGAAATTAATTTAATTAATTTAAACTAATTAGAAATGGTATGACCAATTAATCCTGCTTATGAATGATTGAATGATGTGGTATGCATTGGATTATTGATATTTCTGGTAAGTGATTTGTGATGATATGTGATATGTTATGTTTGGGTTGAACTGTGAAAATATGGTTTGTCTATCTGTGATGAATGGCAATGTAAGTATGTAAGTCTGAATATAAATGGAATTATTAAAAACTTAAACAGCTTTGTTTTAAGATGATATTGTACTCGAAGAGACCGGAGTCGGGTATCAGTACATACCCGAAACCACTTCGATTTGTAATCTACAATAATTCTTTATGGATTTGACTTTGGAATAAATAGGCTGGAGTGGAATTAAAATGTAAGCTTGGTCATTTAATCTAAGTAATAATACTTAGATATGATTGTAAGATGTGTATTGATTACGGTAAGTTAAGAACTCGTAGTAAGGTACGAGTTACCCAGGTTTTAAGTAATTTTTATACATTAGTATTTCTTGTTAGATGAGTTTACTCACGCTGGTTTCCAGCCTGACCCGGGTGTTGCTTTGATGTAATACTCGGGTCAGACCGAGTATTACAGATTTTCAAGTTTGGACGTGCTGGAGCTCAAGAGGCGAGCTGGATGGCAGGAACGTATGAAGTTTACCGCTGAGTATTATTGTTTGTATCTGGGACAAGTTAATTTTTAACTGTCCAACATTTGTAATGTTGTAGCTCTAATGAATTGTATGTAAAGTAACAATTACAATTTTTCTTTACAAAAAATTGCTATTATTTGTTATTATATTTTGATCCGCTGTGAATGTAAGAATCTGTATTTTGGTGTTTCTGTTTCTTCTTCATCTATCTCTTTATTCTTTTCCCTAACTATCTGGAATTTCCGGGATCGAAAATTCCGGGTTGTTACAATTTAGGCGATTGTCCATATTAAAAAAACCTTCAGTTCTAGTTCCTGAAATTTGATATACCGATAATGGCCTTGGCTGCAACTAAGGAACAAGTTTGGTAAGATCCTGTGACTAAGTTGAATAACAATTGAATAACTTAAGGAGCAAGTTGTATGGTTTATAATCTTTAAGGTAAAAAGTATTGATGATTGTGAAGATGAATCTATTAGTTACAAACTCACATTTACGTTCCAATTTTTCTTTTTCTTTTTTACCACCACAAAACATGACAAATTCATATTCTTAGGGAAACTAACTTTATATCTATAATTAATTCAAACCATAAAACTCGGATATCAAATGCGATATATGCAAATACACCTCTATGAAGAAAAGCAGTGAAAGAAATAGGATAAAAACTCCAATGTTACTTTGATGTTTTAAAAAGTGACAGTACCAAGCAAGTGGATACTTTCTGCCACTCTTAATACCTGTAGTACAAAGTGCCATGATTCCAATGGAGATAAGGTGATTGTGAACTAATGCCAACATATTTGCCTTTAACAAGTAAAACAATTGAAAATAGTGATAACAACTAGCAGAAAGAGGATACAATTCAATGGCCAGTCGTAACGAGCTTGAACCATCTAACAATGGAAGTAACAGGACTGCACTTCATTTGGTGCTTTTTCGATATCCTTAAACATAACCCAGTATCCATTTGAAAAATAGCCTATATAACAGTTTTTTTATTGTTATCTGTGGATTTTGACTGCATACCTGCTGATATGTGTGTTAAAACTAAAAAGTTCAGAGAATCCCAACTCTTATAGAAAAATCCTTATTAACTTTACATAACAAACCCATTATGGTTTAGCATTGGATTCACTTTAGGATGTTACTTTATGATGAAAGATAGTGAACTTCCATTTTGTATTCTCAGCAAATCGATTCAATAATATAATCCTTCTTGTAAAGAATTTAAATGCGGTTATTGTAGACTATCACAAGAAAATACAACATACTTGTGTTAAAGAACCATGCTGCTATCTAAATTCAACTTCCAGGCCTTTTTAAAAAGTATTAATAATAAGTTATTTCGAGAGCCTTTTCTACCTTTTTAAATCAAAAACTAATTTAATATTCTTTAGGTACTTCTGGCATGCATCTAGAGAAATTTTTGTTATATCCCGAGCATTGGCACAATTTATGTCAATAAATAGGTAAGTCTATGCATATAGTTTTGAGCAATATTCATGATGGTGTTTGTGTTGGGTCATGGTTCATTGGACTTGATGTAGAACATGTTAATGAAGGGAAGCTATGTTGTTCATCATGGTCTTCCGACAGCCTTTGCATTAGGCTTTACTCTTTCTTCAAAACTTATAAGCAAACTTCTCTATAGATTTTATTCTTTGTCTACCACATATGTTTTCAGTTGTTCATCATGTTTTCCGTTGTAACGGTATCTCTGTCATGTTTCAAATTGTCTAAGATCAATTCTGTTTTTTCTGGGAGGTTGAGTTTACAGTTCGTGCCACGTTTTAGTCTCAGAATCCAAACCATGTACATGCATAAGTGCTGTAGTTACATCTGGAATATAAATTTTCAACTAATTCCTCGTTGTTGACCTCTCTAGTGAATAACATGCCTTTTGTCATACGAGTGCATGAGGAAGTCATGTTAATAGTATTACATCCCTGTATAAATTTATTGTGGTGTGCATAATTTTTTATATAATTTGCCGAACATTTTAACATGCTCATGAGCAATCATAGCTGCATCTGAAATTGACCAATCTAAAGCATATTCACTCTGCTTTTAGTATGAAATTCTACAGGGTTTTGAATTTGACATGTAGACTTTTAATGGAGATATAATTGAGGCAATTGCCTCAGTTAAAACTTTCAGACTCGGGTAATTTTTTGTAATATTATGCAATTGTATGTTTATTATAATTTGTAAATGCTACTTGATTTTACGGCATGTTGTATACTTTGTATTAGTCAATCGCCTAATGAAATAGTGTGATGAATATTTAGTGTTTGTGTTATGAATACGGTTTAACTTTGTGTATACTTTTTTGATGAATTGATTCTCAAGCATTAGTTTTTCTTTACGGGTAGGTAGATGACTGTGATGCAAAGATAGGTTGCAACGAGTTATAGATCGAAGTTGTTTTTGCTGCTAGAACTACTTTTTGGTTTTAACGTATGTACTACTTGCTTTTGTTTTTCTATTGCTACTTGTTCTATATTTTGTTTTTGAACTATTGATGACAAACTATTTATGTTTGGTGTAAAAATATTGTGTATTTTGATTATGAAATTTCATACGTTGGTTATCAAATATGTGTCCAAAATGTGATATTGATATAATATGTTGATTTTGAAATGTGTTATTGATATAATATGTTGATTTTGAAATGTGATATTGATATAATATGCTAATTTTGAAATGTGGTATATATGCACATTATGGCGGATGTTTATTGAAATGGAATTAAAACATTCCACAACATTTTTTGAACGCAGTTAAAACATTCCACAACGTTTTTTAAACGTAGTTAAAGCATTCCACGGCGTTTTAAAATGCCGTTGAAAGTTTTAATAGCGTTTCAAAAATGCCATTAGATTGTATCTAAAAACATAAAGCACGATCTATTGCAATAACGAGACGCTGTAAATAAATATCACAGCATTAAAAAAAACTATAAAATCCTATCTTAGCACGAAACAAACACTAAGAAAGATCTCTAACTGCAACCAACCAAACGCTGTTAAAAGATTTCATGACACCAAGGAAACGCTATTAAAAAGGACATTCAACAACGTTTATTTCTTGTCATCATATATCCTTGACATATAACTGCAATCGATATGCAGCGTACATGAAAACGCTGTTAAAAGCTTTTATAGTGTTTTTAAAATGCTGTTGAAGGTCCTGTTTATTGTAATGGCAGTGCATGAGCGGTATATTTAGCCTCAGTTTATATGACTTAGGTGTATAAATAGTAATGCTAATATTTTTCAAAATTAAGAGAGCAAGCAATTGAAACCCAAGCACCATCTTCACTTATTTGATTTGACATGTTATTCAAAAGAAATAAATATACCACTTTGAAAAACTTTGATAATCAACTGAAGAATTCATTTCATAGTTGCATAATGTTATCAACCGAAACAACTAGCCAAACTAAAGTCTAATTGTGATTATAATTTTTTTTTGGTTGTCTTGATGAGTAAAAAAGACTAAAATTTCTTGATAACAACCAAAACTTATATCTAACTTACTCGTGTTATTTAAAAGTAAATTCTTCATTTGTAAATATATTTGAAAACTTGCATTATGTAGTCGCATTAGAACTTTCATATTGCATTTGAATTTTATGGGTAGCATCTGTTGAAAACCCTCACGAGACAACACACATCCTACTAGGGACACCTAGAAGTTTAACGGATTATTGCGTACACTCAATGCAATCGTGTTTTCTATGAAAATGGATTTATCCTAATTTTAGTTTATTCAAGGACGAATAAAAAGATAAATGTAGAGGTATTTATTATGCATGTAAAAGCATATATTTTTACTCGCATATATAATCTTCTTTTGTTAAAATAAATGAGCATATTTATGTATTTTACATTTTAAACCAAAATATAAATTGTTTCCA
This sequence comes from Allium cepa, assembly GCA_030765085.1. Taxonomy (NCBI): domain Eukaryota; kingdom Viridiplantae; phylum Streptophyta; class Magnoliopsida; order Asparagales; family Amaryllidaceae; genus Allium; species Allium cepa. The sequence continues at coordinate 765,995,890 of CM060935.1, forward strand.
AATCATCATTATTAATCTTCAATTGGGGCAAAATGGTAATTTTGTGCATGAGTTAATTTTTGAGAAAATGTATTCGCTCATTTTTTTTTATTTGTAGGAAATTGAGTGCAACTTGGATAGAGCTTCGTGGATGTATGCATGCACATATGTTAAAAGCAAATGAAGAAAGGAAATAAAAGCATTCATGCAACATGGAGGAGCCCACATGCCCACTAACTAATGAAACATAATTAAAAGCACATGCACATGTTAATGGAGATTTAAAGGCATGTTAGTGAGGATTAATTAATTCCCTAATGATTACTTGGAGGTTACATAATCCCATGGGCATTTTTGGCAGTCCCCTAAAATGGAATTAGGGTTTTAAGCATTTATAAATACCACTTCTGTTTTATGTAATTAGCTTCTTCTTTTATGCATGTTGTAGCCACAAGATCAATGATAAATAAAATGACTTTTTAATTTCTTCTTAGCCTTCTTCTTATTTGCTTTTGTTTACATGCTGTTTTCTCTTATTCCATCTTATTTCATGCTTTCTATGTTAGTTTATGTCTTTTTTATTTCATGTTAGTAGTATAGATTTAATTCTTGCAATTAGTTTAGTTTTATTTCATGTAAGTAGCTAGCTCTCTTTTCTTTTAATTAGCTATCATTTTCCTTGCTTCTTATGCTTAAATCATTTTGTGTTGATATGAATTCAAATATGAGAAGCTAAACTCCTTTAATTTAGGGGTAATGAAGCTCTCATGAATCATACTAAATCAAGATAACATGGTTGCATTTACGATCTCTCTTTTATGCTTAATGGAAATTGTGAATTATGATAGTTTATGTTTCCTTTTTAGTGAATTTGATAGTCTATGTTGACATCCTAAATAGGCTATGCTTAATCCAATATAAACATAAACTTTTGATCATTTCCCTAAGTGATTTTGATGATGAAAGTCAAATTAGAATCAAAATTTGATGATCTATGTCACTAGTTCATAGTAAATAGATCATTCTTAAACGAGTTTTTATTTTTAATTTCATGTCATTTTCATGAGAATTGATAAGTGGGTTTGAATGGTGTGTTAGCATTTGATGGTTTAAGTTGTGCTAATTAATATTACAAATAAATTATACTACACATCAATCATTTCTACTTAAAATTTAAATGAGAGATTATAGATGAAGTTCACCCAAATATGAAAACACATCAATCATTAGCGTTTAATGGTTGAAGTTCAACCAAATATGAATACACACAACTTATTAGAAGGTCTAGTAGGGAATCTCATGTGCTAAAGAAAAAATATGGTTTTCTCATGGATGGTGAGAAGAAGGATAGTGTCTTAGATGACAACACTCATCTATCATTCCAAAAAGCATGGCAAAGTAAAGACTCTACACTTTTTCTTGGACCAATGAAATTCGAGATGGATTCCATGCATGAAAACAAAGTATGGACTTTGTCTAAATATCCAAAGGGATAAAACCCATTGGCTACAAATTTATTTTTGATATAAAGCTAAACGAAGATGGACAAATAGAGACTTATAAAGCTAGGCTGGTTGTAAAAGGATTTTCGTCAAATTCAAGGTGTTAATTATGACGATACCTTTTCGCTTATAATCATCCTAAGTCCATTCGGATTATGCTGGCCATTACTGTATTCTATGACTACGAAATATGGTAAATGGATGTCAAGATGGTGTTTCTTAATGGCGATTTAGAAAAATCGTCAATATGCTGTAGCCCGATGGTTTCGTGGTCAATGAGAGGGAGGGCAAGGCTTGTAAGTTAGTAAGGTCCAAATATGAACTTAAACAAGCTTCAAGGAATTGGAATAGGTGTTTTGATAAAGTAATCATACAGTTTGGTTTTTACTAGAATACAGAGGAAGCATGCATATACCTAAAGGAACCAAGCGATGCTATTGTATTCTTAGTACTATATGTCAACGATCTTCATTAGACTGGCAATGACATTTTTTTATTGCAAACAGTGAAAGCTTGGCTTTCTAAGAACTTCTCAATGAAGGATTTGGGAAAAGCAACCTATATATCGGTGTAAAGATCTATATAGATAGATCTAAGAGGCTGTTGGTACTTTCCCAATACATATACATAGATACATACTAAAAGGTTTGGTATGGGGAATTCCAAGCATGGAAGCAAAGCAATTTAGAATTGTCCTTTCTAAGTAGGACGCTCCTTAGACCGATGCGGAGAAAGAGCGTATGAAGAGGATATTGTATGCTTTAGCCATCGGTTCCATAATGTACACTATGTTATATACTATACAAAAGCAGCATATGCACGGGGATGCGTAAGCCAATACCAATATAATCCTAAAGAAAAGCATTGGACGGTTGTAAAATGTATACTGAAGTATTTATGAAATACTTAGGATTTATTCCTAATATATGAGAATAAAGACCTACTTATGAAGGGGTATACTAACTCTAGCTTTTAAAGTGATGTTGATGATAATAAATTAGTGTTGGTTTATGTTTTTACACTTAATGGCGGGGTCCTTGGTTGGAAAAGTTCTAAACATGAAAAATTAGTTGATTCGACAATGGAACCCGAGTATGTCACCCTCAATGAAGCAGCTAAAGAGGCGGTCAAGATGCACAAGTTCTTAGGTGAGCTCAGAGTGATTCCCAACACGGAGAATCCAATGGCATTGTTCTATAACAACAATGTAGCGGTACAGATAACAAAAAGGCCCAGAGTACAGAAGAAGTCACGACATATTTTTAAAAAGTTCCACCTCATCAGTGAATTGATTAAGAAGAAAGAGCTCATGATACAAACGGTAGATATCAAGGACAATATAGGAGATTAATTCACTAAAGGTCTACCTCGATTGGTTCTCAAGAAGTAATTGAAGGGACAAGATTGATATTCCATAATTGGCCCCAAGTGCAAATGAGAGATTGATATAGTTAGGGGTACGCCCTTGAGGCAATTCTACAATTTATTTTAAATTATCAACTCAGTAGTCAAGTATCATTCGTAATAAAAGATGTTTTTTCTGTTATATGCTTGTTATAATATATTATAATAAGTTAATTATTTGATTTTATTATATTTAAGTGAAAATCCGTAAATATTGTGTTTGTTATAGTAATTACAAATAGTAGTAATCATGAGCATTTCATCACAATGTAATAAACACATCATTTAAAATATTCCTAGTCAAAATGTATCAAGGCTGGATATCAATGCATCTGTTGAGACTAGAGTACGTAATGCTCTTCAAATGCTGGGCAACGTATTACTCACGACTGCAGTGCACCAAGTGGTTACGTACTAATAGTTATTATATAACTATGGAATGTCTCACTCAATAGTTTTCTATTAGTTAATATGATTAACGTCAAACAAAAAATATCGATGTGACAATATTACACTTTTTTCTGATCTGGGAATACTATTGATCTTTAATACGTAAGTTCCACTTTGATTATAGTTAAATCATGGCACGATGTCCATCGAATGACTATAGTTGGGTCGAGTGTAAGTATTGGAAGTGAAACACTATTCAAGAGAGGTTTCGTCTTCTCCGTCATACGAGGTTAGTATTAGGGTTATTTATAGTTAAAATCTATGACCAAAATAGTTTGGTTAGTAATAATTGTAATTATTGAACCAAGGACCATGTGTTTGGACTATAAAGTTGAATATGGATGATATTAGAATCTTTTCCATTATTGAATCCATAAGTCCTAATGTGATATAGTTTTGACGAAGATAATAGGTGTAAATAATAGTCACTACCGGGTAACGCTTAAATTAGTAAAATTGGTTTTACCGAATTTATGCATGCGATAAATGTGACAACCCGTAATTTTACCACTTTAAAAATGAAATATTTAATTTATTTTAAATATTTAGATGTAGAATTCTCAAACTTAAATAATCATTTTTTATGTGATAAATAAGAATGGTGAACATATTTTTAGAATTTGATTACAAATTCAGGAAGTTTGGTTACTTGTCGAAAAGTGACAAAAGTCAGTTTCCGATAAAATTGGATGTATGTTCAATTTTTGTTTTAATGATAAATAATTCATTTTAAATTATTATAAAATGATAATAAGTGATTGATAAAAGTTTGATAAGTATAAAAATAATTGTTTTATAAATGTTGACAAATTTTCGTTGCAAGTTGACAAATCGACGTCATATTTTTACAATTAGATTTTAATATTATTTAATATGATTTTACAAGTCAAATACAATTGTTTTAGTTATTTAAAGATGATAAGAAACTTATTTCAATTTTTGTCTACATATATAAATATTTTAACAAAAACGGTACAATGTGCTTGTAAAATATTTTGGTCAAAAATCAACATTTGGTTCAATATAAGTTATTGCAATTTCATTGCACCTTTATTTACATAGACACGTACACATTTTATAATATGGTAAGTATTAACAAAATGAATAAACAAAGTTACTTATCCTAAACAAGACTAGAAAATTCTAGAAAATGATTAATAAAAGTAAGTAAGAAAAGACAAAAAAACAAATCACATCAAATCTAACCAAATCTTTATTTTACTTTACTTGACCCTTAAGTTATTGGGACATAAAGTGATGATGTGATAAGGTGATGGTAAGGGCTGAAATCTATGGTTCTCTTTATGGTTAAGTAAGGGCATTTTGGTCATTTCAAGTTATAATATTTTGTTCCAAAACTTTCCTATAAATACATATTTCCTTCTTCACTTTCATACACACTTCTTCTTCATTTTCAAGCTTCTCCTCTCTATTTTCATGTCTCCCAATCTCAGCAAAATAATGGCCAAAAATAGATTAAAAATAAATTAAAGTATAGGTTTAGTCAAAACACGTCAAAACTGCTTCAAATCTCCCCCTTCCCACTCTCTTCATCAACGGCCATTGTTATCCCGCCTTTTGGCAAAGCCGTGATACCAAAAGATTAATCGAAAACCAAAGACAGTTCGTCCCGAAGATCGGTTATACACTGCTCCTCTATGGATATCGATGAATTTTGTCCGAGTCCGGCTTGGGCCACAATTGACCAGACATGACAAGCAAGGCCATAAAAGACAGCGTTTCAAATTTCAGGTTAATCGGAGTTTGTATGAATGAGATATGATCGATACAAGTTAGAAGAAACACACTATTCGTATCCATAGAGGGAGGTTTGAATTTCGAATCGATCAAGTTCGACTCGATCAACAGCATGATAACGATCCGTTCGAATCGTTCGGGTTCAAGTTGAACCTTGGCTGTGCTATTCGAATCCATCGGATTCGTATCGATCAGGATGGAGACAGGTGGTGCACTTCGAGTCCATGATTTCGTATCGACCATGTGAGCTCAGTTCGAATCCATCGACTCTACAGATCTCTCTCGCATCCATCAGGTGAGGCTTCATTCGTATCCATCCAATATACTAGCTTCGTATCCATCTGTCGGCCCTTCGTACGTTTTTTCATATCGATCAGTAATGCCTCCCATATCTTAATTTCGTATCGATCCAACGAATCGATACGAAACATCCTCCTGGCCTTGGTACGAGAAAGGGTATGAATTGCAGGGATGCAAGCAGGTGGGTACGAATGCAAGGTTGCGAAACTATGAAACACGAATGAGTAGGAATATGGATGTGAGAGAAAGATGTCCACGATCTTAGGAAAGAAGCAGTCAATTCGCCACAGAAATCGGATCGATCCAGGAAACTCGCGCCACGTCACTATGCGAACGTGCTTCTGATCGATGCGAAAAGGATGGATACGAAACCATGGATTTAAACTTAGCAGCATACGAAAATCACAAACTTGCATCGATCATATCTCACAAACCACGGGTCCAAATGCAACGAAATTTTCATAGGAGCTTACTTACAAGCTAAAGAACAAGACTACCAATTTTCAGCTCGATTGGATCATTTTCTGATCGATAGGAAATTGATTCGTATCGATCACAGATCGAGTCGAAACTTAGTGGGATCGGTCGCATGGGCCCACTCACGTGCCGGTAGAAGTCTCCCGAAGTTTGAACGCGATATCAGCCTCCTACACCTATAAATAGCCCCCTGAAGCCTTGGAAAAGCGATCTTTGGCTATTCCACATCCAGACTCTGCCGGATTCAATTCTACATCTTACCATCACCGTTGTATTCAAACTTCAGAGCTATAATCTACTGTAACCTACTGTAATAGATTGAAATCATCAAGTGAATCAATAAAGTCATAAACTTCAAAGTGGACGTAGGCCAGATCGCCGAACCACTATAAATTCTGTGTTGTTTACTGCGTTGCTTTGAATTTTCTGAGTGATCTCCATACGTGTTATTTATCTGAAATCTGCGATTGTGAATTATCAAATATCGGGGGTTTGTGACCAATTTCGGCGCAAACATTTTGGTGCTTTCACTGAGAAGTCTAATTAAGGAGTCCTGTCAGTTGAATTTGAAAGTTTAGAGATTCAGATCCGAAAAGTCATGACAAGGCAATCTAGCAGAAGGCAGAGACCAGAGAGAAGTCAACACGAAGGGAGTCAAGAGGCTTCCTCAGGAGCGAACCAAGCTTCAGCCTTCATCACCAGGGATGAGATGGAGACAATGATGAGAAGGGAAGAAGAGATGATCCAGAATTTGTTTTAATAGATTGGGCAACTTGGAGCGCAAAATCGAGGAGCAGACGGAGTTCAGAATGGAGCAAGACCATCCGGCGTAGCACCAGGACTAGGGGGCACACACTTAGAGCATGTTGATCCAATCCCGGAGAGAGAGACAGGGGCGTCCGAGCAACCTGATGGTGGTAGAGGGATGAATGCTCAGCCAAGGGGGCAGATTCCTGAAAGCTCTTATGGACTCGGGGGGCAGATCGAAGGCAATGAACGAGGACTATATCTTGGAGACAATGATAGATTGGCATAGATGGTCAGGCGAGCCATGAGGGGCGGATTAGTAAATAGAGATCTTGAAGATGTGAACAGGAGTCCCTTTTCTCCTGCGATTAGGATGGCTAGGAACCCACCAGAATTCAAGTTAGCATCAGTGGAGATGTACGATGGGAGGATGGACCCCGCGGTCCATCTGACAAAGTATATGAGGCACATGGAAGTGCTGGGGGCATCACAAGAAGTCATGGCCCGGTGCTTTTCATTGTATCTGACAGATATCACAGCACTATGGTTTAGGCAACTGGAGAGCGACTCCATAGGAACGTGGGCTGATTTAGCCAAGAAATTCGTGTGGCAATTCAGGGTTCACATCGCAAGACCCAAGAATGTGATGAGTTTGGCAACTTTAAAGCGGAAAGCCGGGGAGTCTTTGAGGAATTTTCTGACACAATTCAATGCGGTAGCAGCATCGGTGGATCGACCAGATCCATCCACGGTAATATGGCGGCTGTATCCGGAATAGCTGATGGCACAGAGTCTAAAAATTCGTTAACTAAAGATCCACCTATGGATCTAGGAGAATTCTATCATGAGGCCGAAAAGTTTTTACGATTGGAGGATGCTAATGCAGAAAGAGAAGAGGAAATCGATGTTTATGCTGTCAAGGGTGGAAACTCATCTGGAAAAGGTGTAGAGATTGGTAAAGGGAAACGAAAGGCTGAGGATAATGATGACAGGTCAAAGCGACCATGGAGGGAGCCACGATTCACCACTTATTCAGAGTTGAATGAAAGTTTAGAGCGAATCTATCAGGATACCAAAGAGCAGGTTCCCTATCGTAGACCAATACGAAGGGACCCAACTATTGACAAGAGGAAATCAGACAAATATTGCTTATTCCACGAAGTGAACGGTCATAACACAAACGACTGTAGACATCTGAAGGATGAGGTGGAAGGGCATATCGGGAATGGTAGGCTACTTCAGTATGTGAGGAGGCGAGCTCCAGCGGTGGAGCCAGAACGACAACCGTCTACATCAGCTAGGGGTGACCCTGAACCGGGACACCGGATGGTTATCAATTGATTAAAATAACGATGAACAAGTTGTAAATTTCTCACTAACGCGGTTAAACCATTTACACATGTACGGGATCGCGAACGATCCACAGGCATGCTCTGAATGACTATTGACCATATTGTAGTAAGAATTTACACTTTGATATCCTTGTCTTGCTTCTGTTTAGTTTTGATTTGAACATTTGGATTTGGTTTGTTTGGACATTTCAGTTAGAGAATTCATATGAGCATTAATTTGATATTTGCAATTCTGTAAAAGAAGTTACTTGTATATCTGTTGGATCGCGAACGGTCCACAAGCACACCTTGTATGGCGATGAACTGCCAAAGTCGCTAATTCAAAAATTCACCCGAATGTGATATCTGACTCTAGTAATGCCAAGTCCCACTCAATATCCGATCGCGAACGATCACATTCTGCCTCATGCGGCATCCGATCGCAAACGATCACATTTTATCTCGTGCGGCACCTGACCGCGAACGGTCACTATTCATCAAGAACGATGCCCGATTGCGAACGATCGCAAATCGTCTAGAATGACGTCCAACCTCAAACAGCCGCCCTTCGTTTGAAGTGGCATTCGACCGTGAATGGTCACGTTTCACCTCAAATGGCATACGATCCCAAACGATCATCATTCGAGGTCATATGAAACTATCAAGTTCTTTACAGGTCGTCGACAGGATATGAACATCCGGCTTATAGCATTACAAAACACACCTTCCTATCGCAAGGCATGTTTTGGGGGGCAAGTGTTATCCCGCCTTTTGGCATGGCCGTGATACCAAAAGATTAATCGAAACCAAAGACATTTCTTCCCGAAGATCGGTTATACACTACTCCTGTAACGACCTTGAATTTTTGGCCCCGGTTATTTTAATAAATACTTAATCTAAATTTAATATAATGTAATTGATCATATTAAAATAAATATGATTTGGAAACACTGTCATTTGTTTATATAAACTGTATTTTAAAATGGAGATTGATTTGGAATTTGAAATAAGTATTTCAAATAATATTCACAATAAAAATCTATCTTATATAATTAATTAAAATACTTTACTTTATTTCTATTTAGTATAAAAAGATAAATATAGATAATAATGTTTGAAAATTCTAAAATAAAAGATTTAACAATATCTTGATAGAATTTACCTTATAGAACTAAATTAAAATATTTTACATTGTTAACATTTGAGAAACAAATACGAATAGATGATAATGTTCAATATAAATTATTAATATTTATGTAAGTTAAATTATAAATATAAATAAATAAGTGAACTCATGAATCTAAGATTAATGTTTTACGAATGGAAATAAATATGAAGTATAACTATAAATATAAATATAAACAGGGGTTAAGTGAAACATTAAGTATAAATCATAATTATGAACATAAGCATACAATACAATTATAAAATATAAGATGTAACTAAAGATATAAATATGCAAATATAAATTATAACTAGAAAGATAAAATACAAGTATCTAAGATTTGGTACTTTATATTATTAATAGGATAAATATAAGTCTTTTAGAACAAGTCTACCTACAATTATGAACAAATAAATAGCTTCATGTGCAAGTCAAGTGTGACCTGCAAGTGTATATTTACACAACACATATGTATATTGAGTTCAAATTAGAAGTTAATAAAAACAAGTAATATAATAACAAAACAAAATATCTTCATAATCAAAACTTCGTACATAAGCCAAGTTTGTACCTGCAATGTTTATGTCAGCAGAACAACTAATAATTATGTAAACTAAAATTAAAAACCAAAGTACTGTATAATTTCTGCTCAAGCCATTGACCTGCAATATTTGCCTACAAATAAATATCTTTATACATAGTACACTATGTACTTATAATTGTGTAAACATAATTAGCAACCTAAGCATTTAAGTTCCATCTTCTCAGTACATTATTTTGTCAATTCATATGTTTACAAACTTGAACATCTCAGACATAAAAACATGTTTCAGACGAAATCTCAGTACTTTGTTCATTTGTAGTAAATTGAATACAAAAATCAAATCTGTAGGTCAAACAAGTAAAACTGGCCCAGTTGATACCTACACTGTTCAAAAGCTTTTATATATACAAACTTTACATTATGATGTTCATTTATAAAACCTGTAAAGCAAAACCAAAAAGAAGAAAGAGCTAAAGACACCTTCAAGTTCCAGATAATCAATATCAAATTATTATTTGTTCAGGAATTGGGTGCAGGTGAGTAAACAACCTGTTCTTAAGATTGAAGTTAAACTTAAATCGTGTATGTATGATATGATTTGAGAATACTTGATTGAGTGTCTTTCCAGATTTGTCTTTGTTATATATATATATATATATATATATATATCTGTGTGTGTGTATGTGTGTGTGTGTGTGTTGTGTATTACTTGTCCTCTGTTTGGGTTTCAGAATAGAAAATCAACATAGAAGTCAACAATCACTTCATTTAATCATTATTGGACTTTGAAGTTTAAGCAAAACAAGTTGGTTTATATGTGATTGGGATCTGAAAATATTTTTCAGGTAGAATATTGTTTGGTAGCAACTGCAAAAAAATTCATTTTTTAGGGAAACTTAACTTTATGATATTTTTGAATGTCGGGAAACTTGAATTAAATTATATAGCTTGAATTGTTATCAAAAGATAGGAATTTTAAATCAAAGTTGGTAATTTTTCATTAAGAATTCAAAGGGAAATTCATAGATGAACAAAAAGGGGTTTTCGGCCAAATTCAGGCGATCAGAGAAGATGAGGGTGGTCGGGTTATGGGAGGAAGTAGAGGAGCCTACGATGGTCGTAGGAAAAATGACCGGAGGTGATATCATCCACGGTAGCAACGACGACGTCGATTTTTCTTCTGTAAACCTAGTTTTTATGGCGTTTGAATATGGGGTTGCCGCGTTTCCTCTCAGACATCGAGTTGCACGAATTTCTCGAAGGAGATAGTTGAGAGTGATTCGGAGACGTGGCCGACGGCGTTAGCTTTCAGATGGTCGGAATTGTCTCTATGGGTTGAGAACGTGGATAGTGTCTGGGTTGAAGTTTCTCGGGCTTCGCTCCATTTTGGTTGACGAGGAAGTGGAGTCGCTCGATGCTATGTAATCTATGTCGAGGTGATTTGTGATTTGGTGGAGGTTTTCTCGATCGCCAGAGCGACGCCTCTGCTCCGTGCACATGCACAGCTTGTCAGCGCGTTGGAACGATGGGGGCTGGGTACTCTGTTGTTCTCGAGTTTAGGGGATTGAACGTGGGGTCGAACTCGTGTTTATGCAAATTCTGGTTCTAGTTTTTATTTAGGCGTTAACTTAAATAAAATAAAAAAAACAAAGAGGAAGAAAAGAATCAGTAGAAGAAGAAGAAGGAAGGAAGAGAGGGACGCAAGCAACTGATTTTTTCGTGCGGGGTTTTCTCGGGTTCATGCGAGTTTAAATTTTCCAGTAGTAACTAAAAATATATATATACAAGGAGAGAGGAGCAGGGAGCAACCGGGGGAAAGAAATGAAATCACGGACCGTTACTCGAGCAATCTGAGGTGTTCTCTCGGAATTTTTATAACAGGGTTTAAGCTTACGTAACATTTTGCTAATGATGGTAGACAATTCGTATTAATGAAATTAAATGTGGTACAAGCATGTTTAACATTTAAGCTTCCAAGTTAATACTAAGTTATTTGTATTTATTAAAGAAGATTTAAGATGTAAGATAAATAATATGTAGCAAATTAATTATGTTGTAAGTAAAGTAGAATTGTTAACTAATGTGTAATCGTAATTAACTAAATAATCCAAAAATAAAATAAAATAAATAGTTGATTTGGTAAGTAAGAATTAAAAAATTTATTAAGTAATAACTAAATAAGAGAATTACGAAATGGTCAACTAGATGTTTGAAATAGATTGATAAATAAGTTAATGATTAATTTATGAGATAGTGGGTTAATATAAGTCGATTTAACAAATAAATTATACATTGACAATTTGTTTGAATGACTTTGAATTATCTGGATGGATAACTTTTCTGCGATATTATTCTGTGATATATCTGTTCTGGTTGTATAGGATTTATCTGTAAACAACATTATATAAATTAGATGTTAAGTTAATTAGACAACTTGGCCCTTAAAATGGCGGTTGGATTCAATGAGACCGGGATCGGAAGAATCAATTTTGATTCTCCGAAAACCACATCGATCCAATTTAAACGTTAGGTCGTGCATTCTAAAATGAAGATTGAGATGGAGGTTTCAGAATGCAAGGGTTATCGTCGTTAACTCTGAGGGTGATTCCAAAATGAGTGTAACGAGATAATACCTTCGGTTTCGTTCGAACCCGGAACGAACTTGTATGGATTGAATGCTTTCAGCACATCGTCAGGCGAATGATGAGCATTCTAAGTGATATGTTCTTTAAAGGTAATCGCAGCCTCAAGCCTCATCAACCGGGAATGGCTAAAACAGGGGAGATGCAGCAAGGTTAGGTGGGTCATGCCCAAGCAGGACAAGATATTTACCCTGTCTAGATGTTCCTTTTTATTCGGCTTAGTGGGTGGTTGGTCGCGCCAACCACGGGGTTTATCTTGTTCGGGACTGTTAAGTAAAGAATGGTTCCGGCCTTGTGTTGTGGGGGGTCGGGAGTGATCCTCGGTACAGTGATCTAGGCCCCGTACTGTGACGGGCGGTACCCCAGTAGCCCTTCCATTGTTGGAAATCCATTTTCCCTACGAGACCCTACGGTTTTGATTTGTATTACCCACTTTTGTGGCTAGTAGCTGGAATTTAATCATGTAACAATTTCGGCTATTTTCTATTTACTTGAAAACCGTAGACACTATTATAATATCACTGGATTTCCTATAAAATGTTTTTGTTAGCGTAAGGTAAAAACTTACCCGTATTTATGTGTGGGGAGTCTTACGTGATACCTTTATTTTCAAAATGTTTTTCAAAGTTAAACAACTTTAAACCGTTTACTCATACCAGACCCATGTCTGACCCGGAGTTTATATTTTGTGTTTTCATAAACTCTTGGGTACTCAAATTTTTATGAATAGCCAAGTGATAGGTTTCGGACTTGATTTCTGGAGGAGCTTGGAGCAGGAGATTCCAGACGTATATAGCTATCTATCTAGTTCCGCTGTATTAGTTGATATGTACCGTACCTCTGATGTATATAGTGATGGATGTATGTATGACTGTCACATGTATTGATATTGTATAACTCTGATATATGTAAAACTATGTAATATTTATGTGATATATTATATTTTGTTCTAATTCGCTGTGAGATTCTGATGTTGTTGTTCTTTCTTTCTCTTTCTTTTCTATTTTATATCCCTTTCTTTCTTAATGATGATACGTCTTTTTGGTAGTAGAAGGGCGGGTCGTCACAGTTGGTATCAGAGCGAGGTTGGTGCTAACCTTGGCTCTGGTAGGAATTACTCATAGAATAGAGTTTGTAGAACTCTAGAATGAGTCTGAGTGTATTAATAGATATGAGCGTGTAGTTGTTAGTGAATATAAAATTGTTTTCATATTGTGGCGATTTATTTGTTGAGTGTTTATGGATTCTGGTCGATGGATGGGACGCCATTTTATCGATGGGGATTTCTAAACTCTTAAACATGGTAGACCGACACAGTATTGTTTTTAATATATGGTAAATGAAATAATTTTACCCAAAATTATATTTTGAAATAAAAGAAATATTTTTCTGAAATTATTATATATTTGGATGATTGGGTGTTAATACTATAATTGAATAAAAATATTAAAATTTGATTGGTTTATAACCAAATTAAATTATCTAAGTATGGTTTCAATAAAAAGGAATATAACTGAAATTTGATTAAACTAGAATTTAAGTCTCGGAAATTTGGAAGATGTTTAAATGAAATTTAAAAAAAGGATTTGGGAATTTAAAATCTTGGAAATGTTTGAAATGTTTTTCCAAAGATTTAAAGGCAATGATGGAATATTGTTTTGGAAATTATTGTTGATTGGAAATTGTTTGGAAAGAATTTGTGAAAGTAAGGAAGCACTGAACTCACTTCAGTCGCTGGAAAATAATCCTGATGGTGATGGTCACATAATCAGTATTCATTTTCGAGTTTCTAAAGTGATGGATTGCTACCAGAATAGTTGGTCATGATAAATTATTTGGGCTTGTTGGGCATACAAGTTGTTTTAGAAATTTCAAAAGGAATTTTTTTTTGGTGAAAACAAGTGTTTGGAATTTGAAACTTGATTATCATTTCAAAATAGTTTTGGAAATAAAAACCGGGCAAATTGAATTCTAAGAATTCTATTTGATAATGTGAAAAGGTCTAAATGAATCAACTATTGAAATTATAAAGTAAAGTTGATACTAATAAGAAGAAATCGGGAATTTTAATCCCGGAATTACAATTTAACTTAAGTAAATGAAAATAAGAAAACATATTGGAGCTTAACCTGGGATAAGTTAAATGGAATTAAAGTTCAAAATGAACTTAATTAGATATAAAATTTGAAGGTAAAATGATTGTAATTGTGAGGTGGAAATTTATACCTTAAGACAGTAAGTGATATATATATATATATATATATATATATATATATATATATATAAAATTTGAAATTGTGATTATAAGATGAAATGAACCAAATGAGTAATATAAACTTTTAAGTAAACAAATAAGTTTTGAGCTCATATATTGGGTAATAAATTTAAAGAATGGTAAGTAGATAAATTTAACTAAAGTTGAGTTAGAATAAAACTGAATTTAAATGAATTCAGTCGAGTTATATATAAAATTGAATAAAATAAAATTCTATTGGAAATAAGTAATGTTGAATTGAATTAAAACAGAATTGGTGTGAGTGAAAACAAGTCTAATTCAAGCATAAATTAAATGACTTTATTATAAACTCAATAATAAATTGTTCATGTAAATTTAAGAATGGATAAAAGAATAAACTAATCAGTAAATAATTGGGATTTGATTAAAGGAAAATCAAATCAAAGATTTGAATGGAAATTGGTGGAATAGAATAAACTTAAGTTATTGGGTGGAACAGTTTGAAGTAAATAAATAACTTAAGTAAAGTGTGAGATGATTAATTAAAGTATTGGTTGTTGAATTTTAATAAAATGGTTTGGAATCAAACCTGTTGAAATGAAAGAAAATGCAATGAAGGATTGTGAATAAATTAATTGGGATGGAGTCAAGTGTAAATTGAGATGGAGTCAATTGTTATAAAACTTAAGTAATCATTTATTCACAATGATATTGTTGAATTGCATATAAAATGGGTTGTTTGAAGTAAATGAGATTAGATAAAATTCTATGAATTATTGGAAGCAAAATAAGATGATTTTGAATATGAGTTTGTTTTGCTCAAATGGATTTTATGTCTAAGCAAGTAAGTTGTAAATCACTTAAACTAAAGAGAATAATTTGAGAATTGGTTAAAATTAATTGTGATAAGGATTGAAACCTTACATATGTGCTTATGAAAATATGTAATGGAGACTCTGTCAAAACTTTTCAGAATTTGAAAACTAAAAAAAAAAATAGCAACAAAACAATTTCAAATTGGAAATTGAAAATAAATTAGTGGATGAAATAAATTTACAATAATGATAGAAATCAGTTATAAATGAAAAATAGTCAATAAAATTAAATATTCAGAGTTAAAGAAAATTTGAATTCACATGGAATTAGAAATTCAAATTGGAAATAAAAAGATATAAGTGGATATAAAGGCTATGGTGGTAGAGTAATAATATAAGGGAATATATAATGCTTATATTAAACTTAAGAAATGAATGGTGAAATTCTTAAGCAAATTTGGTATTGAGAGAATTATTCCAAGTGGATAGAATCAGAATAATGTGAATAAAAGAAAATTGATATGGTTGATAATCAATGGATATACATACGTAGGATGTACGTATATTATTTTATTCGCATAACAATTTGATCCAGAATCGAGCACAGAATTTCGAGATAGTTATTTATCGATCCGAGTTAGGATTTTTCACTCGATTTTCGACGACGAACCATGAATATGGATTTTGATTGATTTTGGAAATTCTCTATCATAGTTGTGACTATGCAAGGAGAATGACAGTTTCTGATCAAGGAGCCAGATCTGAGTCCGTACTAGAAAGTCGGATGGACGATACTAGTTCGGAAATGAGATTGTGTGATCGAGCGATCGAATTTAATACTGCATACGAATGGTATATGTACATCGTACGGGCTTGAATGAATAAATATTGAAATTCTGTAAAGAGGTCAATAAAATTTGGAAAGAGTTATTACTGTAGCTTTTAGAATTGAAATGCTAGAACGGATGTCTGGAATTCATTGTGTATTCCATATATCTCATCTAAGGAAATTTGTTCATGATTCCCCTTTAGTTGTTAAACTAGTAATTCAGGAATTTGAAAGTTGAATCAAAATTTAATTGTGGTCAGGAATCCAGTTTGGATTGTTCATCATCGAGAGACAACTCTGGAGAAATGTAGGAAGGCATATCCGGATTTGTGTTCGGATAGCTAGTGTTGTTTATTAGGATAGACTGCTTGTTTGTTTGCTAATATATAAATGATATGTATGTTGAATGGTTGGTATAACAGCTTTTAAAATTATCTTTGTTTTAAATTTCGGGGACGAAATTCTTTTAAGGGGGGAGGAATGTAACGACCCTGAATTTTTGGCCCCGGTTATTTTAATAAATACTTAATCAAAATTTAATATAATGTAATTGATCATATTAAAATAAATATGATTTGGAAATACTAGCATATATTTATATAAACTGTATTTTAAAAAGGAGATTGATTTGGAATTTGAAATAAGTATTTCAACTAATATTCACAATAAAAATCTATCTTATATAATTAATTAAAATACTTTACTTTATTTCTATTTAGTATAAAAAGATACATATAGATAATAATGTTTGAAAATTCTAAAATAAAAGATTCTTAACAATATCTTGATAGAATTTACCTTATAGAACTAAATTAAAATATTTTACATTGTTAACATTTGAGAAACAAATACGAATAGATGATAATGTTCAATATAAATTATTAATATTTATGTAAGTCAAATTATAAATATAAATAAATAAGTGAACTCATGAATCTAAGATTAATGTTTTACGAATGGAAATAAATATGAAGTATATAAACTGGGGTTAAGTGAAACATTAAGTATAAATCATAATTATGAACATAAGCATACAATACAATTATAAAATATAAGATGTAACTAAAGATATAAAAATGCAAATATAAGTTATAACTAGAAAGGTAAAATACAAGTATATAAGATTGGTACTTTAAATTATTAATAGGATAAATATAAGTCTTTTAGAACAAGTCTACCTGCAATTATGAACAAATAAATAGCTTCATGTCCAAGTCAAGTGTGACCTGCAAGTGTATATTTACACAACACATATGTATATTGAGTTCAAATTAGAAGTTAATAAAAACAAGTAATATAATAACAAAACAAAATATATTCATAATCAAAACTTCATACATAAGCCAAGTTTGTACCTGCAATGTTTATGTCAGCAGAACAACTAATAATTATGTAAACTAAAATTAAAAACCAAAGTACTGTATAATTTCTGCTCAAGCTATTGACCTGCAATATTTGCCTACAAATAAATATCTTTATACATAGTACATTATATACTTATAATTGTGTAAACATAATTAGCAACCTAAGCATTTAATTTCCATCTTCTCAGTACATTATTTTGTCAATTCATATGTTTACAAACCTGAACATCTCAGACATAAAAACATGTTTCAGACGAAATCTCGGTACTTTGTTCATTTGCAGTAAATTGAATACAAAAACCAAATCTGTAAGTCAAACAAGTAAAACTGGCCCAGTTGATACCTACACTATTCAAAAGCTTTTATATATACAAACTTTACATTATGATGTTCATTTATAAAACCTGTAAAGCAAAACCAAAAAGAAGAAAGAGCTAAAGACACCTTCAAGCTCCAGATAATCAATATCAAATTATTCTTTGTTTAGGAATTGGGTGCAGGTGAGAAAACAACCTGTTCTTAAGATTGAAGTTAAACTTAAATCGTGTATGTATGATATGATTTGAGAATACTTGATTGAGTGTCTTTCCAGATTTGTCTCTTTATATATATATGTATATATATATATATATATGATGTGTATTACTTGTCCTCTGTTTGGGTTTCAGAATAGAAAATCAACATAGAAGTCAACAATCACTTCATTTAATCATTATTGGACTTTGAAGTTTAAGCAAAACAAGTTGGTTTATATGTGATTGAGATCTGAAAATATTTTTCAGGTAGAATATTGTTTGGTAGCAACTGCAAAAAAATTCATTTTTTAGGGAAACTTAACTTTATGATATTTTTGAATGTCGGGAAACTTGAATTAAATTATATAGCTTGAATTGTTATCAAAAGATAGGATTTTTAAATCAAAGTTGGTAATTTTTCATTAAGAATTCAAAGAGAAATTCGTAGATGAACAAAAAGGGGTTTTCGGCCAAATTCAGGCGATCGGAGAAGATGAGGGTGGTCGGGTTATGGGAGGAAGTAGAGGAGCCTACGATGGTCGTAGGAAAAATGACCGGAGGTGATATCATCCACGGTAGCAATGGCGGCGTCGATTTTTCTTCTGTAAACCTAGTTTTTATGGCATTTGAATATGGGGTTGCCGCGTTTCCTCTCGTGCATCGAGTTGCACGAATTTCTGGAAGGAGATAGTTGAGAGTGATTCGGAGACGTGGCCGGCGGCGTTAGCTTTCAGATGGTCGGAATTGTCTCTATGGGTTGAGAACGTGGATAGTGTCTGGGTTGAAGTTTCTCGGGCTTCGCTCCATTTTGGTTGACGAGGAAGTGGAGTCGCTCGATGCTATGTAATCCATGTCGAGGTGATTTGTGATTTGGTGGAGGTTTTCTCGATCGCCAGAGCGACGCCTCTGCTCCGTGCACGTGCACGGCTTGTCAGCGTGTTGGAAGGATGGGGGCTGGGTACTCTGTTGTTCTCGAGTTTAGGGGATTGAACGCGGGGTCGAACTCGTGTTTATGCAAATTCTGGTTCTAGTTTTTATTTAGGCTTTAACTTAAATAAAATTAAAAAAACAAAGAGGAAGAAAAGAATCAGTAGAAGAAGAAGAAGGAAGGAAGAGAGGGACGCAAGCAACTGAATTTTTCGTGCGGGGTTTCCTCGGGTTCTTGCGAGTTTAAATTTTCCAGTAGTAACTAAAAATATATATATACAAGGAGAGAGGAGCAGGGAGCAACCCGAGGGAAAGAAATGAAATCACGGACCGTTACTCGAGCAATCTGAGGTGTTCTCTCGGAATTTTTATAACAGGGTTTAAGCTTACGTAACATTTTGCTAATGATGGTTGACAATTCGTATTAATGAAATTAAATGTGGCACAAGCATGTTTAACATTTAAGCTTCCAAGTTAATACTAAGTTATTTGTATTTATTAAAGAAGATTTAAAATGTAAGATAAATAATATGTAGCAAATTAATTATGTTGTAAGTAAAGTAGAATTGTTAACTAATGTGTAATCGTAATTAACTAAATAATCCAAAAATAAAATAAAATAAACAGTTGATTTGGTAAGTAAGAATTAAATTTTTTATTAAGTAATAATTAAATAAGAGAATTACAAAATGGTCAACTAGATGTTTGAAATAGATTGATAAATAAGTTAATGATTAATTTATCAGATAGTGGGTTAATATAAGTCGATTTAACAAATAAATTATATATTGACAATTTGTTTGAATGACTTTGAATTATCTGGATGGATAACTTTTCTGGGATATTATTCTGTGATATATCTGTTCTGATTGTATAGGATTTATCTGTAAACAACATTATATAAATTAGATGTTAAATTAATTAGACAACTTGGCCCTTAAAATGGCGGTTGGATTCGATGAGACCGGGATCGGAAGAATCAATTTTGATTCTCCGAAAACCACATCGATCCAATTTAAACGTTAGGTCGTGAATTCTGAAATGAAGATCGAGATGGAGTTTTCAGAATGCAAGGGTTATCGTCGTTAACTCTGAGGGTGAATCCAAAATGAGTGTAACGAGATAATGCCTTCGGTTTCGTTCGAAGCCGGAACGAACTTGTATGGATTGAATGCTTTCAGCACATCGTCAGGCGGACGATGAGCATTCTAAGTAATATGTTCTTTAAAGGTAATCGCAGCCTCAAGCCTCATCAACCGGGAATGGCTAAAACAGGGGAGATGCGGCAAGGTTAGGTGGGTCATGCGCAAGCAGGACAAGATATTTCCCCTGTCTAGATGTTCCTTTTTATTCGGCTTAGTGGGTGGTTGGTCGCGCTAACCACGGGGTTTATGTTGTTTGGGACTGTTCAGTAAGGAATGGCTCCGGCCTTGTGTTGTAGGGGGTCGGGAGTGATCCTCGGTACGGTGATCTAGGCCCCGTACTGTGACGGGCGGTACCCCAGTAGCCCTGCCATTATTGGAAATCCATTTTCCCTACGAGACCCTACGGTTTTGATTTGTATTACCCACTTTTGTGGCTAGTAGCTGGAATTTAATCATGTAACAATTTCGGCTATTTTCTATTTACTTGAAAACCCTAGACACTGTTATAATATCACTGGATTGCCTATAAAATGTTTTGGTTAGCGTAAGGTAAAAACTTACACGTATTTATGTGTGGGGAGTCTTACGTGATACCTTTATTTTCAAAATGTTTTTCAAAGTTAAACAACTTTAAACCGTTTACTCATACCAGACCCATGTCTGACCCGGAGTTTATATTTTGTGTTTTCATAAACTCTTGGGTACTCAAATTTTTATGAGTAGCCAAGTGATAGGTTTCGGACTTGATTTCTGGAGGAGCTTGGAGCAGGAGATTCCAGACGTATATAGCTATCTATCTAGTTCCGTTGTATTAGTTGATATGTATTGTACCTCTGATGTATATAGTGATAGATGTATGTATGACTGTCACATGTATTGATATTGTATAACTCTGATATATGTAAAACTATGTAATATTTATGTGATATATTATATTTTGTTGCGATTCACTGTGCGATTCTGATGTTGCTGTTCTTTCTTTCTCTTTCTTTTCTATTTTCTATCCCTTTCTTTCTTAATGATGATACGTCTTTCTGGTAGTAGAAGGGCGGGTCGTCACAACTCCGCTATGGATATCGATGAATTTTGTCCGAGATCGGATCGGACCACAATTGACCAGACATGACAAGCAAAGCCATAAAAGCCAGCGTTTCAAAGTTCAGGTTAATCGGAGTTCGTATGAATGAGATATAATCGATACAAGTTAGAAGAAACACACTGTTCGTATCCATAGAGCAAGGTTGAATTTCGAATCGATCAAGTTCGACTCGATCAACGCCATGATAATTATCGGTTGAATCGATCGGGTTCAAGTTGAACCTTGGCTGTGCTATTCGAATCCATGATTTCGTATCGACCACAGGAGCTCAGTTCGAATCCATCGACTCTACAGATCTCTCTCGCATCCATCAGGTAAGGCTTCATTCGTATCCATCCAATGTACTAGCTTCATATCCATCTGTCAGCCCTTCATAAGTTTTTTCGTATCGATCAGTAATGCCTCCATATCTTAATTTCGTATCGGTCCAACGAATCGATACGAAACACCCTCCTGGCCTTGGTACGAGAAAGGGTATGAACTGCAGGGATGCGAGCAGGTGGGTACGAATGCAAGGTTGCGAAACTATGGAACATGAATGAGTAGGAAATATGGATGTGAGAGAAAGACGTCCATGATCTTAGGAAAGAAGCAGTCAATTCGCCACAGAAATCAGATCGGTCCAGGAAACTCGCGCCACGTCACTATGCATATGTGCTTCTGATCGATGCGAAAAGGATGGATACGAAACCACAGATTCGAACTCAGCAGCGTACGAAAATCACAAACTTGCATCGATCATATCTCACAAACCACAAGTCCAAATGCAACGAAATTTTCACAGGAGCTTACGTACAAGCTAAAGAACAAGACTGCCAATTTTCAGCTCGATTGGATCATTTTCTGATCGATACGAAATTGATTCGTATCGATCACAGATCGAGTCGAAACTTGGTGGGGTCAGTCGCGTGGGCCCACTCACGTGCCAGTCCGAAGTTTGAACGCGATATCAGCCTCCTACACCTATAAATAGCCCCCTGAAGCCTATGGAAAAGGGATCTTTGGCTATTCAACGTCCAGATTTTGCCGGATTCAATTCTACATCTTACCATCACCATTGTATTCAAACTTTAAAGCTATAATCTACTGTAACCTGCTGTAATAGATTGAAATCATCAAGTGAATCAATAAAGTCATAAACTTCAAAGGGGACGTTGGCCAGATCGTCGAACCACTATAAATTCTGTGTTGTTTACTGCGTTGCTTTGAATTTTCTAAGTGATCTCCATACATGTTATTTATCTGAAATCTGCGATTGTGAATTATCAAATATCGGGTGTTTGTGACCAATTTTGGCGCAAACAGCCACCACCTCCATAAGCTAGGTCGTGAGCTCCTTCATCCCTAAGCTAGGCCATGAGCACCTCCTCCACTCCTAAGGCAATGCCTAGCCACTCATGGCCCTATAGCTCGATTCTGTAAAGTTTGATTCGATTGTATGGAAGCTATAGTCAAATAACAAAGTTAGATCGAAAAGCAAATTTTTGTGAAAAAACTCTACCTCTTCATTACTCTTATTTTCTATGATATTATGGCATGCTTCTGTACTTGTTGTGTTGCTTGATACCGTGTGTGGATGGTTAATTAAGTATTTTAAAATTTAGAAGTTAAATACGTAATGGGGTATGTGGAAACAACTAGTACACGTGTTTCGTCTGTGAGATCCAAGAAGACTTGGGCGAGCGACGGAACATGTCGAGGGGAAAGCCCGAATCTCGAAAATAAATATAAACCATTTCAACCTTAGATAAAATAAAAAATTGTTATAAATATACGATAGAATGAAACATTGATTATTGTGTTTATTTCATTGATTAACTGTCTGAACTAGGATCGACTAGTTTATGAGCAGTTTACCATTTTATATGCAAGGGATGGGTAGACAATAAATTGAGAATGATTAAATATGAACACCTTCTGATTAGAATTTCATAGTTTGATTATAAAGTGTGCAATAAAAATATTGGTTAAGTAGGGATTATAATAAAATATGTTTATTATGATTTTGGAAATAAAAGATATTTTATCTTTTGAATTGAAATGATTTCTTTTAGAAAGTAATAGAAATATTTATAAATATTTGAACAGGTTATAAAATGGTTTATAAAAGTGTTTTATAAAAGACAATTTCGAGGATAAAAAACCCAGTGTTTGAAAATAATTTCAAAAGGTTTTGGGAAATATCAACACTATGATTTGAAAGTATTTGTGAATATTAGTGAGAATGATTTATCACTTCGGGATATAAAATGATTTATTATATTACCAATGGTTCAGGTAATCCATAACTAAAAAGTTAGCATATGTTTTTGGTATAGTCCACTCTTGGAATAGAGGGATGTACTTATTTATTGACTGCATAATAGCTAGGACCAGTTACCATGTTTATGGGAGAAACCCCTCGATTTGGTTGCATATACTTTGATATGCTTTTATAATGGTATTTTGAGATTTTCAAATAAATATTTCAGAAGTGGTTTTTTTTAAAATCCCCAAGTAAAGCATAATTTGATGCAAAAGATATATATATATACACATTTACATATATATGTTATTTCAAAAATTTTGAAAAAAAAGGAGATTGGACCAAAAAGATTATTTTCGAAAAGAGTTATATTTTGAAAATAATAAAGTTAATTAGACTTTGAAAATCTGAATTTGAAGATTAAGCCTAAGTGGGTTGTTTTAGGAATTGCATATTGTTTGTTGCATCGTAGGCTCCATGAGTTCTATTTGCCGTGGAAGAACTACGTTAGCTTGATCCTATATCTAGTTGGGTACCCAATTAGATAGCGGTACGTAAGTAGCCACAAGTGGTAGCGATGCAGCTCCAATAATAACATAACATTTTTCTGTTTATTATTTACTATATATCATGTATTGAAATTTTTCCTACTTACGATTTTATTCTGCATTTGACAGTTCATTGAGTTTGCAGGAATGGCTATTGCTATCTCTCTCACTAGAGTTGTGCGACAGTAGACTTATTTGTATTTGGTATGTATTAAGGCACACCTAGTAGATTAAATTAACTACTCTGATAACTTGTGCAATTGAATTGTATCCTATACATTTAACGGTATTAAATATTTATCAAATATTGTGCATTAAGTTGGTAGTTCTCATTCGGAGTTTTAAAATGGACGGGTTTTTCAGCGATTTTGACTAGTTCGAAAATTCGGTACATTACAGATGGTATCAGAGCTTAGGTTAGGTGCCTAAGTAAAATATGTCTAGGTTAGTAAATCAACCTAGGAATCTTAAAATAAAACTAGAGTAATTTGTCAAATAAAATGAATTGAAAAAGGCACTATACCTCCGACTGGGATTATGGATGGTGTTTATTTTTCGGTGTGCTTAATTGTTTGGTTTTCGTTATATTTTTCCATTCTTGGAATTTTTGGGACAAAATTCTTTTAAGGGGGGATTATGTAACGACCGGTAATTTTACCACTTTGAAAATGGAATATTTAATTTATTTTAAGTATTCAGATATAGAATTTTCAAACTTATATAATCATGTTTTATGTGATAAATAAGAATGGTGAAATTATTTTTTAGAATTCGATTACAAAATCAAGAAGTTTGGCTTTTCATCGAAAAGTGACAAAAGTTGGTTTGCGATAAAATTGGATGTATGTTTAATTTTTTTAATGATATATAATTCTTTTTTAATTGTTATGAAATGATAATAAGTGGTTGATAAAAGTCTTATAAGTACAAAAATACTTGTTTATAAATATTGACAAATTTCGTCGCACGTTGACAAATCGACCTCGTATTTTTACAATTGAATTTTAATATAATTAAAAATGGATTTAAAAGTCAAATACCCTTATTTTAATTATTTAAAGATGATAAGCAACTTTTCAAGATTTTTTTACAAAAGCAAATAGTTTAACAAAAACGTCAAAATGTGTCCGTAAAATATTTGTCAAACAACGTTTGGATCAATATAAGTTATCGTAACGTTGTTGCACCTTTATTTACATAGACGTGTATTATTAACAAAATGACGGACAAAGTTACTTTTCCTAATCAAGATTAGAAAATTCTAGAAAATCATTAACAAAAGTAAGTAAGAAAGGACAAAAAAAACAAATGATATCAAATATAACCAAATCTTTACTTTACTTAACCCTTAAGTGATTAGGATATAATGTGCTGATGTGATAATGTGATGGTAAGGGTTGAAAACTATGATTCGTTTTGTGGTTAAGTAAGGAGATTTTGGTCATTTCAAGTTATAATATTTTATTCCACAACTTTCTATAAATACATATCTCCTTCTTCACTTTCATTCACACTTCTTCTTCATTTCCAAGCTTCTCCTCTCTATTTTCATGTCGTCCAAGCTTAGCAAAATAATGGCCAAAATAGATTAAAAATAAAAGTATAAATTTGTCAAAAAACCTCAAAACCGCTTCAAATCTTCTCCTTCCCTCTCTCTTCATCCAGGGCAACCACATCCATAAGCTAGGCCATGAGCTCCTCTAACCCTTAGCTAGGCCATGAACACCTCCTTCACTCCCAAGGCTATGCCTAGTCACTTCATGGCCTTGGAGACCGATTTCCTAAAGTTTAATTCGATTGTAGCAAATCTATAGTCAAATAACAAAGTTAAATCAGAAAGAAATTTTTGTCAGAAAACTCTATCTCTTCTCTACTCGTATTTTCTATGATGTTATGACATGCTTTTGTACTTGTTCTATTACTTGATATTATGTTTGGATGGTTAATTAAGTATCTTAAAATTTAGAAGTTAAATACTTAATGGGGTATGCAGAAACAGCTAGTACACGTGTTTCGTCTGTGAGATCCAAGGAGACTTGAGCGAGGGGCGGAACGTGTCGAAGGGAAAGCTCGGATGCTCCAAAATAAATATCAGACCGTTTTAACCCATGATAAAATAAAAATTTGTTATAAAAATTTGATATAATAAAGCATTGATTATCAGTTATTGTTGTGTTTGTTTCATTGATTGATTGTTTGAATTAAGCTCGACTAGTTTATGAGTAGTTTATCTTTTTATATGCATGGGCTGGGTATTCAATAAATTGAAAATGATTAAATATGAAAATCTTGTGATTAGAATTTCTCAGTTTGACTATAAGGTGTTTAGTCAAAATATTGGTTAAGTAGGAATTATAATGAAAGATATTTATTATGATTTTGGAAATAAAAGATAATTTATCTTTTGAATTGAAATGATTTCTTTTAGAAAGTAATAGAAATATTTTAAGAATAAATATTTTTGAAGGGGTTATAAAATGGTTTATAAAAGTGTTTTATAAAAGAGAATTTCAAGGACTAAAACCCAGTGTTCAAAAATGATTTCAAAAGGTTCTGGGAAATAGCAGCATTATGATTTGAAAGTATTTGTGAATATTAGTAAGAATGATTATATAAAAGGATTTTTTGTGTTACCAATGATTCGGATAACCCATAACTAAAAAGTGGACATATGTTTTTGGTATAGTCCACTCTTGGAATATAGGGATGTAATTATTTATCGATTGTAGGAAGCCTAGGACTCGGTTGCCTTGTTTATGGGAGAATCCTCTCGATCTGGTTGCATATACTTTGATATGCTTTTATAGTAGTATTTTGAGATTTCCAAATAAATATTTTAGAAGTGATTTGTTTTAAAATCCCGAAGTAAAGTATAATTTGATACAAAAGATGTCTATATATATTATTTCAAAGGTTTTGAAATAAAAAAATTGGGAGATTGGTCCAAAAAGATTCTTTTTGAAAAGAATTATATTTTTTTACAAAATAATAAAGTTAATTAGATTTTGAAAATCTAAATTTGAAGATTAAGCCTAAGTGAGTAGTTTTGAAAATTGTGTATTGTTTGTTGCATTGTAGGCTCCATGAGTCCTATTTGCGGAAGGAGAACTACATCGGCTTGATCCTGTATCAAATTGGGTACCCAATTAGATAAGGGTACATATACAATCACAAGTGGTAGTGATGCAACCCCAATAATAACATAATATTTTTCTATTTATTGTTTGTTATATACGTGTATTGATGTATTTTTCCTGCTTACTATTTTATTCCGCATTTGACATGTTTATTGAGTTTGCAGGAATGGCTATTGCTATCTCTCTCACTAGAGTTATGCAACGGTAGATTTATTTGTATTTGTATTTGGTACTTATTAAAGCGCACCTAGTAGATTAAATTGATTACACTGATAACTTGTACAATTGTGTGTGTATTTAATTTATGGCCAAGAATATATTAGTGTGTGTGTGTGTATTTAATTATTATTTTACATTATAAAATATTAATATGTTATACATATATGTTATATATATAATTACATTTTACACATTATTCTAATATATATATATATATATATATATATATATATCACACGTGTTAAAAAACATTCTTTAAATTTAGATTTCGAATTATATAATTTTTTTTGTTCAAATAAATTTGTTAAATTAAATTGAAAGTATGTAGATCTAGATCTAAATTATAAAATTTGAATTTTAAATTCAGCTTTGAAATTAAAATTATTTATTTTAAAGTTTAAAATATTTCTACAATGTACTTATATACAGACATACATGTATATACGCACATGCATATATATATATATATAAGTGTTTTATATAAACTTTTCATTTATAAGTAATGTTACATAATATACAATATATATATATATGTTTATTGCATGTACGTATATCTATATATAATAGGAATACCTTAGAATGAAGCTTTTCAAATGTCTAAATTGACCTTTAAAATTCTATTATGTGATAATGGTATTTTTTTCATTTGAATTTATCACATCCTTAACTCATATAAACTTCCCCAACAAGTTTCTTTTCTTTCCCTAATGGTGCACGATTATTAACCCTACTTCAGAACTAATGTTATCCCTAATAGCGTCCCTATCAAATTCCTCTATCCACCACGATGAAGATCCAAGAGGTGAAAAACCTCTGAACCACACCGGTTTCAGCTTTCTAAGGGGAGAACATAAATCGAGAATTAAGAGGTAATAATATTTTTGTTTCTAAGCAAATAGAATTTTGAGGGAAGATTTGACGGTTGCTTTTGAATTGTTTTATTTATTAGTCATATGCCTATATGCATATGTTGTGCTAAATAAAATTTGATCAAATGCAAACTTGGCCCTATATTTAGAACCATATGAGTTCCTATCTTAAAAGTTATTCAAGCAAGCCATTAATAAATCAATATACTGAAGTATCAAATAGGCAAGAGTCTACCAATTGCGATCTAATATTTAATGCAAAGAATGTCATAAGTATTGAATATCTATTCTTCTATGAATAAACATTAGTTACTATGATTGGTGTTCTTTGTCTAACCGGTTTATATTATAGAAAAAGTGAAATAGCAACTGTGTATGGGAAAAATCATATGGCACAACCTAAATACACATCTAAAATTAGATAAAAATAACATGACTTTTCTTCTGTTTCTGCATGTTGCATGCTAATCATGCATATATTATGTTGTCTTATTCTATTTTTCCTTTAAAATTGTTGCATATTACTTTTCATCGTAGAAAAGCTCACTTGATGTCCATTATTTATAAATGATCATGCATGTGATATGTTTGATTAAGTATCAGATGTAATGTGATATGTTTGATTAAGTATCGGATGTAATTTCCTATGCAGTATCTATATCCATTAACTTAAGTGTTTTTTAATTTTCTACGAACATAATGTATCTTAAACAAAAATATCATCTTATAATAGGAAAAAAAAAGTTTGCTAGCATTTAAACTAAGGGCATTATGATGTTTGTGTTCCACTTAATAATAATCTAAATGGGTGTTGTTGTTAGCTAATTTCATTTAAATGATAATGTACTTGGGATTTTTATTCTTATCATGTTATTTCTAACTTACAGCTAATAATTGAGGAAATTTAGATGCTCGATTTCATTTGCTTTAACATTCAATGACTTTAATAGTTTAAACTTAGCATATGTTGTTTTATGTTTTATCTTAACTTATGATGTTAGAGGCGCTAAACAGTTTAATTATATTGGTGACGCTTCTTTGTTTTGAATTGGCGTAATTGACTATTAAAAATAGTGTTAATTATTATGGTGCATCATTGATATTATTATACTTTTAGAGTTTGTAACTCTATAAACATTTTATTCTAAAACTTCAACTATGCTCAGTGAGATTTCCATTTTGGCTTAAACAAACTTTTTTTTGCTTATATTTGCTATCTGTTTTCGTACGGAGTCATGTTGTGAGAGTCATTACCAAATACTAAATATATGTTATAATATATGTAAATCATGAAATGAATATGCTTTTATGTTGTTTTTCTTAGTCCCACGTCATGGAATAAGTTAAATCTTTAGCTATGAAGCCTTTATATAAAGGAGGTTATGTAATATAAATACATGTCTATTTTCAAAAATGAATAATATATCTTCTGCACTTGCCTATAATGGCTTCTACTTTCTTCATTTTACAAACATCATCAGCACGAAGCTCTATAAATCTTCAAAATGGTAAGCTATCTTCCCGATCTGATTGATCAATCTTTTAGATCATTCTATTAATTTTATTACTTTTAGATCTCATTGCATCATTGATCTAATAATTCAGATCTGATTCTATTTGTACATCTTATTTTTTTGTCCATATATTTCAGATCTTGTTTTGTTGCAGACTTATTTTTTTTATTTCTAATATTTTAGATCTCTTGTGGATTTTACTATCAAGTTCAATGATATGTTTTTTAGATCTGTAGATTTTAATCGTTGGATCTCATATTTAATTTTTATTCATGTATATCCAGTTTTTGTGATATTTTGAATTTGATCTAAAAATAAAATTGTTTCATATATTAAAATGATATTTCAGAACTTATTTTGTAAGTTTTATTTTTTAGATCTTATCTATCATAGGTCTAATTTTCCAGATTTCATTATATATATACATATATGTATATACACATATATACATATATACATATATATATATATCTCTTATCTCATAAATCTTGCTCTATTAATCTTATCATTTTAGATCTCATTTTATCGTAGATCTAAACTTCTAGACCTCATTCCATTGTATGGTGAAAAAAAAGGTTTTCATTCTGAAATTTTTTTTGTTTGGATTTCGGTTTGAATGAAAACCGAAGAAGTGATTTTGCCACATGATTTATATTTCCATAAGAAATATTTCATTATTTCTTAGAGAAACAAATATAAGGATAATACGTATCTAGAAGATTGTATTAAGTTTATATGAAACAATAGGAACCTGAAGTTCATATGTGCAAAGGTGAAAGGTTAAAGTTTCCATAAGCTGAAATAAAGCCTTAAAGAAAATAAGTGAGCCATTCCAAAAGAAGATGTTGACATGTCCAAAAGACATGACATAAAAACAATATGCTGGAATAACATTACAAATGTAGTAAATATTATTTCCTTGAAGATAAATAGTATTATGATTCTCATGTTCGAATACAATTATGAAGAGCCCAATTATTTTATTGTGTTTATTTAACATTGGAGACCTGAAGTTCTCAAATAAAAATTATGCATATAAGTTTGCATTTCTAAAAAAAGGGATTATATATCGAAACTCAAATACATAAATTTGAGATATGAAGCTTTAAATTATTAGAAAAGTTAATTTAGATTATGGTAAATTCCAACCATGTTTGCAATTGATAAAGAAATTCAAGTTGTATCAGTTAGGGTCTGAAGTACTAAACAAAGACTTTATTTTAAAGTAAAATTGGAGCCTGAAGTTCCAAAAATATTTGCCAATAGTATTAACTACTAAACCAAATAAATGTATAGAAATTTGTTCACTCCAGAAGTGGTGATAATTAAAAAGTAAATCTCCATTAGAGATTTGTTGATATATTTGGTGCTTTTACTAAACCAAATAAATACATAGAAATATATCTACTCCCTTACCCTCTTTCGTTTCAATAGAAAACATGATATTCTAACAGGGGGTTTGTTTCCTGATTTTTTTTTTCCTTCTTCCATGCATCCAATCATACCTTTCAAAGGGTAAAATATATAATAGATCAAGTTTCCTTCCTTTGGCTTATCAAGTAAGTATTCTGGATTCTTCATAAAATGAATATTAATATTTATACACCCATCAATTCTGTTATATTATATATAAAACTCACTCATCTTTCCTCTTTCACCAAAGCTCCAATGTTTACTATTTTATATGCTTAATCTTTTCCCTATTATTGTCATGTCACAAGAATATACGTATTGGTTGTCATCAATAGCTATAACTCATACAACATACTTTTTAGTTGCCAAGTCAAACTATTTTGTTTTTCATTATATTATTCATACACTATGTGATGTGCAAATTTCCTCTCTCTAATTAGCTTACAATATGTAAATAGCCGCATATATTAATTCATATATTAACCGGTTGCAACTAATAAACCATTAAATAAAATTATATAATTAATGAGAATGGTCCAACAAAGATGTGTATGAATACTTCATACATTTATTCTTCTTTTATATCTCTTATTATTGACAAGGATCATAACATATATACATGATATATATTTATGTTTCTTACTATTGCAGTTATTGTGAATTAATAAATGGCATTTAATACTACCTATTCATATTCTTAAATCTGCATATATTATGAAGTAAACATAATAAAGTCAGCATAATCTTTGATTATAATTCATCCCTTCTCCACCACTTAATCCATATAAAGGCCCTTCCATATTTTTAAGGGTAGTTTTGCATTTTCAAGGAAACTAATTAATGCAATTAATGAGGAGTTGTCAAAAGGATGTAAATAAGAAACTACAGTCGCTTTTGTAGATTCATTTGGTTGTCTTTTAATATTTTATAGTAACGTTTTTTTCTTCCGCTGTAACTACTATCAGATATGGGTTTTTATTTTATGAAATGTATTGATTATATACCCATGAATAATATTTTGATGCTTATGCATTTTTATTTCCACTTATAGTTGGTAATATGATAAACATAGCCAAATTTGAATTTAAAACTTTAGACTTATTAAGATATAACTTTTTGTCATAGATATTAGATATTGACATTCAATTACAATTTCAATGCTTAGAAAATGCTATTAAAAATGATAATAATATGTCCCGGAAGGATAATACAAAAGCTCTTATATTTTTAAGGTTTCGTATCCTCGGCAATCTTAAAATAAGACATTTAACTAAAAAAGATCATCTTTACTTATGGAACTCCCTGAAGGAGCATTATGACCATTAGAAGATGGTCACACTTCCAAACACTAGACAAGAATGGTTGCACCTGAAGTTTAAATTAGTTGGAAGTTGGTGCTTATATGTTTTTCCCTTTAGAACTAATCGAAATAACGTATCGATAAATGTTGTTACAATCAGTAGTCCATTTTAATTTTTTTGGAAAGTATTAGCATTTATTTAATGC
Organism: Allium cepa; assembly: GCA_030765085.1. Classification (NCBI taxonomy): domain Eukaryota; kingdom Viridiplantae; phylum Streptophyta; class Magnoliopsida; order Asparagales; family Amaryllidaceae; genus Allium; species Allium cepa. The sequence continues at coordinate 766,028,570 of CM060935.1, forward strand.
TTACAAATTTTAATAGTTGACTAACTATATTGTCTTTAATTCTTAAGATATGGACCATCATTATTTGAGTGATAATATATGCCTACTAGATAGTACAACTACTCATACAAATTTGAAAAAGTAGAAGTTTTTTTCTCTGAACTATCTGAAAATATTTTAGCTAAAAATTTCAACCATAGTAAATCTACTAATATAATTGAAGGGTCCGTAAGAGCCCATATAGCATTACCAAATGGTACATATATCTTAATTCAAAATACATTATACTCAAGCAAATTTAAAGAAATTTGTTAAGTTTCGAGGATATATAAATGAATAGCTGCCATATTGAACTACAATGAAAATGTCAACGAATATCTTTGCGTTATTTCTAAAATTAAAAGCCAGAAGCTTATTTTAGAAAAATTTGGTACAATTTCAATTGGTTTATATTTCACGAAATTTGGCATAATTGAACCCATATTTAAACATAAGCCAAAAGCTCACAAATATCACTTGAATGCATCTTATCAATTGATAAAAGAATTATCCTCCTATTATTAATATGTATTGTGTATTTTCTAGTAGCAATATGATAGTGGATCAAAATAAGAAAAAGATGATTACTATTTATTGTGACAATGTTTGTCAACGTTGAGGGGAAGGACAAAGGGATACAAGTTCATTTTGATCATCAGTGTCAAATATTTGTTAACATGTATAATGATGCAAAATATTAAGTAACTTGAATAAATTAGTAATAATATCCCTAGTAGACTTTCTCCAATATAGATTTGAATCCCTGAAGGATCAAAATGTGTAAACCACATCTGAAATATGATACAAAAGTCGGTTTGAAATACTTTTGCAGTAAGTAATAAAGATGCCAAAAAAGAGGTGAGTGTTCCTGAAGAAATACTTAAGGGTGCGCTTGAAGAGACTAATGACACGATTGTCAAATTACCTTAGAAGTTGTTTAGGTACCTAAAACATGATAATTAAAGAGATCTTAATAAATCATGTCTAGAACTTACAAGAAATAATCATCGATGATAAATTTTGTCACGATCCAAAATCCAGCATTCAGAAATCGACATCAAATACCTCACTTGTATTCGACCGTCGGAGGTTCAAAAGTTGAACTCCAATTCGGATGGAACTTTTAACAACATCAGATGAATAAAAAAACAACGGAAACAAAAGTTGATTCCATTAATCACAACACAGATACATCATGTTACAATATTCATTACAACATTTATCAACAACATCAGAGTGGTACATACAAAATACAACAACAAATGGTAACTCCACAGTGGAACGAAAGAGTTATCACAATTTCAAGAGAGTTTTCAAAAAGAAAGAGAACGAGAATCCCAACTAAGCACCTTTAGATCCAAAAAACTTCCAAAAGATCTCCAAGTCAAAAGCTTTCAAAATCCGATAGCTTCCAAACCAAAAGACTTCAAAATCCAAGCTAGCTACAAAACATGGATAACTTGCTTCTAGGCTGTCCGTGTGAAAATTATGGACACCCAAAGTTTAGGAAGAGAACAATAAACTCCGGGTCAGTCATAGGACTGATATGAGTAAACGAAAATAGTTGTTTGTACAAAAATAGTTTATAAAAGAAAATCCGTTCATGCTTTTGGAAAATGAAACTACCATAAGGCCTCCCGGCACATGCACAATGCAATTGTACGCTTGGGGAGATTTCTCCTTATGACAGTCAAATATACTTGATACGAGAAAGCTCTTTTGATATTATTATTAGTGCATAGTGTGAAAATATTTCGAAAGTATAATATTAATCTTAGCCAACATAGGCACCATTATAATATGCCTACTATAGTTACCATATGAGGTGCCAGGTTATACAAATTGCAATCGTAAAGGGCTCGTATTGTTTTTTTGGATTTCCAACAAATGGTCAGGCTAAGGAACTTCCTACACCGAATGGGAATGCCTTTGGAGGGACGCCCCTAGAACCTAACCGGATCTCTGCCAACACAAGGCATTGTTATCTTTGTAACTAGGTAACAACTGACATGAGTATGCCATCCCCCGGTCGTCACCGACCTTTAACCGAGACTGAGGCCTCGACAACAACAATATTCCAACAATCACATAGGTTAAATATCTGGGCTCTACACCATGATACCACCTTTTATCCAAAAGGAAATGTACATATCCAAAGGGGCGCTACCCCCAATAACCTTGTCGCATCCTTCCTGTTTCGACCATTACCGGGTTGTGAGGTCTGACGAAGTCTCGTCCATAAAGTTACGCTTTTCACAAAAGCCATGCTTCGATCAACAAATGATCAGCAGCACTCAGCATGCCACACTACCAAATTGGGAGTATATTACTAATAACAATCAACCACATAACCTCTAAGCTCGTACGTCTCAGAGAAAGGTGTTAAGCTAAGAGAATAAATTCTCCGCTACCAACAGAAATATATTTGGAAGAAATCGGCTTTATACCTCAAAGTGTAAAGTCAGGCATACAACCATACAAGTCTGTTCCGGGTTCGAATAGAACCAAAGGCACTTTGCCCAATAAAGGAAGAAGCCCTTGCAATCCAGGCATCCACAATTCCTATCGGACTCCCCATCACATATGGAGATCTCTATACCGGAGCAACTCAGTGTAGAGTCATTCGATAGGTTATCCTATCGTTCTCGAAGACACCCGGTCTTCACCACCTTCTTCAAATGCTATCCATTTCGTCGTATCACTATTCGGAATGGGTTATATGACACAAGGTCCTCTCCCGGCTAAGCTGAATAGTGAGCGCTTAATTTAAAAACACGTAGATATTTCAATCACAAAGATTCACTATTAAGGTTCGTTGTGGGTGTCGGATAACCAACTGGAATCCAACTCTCTGTTGCATCGAAATTCAAATGCCTTTTTACGGACCAAGGGGTTTTCATATTCACACGGTAATATATTCATCACAGATATCATAGCTCAGCACAAAGCAATTCATATCACATAATATCACAATCATATATCAGGGATATCAATCAATACAAAGCATTCGATAATAATCAATCATCTACAATTAAGATGAATTAATTGTGTAATTATAACTAATTAATCACATAATTATTTTCACCAATTAACCTTAATTAATGACTTATTATTCTTAATTATTAACTAATTAGTCCTTAATTAATAATTGATTATTCTTAATTAAAAATTTAATTAACCTTAATTACCATTTAATTAACTTTAATTATTAATTAATAAGTTAATTAATTATTCTTAATTATTGCTTAATTATTAATTAATTAATCCTAATTACCTTTATTAATTAAGCACTCTTTAATTAATTACATTAATTAATTTGTCCCTAATTATAAATTAATTAACCTTTTAATTACATTATTTGTTTAAGATAAATTAGGAATTAATTAATGAAAATAAACTTAATTACTTTTAAAACATAACTTTCTTAAATCTTTAATTATCCAACTTTAAATCAAGACAATTATTATTTTAAAACATGAGTTTAAAATGTTTAAAAATTTAAATCTGGATTTTAAAGTAAAAACTACTTTATATGTCAAACCTGAGACCCACTTCGAGTCTCACCCGAACAAACACGCCACCTGCTTCGAGTTTTTCCCAAAACCCACCCGTATTTTTTTTTTGAAACTTAAAATTTGTTGAAGTGTTAAAACCCGGTATAACTTAAATATACTCGAATCAACACTCGAGCCAGCATCCAAACTCCTCGAAAACGACTTCGAGTCACAACTCTTCCTTCCCCAAACCTACTTACAGAGACACCCTATAGCTCGTGCACATGCACTAGAGCTCCGACGAGCTCTAACCATCGCCGAACCTCCTAATACAACGTCAATGACCTCCACTCACGATTCCGACCATCACTTCTCCATCACGAACCACAGATCGAAATCCAGTAAATCAGGCACCATTGAAGCAAAAATGGTCGATACAAATCCTCTTCGCCATGACAATTCCGATCATCGGAGATCGTGAAACACCATCCTAAGCTCCGCCAGCCACCCATGCTTCCGTTGCCCCAAGTCCGATGAACCCCGATGGCCTAGAGATGACGCAGTAACTAACTTTCCAACCTTAACCCATTTTGAGTTCTAAACCCTAAATCTCTGTCATGTCGTTACCTCGGTGAATTATAAATTCACCGAGGATTTTTCTGATGATGTCCGACCATCCACCAAGTTCCAACCATGATCACGAGTTCCATCACGCTGCCGATCACCAGAATTTGACAATAACCGCAATTTTGATCATCCTCGAATTTATCAGTGAATACGCACTCAAAAAATATGATTTTACTTTTAAAAATCTTTGTTTTCGAAACCATTTCAGATAGTATACCTGAAGCTAAAATTTATGATGTTTGAAATTCAACATAATTTGAATTGTGCCTGTATTTTTTAATTTCCAGACACACTTAAATTTATTTTTGCTTAAACCTATTTTTAAAACTTAAATCATGTTTGAATAAACAACTTTTATTTAGATCCTATAGCCTGAAATGAATCAGAGGAATGAAAATTGATTTATGAGCAGGCCTGATGCTTGTAAACCTGGAACAGAGATGCATATATTTGTTCTCCAGACATGCACAGCCAAATCATGCATATATTCAAATATTTATACACATGCAAATAATTTTTTAACTTCACTTAATACATGAATTCAAACAACATTCAAAACTTCAGATCTCACAAGGGTTTACTCACCTGTTAGAAGAAGAAACAGAGAGCTTTTGAATTCTTGGAAGTTGATTTTGCTTTTGATTTTAAAATCCTGAGTTTGCTCTTGCTTTAAATTGTTTTGTTTTGAATCTGGGATGCTTGATTCAAGTTGTTGTTGAAGACAATCTTTACTTTGAAATCTTTCTTAAATGTTGACTACTGGTTGTTTAAGATTTGTTTACATATTTTTAACTTTGAATCCTTGCTTACATTAGATCTTTATGTTCTTGGAATTTATTTTAAATGTTGAAAAAGTTGTCTTGTTTTTGATTACTTTGTTTTCTGGTTTTAGAAAGTTTTACCGATTTTTCTAAATCTTTGAAAAATTAAAAGAAATGAGAAGGAGGAGATTTGATAGTTTATATAATCTCATTTTTCTATTTTTATAAAAAAAAATCTCAAAAATAAAAACTAAATGACATTTGTCCAATTTAATTATAAAATCATTACATTTGTCAAACAACTAATTATATGAATTACACTTGTTAAATTTATTATTACATGTTTAACACTTGTATTTCACATGAATTAAAGGTTTTTAAATCAATTTTATATTACATTTCCTCATTTTATAAAGGCATTTCTTTAATCTATAATTATACAATTAAAACAGAATTGATTTAAAACTAATTTATACATTAAATAAATTACATATTTATTATTTTAAATCCAAATTATTCTTCTAAGACATTTATTTAAATTTTAAATTCAAATTCAAATTTGAATTATAGTTCATTTATATATGTATAAATCAATACTATTCTATTTGTCTTGAAAGATCTTTAAATTAATTCCAAATTAAATTCTAGAAATTCAAATTAATTACTAATTTTTAAATTAATAAAATCTGGGATGTTACAAATTTGTAAATAATAAAGCGCTTATGTTTATAAATAGATTAAATATCTTGAATTAGGGGGAAAAATGACCGACCATCATGAATCCTTTACGAATTGAGGAATATGGACATGTAGTCCGTAAAGTAGCGAAAGTAATTGAAATTCTTAATATACCCCGAAGGCATAAATATGGTTTAAATTATATTAAATGATGAAAGTATACAAATTCCTGAAGAATATAAATAACTTTTGTGGTTATAAAGAATGCAAAGAACAAGGAGCGTAGATTACAACCTACTTTTAAGTATCGTTGTAATGAAAATCTTGGTATAATTCATGATGAGTAGATTACTTTCTATTTTTAAGTATTATTGTAATGAAACTCTTAATATCCATTGAAGTGTTAGTTGCGATATGCAAAACTTATTAAAATATATAAGTTCCTGAAGAATATAAATAACTTTGATGATTATAAAGAATGCGAAGAACATGGAATGGAGATTACAACATTTTTCTAGGTATTGTTGTAATGAAAACCTTGATGCACTTCAAGATGAGTAGATTACTTCCTGTTTTTATGTGCTGTTGTAATAGAACTTTTAATATTCATCAAAGATGTAGTTCGAATATGCAAAACTAATTTGAAGCATAAAAATGAAAGCACGTGATGTGTTTTTCATAAAGGTAGCAAATAAAATGCATAAAATGCAAATCATATTTGGAAGAAACAGTCTTGAAAATTTTGATTGTATCGAAGAAAACTATTAATAAATTGTATTATTAATGAGATACATATTTACGGATCCAGAAGTATCTATAACCAATTTAAGTTATCGAAAGATGAATATGAATTCAGAGGAAACTTTTAAATCATGGGGAGCATCCATAAGTATTTTATAATGCACTCTTTTTTCTTAACTAAGATTTTTCCCACCGGGTTTTTATTAGTAAGGTTTTAATGTGACATTATCTTGATCTAGAAGTACCAACTCCTTAGTAACATTTGAAAATAAGTTACAATGTACACTTTTCCCTTATTTAAGATTTTTTTTACTGGGTTTTTCTTACTAAGGTTTTAATGAGGCATTATCTTGATCTAAAAGAATCAAACGTCTTTTCAAGAAATAACATCTCAAATATGTTATTTAAGTTAAATTGTATTTTTATCCGTGACTAAGGTTTTTCCCTTTGGGTTTCCTTTGTAAGGATTTTAATGAAGTATTATATTGATCCAGAGGTATCAAACTCTATTTGATTTTATAAATTATTGAAATATGTCATACTATATTGTATTCTTTTTCTTTCACTAAGATTTTTTCCATAGGGCTTTTCTTAGTAAGGTTATAACGAGGCATTAGTTTGATCCAGAAGTATCAAACTTCATTTGAAAAAATGAAGAAAAAAATGTCATTGTAGTCTTTTTTTCCTTCACTAAGATTTTTCCCATTGGGTTTTTCTTAGTAAGGGTTTAACGAGACATTATTTTGATCCCGAAGTATCAAACTCTTAGAAGGAATATCATTTTTAGTATGATATCTATGATTTCACAAGTTGCACTCTTTTCCTCTTTCAAGGTTTTTCCCATTTGGTTTTTCTTACTGAGGTTTTTAATAAGGCAACGACAATATCTATATCGACTGAATGGATAAATGCAAGCACGATAATAATGAGGTGGATCAATCATCATACATGTTTCGAAAGGGAAAATTTCAAGTTATCAGAGCATTCAAGATTTTGAAGATGCACATTCAAAGAGGAGTGTTACAATATATGTAAATCATGAAATAAATATGCTTTTATGTTGTTTTGTTTAGTCCCACATCGTAGAATAAGTTAAATCCTTAGCTCTGAAGCCTTTATATAAAGGAGGCTATGTAATGTAAATACATGTCTATTTTCAGAAATGAAGAATATATCTTCCGCGTCTCTTTAATGGCTTCTACTCTCTTCATTTTATAACAATATGGAACATATTTTTGCTCCCCTAGGCGCCTAATTTGATGAACTACTTAACGCTTTTAATAATGCAAGCACAAATTCCACTTTGCTCACATGCAAAGAATGTAGATGGGTACTCCTATGTTCTACTTTTATACTAATCTATACTGTTACATTATTACTGAGTTTGGTTTAAGGGCACAGAAGCCACCTCATGTTTTTGAGAAACGAAAAGTTGTTTTTTTTTTTTTTAGTTTGTTACGTTCTTACGTGGCCATTTGCTTCTTACCCTACCCATTCATTTTATCTGAGAAAATAAGGCCCCGTTTGGCATGATCTTTTTAGTTTTGTGTTTTCGTTCATACAAAAACGCGTCCGTTATATGTATTGTTGAAAAACAAACAATTTTGAAAAATAAAATTAACATGTAAAATAAAAAACAAGTTTATTTTGTTTTTCGTATTTCGAGAGATAAGAAAAGCATGGGGAACAATCCAACTCCTTTGTCGTCCGTTGGTTGTCGCAACGGCTAAGAACAATAGATCTTTTCTCTTATTTCTTCATGTTTCTTGGTTCAAGTTGAAAACACAAAATTAAAAATACAAAATGAAACCAAACGGGCCCTAAAATTCGCCTTTTTCTCTTCTCCTTCTCTCCTAACCCTATTCATCACAAGACCCTAATTACCCACCTAGGCTTACCGATTGTTGTTTGCCCCTGTGCATGAATTCCTGTTTCATCTTCCCTAAGACCTAATTTTCCAATCTAATGGCAACGGCTGTGACAATGGAAAGTCGCACAACTCAAAAACCGCCACTCCCCTTCATATTGTGTATGCATCGCCTATAAATACTTCTTCCTTTATAATCTTCCACTGCGCGTCGTCCTCCACACACAGGTAATTTCTAAACCCTTCTGCATATCACGCTTTAAATTTCTCAATTATTTGCATTCCCTAATCTATTTCCTTCAATAATTTGCTGTCTTGCATCAGGTCTGATTAATTCACTCATCGCCCTTAGTTCCAGGTAATCCCCGTTGCATTCATTCTTTGATATTTTCTATGTCCTACTTTATTCATTGCTGCTTTCTGTTCCATGTTGTGTGAGGGATAATTTATTCACACCTGATTTTGTAGATCTATTTGTTTTGTAGTTTAAATTTTTTTACTGTTTGTTTAATCTTTTACTTGGGTCGAAAATATTTTTAACATAAATGATGTAATTTTCAACTTTATGGTTTTGGTTGTTTTAAATGTAGTTTATTGCTTTTGAAAGCTTTGAAATTTCATTTTAGCTAAATTTCGAAGCTTTTTTGATTTTTTTCCCAAACTAAAAAAAATGCACTTCAAACTATATAAAATTGCCTTTTAATATCGTTAAATTTGTAGGTTTTGACATTTGAACTTTTATTACTGTAGCTTTCAGGTAGCGGTTTTCATTCTAAATAGTTCGGCCTTGAATTTTGAATATAATATTTGCTCCTAATATTACTTAATTTAGAAGTCTTTCAAGCATACAACATGTAATTTTACAGTCTATTATTCTACTACATCGAATTGTAGTCGATATTCAAAATTTTGAATGTGTTGATATTTAAAATTATTAGTTATAAAATTTCAATGTATTAATTGTAAGATTTCAATGTTTAACTTTTATTTTTGATTTTGAAGCCTCGCACTTTTGCCACGTTAAACTATTGTACATATATTTATTTTATAATTTAAAAATACGGTATATGAAAACTTAGAACCACTATTCTCAGTATACAACTTAGGCTGAAATGATTTTGCTGCCTTGCTTCAGATCTAATTACTCACCTATCACCTTCATTTATTCTCTAATACTTTCTATATATCATGTAAATCGGTTTCATACTCATTCGTGGACACACCGTGATTTATTCGCCACTGCTTTCTCATATCGTATGAAAATATGATTTAGTGGGATCAACATGATTTCATTGGTACTAGACATAACATGATTTTGTAGATCTGTTCATTTTATGGTTTTCAAATATGGTATTTGAAACTGCAAATCATTGCCTTGAATATATTTCTTAGCTTGAAAAGCTTTTAAGCATAAATGATGTAAGTCTGTACTTTATGATATTGGTTGTTTGAAATGTAGTTTATCGATTTTGAAAGCATTGAAATTTCATTTTAATGTTGTTGACATTCGAACCTTTGATTTTTTTTGTTATAAACAGAATATATGTTAACCTGTGTAATAATTGCCTTTTATTACTGTCAAAATTAAAAGTTTTGACGTTTTAATTTCTTTTAGAGTAGCTTTTAATTTGAGGTTCTCTTTCTGAAAAATTCCATTGAATTTTGAAGCTTAGAATTTTACAATCGTTGTTCCTAACATTACTTTATTTAAAAGGCTTTTATGCATACATATAATTCTAAAGTTTATTAATTTAGTATTTTAATCCATAGTTTATCAGTTTTTGAAAGTGCTGAAATTAAAATTAAAATTTCTAAATTTTGAAAATTATGGTAGATGATATGAACGCTCAAGTATGCACAATGATATGTCTGTATGACAAGATGTCAAAAATCAATGTAGCAATTAGGAAACTAACAAATACATTAGATGTAGAGATATGACCTACTATAGACCAGTGGGCATATTGAGGGACTGTAAAGTGAATTTAAAGTAGTCATTTTCTATTTTGTTTATTTCTTTAATCAAAATCGGCATTCGTTAAACTATGACATTACTTAACTCTCGTTTTTGAGATATTTCTCACTTTTGCTTAGTTGAGATCTACTATAGGTACGGTCACCATAGCACCATTTCCCAGTCAAATAGTTATGTGTTTACTATTATCCAATGCTTACATGCCAATGATCCTTTGAAGACTACATATTAGGCTAGAAATCTTGGCTTAATAGTTAGTTCTCATTCATTTTCTCAAAATATTTAATTAATATATTTTTATGAGTTGGACTCATTAGCACAGCCATAAGATTAAAATAAAAATAATGGGATTAAAATGAAACTACTATCATTAGCAAAGTCACAGAATTAAAATGAAAATACTATCATTCAATATATACTAACTACTGATCATACTTTATCCATGGTAAATCAAATGATAATATGGTTATGTTTCATTCAGTAAAACTAGCTTATGTCCAGATTTTGTTTAATGCAGCTTTTTTAGGAGACCCATATGGAGATTACTTTGCCTAGATTCTAGAAACAGGCAGGGAAAGCTTAACCTACAATGTATTTGAAAAGGCAAATTCTGGCTAGGCTACAGTCCATGCTAGAATATTAAATATTGAAAACAACTGATTTACTATTAGTGTATGAGCATGCAATATTTGTATTTGTCCCACAAAAGAGAACTTATACAATTGCTTTTTTTTTTTGAAGGTGCTTTCCATTACGTATCTATGTCATAAAATTAAAACTCTGCTTTATGTCAAAACATGTACAATTGTACATTTAGTCTGGTAAGTATATGTAGTACATTTTATGTTACCTCTGCAATAATGGTGGTTGGTGTATAATATTAATGACTCATTATCGTTAAAGTTGAAGATGAGTGAAAAATAAAAACTATTGCTGTTTGTAAGTTGTTTTCACCTAATTTGGTGCTTAACATAAGAATTGATAAATGCATGCTCAAAATTTGTTTTCAGCATGCAGGTTGCTGGCATGTTGTAGCAATAGGTCATCATATCACTCAAATTAATATTGCCATTCGGAAATGTATGCCCTTTATGTCTTCACTTTGTCGTTATTAATTATTTATTTCATTTTGGATATGTATTGACAATCATAAGAATGGTCTAAATAATAGATAAACGAAAATGATATAGTTGATATTTCCATATCTATTATAAAAATTCATACAACCATTACTCATATTCTTTCCTTCCTTATTTACGAATGCTTGATAATTTACTAATACTATTTATTTTTATTTTAGTTTATGACTTATATTCCTTAGTGTTATAGATTCTTTATAATTACTACTTAATTAATGTGAAATACCTTTATTTGGTGGATTTTAGGAATTTGATACATTACACTTCATTTAGTGTGTTTTTTTGCCTGCTATTGAATATCATAATGAGATTTTAGTTTAAAAGTTTTATACTTGGTATTGCATCTATTATCAAACAAATATTTTATTACTTAATTATTCAATTTTAAGAAAGATTTTCACATATTTTTACTATCATATTGTTTAACCTTCTGTTTTGTGCAGATTAAACATGAATATAAAGGCAAATTTTAGTAACTTACATTTTATCCATTGCTGTTGACCATTGCAGTGATCTTTAGTGTTGCTTCTGATGCCAAAGGCAGATACCCAATTAAATATACAATGTACATAATTCAATGAGTTAAGCAGCTGAAGCTGCAATAATTAACGAGATTTGCAAATCTTGCATCCATATTGTTGGCATGGGCATAAGGGGATAAATAGTATTAAAGTGAATATGAAATTTCAGTTGCTATTTTTGGCATGAGAAAATTATAGGGTATTTGGCATATCCGTTGTCTGTTGTCCCCTATCTTGATAAATTTTCAGTTTACGAATTGAGTTTGAAGATGGTTTTGCATGAAATTGTCCTCAAAAACATACTATAATTATGTGTTAAGTTTAAACCTGTTTCGTGTTTATTTTTATTTCATATTTTGGTTTGGTGAATTATGTATTAGCTGATCTGGAAAATATAACGACCGCTTGAATGTAATTATTTTTTCCTTTTTTTTTTTTTTCAGTTATAGACTTTACCACGCATTTTTTTGCTTTTTTTAGTTATTTTTATTCAGACACCTTTCTTGCTTCATGTATACCTTTTTACATGTTCATATATATATTTTTTCAGTTTATTTTGATGTGTATCATGTATCCTTTCAATTAGTGAACCAGTGTGACATATAATGTATGATGATATTTGTGAATCATATTGATAAGTATAAAATTGAAATTCTATATTAGGCCACTATAAAATTATTTCATGGTCGGTGTATGGTGCTTGTGGTATTAATTGTCCAAGCCCATAAGTATAGCCTGTTGTGAAAAATGGCAGCGCTTTGCTGAAGCTTATATCAACGGATCTTTGTCACCCAAATCACAAAGAGATAACTTAGATTAAAAATAAGACGGAATTGAAATTAAAAGCAATAAGACAAGATATTCCACCCAACCATCCACTTTATTGATTCACCAAAATTTTAGTTTACAATTAATAGAACAAAGCTAAAATAAACAAAACACCATTGAATCAATAACCAAATTGAGAAAGGGAGCAAATATCTATATGTCTAAAATTGTTGAAGAAGAAGAACAAAGATGGAGAACAGAGAATTAGCAAATAGATTTTCCACCATACATTTACCCTCTCTTCCGGTCTCTATTTATATAATCAATTACTTAATGCCCAAGTTAACATTAGATGGCAAAAAATAATTTGATTAGTCAATTAGAAAAAGAAATAAATATACTCAATATGCCTATTAATTAGGGGAAACAAAATCTTCTTTCTTTCTTTTGCATATTTCTTTCCCTCTATTTGTGATTTTGTATCACCAAAATTTAACACTCCATCTTGATGCAAAATCACATATCTTCAACATATCAAACATGCCATATCTAGATCTACCACAACTCACACAAATCTCAATCATATCAAATTACAAACCTTTACAACCGACTCCAAGTGATGCATTTCCCACATGAGATGCACCACACAAATCCAGTCTAAAAAACGTTTGTAATACCACAAAGATTTTCGTCTTATCTTTGTGGATTTTGCAACTCGACACCCGTCTATCACTCGATCTGAGCTCATTACCTGATCACTATTGATCCCCTGAGCATCATCAACATGAAGATCCCTGTCTAAAATATGATCCTCAATGCTAGAATCATAAACAGTGACCACATTAACCTCTCCACCTTATTGTGCACTAGGTTCTTCAACCGTCACTCGCTTTCCATAGTCGACTACAGAACCAACCAAGCTATAAAGGTTTCCTTCTTCCAATAATCCTCTCATCCTTACACGGCCACCTTTCTTCTCTCTCAAAACTCCACCTTGAGTCTCATAAGTGCAACCACGGCGATCCAACTGACCGAGAGAAATAACATTATGCGAACAAGTGGGTACATGTCTCACTTCAGAGACTTTTCTAATCACACCATCATGCATACGAAATCGGATAGATCCAATACCACAAATCGGTAGCTCTTCTCCATTGGCTGTCCTAATCATATCGACACTCTTCTCATAAGAAGAAAAACAATTCGCATCTCTACAAATGTAAAAACTGGCTCCTGAATCCATCTTCCAAGGCTTATTTTCACTAAAGAGGACATCATAAGAAACATCACTATCGGTAACTTCAGCAAAACCTGCATGTGCATCACTACTAGTATCACCGTGCGCAGCCTTTTTCTGATCTCTTTTATAAGCATAACACTTGCTGCGTATGTGACCTTTTCTATTACAATAATGACAAGTGATAACACCTTTACCATTAGCATCCTTTTCTTCCAAATTGTATCTTTCTTCGAGTCCCTTGCCACCATAGCCTCACTTTGAATTGATTTTATAACTGACCCTTTTCTTCTAAGCTGCTCATTCAAAAGACTGTTTCGAACAGTTTCCAAGGAGATAGTTCCATTAGCATTGGAATTACTTAATGAAACAATCAAAGTTTCCCAACTTTCTGAAAGCGAACTCATCAATAAAAGAGCCTGTAACTCATCATCAAAATTGACCTTCATATTTGCCAATTGATTTATTACATCATGAAATTCATTCAAATGCTCTATAACAGACTTTTCTTCATCTAATCTTAGTTGTACCAACTTTCTAACTAGTAGCACTCTTTGACTCATATAAAGATACCAACTTTATCCCACAAAAGCCTTTGCGGATTCACAACTAGCCACATGATGGAAAACTAAATCATCAAGATATTGGCGAATCAAAGCAATCGCCTTCTTATCCATTTTCCCTCATCTACATTAGAGGGCTTCTTTCCATCTCTATTAATCGGATCATGAAGATCATTGAGGTACAGCACATCCTCCATCCTAGGCTGCCAAATACCCCAATTTTTTCCATCCAAAATAGCCATCTTCGAAAACAAAATCATATCTGACATCAATAATTTTTCAATCCAAAATTACTCTAAGCTTTGCGATGATCTGTGCTCCGATACCAATCTGTTGTGAAAAAATGGCAGCGCTTTGCAGAAGCTTATATCAACGGATCTTTGTCATCCAAATCACAAAGAGATAACTTGGATTAAAAATAAGACGGAACTGAAATTAAAAGCAATAAGACAAGATATTCCACCCAACCACCCACTTCATTGATTCACCAAATTTTTTGTTTACAATTAATAGAACAAAGCTAAAATAAACAAAACACCATTGAATCAATAACCAAATTGAGAAAGGGAGCAAATATCTATATGACTAAAATTGTTGGAGAAGAAGAACAAAGATGGAGAACAAAGAATTAGCAAATAGATTTTCCACCATACATTTACCCTCTCTTCTGGTCTCTATTTATATAATTAATTACTTAATGCCCAAGTTAACATTAGATGACAAAAAATAATTTGATTAGTCAATTAGAAAAAGAAATAAATATACTCAATATGCCTATTAATTAGGGGAAACAAAATCTTCTCTTTATTTATTTTGCATATTTCTTTCCCTCTATTTATGATTTTGTATCACCAAAATTTAACATAGCCATCATTAATAAATATCAATTAGCCTGGGATAGTAATAATTGTATGTATTAATTACTCATACATATTTCTGCTGCAATTGGTCATGATGTATCCCGTACCTATTACAAGGTGAATAAGTTCATGTATTTTTTATACCAAGAATATAGTTGTATATTTCAAAACCTTGCATTTCTAACTAAGCCTGTTGTTGCTTAACCTACGAAGTATTATAAAGCGTTTCTAATATTTCTGTACATCTAGACAATTAGCCTTTTTTTGCATTCTTACTAAAACGTCTTGCGGTAAACTCCCACTTATATTGGTTTTGAATGTTGGATTTATATTGCGTTGCTTTAACCATTCCCATATTCTAATAAGAAGATAACGATAAATTAGCATTCATTTATTTTTCATAAATGTTTTGTTAAATTATCTTCCGAGTTACTAATGTTTTAGGAAAAAACTTAGAACGTATTATAAGTTTGATGTTTTATTTGTAATACATTTATTTTGGTAATATTTAATTTGTATTCCAAGAAAGGAATAATCCAAATGGAAAATATTTTTTTCGACATGTTTTCAGTTTTTGTTTCCATTTGAGATAACTTTCAGCTATCCATAATTGGACTTCTATTTTCATCTATGGAGGAATATTTCAAATATCAAATTACTTATCTAATTTATGTCAAAATATATTCTCATCTCAACTTGATTCCAAAACCTTCTTATAATGTTTGATTTTTATTTGTAATATATTATATTTATCGTTCAATTGATGATATATGCTTACAGAACAATAGTACAAAATTTTGCATCTTATCTCAACTTGATCATACTCCAACCATGAGAACATTCACAGTTGCCCTAAAAACAATCACCGTACTTTAGTTTAACGAGCCATCATTAACACAACAATAATTATTGTTCAAATATTCTGGTTTTTTTAAGCTTGAATTGCTTATCTAATTTGTATTTTCTCATTTGATGCCAAGAGCTTCTTAATATTGGAGTTTAATTTATAACATACTCTGTTTGTAGTTTAACTGATGATATACACTTAAACAAAGGGAGTATATATTTTTGCATCTTATCTCAACCTGGCCTTATTCGACCAACCATGAGAATAATCACAGTTTCTCCAGATAAAATCATTGCTCTTTGGCTTAATGAACCATCAGTTGTAGTTCATTTGGATGTAACAAGAGAGTGAAACTTAAGTATTGTCTTAATAATACAGCTCATAAATTAAATCTTACATACTAAATTTCTTTTTTTCCTTTTATTTTATTATAAACATTTTATTTACGAACCTGCTTTTTAGTTTATGAAAAAGATCGTGATTTCAAACATCAGTATCTGCAGGACATTGTGACTTTAGCTATTGTAAAAGCTGTCACATGGAGCTTTGCAAGAACCGAGTTTTGTTGGGAACTTTGGTCATCCAGTAAATATAGAAGGAGGTTTGCGGTTGTGACTGTAAAGATATTGTTTACCTAACCAAAGAATGTAACCTATAATCATAAATATACATTACCAAAAAGTGAGGAAACCAACTACATTGAACAAAATCTTTAGGGTTTTCCACCTTATAACAAATGAAGATAGTATCATCTTTTCAAGTTGCCAAAACTGTTGTTGGTTAGTATGGGTTAGGTATCTATTTTAATTTTGGCTCATCCACCATATTATCTTGGTTTAAACTGCACAAAAAATCTCTGTTGCGTTTTCAACCTATTTTCCTACATTAATTACATATTTGTTTTGGTAAGTATTTAGTACCTAGCATTTTCATTTTCATTTTATTTTGTTAATATCAGAAATAATTGCCATTATATTTCAAATGATAGAGCACACTCAGGAATAATATAATAGCATACATAATTATTTAAAAAAATAGCCCCCTCGTATCCAAAATTGAAGCATCAATAACAATATCCTTATTGATTTGTAGAAGAAGATAATTAAGTTACATGAAAGATAGGAGAAAAACAATTCTTTTTTATAGATTGTACATACATTATTTTTGTCTGCTGGTATCATTAGCTTATTGGCTTTGGATACAAAAAGTAAAGAGAAGAAAAAAAGTTAGAAATTAGGTAGTTTACCAACCTAAGACCTTAGAAGATTGATTTCTATTCATGACCAGTCCATTTATGATGTTATTGTAACCTATTACAACATATCCAAATGCAGAAAGAAAATTATACGACGCTATATTATGTGCTCATGTATTATTTTTGAAATATAACATGACAGGGTTATTTTTCATACTGTTTTATGGCTTGGTTATCGTATGTTATGATCTATGAAAAGTGGATTTTAATTGATTTATAGGCTTACTGCCAAGTATCCGATCTAGGAGCGCATTTTGTTTTCCAAATTTTAGTTATACAATATCCAATGGTCGACTCATTTTTTTACACTGTATAGATATGGTTTCTTTCTCTGTTTCCTGTAATCTTATATCCAAATTCGGATGCTGCTACTTTCCTGGATTATTTTTTTTCCTGGATTATTTTTAACCATGTACTGCTATGCTTGGAATTCATAATGGTTTCATTCTCCTTCAACAGGTTTGAGGTTTTCTTCCAAAGATATTAATACGTAATTCTTTTTTGGATGTACAGACATTGTTGTTAGATGAGTTCTACTTCCACACAAAGTAACTTTCTACACATAACTGATGTTGAATGGAATACCAAAGAGTATGATCACTGAATCTGCAAGGTATGCATTTTTATTTTTAGTGTATAGTTGGCATTTTTATTTCCCAGTTATGGGAAATATCTAGAATATCACCAGATAAGCTACGTTCTATAAATGCATTTATGTTGGCTAAAATGTAATAAATACGCGTTAAGGTCAATTTCGCTAAAATTATGACTACGTAATATAAATGCACTTAAAAATTAGTTTATTAAACTACATTGTGTAACTGTGGTTTAAAATGCAACTCTGCCAATATCAGTAGAATAATTTAAGTCCATTCATCTTCTATTGAATGAAGCATGTTGCTTTAGTAACTAGATTATTTATTATCCTAACAACTTATCTATTGATTGTAATTTTTGATTTTGGTAGTTTCTAAGAAACCATAAATCTAAGTGAAAAGCTCCTCTACATCGTATAAATGCCTCATTCTGCTAGATATCTCCATTGAAACTATGCTCGAACTAGAATCACCAACTTCCCTATTAAATGTTTCAGAAATTAATTAACATTATAAGAATTCCACCATTGCATAGAAGCAAAGAGACAAGGGACGAAAATATTTTTGTCAGCAGATAACACTATCAAACATTAATATTTTTTTAACAAAATAAGCATTCAGTTGCCTCAATGTGTACTAAGGCAAGAGCTTAGTCAGTACTGAGGTATTGGCCTCAGTCGATATCGAAGCATTGGCCTCAATCGGTAAAGAGGCACTAGACTCGGTTAACTGAGGTAATTGTCTCAGTCAGCAATGAGGGAACTGAAAGGCAATGTGACGAACCGCAAATCCGTACCCCTTGAATCGACGATAATCCATACAGTTCCGACCCAAAAGCACAGACCCGATGGAAAGTCAAGAGAAAGAAAAGAAGAAAGAAGAAGAGAAGAGAAGAAAGAGAGAAGATATAACAAAACAGAACAATACAGAATCTCACATCGCAGCGGAAAATATATAATATCGTATCAATGATCTTTACAAAACAGAAACTGTATATAAACATACATCAATCATGGTTCAATAATCAATCAATAGTTATCAGCCTGAACAGCTATAATAACATGTCCTTACAAATGCCGATAATTTTAAACAACTAAGCAACAATGCAGCGGATAATCAATAATCAAAACCGATACGCGTATACGAAATGAAGATCTCCAACTCTCATGTTGAAGCTCCAAAAGCACCAAATTTGAACCTGTAAATATACTCGGTCTGACCCGAGCATTGAAAGGGAAGAACGCCCGGATCAGTCTGGTAATCCAGCGTGAGACACACACTCAACTAAATTTATTAAGTTATCCAAAACTTTTCTTTTATCAAAACAAAAGTATCTCGTAAGACAAGTCCACACATAAATACGAACATGGTTTACCTTACCATAACTAAAACATCTCATATCAAACTCATGTGATATTATACTAGTGTCTAGTATACAAATAATATTCAAAATAGCCAAAATTGTTACCATTATTAAATTTCAACATACTAGGCTCTACCAATAAAATGGCAGGTACGTAGTGGAGTTTGGATTTCCATACAAATGACCAGGTGAAGGGACTACCTTCCGACAGTACATCTCTAGAAGAATGTACCGAGAAACCATCACAAAGTTTCTCTACCAACACAAGACTGACCCACCTCTATAACTAGATGGTACCGAATATACCATCCTCCGGTCGTTACCGACCTTTACCGAGGGCACTCTAGCATACAAACCACAATAATCAGATACACGACGTCATAACATGCAAAGATATATGCAGAAGAGGATGATCATACCCTAATGGAAGCGACCCACTTAACCTTGCCGCATCTAATCCTGTTTCGGTCATTTCCGGTTGATGAGGCCTGAGGTAACGATTACCTTTCACAGTCACAATCATATCACTTTGAATGCCATACGGCCATTTCCGTTGACTACTAATTGCCTTCCATAAAAATACAACCCTTAAGCTCATACGTCTCAATGAGGGTGTTAAGTTAAGAGAAGTTGCCTTCTCCGCACCACTGATGTACGTTTGTAAAAACCAATGTACGTAATATATAGAAATGAAATGTCAGCAAACATCTATACAAGTTGTCCGGGAACAGGATAAACCGAAGGTACTTTCCTACCACATCCTGTCGGAAAATCCCTAGGATTAGTAGCGAATAGTCCTCGCATTAGATATTTCATAATAAAAAGACCACTGCTACTGGATGTATATTGGGATTTTAACCTCAAACGATCAACAAGCAGTCTCCCACTATGAAAATCTGAGATACCAATATCATCACAAGCAACCTGCATAATCATCGTATATACGTTGGTCCGAAGTGGCTTTCGGATAAACCGATCCCGGTCTCTTCGCACCAACAACGCAAAAGTGTTTCTCAACTTCACACAGAAACTAAGTTTCATAGACTTATCACGTCTTCAACTTTCAACTTGCTATCCTTCGGCCAAGAAGGAAGCTTGATAGATTGAAGTAATACTCCGCACTATACGAATCAACATCCTCAATACAAACGATAATCAAGCCTACACAGAAGGCTATGTACTAAGTGTACGACTAAATAGTTCCCACATCAAGTCGAGGAACTAAAATTTGGCCAAGTTTGATAGTCGGTTCTTTAACTATCAAAACAAACAAACAAATATCCAGCACTATAACAATCACCGGGCCCTTTTAATTTATATTTTATTAATTAAACCATTCGCCAAATATTCACTTCAAATTATTTTTAAAAAGATATTTTCTCAAACCATTTCAATTTTTTATATTGGAAAACATTTCCATATACTTGTTGAATAATAAGTAATTCATAATTCTATTTATTTTCAACATTTAGAAAATATCACATATACTTAAATCACGATTAAGTATATATTTTATTCTTTAAGGAAAACATTCTCTTTAAACACATTTATTAGGTCAAAACGAATGTTACGTAAAACATCGTTACGACAATCAAAAATCACTAGTATAGGGATTCGAAAATAAGATAGATATATAAATCCCATATATTGTACAAAAACATTTTCTTTCGAAAATCATTTACAATAACAATCGGTGTTATAGTCCATCATTTTCTTATTTCTCGAAAACGTCTATTTCAACAATGAATGTTGAAATCTATGGTTTCGATACTTGACACATTTTAATACATCTTCAACAATTCAACTTTATTTAAAGATCACCTTTCAACATGTTTATTTAATTTAAAATATTACTCACTGTCCAAAATCGTGAATATACTACATTGACCAAATTTAATGTTTCTACGCATTTATTAAAGATAATCCACTATCCAAAATCGTGGATATAATTCATTTACCCAAACTCAATGTTATTACAACATTTAATTTAAAGGACAATTCACTGTCAAAAATCATGAATAAAAACCCTTTAAATAAACTTATAATTTAACTTATCAAAATAAATTGATTTTGGATTTATAAAACAATGTTTATAAATTCACAATTATATTTTATAAAAACTTTTTATAAATTCCTTTTATTTACCAAATCCATTAGTAACTCAATTATATGCCAAATCCAATTTATAATTTAACTGCTTATAAATCATCTATTTACAAATTCATTTATTTTATAACTTCGCAATTCGTAAATCTTATTCACTTATAAAATCCATTTATAACTTCATTTTAACATTTATAAAACTCCCTTATAATTCTAAACTTTGATTTATAAAATATCAATTTTATAAATCTTATATATATATCGTTTATTATATCTTCAAAAATCCTCATTTAAACTATTTTACAAAATAGTTCATTTCATACTCCAAAAATCATATTTACTATATTTCACCGAAATCATAATTTTTATATCATAAAAATTATAATATTTATTTATTCAAAATAAATTTAATTCCTTTACAATTCAAAAATCAATAAAACGTTTATTTTCAAAATCACTTTAAAGTCCTTTTAAATTTGGAAATCATCACTTAAACATTTTTAAATTTTCAAAATATGGCCCAATGCTGCAACAACACCAAATACATCAATCACGGCATCCAAAACATCATATATCATATGATAACATCATATATAACAATATCTCTAAATAAATCAATACCGGTGAGGAATCCAGTTAGATCCGTCTAACCTATCATCTGCAACAAATATACATATTGGAATATGTGTACAATGTCCGCTTCAAGGCAAACGCGCGTACAAAGGGTCATCCGCTCGTACACGGGAATGTATAAGGTCTTCTACTGCACTAGGCAGGAATATATCCAAATACCAATCAATATATCATATATCATCCAAACAATCATCAATCATCATATAATAAATTATTTCTCATTTATATAAAATATCAGTGAGTCAGAAAGAGTGAGTTGTACTCACATTGCTTGTAGTCGTCGCGATAGCGATTTATTCCGATTAAAATTAAAAAAACGTTTAATTTCAACCAAAATTTTCACTAGCTCAAATAAATCCCAATCTAGCTCCATAATGTAGTGCTCATCCATACGAACCCAAGCAATTCGTTTCACGTGAAACGGACCTCGTATGAAAAGGTTATGAGGTTTTAAAGATCACACGAATTTAAAAGAATATAATTTCACATTTTATTTTATATTTTTATAACCTCAACTCATCATGGCCGTTCGTTTTCATCATCCCATCCTGGCCGCTGCTTTGTTTCTTCCTCATTCACGTAAATGAACGCACGCAAAAAACCCATTGTAGCCGCCTACAACCCTAAATATCGCGACCTATATACTCAACTTCACGACAGTCAGCGACCTCCGTTCGAAAGCCCTAGCCACGAGCCGCCTCCACCCTAAATGCCTTGAAGCTGGTCGTACGCATGCATAGAAAAACATACGTGAAGGCAACATGAACGCGGCCATTTTGACGTCGATCCGTAGCTCCAAATTCGATCATAGCCGTTGATCTTGTAGATCTCGTCGTGTTCTACGACTTTGCAGCTGGAAGTTTTTCGTGAAAGTTAACGGATTTGGAGATAATCGAGGAGGAAGAATGGAATTTTCTGGCCATCGAAATGTAAATGGCGGCTAGGGTTTCTAACCCTAGGGTTTGTGCAAAAAGAAAAAAGTGAGGTCCTTTTATAGAAAATTTCGCAACACCATTCACCCGAATTTTTTTCGAAATCTGATCTAAGCGTGTTGCCTGGCATTTATAAGCTTTTACCCCTATTTCGAATGAAATGGAATATATATCGGGAGCCAATTCGATCGTATTTGAAAGATAGGTTTTCGAATCGACAAATTTAAATTTAAAATTCACTTAAACCGATTTCCTATGCGTTTTAGCTTATCCGGACAAACCGTAAATCCGATTGACACGAAATTTGACATATTGCAATAATTTAACATTACAAATCCAATTAAACTAGTTTCATCGAAATCTGAGACTGTTTGAAAAATGACCATTTTCACTCGTCAATTATATATTAAAATATTCAATTTCTAGAATTTAACTTTTATTTCAATTTTAGAAGTTCATTAACATCATTATAATCCAAATAGAATTTAAAAAATCTTTATAAATCATTTTTATTCATTTTAAATCCCATTCCCAATTATTTTAGCAATTTTAAATATTAAGTTAACAATTTAATTATCCAATTAAATATAGATATTCAAATATACGTTATTCAGCTTATAAACTTAACTTTTAAGTATTTAAAATTAATTAAATACATGAATTTCAAATGATTGAAATTCTGGGTCGTTACAGGCAATTCCCTTTGTACCGACTGAGGCAATTGCCATAGTTTTACTTAAAACCCTCAGTCTAGACTGGGGCAGTGCCTCATTCACACAGAGGCTGCTTCTGTTAAAGCATTCAAGTGAGGCAACTATCAGGTGTATTTTAATTTGTACCACAAGATATATGCCGCGTTAAGACTTACTCACTTCACATCTACACTGATAACTACTTTGATTAGCTGCAATATGAGGTGTACTGTATTAAAAATGTTATGCTCATTCAATTCATGTGCATTTCATTCAATGCACAATCACAATTGGCATCCTCTATTTATTATTCTATTTAGTTTAGTTTGAACATAAACATTTGGCCATCTTCGAATATTTTTGCCCGCAGCATCATTTTCTTCATCAGTTGTTAATGTCTATGACTCCTATCATTTGTAGGAATAAGAAAAAGTCAATGATTTGAATGGGCAGTTTGGACTCAATACTATTGGCGGGCGTTTCTCCCTTGTGCTAATTGGCTCGCTTTCTAGTATGAATATTAGTCTATTCAGCATCCACATTTGTTCCCAACTTTAGTATTAACCAGTCATGATAATGAACAATTCAAAAATTTATGCTCCAACATTAAAATAACTTTGTTATTCTTTGATTCCTTACTGTTTATTTTATACAAATTGTCAAACATTTGACGTGTTACACATTTCGCAATGCCTATTTGTCTCATAGATTATCTCTTACTCTTTTTTATGTTTTGGGATTGAAAATAATTGCTACATTAGTCTTATCTCTTGGCTGTGTTCAAACCAACATATGTGATTCCCAACTAAACTCATGTGTTCCGTAATTGAAAATAAGAGCCGCTCTTTTGTATGTTTAACAAATGAATTTAGGTTGTTATTTTCATTCGCATGATAATTGGGACATTTATAAGCTCTGTTTTTGAGTGATAAATTCCTAATACCGCTCTAGCATTTTTGACAACTGACCCGCATGCGAAGCATTGGTTCACACTAGTAATAATTATATGTTCCACTCTAATGTTGTGAGTTTTCATGGAACCTACAAAGTCCAATGATGTTTAAGCATGTATTTAAATATTGGATCCACCAAAGGCTTTTATTCTAGATTCTCTTTTTGATGCTA
This sequence comes from Allium cepa, assembly GCA_030765085.1. Taxonomy (NCBI): domain Eukaryota; kingdom Viridiplantae; phylum Streptophyta; class Magnoliopsida; order Asparagales; family Amaryllidaceae; genus Allium; species Allium cepa. The sequence continues at coordinate 766,053,365 of CM060935.1, forward strand.
TAGAATAAGTTTCAATGGTAAAGGTTAGCGAGATTAAGCAGTATTTGTTTTAAAATTCTAGCATTAGTAGCTTTTTACAATTAGGGTGTTGGTTCATAACAATTAGTGAGACCAAGCAATTTTCATTGCTATCATGGTTCAAAATTCCGGCGAAATTCCAGTGATTTCGTTCCAGTTTGGCTCATAACCCGAACGAAATCTAGTTAAAAATCCGTTTTCACTCTAAATTCCTAATTTTCTTTTCAAATATTGAAAAAATTATAAAAAATAAAGAAATATACAAACATATAGTAATTTAAAAAGAAAAAATTAAACAGGACAAATAAATGGATAAGAAATGATGTAGTCTCATAAAAAAAGTTTATACTTTTGTTAATTTACATCGAATCATAATGAAAAAATTCAAAATTTTTATAAAATTGATAAAAAAAATTAAAATCTTAAATGAACGATACAGAATCTTAAGCAATGATCTTTTAATTAAAGTGTGTATTTTATATGTAATGTAAAAAATATACTATAAATTTATGAAAGCATTGAATATTTATTAGCGTATATAGCAAATTAAAGCAAAAAATGTACCGAAATTAGAAACCCGAAAATAAAGCGAAATTCTGAAAATTCCAGAACGAAACCGGTAATTTTAAAATTACCAATAACCGAAATGAAAAACGGAATTTTGAACCTTGATTGTCATATATAACGTAATATCACAACCGACTGAGTTTGAGATTGTAATACAACAATCAAAAAGATTTTGCAGTTAGTAGTGAGTTAGAAGATAATGGTCAAAATAATAAGTTATAAGACAAACTTATTCAATATGTGGTCCAAACCAACATACATTTCTCCGTAAAAGAATAGAAAGATAATTCACATTTTTTTTATTGTAAACATAGATACATGCAGCAACATGTCATTTACTCTTTTGTTGTTAGGACAAAGTGGAGATACATTCAAAAACTTATTAATACACATTAAGTATTTATAGCATGAAATATAATATACTTATGCGTTATGATTTCATTAAGAATATATTCGCGGGATGACCTATGTGATCTTCTATTAGCATGGCCCAAAGATTATCTCATGATATACCTCTATGTTTAATACTATTCCTTTTTAGGTTAATATTTTCATAAATAAAGAAAACCGAACATTAATGGAAAGTATTAAACCTGTTTCTCAATAATATTTGATACTTTATGTGATTGTGAATATTTATAGTAGACTTTTAACATTGGATGAAAGAATAGTATCCACTCAAACATTTTAAAAGAAACATGTGATTTACAAGTATGCACTTTCTAATACTTAACATTTGAACGAAATTATAATACCGACCTCCTTCACGTCAAACGACCATAAACAGGCGACCAAAACCAAACTTTTAAAAGGAAAAATAAATGAATGGGCGTCGTTGACCATCAGCTATGCTAGACAATTGGCATTTTATTGTCATTAATTTATGCTAGACGTTCATGTTTTTTATGACTACCTTGACAAATAGATCGACAATTGTATTTCGTGCACAATTTTTTTTTCATTCGGTATTTACAATATAATTAAATTTATGCAAATAATGAATACATAGACTTTTGTGTGCGTTTGTACATTTATATATACTACAAAAAATGTAGTTAACTCACGCTTTTCTTTGCACATGTCCAACGAACATGCCATACGTACTGGTATTGATAGCACACATGTACACAGTGGGGCCAATGTGTCTGTTGCAGCGTAAATCCCAACATTTATACACAGGAATGTTAAACCATGTACATCATTTATGTTGCACGTGCGCGTACACATATGTGTATATGATACACATATTATGTAATATAATTTAAACTTAACATTATATAAAACTTTAATTACGAAATAAATTACATATTGATTTTATTTAAAGCAAATTTAAATAAAATCTAAATAAACTTAGACTTCATAGGCCCAATAAGATCTAAACTGAAGATTTTTTTTAATTTAACCATTTACCTTACTGCGTGTTGGCTCAGATCCAACATGATCGATGGTTCAATGCTTAATCAACCACTCCATCGTGATGTATAGATTATCATAATTTATAGATTTAAGTTCACAAGCCATCTATACATATGCATGATTTTTCTACAACATGCGACAAGTGAAAATTTTATTAAAACTTGGTGGGAGTTATTACTGAAAATTTGAATTAAATTTTATGTGATTAATTTTTTTTAGGAGAAGAGAAAAAGAGAAGTGGACGAACATGAGAATGTGAATATTTATATGTTGTAAAAAATTTAAAATTTTATTTGTTTCATTAAAGGTTTCACAAGAGAAAGGATGAGCCATTTGTGCATTTAAATATTTTCTCTTGGGTTGAAGAGGAAGCCCGTACATATTAACACACACGTGTCCCTTGCTATTCGTCCAACCAACAAATCGAACTGTGTTGGGTTTGAGTCTAAATTATAATTTTGGACATAATTTTTTATTTATATCGGTCAGTTTTTAAGTCTGTTTAGAAGCTCATAATGATTCAGAATTTGAAGCACGAAGAAGTGAAATCGGAGGAGGGAGGAGGGGGAGGAGAGGGAGGAAAACATTCGGAAAATAGATCATTATGGCCAACAGAAGATTCCTTTGGTCAACAAATGCTTACGTTGGCCAACATTCGCTCCTAGGCCTATCAGGATACTTCCAAATGCGGATAGTGGCACATCCACATCCACATCCGAAATCATTTTTGGATATCCGTATCCGTGGATACAGACAGATATCGGATAATTATCTTATCCGCTAAGTTAACAATTACAAAAAGAAAATTTAAGTTTAACATATATATTTTTCAATCTCATTGATTATAGAAGTGTTAAAAATTAAGAAGTATGATGATAATAAATAGTTTCGAGTAGTTAATAAGTATTAAGTGTATATAATATAAAATACCAACTTAATAAAATAATAAACGAATATAATTTACTGTATTAAAATACACATAATTTGAAATATAATCTTAATATAAACCGGACGGATAATTTTCGGATACGAACGTGTTTTCGTGTTCGTATCCGCATTCGTTTTTTCGGATATCAGATATTTATCCGCTTTTTGGATGCGGAGGCAGATGAGTTTCAAATTTTTCGGGTATCCATTGACAGCTCTAGACGCTCCTTTGATCAATAAATTCTTCTTTTGGTCAACAGATGCTTCTAAACGGCTGAAATAGCTACGCTTCAAACGACAGACGCAACTCCGACGACTATATAAAGGCAATCTTCTTCCAAAAATATTCATTCGGAAATTTTCCGACTATCTTCGTTCTTTCTTCTCTCTCTCCCTTTTAATTTTTGTAATACATGCCGGCTTTGGAATACAGCTGATCATAAACTTTAAACTTTCATCACCATTTGAATCATAATCCAACAAAGGGTTATGTGGCTTAGTACTAAGATGGGTGGAATGTTGCAAATAAGGTTAGAGTTTGCATTCTAGCAAAAATTTTGATTATAAAAAATTGGTAAAATAATAATTCAGCTTTTGAGTTAGCGTAACCATTTAGGGCTGCCACTGCCTTTGGCTATGTTTTGGTTTATCTTTGTTGACTGTTGGATCTGAAAAACACAATTCACTAGGTATGAAAAACATGGTGCTTAGAGATGTCCTTTCCACTTTCTCCATCTATCTATAGTTAGGAGCCTTAGGATGTCACAAAAGCATCCAATCTTTGATAGCAGGTCTGCCATTGCCTTTGGCTATGTTTTGGTTTATCTTTGTTGACTGTTGGATCTGAAAAACACAATTCACTAGGTATGAAAAACTAGCTCATGAGAAAAATACTCAAGAGGATGGTGATACAAGTCTAATAAAATTCAAATCGAGTAGTTCTTTACAAAACCTACACATATATTTATTACCCCATGTGGTCATACTCATCTCTACGGCTTAGCGAAGTATTAAGATCAAATCCTCTATCCCCTCCTACCTATCTCAATGTGCTATAATGATCTTAGCCATTCATTTTTTATCATCAATCATTGATTAAGTACAGCGTGCCTCATAAAATTATCAATTTGCTATAATAAATTGTTGAGATTCACTACAAAATAATACTCGTTTAAAGACTAAAAATCAAAGGCTAAACATTTTCAGTCATTAATTAAAGATTGATTAATGAGCGAAAATTTCAGTCATTAATTTTTAGTACCAAAGACTGAGGAACAGTCCTTGATCAGTTACCACATTTTTAGAGATCATTCATAAATCAAATTTCAGTCTTTAATTTGATCTTTAAGGTGTATGTAAATAATTTTTTTATCCAATGGTGGAGATTTTTTTGCATTTTTTCATCTAATGGATAAACTTGTTATCCGGTTAACTACTGCTTCAAACCTGATATGAAATATAAGCAAACCGACCGTTAGGGAGGTTTGCTTACCGTCACTGGGCAAAATCAATTATCTGAAGCCAAAAAATCATGGTGCATGTTTCACGCTTTTTCTTCCACGGCTGCTCGCAAATACTACCAACAAATTCGCCGTTAGTCACGCCAACAAAACATAGTTCCTTCATCTCCATTACTTGCGCCTCCTGCTCTGCCCTAAAATTTTCCCATCTCTCAATCTTCACTATTAACTTTGATTCATTCCATCTCATTGTTGATCTCTAATTTCTAAGAAATTCGAGGTATGAGTCATTCAAAAATCGATAAACTTTAATCTGATTGCAAAAATCCAAAACAATTTTATGCCAGACATAAAATCGTCAAAGAATAGCTTATACTCGCTCAAACCGTATCCCTCCTTCAACCATGCTCCTCAAATAGTTCCTTCGATCTACTTGCTTCAACCGTACCCTACCTAGCTACGACCGTGCTCCGCCAATCATTATTCCTTCGGTCCACTATAAACTAACACCAGTACGTTCCAAATCAGCTTGAAATCTGATAGGGTTCTAAGGTATGATTTATCCTTTAGTGATTTCTATGCGCTTTGGACTCTATTTGTATGAGTGCTCTTTCAGTTATTACAAAAGTTGTTCAAACAAAGCTTAAGAAAGAAACTTTTTTCTGATGAATGGACCACTAAATAAAGTAGTTTTTATGATCGTCTAATTATAACTCATTCTACTTATTGGTATTGGCACAATTTAGGCTTCACTATTTGCTTGCAGATGCATGGGTTTGTGATGTTGTTAGGTAGATTCACAACTAAGTGATGGGTATTTGTTGACTCATAATTGCTTCTTTCCAGATGTTGCTATTTAGCACTTATTATTTTCATCTACTTTGTATAAACACTTTAAATCTTTGTTTCTTTGGTTTTATAGAAAAGTATTTTGCTAAATGCCAAAATGCATTGTAGCTTTGTTAATTACAATCGATTTAAGATGTACTAGAGTTCAAATTATATGCATTGTTGATCTCTTGATCAATGCTAACATAACTTTATGAAGTATTTTTTTTTAACTTTTTGTACTATTTTAAAATGTTTTCTTCATAATACAAGATTATTTTTTTTTATCAAGTTTACTTTTTTTAATTTATATTATATTGATGTCATGACTGACTGCAGAAATAATCTTGCATGAATCCATTAAGCATCAACTGATTGATACACTAAACGAGATTTTTTTAAAATCATTAAGGTTTTTAGTTAGGTGGAGAATCTGATATTCATTAATACATTTCTTATTCACTACAAAATTGACACCCATATCATTCACTACAAATAGTCAACCAATTCATCTCCCGAAGAAGTACAGATAATTTGACAATTTAGCTCTAGATCAATCAACTATATAGCCTTCCATTTTGCTATTAATGCATATATCCCTTTTTCATCAATCTATTTGGCATTTTGAAAGCTTCATCTATATTATCAGATGCTAAATAATCGCGAGTGATGATATTCAAAGTAAACTTGTTAGAAATCCCCAAAGCATCAATTCTGGATAATAAATTTTTGCATCTTCAATTCTTCTAGCCTTGCAACGCCTGTACAAAACGAAATTGTAGATGTAGTTCGTAGGCAAAAACTTTCCACATGCATGTTCACTAAATAAATTAGTGACCTTGTGCGTGTTTATATTATCCCAACCAAAATATGTATTCTTGTAAGGAATATCATGATCTAAATGTACAATAGCATATCGCATTTTCAACAATAGCATGTTTGCGTCTAATTTATCCTGTTTATAAAGATAGCTGATAAGTGCACTGCATATGTACAAATTTAGAGAATATCCCACAATGTCAATTTAGAAACAACAATCGAACACCTTATTCTGGTATTTTTCTTTACAACATTCAGCCAATTCTTGTAGGTTGAATTGAAATTGATAAAAATAATTATTTTCGTATAAAAATGTAAAATAATGGTCGGTTCCACCGTTGTACGGTTGTACTAGTAAAGAAAAAATTAAACAAATACGTTTTTCTTTGATATCAAATACCGCAACGGTCGGTTTCCCCACCGTTGTGTGGTTATACTAGTATAAAGTTATTTAGTATGCTAGAAAATTCCACCGCTTCCTAAAATTAGGCACTCCACTTACTCATGAAAATTATCCACTTTGTAAATTATTCACGCGACCATGAGTTTAGGTCCACCATTTCCTTAAATTAAGCGCTCCACTCATATATTCACCTAGTGTCTTATGTCTTTGCTTCTTGTGTCAGTGCTTCTAGATGAATAGAATATGGTTTATCACTAAGTTCCTATTGAAGCAATGCAAGTTTTTCGTTAATAAAATGCTACAGCTTGAAGTGCGCAACAGAGAAAAAGTTGGCAAAAATGGCCAAGAATGGAAGTTGAGGAGATAAGGTAGAATTATATCTGTCAACGTTTATGTAACTGAATTTTTTCTATACATTTTATGCACTAGTAATTGATTAACCATACAGACCACTATAGACAGTATAGATGAAGAGTTTCCCACGTGGATCCCTTTACACGTGACATAGTTGATGCAAGTTGGAGAAGAAGATGTCTGCAACAGGTGACAAAAGGTTGCCGGTTATTGCAACTACTGCAGCATTTTCAAATAACATTGGTTAATTAGCTCCTGGGTTAGCCGTTTAGGCGGATGTGGATGAACGTAGATTATGTTCATGTTTTTTTATATCTATAGTGATTTTTTTTGGTTTTTTGCTTGCATATGAATGTGTGTATATGACCGTAACTCTGTAACCTTATATTTATTTTATATGTCAAGTATATGCAACGCTTTTGATTGTTTTCTGGGAGTTAGTTTGTGTATCATTTTTTAATTTTTGTTAATTTATTTTTGTCATTCTCATTGATGCTCAAATGCAATTGTTACATAGTACTATTATTTAATTCAAAATGAGTGGTGGAAATCACTTTAGATGGATGCTGCAAAATAAAAGTACTATCAAATGCGATATATATATATATATATATATATATATATATTGAGACTGATTATAGACTATACATATACACCGGTCTTTAAATTTCAGTCTTTGTTCAAATTTGAAACCGACACTTGGTCTCTAGAGTTTGAGATCGTTAATTCAGTCACAAATTTTTTTTGGGGCTTAAGTTTTACTGACTAAAACTTAAGTTACTAATTGGTCTTTAGGTATTAATTAGTGAGTGAATTCCTCAGTTAGAGACTGAAATTTAGAGTCTTTAGTTTAGTTATTTTTAGTTGTGATCCTTTATGACACGGGAGGGACATGAAATATGAGACGAAGGAGAAGGAGGACATGAAATATGAGACAAAGGATTTGGTCTTAAAGATGTTTGCCTACGTTTAATTATGTCTCAGATGGTCAAAAATTCCAACTTCAAACATGGTCTACCAGGAGATCGGTTTTATAAGATTATAGAAGATTGAGAACCCATGTCAAGTTGACTATGCACAGTGTTTAAAAGATGATTCTATATTTTGGGTCACAATTCGAATAACAGTCTCTTTTATCCATTGTTGTGGAAATTCTTGATTATGAATTGCAATAATACAAATTGATAGTTTGATCATGGTTTGATCATAAAAACTTAGGTTGCATTAATGTATAGTTGGATGTGACTTTAAGCATATAAAACAAACCAGTACAAAACAAACCAGTACTAAACACACGTATTTCATAAATGTACGCATGCTCATGCCACCAGACATAAATATTATATCTGAATAAAACACACAGTACATTATATCTCGTTAAAGAGAAAACTATGTTTGCTGCTGACGATGCTTGAGGCATCTGCAACCAATTTCGAAATCAAGCGTCCCCCTGTGATGATGCTTGTTACTTGAGAATCCTGTCTGATCAGATAATGATTGCACCAAAAATGGTTGGAAACGGTTCGACGATCTATTACTTAATCACTCAGATGTTTGATTGATAGTTGTTCCTGAGTTTTTCTAGCTGAAAATCGAAGCTTTGAACTGTTGTTCCTTTACTTCGTTAGAGATGACTTTGCGATGATTGATGGTGAATAGCTACTAGATGATCCTGATTAAAATATCGAGAAGATCTGGCACATCGTTACAAGCAGCTATCGCTTTGACCCGTTAGAAGTTAGCCCAAGTGTTTCCAAAGTTAGTCTAATTATTAGCTACAAATTCAAAAGATGAGAGAGAGCTTAAAAAGTTGTCCAGTCTTGACAAAGGTGATATTAATTCAAAGAGTATCGATTGAAAAATATACCCATAAAGAAAATTTTCTATTCTCTGCGATCATAATGGAGCTATAGGATTAATTCAATGTCTAGGATGGACAAACACCTGTATCTATTACTTCAAATAGAAAATAGACACTCCTCCACGCTTACATGTACAATCTCCTTCTCGGTTATTTTAAAATAGCAAACAATAAAAGTATCCATTTTTTCCCTTTAAAATAATAGTCAAACCGACTGTTACAAAGATTTGCTTACTGTCATTGGCCAAAATCAATTACTCTGAAGCCAAAATTTAACTGTAGTTTCTTCTATCGTGTTCTAGGGATCCATTTCTGCTGCCATAGTCTTCTATCATCCCATTGTCCTCTTCTTTCGTTACCATATAATTATATTTTTCATGTAAATTACTTTAAACTTTGTCTCTAATTCATTGATCCAATATTTCAAACAAAAAAAAATCTCACTTCTTTCCAAATCTCAAACTCCATTAGAAATGGTCAATATCAAATCTCATCACAGCCCATGCCGGGTAAACATTAATCAGTGAATGGCATCACCATTTCATCGTAATATGATAGCGATTCACCGCCAGCTCATCGATTCACTATTTACCTCCGGTTTTCATTTATCCGTTTAACCCTAGATTTAATCTTGTTAGTTTCTGGAATTTATTATATTTAATTTAGTTAAAAAAATTCTTTGCAAGAAAACCATGCATCCTCAACTCAACGTGTAACTTGAAAATATCAGAGAATATTCAATTCTTTGTTCTCAAATTTTGATAGGTCTAAACAATTTATGAACTACACATGTATTGAATTTGGCAAGATATAGTTCTCTAATAAGACAGACAGGAAAAAATGGCTTGAAATGTACTTATGACATTACTTCAGAAGTACGGAGTGAGATTTAAGAGGAAGCTGCTTTGTTCAAGCTAGTGATGATGGGTTACATCAATTTGAAAACATTGAGTACATTTGAAAAATGTATCAACTACCTCACATATGTAAGAGCATGTAAATCAATACATAAATCATTCTAACAATTCTACTTCTTGAATATCTAAGCTCAAAGGAAAAAATCTATATGCAATTTCATATAGTCAATCCTACTTTTTGTACTAATATTATAGTATCTATTTATTGTTTTCATATTTGAGTTTTACAAAATGCATTATAATTTCTGTGTTAGACCATACGTTGTGGCCAACTTTTATTTGCAGCAGTGAGAAGTTGAACACTTGAAAGCTGAAATGAATGATTCTGCCAAAGCAATTTGTGGAAGCAGGCAGTTCTGGGTTAGTATATATAAAGGACAGTGTCCTCTAGATTTGTTGCAGCACTTAAGGAGAGGTGATCCAGTAGAGATTCTCCAAATTAGATTTGCATTGGGTGATGCTGGTGATGGCGGTGCAGCTTCATCCGAGATCGCTGCCATCAGTTGGGAAAAGGTTACTGGTAGAGCTTCAGATCCATGAGAAGGAAATCATTTATCTTAAGGAGAGGTGATTCAACATAGATTCACCAAATTAGATTTGCATTGGATGATACTGGTGATGATGGCGCATCTTCTTCCGAGGTCATTGCCGTCAGTTTGGAAAAGGTTACTGGCAGAGTTCGGATCCTGGAGAAGGAAATCATTTATCTTAAGGTACTGTATCCTTATTTTATCTGCATTTTCTCTTATTAGCTTACTTGATTATATATATAGTTATAATAGTGTTTGTGAATTTGTTTCATAATGTAATAATTTCCAAGTACATATTTGAATTGGTATCCAAGTATAGAGATTATCTAGGAAATTAAAAGGTATTCTTGTTTATTAAAGGATGCAAAACGAAACTATAGGGATACCATAGTTGAATGTGAATTGATGTTAAGATGAAAGTGTGATTTGTAAATTATTGTATTGAAATACCAAATTGAATTTGTTTTTGAAATTTCAAATTTCTAATTACATTAAATGAATTAGGAATATGAAATTACATTGCATTGAAATAACAAAAAACCATACAACTAAACTTGGGTATACTATTAGTTGTATCTTATTTGTAGCAAATGAGGGAAAAGAAGTGTTAAAATTTTGGGTAACAGTTATGTACCGTTTTAGTCGAGATATCAAAGTTTATGAAACTCGATCATTTCCAACCTATCAGCATAATCTAAAGCTCTCATTTAAAGCTCTCTTTTTCATTGGATGCTCTCACATTGATCTAGTTGGAGATTGCTCTTACATTGATCTTACTTATGTACTGCAGCCTGAGTTAGTGAAGACCATCTAAATTTTGGGTGCTTGTTAGGTTTCATGAAATTCATGGTGATGATAAATAGAATATTGTGGAGTTTATACCTATAGAAGCTGCAGTTTTGTAACAAAGTAAATAATTTGTAGCTCTATGTACTAAGGTTTTATTATGAAAATTATTGCAGCTTTAAACTATGTAACAAATTAATAGTTGCAGATAATCACACTGAACCAGTTGCAGAGCCGGTTGGTTTATTGATGTGTACGGTGATACCTGAAGGGTTGCTGTTGATGGTGGAGAAGGTAGAGCCTAATAATCACACTGAACCAGTTGCAGAGCCGATTGTTACAGCGTTTTCATTGAGCTTGTAAGGCAAAAAGAAGGCAGATGGATTTACGCGATTAAGAATCTCAATTGGCCATGATTCTATAATATCTGCAAAATTTTTACAAGTAACCTGTGATTTTAGTTTTCAGACTTAGTTGAGTTCGCTATGTTTCTAAACATTTTATAACTCGGTTGACGTATTAAGTTTTCATACTTGAAGAATGTGATCCGCATACCATGATTTGTATTTTATATTTACTTCTTACACAATCATCTACATACTTTGATTTCATGACATTCGTATTTAATATATCCACGATGGCATCATCGGAAATGCATATTGAATTATGCTACTTTTGTTCTTGGCATTTAAGATGTCTATAAACATCAAGTTAATCGGAACTGTTTACATTGCTTTATAGAACTGTTTACATTGCTTTATACAAGTGTTGATTATCTATTTTAGTGTATAAGGTAAGTTTATGATGAGTAAACTGAGATTTACATAAGATTATTTACCTCCATGTTTTTATCTGATTTAGAGCTAGGATACCGGTTAATTAGGTTCAATGTACGTGGATATTTTTCCCACATGCACTCCCCATGCCATTGGTTTGCTATTTTGTAAATGGTTTAGAGCACTTAAATTTTCAAGTCCTGTTACGCTAGCATTTGGATTTATTTTCTTATGTTTACAATTGGCTGTGATTTGAATAATTTATCTCTTAACCAAACCAGTACATAGCGCGACATAGCCTTAGTTTGCGTTTCATGAATTTCGAGCACATTGAGTCCTTGCATTTGTTTTGCTTGCCTATTTTAATATTTGCTTTTGCTGAGTTATGATTCGAGCAATGCACCTTAAAGTAATTTGATATCTGATTGCTGATTGTTGCATGTATGCACTTGGACCAAATGATTTGGTGCTTTCATGGATGCAAATGGGTTTTCATTTTGTTTTATTCTGCATGCATATTTGCTGGTCGTTGAATTATATAAGCTTAACATACATGATTGTACCATTTAAGGTATTTACCTGTGAAACTTGGTATATTTTGAGTTTAATATGTGCTGTTTATTTGTCTGGCCCTGTGAAACTTGGTATATTTTGAGTTTAGTATGTGCTGTTTATTTGTCTGGCACTGACATATTTTGGTTGTTTCTGTTGAGCTTTGAGACTTGCTTACATAAGTAATATTTATAAGATTACTAATTTAATATCTAAGAAGGCACATAATGGTGGACTAAAATTACATATCGAGGTGCTCTTAAAACACAACCACTTCTGTTTTGTGAATGTTCGAAAATGTAAAACCGAATTTGGAATGCAGAACCTATAGTCTTCAAAAGCTACGGACTAATTTCAAATTTGCATTGGTTGTACATATTTAATGAATTTGATTGTATTATACTCCAGTTAATGGGTATTACATGTTAGTTCTTTACAAAACCTGAACCAGAATTTGTTATCTTCTATTTCATCACATTAGGATAGATTTATTATAGATTTGCAAAATCAAATAATACAAAGTCAAGATAGTGTATTTTATCTTTCTTGGTAGTGCTAAAGCGTTTTTTCTACTTCAAAGAATGTTTTTCTCCTCTCTTCTTTGTTGTACGTCTAATATATTTTTCTGTGATTTTGCAAACTTATTTTAAACTTTTTTTAAACTCATTCTCTATGGTCTAGGGATTCCTTATATACATTGGTATAAATAGTACGTACATGGATCTAATAGTCAGAGATATTTACTTTTTATGTAATAAAAAATTAATAATCAGATGTGTACTATAAATGCAAGTCACATTTATTTCAAGCAGTTTTGTTGGTGCATCGGTTACAAATTGATAGTGAAAATTCATTGATGGATGTAGAGTACTTTCAAAATTTCAAAAAAATGCTTTAAAAATCATATCCACTAAATTCTCTTTATTAATAATAGAAAAGTATGTGTGCACGCACGCGCGTGCTTATGTATGAGTGTATGCACACATGCACACATAAAGATTTCATATATATTATTTTCAGCACTTAATAGGTAATTATTCTTTACTTTATTTTCTTTATTATTATTATTATTATTATTATTATATTTTAAGAATGCAAATAGTTTCATCGAATGCATATCTTTAACTGAATCTATTGAAATATTAAAACCAATTTTTTTCTTCTTCTTAAATTACAAAGTTGAAAGGTCGGTTCTCCACCGTTGTACGGTTCTAATAGTAACTGCTCAAATCCACGTTTCTTATGCAACCCAAATACCAAATCGTCCCTCATTTTTTTTACCCCTAATTAGCCCCACTTTCTCCCCTCTCTCTTCCACTTTATTTACTTCCTCACAGATCTCTGTCCTCTGACAAAACTAAACCGCGGTATGCAAAATTACTAACTGTTTAAACCCTAATCTTCAAGCTGTTTAAAATCAGCAGTGGTTCGCTCAACATATCATCGACGGTGACGATTTTAAGAAGTATAAGTATGCTTCGAAGATCATGTAACTTTTTCTTTGTTGCATGAATTTAACAAATTACTCCATCTGACTTTACAATTTTGATAGATGTTTTATTATTGCAGCAATTGTACATAAACACATGGGTACAAGTTGATGGAGTATGTAATTGAACGGCCACCACATTCGATTAGAAGCTTCCACTTTCTCTACTTCAACTACCCTTGCAGCTTCTACAATTTCTACTAACTGAAAAAAAAGTAGAAACCGAAAGGTGCACAAATTTCGGTTTTTCCATCCTTATTTGTTTTCCAACCCGACTGCGAATTATTTTTAGTTTATGTTGAGCATGATTTATTGGTGATAAACAATGTTAACTACTCCACGTCACTTTGGACTATTGATTTTACTCGATGCGGTTTTATTGCTACACTGTAATACATATTTCCCGCACATAGAAGAACAGTTACTTTATACTACAACGATTAGGTCACTGTAAACAACCTGTTTGATTTTGTTCTTCTACAATTGCAAGACTGTGTATCAAATCATCATATGATGCATAGATTTTAACATTTTCAATTCAAAATTTTGGGGAAAATGTATCATACTGTCAACTATTCGGATGGGTGAAAATTGTCTTAAATTTACTCTTTATACGCTACATTTACTTTCCACCTATTTATTTATCGTTGGTAACTGTATAGGTAGATGATTTTTTTAGTTTAAATTTGATGCATATGTCTCGATGATGCATGTGCAACATATATATAACTGTAATAAGTTATTTTTATCTGGAGTACTTCTATATACTCAGTTTAACTAAATACCAAAAACTTTATGTATGAGTCGAAGTACTATTTATGTACCACACGCACGGACAAATAATTAATTAAGTTCAGAGAACATAGGAATATCATTATTAGATTTTGTTAAAATTGAAATATGTATACTACACTATTTGAGTATATTTACTGCTCATACGCATTTTACCGTTAATTTTTTTTGACCTATTAACTAGAAGTGGATAGCTGTGTCAGCCAATCATTCAATTGTGTTAGTGCACTTAGTGAACTTGACTCAATTGTAGCCAAATACAAGCTTGCCGTGTCAACCTCATGCTCGCTTATGCACACTGCCACTAACATGCTTACTGAGACCAAATTGGATGATGAAATCAAATTTTGGTTAGCATTCGGTGCCCAAAAGTTGGTCAAAATCAATGCCCTTGCAAAGTTATTAGCCGATCAAAAGGATGAGGTATGTTGTCATTGCTATCTTTTCCATAATTATTGCAGTTATGTGAAATATTTCTTCCTTCCTTGCCTTACACTTGAATAATTTTTTAGGCCTTCTTCACATCAAATGCTGTTGCTTAATCTTCAACGAAGTCGTTTCCCAGACTCACCACTGAGTAAGGGCATGCTTGAATGTTCTATTTAAAAGGTTCCTACATATCTCTTTTCTTTGTTCAAATATTCTTATTAATATATATATATATATATATATTATTTATTATTTATTGGACAATAGGCTGTTGCTCTCAAGGGTTCTGAACGTCGCAAAGCTACTAACGTTAGTGCTAGACTAGAAGCACAAATAATGAAATTGAACCTTCCAATTCTCCCAACTACAACTACTGATTCATTCCCTCAGACTGTTGAGCTTAGGAGAATGCATCATGATTACAAGCTAGACAAGTGAGCAGTCCATTTCACTGCATACATTTCACTTATTAAGTCAACTATGTTTAGTTGTAAAAAATGTATCGTTGATCATTTTTTGTTATCGATTTATGATGTAGAATATCTGCAAAGGAGTATGCATCATCGATTATAATCGATTTATGATGCAGAATATCTGCAAAGGAGTATGCTAATGCCATCAAGGAGGCACTCATCAATGTGGTGAAGTTGCAAGAAGAGCTTGACATTGATGTTTTGATCCATCGAGAGCCAGAGGTGAATGAAAGCCCATTATTCAAATCTAGAATTTTTTAATATAACAAAGAAAGAAAAACATTATAGAAAAATGGACATATGCTTCTTCGTTTTTTTTCTTCTTCCAATTTTGCCCAAATTTTAAAACATATGGCAAATTCGGTCTAAGTTCAAAATAAATTACTGATATAAACATGTTTCCGCTATCCCAGCACCGAATCAGCATTCTGTATTAGAGCGATTTAAGCTTATGTCAATGAACTTTCATTGATACAAAATTTCATCGGTTCGATTCAAAATCTCACCACTGCAAATTCGAACTATAAAAGCTAAAATATCTAAAAAAATAGAAGTTGAGATGAATGCATCAAGTAATAGGATTTAGGATGTATCGAATAATATAAATTGGGAAGGTATGCATTGACTGCTATATTTTCATTGTTCATCCAGTTATTATATATCATGTAATATTGTATGTAGTAAAAATTTGAATCAACAAGCATGCCTCTCATTTCAATTCATCGGTACAGTTAGCACTACGGGATTTACTGTCCTTGGTCACTACTGAAATTCATATTTATATTTCTATTTATATTGAGGCAATCACTCATGTCAGTGTGTGTTAACGCATTGAGATTCATAATAATGGATCCATAGGTGATGTTTTTCTATTTAAGTCGAGTGGAAGTATCACCAAGCACAAATGTAGTCATGTTAATGGTTGGAGGGTCTGGGGATGAGGAGAAGATGAGAAATAAGCGAATAGAGAGGCCGATGTTAGTTGTAGTTAATGCATGAGAAAGTATGGTAAGAGATTCTGACTTTATTTGCATGATTACCTAAGATATTGTGATAATATAACTTCTTACACTTTATTTTGTTACATTTTACTTGTGGTCTATCATCCACCTCTTTTCATCAGTATGGTTAGCAATAATCAACAAGCATGCCTCTTATTTTAATTCATTAGTATGGTTAGCACTACGGGATTCAGTGTCCTTAGTCACTACTGAAATTCATATGTATATTTCTATTTCTGTTCAAGCAATCACTCGTATCAATGTATTTTAATGCATTCAGATTTGTACTAAATGGATCCATAGGTGATGTTTTCTATTTAAGTAAAGTTGAAGTATCACCAAGCATAACTGTAGTCATGTTAACGATTGGAGTGCCTGGGGATGAGGAGCAGATGAAAAATAAGTGAATAGAGAGGCCAATGTGATTTGTAGTTAATGCATGAGAAAGTATGGTAAGCGGCTCTGATTTTATTTGCATGATTACCTAAGATATTGTGATAATATAACTTCATACACTTTATTTTGTTACATTTGGCTTGCGGTCCATCATCCACCTCTGTTCCTCGCACTATTATATTCATACAATCGCTCTTGTATATTTTTATGTTTACTTTTTTGGATTATTTTATATTATGATCATTTCTAACTTCTACTTTATGATATAACATTCTACGGCTGCAAATTTAACTAATATTTTCAGCGACAATTCAGTTTATCACGATGATATAGATAAACATTGTTGCATCTCCATTTTGTGCTTTGCTACTTATACTCTAATATTTACTTTTCATTTATTGTCTACCATATTTTCTTCCTTCCCACCGTAACCAACATTTTCATTTCCTTCCATTGCAACTGTTTAGTTCCAAAGTTCACTTTGATGTATGTGCTTGATTACCCATTAGAACTACTTTCATTTTACTATTTACTTGAAAAATAAAAACTAAATTAGAGGTCCTCCCCAAATACCCAAACTCATGCAAAAATACACAACTAAACAGAAAAGTCGTATGTGTTTCTTGTTATAACTTTCTTGGAGTGTCAAGGATCACTATACCTTGAAAACTATTTGACAGATCCTATCTAAATATTTATACATAGACACAAAAAACTATGGACATATAGTCGCACGTATGAACAGTTTCAGATATGCCTTAAAGATTAAATCGATTGAGAAAATGAATCATCATTGCATACAAATTTGTCAACTCATTGGAACCTGAACAAATTTTTTATTTATAATAAGCAGTACCAAAAATGTGTTAGCTATTGGGCACAAAAGACTACATGTGCAATCTATTGTCATCTCAATTGAAAAATGCATGCACCTTATTCTAGGAATTTAACTCGCTCATTAGATCAGGGATACTACTTCTTCATTAGGGAGTTGCATCTGGTTGTAGGTTGTGACATATGATTCTTATCAACCTGAATGATGAAGGAGATATGCAAAAACAATTTTACTTGTGCGGAAAAATGAAAGGTATGTATAGTGATGAGATGAGATCAAATGTGAGACATGTATATGCATATTTATAGTAGGTATGTGAATGAGACTAAAAATTTAAACGTCGTCTAAAAGATGCATATTATTTATCAAATTTTCTTACTTTTCATTATAACTTAGTAATATGAATTTCTTTTTTACCATTTTGTGAGGATCTTTTGTTAGATTGACAACCTTTTTTATTTGTAATGGTGGAATTTATGTTTCCGTTTTGATGGCATTAGCATTGTTTAATACATATTCTTAGTTATATAGATGGTAGGAGATGTATTTTTGGCTCATAGATTATTGGAGGTTGATACTAAAATGATTTTATTCCTTATGATAGTAAATTTAACTGCAGGCATTATCCATGGAAATTGAAGGCCAAAAAGCCTTTATCTTGGTAAAGAGGACAATTCCAAAAAGTAGGTTGGTCTCATTTATATTATTATTATGGTTATAAACTTAGAAACATTGGAGCCTAACATTTGTATTGTTAATAGAGTTAATGGTGTTCACAGTGAAATCGACATCAACATTGGTGTTTGGACAGGCTTTTCTTTAGGGGGTGGAGGGGAAAACTTCAGAAACAACAACTACAATTTAGGACGAGGAAGGGGCAGAGGCAGATTTTCTCATTTTTGCATATAAACCAGTGTGATGATCTGTTCAAATGCAATTTTATCATTTTTACGTCCATTTGTGAATAAATTAAATTTATGTTGCTGCAGTTAAGGCATTCCCTTTAATAACTTATGTTGAGCGCCCAAAACAGGACCGGATTCAGGGCTAGACTGATAAGGCAGCCGGCTAGAGCAACCCCTCTCGTTAGGGCCAACATTAGGGAAAATTTGTCAATGATGAATGCTAAGTTATTAAAAAATGAAATTTGATATATATATTTTGTAATAAGGTTCTTTGGCTAAGTTGGTTGTATGCTTGCTTGTCTTCCATGAGATTAAGAGCTTAATTCTTGGAGGCAAGGAATATTTTTGTTCTGTAATATTTTCACTCTTTACCTATAGGTTGCCTGGGGCAATCCAAGTTGTGGAGCCGGTCCTGTGTGGGAGTCGTAACTCTTTTGGTATTCAAGGCCTTCACAATTACACATATATGTAAATATTTACCCAGTTATGATTGTAGAAATCATTAATCTTATATTACATACCAATGCGTACAAATTTGTTCAAACTATCAACAAACAGCCAACCATTAAATCCTATCATGATGCTTGGTACAAATGAATAATTTGCACTCAATTATCATTTAACCAATAATGCTATTGTTTAGCATTATTAACATAAAAGGTTGTATTGGTTATGCATATTACCCCATCATTTAATTATTGGTATGATTTTTTACCAAAATTTGTGTTGTTTACACATTATTCACAAATGCATTACTCTAAGCTACTACTTCCAAGCAAATAAATTTCAAAATAGTTTTGTTCCATAATCTACCGTGTGCGAAGCACGGGACTCATCCTAGTATTTATAGGTATAATATAACTTTTCATATTAACTAACATAACTCTTATATTAATTCTACCATCTTTGCTTCTTGTATGACATTTCACATTATTATTTAAGTTTGATCAGCCAATTGCTAAGGTACGCTCAGTCAATGGTTAACACTCTATCAACGTCCATAGTTAATCGTAAAAACTTGCTCGGTTTAATTCTGTAACATATATCGATTAACCACATTCCCTTAGCCAAAATCTTTAAGAGTTCATGTCAATCCCTAGTTACGGTAACATTGATCCTCTTATATCAAAATAGGTAGATCATTTCTTGAGCAATGCCTTGCCTCATGCGTTTTAACTTACACACCCAACTACGAATGTTACATGATTCTAACGATCCACAAATTTGACTTATTTAATATTAATTAAAATCAACCTTCATTGAAAGGGTAATAAAAGGCAATTTGAGCAGAGTCGTCTTTTAGAAATTTTTAATATTTCCGTTTTGTTCAGAATATTCAAGAAATGAACTTTGATATATGATACGTAAGGGTTTGGCTATAATGACCAAATCAGGTATTTTGTTAAATTAGAACCGTGTTAGACCCAAAAAACCCGAATATTTACTATAAATACAGGTTGTTCTTAACCCTGGTCGTCATCACATCTAATTCTTCTCTCTAATCTTGAAACCCCCCTTTAATCACATTTTAATGGCATGCAAGTTTCTCTAAGTACAAATCATTCCAAAAATTTAAAATATCCGAACATCATCGAATTGTATATCAAATTATTTATCTCGATGAGACGGCTACGATTCATTTCACGAGCGAAGCACGTGGTGATTGAAATCATGATCAAAGATGGAACACGATGAAACATTCTTGGTTGTCCATGGTGATGAACGATGAAATGTCAGCGATGGGAGACACGGTTGGTATTGGGATGAAGGCGAGCCGACGAGGCATTGGTCTATGCAATTGGATTCGGTCGAAAATTGTTGGATTGACCAAAAAATTGAGTGAAGGTGTAAACATTAGTGGCGTTGATGACGTTCTAGAGAGGAAGCAAATTCTTGGAGGCAAGGAATATTTTTGTTCTGTAATATTTTCACTCTTTACCTATAGGTTGCCTAGGGCAATCCAAGTTGTGGAGTCGGTCCAGTGTGGGAGTCGTAACTCTTTTGGTATCCAAAGCCTTCACAATTACACACATATATAAATATTTACCCAGTTATGATTGTAGAAATCATTAATCTTATATTACATACCAATGCGTATAAATTTTGTCAAACTATCAACAAACAGCCAGCCATTAAATCATATCATGATGCTTGGTAATGAATAATTTGCACTTAACTATCATTTAACCAATAATGCTATTGTTTAGCATTATTAACATAAAAGGTTGTATTGGTTATGCATATTACCCCATCATTTAATTATTGGTATGATTTTTTACTAAAATTTGTGTTGTTTACACATTATTCACAAATGCATTACTCTAAGCTGCTACTTCCAAGCAAATACATTTCAAAATAATTTTGTTCCATAATCTACCGTGTGCGAAGCACGGGCCTCATCCTAGTGTTTATAGGTATAATATAACTTTTCATATTAACTAACATAACTCTTATATTAATTCTACCATCTTTGCTTCTTGTATGACATTTCACATTATTATTTAAGTTTGATCCGCCAATTGGTAAGGTACGCTCGGTCAATGGCTAACACTCTATCAATGTCCATGTTTAATCGTAATAACTCGCTTGGTTTAATTCTGTAACATATATCGATTAACCACATTCCCTTGGCCAAAATCTTTAAGACTTCATGTCAATCCCTAGTTATGGTAACACTGATCCTCTTATATCAAAAGAGGTAGATCATTTCTTGAGTAATGCCTTGCCACATGCGTTTTAACTTACACACCCAACTATGAATGTTACATGATTCTAACGATCCACAAAGTTGACTTATTTAATATTAATTAAAATCAACCTTCATTAAAAGGGTAATAAAAGCCAATTTGAGTAGAGTCATCTTTTAGAAAATTTTTAATATTTCCGTTTTGTTCGGAATATTCAAGAAATGAACTTTGATATATAATACGTAAGGGTTTGGCTATAATGACCAAATTAGGTAATTTTTTAAATTAGAACTATTTTAGACCCAAAAAACCCGAATATTTACTATAAATGCAAGTTGTTCTTAACCCCGGTCGTCATCACATCTAATTCTTCTCCCTAATCCTGAAACCCCCCTTGATCACATTTTAATGGCATGCAAGTTTCTCTAAGTACAAATCATTCCAAAAATTTAAAATATCCAAACATCATCAAATTGTATATCAAATTATTTATCTCGATGAGACGAAGAGATGGCTACGATTCATTTCACGAAAGAAGCACGTGGTGATTAAAATCATGATCAAAGATGGAACACGATGAAGCGTTCTTGGTCATCCATGGTGATGAACGATGAAATGTCAGCGATGGGAGACACGGTTGGTATTGGGATGAAGGCGAGCCGACGAGGCGTTGGTCTATGCAATTGGATTCGGTTGAAAATTGTTGGATTGACCAAAATAGTGAGTGAAGGTGTAAACACTAGTGGCGTTGATGACGTTCTAGAGAGGAAGCAACCGTAGGATGAGGATGTAAAAGCATGGGGAGGTAAGCGGTGGCGTCAGATAATTGATTGGACGTCGGAGTTGGTGATGAGTGGCGGTCAAAGGCAGCATCGGTCAATAGATCAAGAAAGTAGAGGTGCTGTAGCATAATTAGTTTAATTGTACTAATTCTTAGGCTACCAAAATGCCCCTATGCACTACAAAAATAAGAGAATTTACATACGCCAAGAAGGCATCGATGGGGAGTTTGTACATGTCTTACCAACGTCGCGCCGTTGTCATAAAAGGCGTATGTACAAAGTATGTTAGAAATTTAATTTCGACGCATTGAAGACGTATTGTGTGGGATAATTACCGATGCCAATAAGATGCCATTTTTTGACAAACTTTCAGATGCTTTTTTTCTAATGCCTTTGCAACGCCTTGTCGACTACAATTAAAATTTTGTAACTTAGATTTTCCAATGCCTTTCGACAATTTTCTAACTCCTACTCGACGCCCTATTAAATCGTCAAAATTGGATTTTTCGACGCCATTCTGACACCTTTTTGATGAAAAAATAAATTGTCAAAATCGGATTTTCCGACGCCATTCATACGTCATGCAGATGCCATTGCCATAACATATTTGTGGTATTGCTATTGCATTTCTAACCTCAATCAAACATTCAAATATATACAATATATATGCACCTCAATATAACATATTGATATCACAAATTCATATACCATACTATCATATACCACTAAATTCACATACCAAAACATAGTACCCAACATAATAATATCATAAATATTATCCGACGTCATAATATCCAAACAATACCATCACAGTACAAATGAAATATTCAAGTAGTATCATCATAACAAAATGAAAAATCCAAGTAGTATCGTCAAAATACAAGCCAAATATCCATGCATTATCACCATAATATATCCAAACCAAACATTTAACGAATAACAATACAAATATCTTGTACTCCTTCGAACCTGCCGACTATCACTATCACCAAAAATGTTCTCATCTGGAAAGCGTCGTAAAAATGCATCTGTAAGCAATCCGAGCTTCTTCTTTAGCTTATTGATGCGTGACTTCAATCGTCGGTTTTCTTTTTCTATAGCGTTATTAACTTTAACAGCTTTATCTAATAATGATCTCTATATTTTAACCAAATTTGTTTGTTAATAATGTATAATTTTTATTTCAACCATTATATTTACTGAAATAAAACTTTTAACTTTGCGTTAACCTTATATTTATCTAGTTAATTGAGTGATTTAAATTATATATTTGTTTAATTTATTAGATGATTTAGGAAAAAGATAATTTAAATCGAATAAACTCTTGTTTAATTTGTTGAAACAAAAGTTAAAGCTAACTCAATTATATATGCATTTGTTTAATTTATTGAGTGATTTAACTTGTATATTTATTTAATTTATTGTGTGATTTAAGAAACATATAATTTAACTCGAAATAAACTCTTGTATAATGTATTGAAACAAAATTTATAATTTAACCTCATTATATATACATATATATATATATACATACATATACATATACATATATATATATATAAAATTTGTCAAGTGATCTAACTTATACAAACATACTCATATTTAATGTATTGAAACAAAATTTATAAGTTAACTTAATTATATGTACATTTGCTTAATTCACTAAGTAATTTAACTTATACAAACATAAGTCAACCATAGCATCATCGTTACGAGGACCAGTGTTAGAATTTAGCTTAACACGATCTTTAAAATAATAACTAAAAAATATGAATGCTTCTTCAACAATGTATTCTTAACGTATTGAACCTTTAACACGTGCTTTTTGTTTCACCTTTTTAAGGTGTCCTAGGTACCATCATAACAAAAAGTTATCGGTTAAACTTTTTACTATTTTGATTTCGAAAAAGAATATATAACTTCCAATTGTATTTTACGTACCTCTCAAAAGGATACATCTATCTGTATTGCATCGGTCCTCGCATTCGAGCTTTAATTGGTAGATGTATAGGTGGATATCCCATGCAGTTGAATACTCGAGGAGAAAATATTTTCTCCAATTTACATAATAATATAGGTATATTGGTTTTCATTTTTTTCAAATTACTTTTATTAAGTGTGGTTGAGTAAAACTCTTTGTAGAACAAACTAAGTTCGGTAATAGACATCCACACCTTCGGCGGCAAAAGCTCCTAGAATACTATTGGTAAAAGAGTCTCAAAAAAACATGACAATCATGAATCTTCAATCCCAATAGCTAAAGTTCCTTCATATCAACACATCTTCTCATGTTAGAAGCAATTTCATCTGGAAACTCAAATTTTGAACCCACTCTAATATTTTTTGTCGATGTTTATGTTCCAACTTGTAACAAGCAAGACATTTGAAATTTGGTCGTTCACTATCAATTTTAAGCTCGTAACTATTACAGTATAACACAATATTCTTTCTTGACTTCAAATCGTCTTTTGTTCTTCCTTTCACGTTCATTATTGTGTTAAAGAAGTTCTCGAATACATTTTTCTCGTTATGCCTTAAGTCTATATTGTTTTGAAGTTTGTGATTTTTTTTCAATATGCTAGCTCCCAAAACATACTTTGTTTACACCAATTGTGATGCTCTCCTTTACTAGGAATTTCAGACTCTTTTCATATCTTTTGTAATTTGGGATAATTTTGGGAAAGCTTGTACAGTCCTTTACTACTTACAATGGACGATGGCTCTAAAGTAACAGCTGTATTTCACTTGAATTTTTTTTATCAAGTCTAAGACGATCATTTACATGTAAAAAATGACGACGTCGATCCCACCAACACTGTTTACCACCATGTGTAAGTCTAAATGATCTATCCAATCCATGCAAACATGACAAGCGAATTTGGCACTAGTACTCCATCCAAAAAGATCATATATGTAAGAGAATCTTTTATCATCCATAACAAAGAAGCAAACAATCTAAAGTACTTTTTATTTGAGACTTCGTACGTAACAATACCTTCAGTCCATAGCTTTTTCAACACATCAATCAAAGGCTGCAAGTACATGTTTATCCCCTTTTTTTAGATTTTAGATCCAAGAACAATTAAGTTAGAAACATGTATAGATTGTTCGTACACATTGAGTAAGGCTTACCGAATGAAGCAAATAGGGAAAAACCATCCATATGCAAACCAAGTCTAACATTATGTGATTCTTTAGCAAAATCAATATATGTCCTATCAAAATCTTTCCAAGCTTCATTGTTTAAAGCATGACATAAAACACCTTTATCTTGCATTATGCCATCACATGTATTTCACTATAGCAATAGATGCATGTAACCTTTGCAATCTCGATGTAATAGGAAAATAATGCATTCTGGTAAAAGGTACGCTTTTACCGTTGGTTTCCATCAATTTATATTTAGGTTGTTTATAGAATTTACACAACGCCAAATCTTTAAAATTCTTCCAATAAATCATGCATCCATGTAATATCTCATATTTTTGGTAACATTATTTAAGATATTTAATTAGTTAAATTAAATAAAACAATGTGTTGATTAGGGAACTAAGATTTGATTTAATTAAGAGGCAGCCGTGCCATTTAATCATTGAATTAAAATAAGGGTTAAAATGAAATAGAGGAAGGGTAAAATAGGAAAGAGGCCATTCTTATACCTTTAAACCTTGGACGTGTATCTCCATACACGTTCATTTTTTATTTATCAAAATTTTTAAACTTGAGGTCGGCCACAGTTAACAAGAGAAAGAGGAAAAAGATTAAGTAAAGCTAAGGAAGAAGCTAAATCAAATCAAATCCATTCAAATATCAAGCTCCTTAATCTCTAAATCTAAGGTGAATAATGACTGCATCTCAAATTACTTTTTGATTTCAGTTTTAAGTTATTTGCAATGATTGGCCATGTTTATGAACGATGTAATGATTATATATACTTGCTGATGATTTATGTTTGTTCATATAGAGTTTATGACATGTTTTAAGGTGAAAACCCTAAAAATGACATCCAAATGCCTTGCAAATTTTTATATAGACCAAAAATGATATTTTGGAAATGGGTTTCAATTTTTAGAATTTTTTGAATTTACGTAGATTTTATATGAATTTTCTAGTGAAGTAAATGTTATTTTGGGTTAAAAAATATTTACGATTAAATAATTAATGGTTTGGGTCTGAAATTAATACATGTTAGAAAACATGTTAAAAGTGATAATTCAAAAAATTTGTATAATTTTTCTAAGTGTTTTAATGGATATATAAAAGTATTAGGGTATGGGACTTAAATATTTTATATATATATAAAAAGGAGAAGGGGTACTTTGTAAATATTTCAAAATTGTTATTTTTGAAAATTGACAGTACTTTTAGAAAAGAGAAATTTTCAACCAATCATAATTTGATAGATAAGGCAGGTTAGGTACAAAGAAATAGTTTAAAAATGACCAATCTACATGGTTTTTACTGTTTCGATGCTTTCGACACTAGGCTTTCCCCTCCTTACCTTCATCTCCGACTCTATCAAAACCAATGCGTATGGTATCAGGTAATTGGTATGTAGTGAATTGGATATAGGAAGAAGGTATAGGGTCAAAACCAGGTGTTCTGAAGGGGTTGAAGAGATACTTTGCTTTTAAATGAAAATGCATCTGCTAGCTTTCGACTGAATAGCTTCCGATTTGGTTGGCTTTCGACCAGCTCAAATGTTTTTAGAGAAATGGCTTCTATTGGATTGCACCTTTGTTTTTAAATAAATGCTTTCGACTGGGTCGAAACTCCTGACGACCTCTTTCTACCTTTCGACCTAGATTGGTTTCGAAAGGGCCGCTTTGCTTTGTTTTGCTTTTTAAACTTGACATTTCTCCAATGCTCTCGAAGAGATGGTTTCGACACCATCACTTCTTTACTTAGGAATAATTTCAAAAGGAATTCTTTCGACTTTAATGGATTTTTGATCCTTTTGCCCCACTTGAAGGCATAGTCCAAATGGTTTAGGCCGAAAAGGTTTTCAAAGGTTTCGAAGGAGTAAATTTTTTAAATGACTTCGAAAGGTTTCCGCATGTTTTAAATTGAACCCAAGTGCTTTTGAAAGGTTTGTGTTTACAAAGGTTTTATACTTTCAAAAGGTCTTAAATGAAGGTTTCAAATGGGTGGTTCTGCAATGGTTTCGAAGGAGTCAAAAGGGAAGGTTTTCTGATTGTTTCGAAAGGGTAGAAAGGAAAGATTTTTCCAATGTTTTCGAAAGGCATGGTTTAAAAGTTTTAAAGAAGGATGACTAATGTTTTAAAGCTTTCGAAAGGAAGATTTTGGCTTTTCGG
Source organism: Allium cepa (assembly GCA_030765085.1). Taxonomy (NCBI): domain Eukaryota; kingdom Viridiplantae; phylum Streptophyta; class Magnoliopsida; order Asparagales; family Amaryllidaceae; genus Allium; species Allium cepa. Next base: position 766,080,683 of record CM060935.1, read on the forward strand.
CCTAAGTTAAATAAAGGGTTTTACTTTGCTTCGAATGGTGTACTTTCAATAGTTTCGAAAGGGGTACTTTCAAAGATTTATATGTTTCCATCAACTAAGATTTAGGTAAAGTGTATATAACATGGCAAGGTAATTTTGAGTAAAGCATAGAGTGTGTGTGTGTATATATATATATATATATTTTCCTTGTGTAAGTTTGATTTAATATTTTAAATCATTTGAAAAAGTTTTCAAGGAAAATCTAAGGGAAGATTTCCATAGGTAAAATGACTCAGATATTAGAATACCATATGTGGCTGGTATAGGTCGTGTCCTATACATTAGCTATTAGCCCTAGATAATTTAGTCCAAAATTCCAATGTGTAGAGATTTGTCACACATAAGATTAAAATTATGATTACATATAGAAGGAATATATGTTTGTATACAGATAGGTTATTGGTGAGCCCGTAAACCAATTAGGATCAGGTGACCCTAGGAGAAGATAAGTTAGGAACAAACCGTCCAGAAGAGAAGTATTTAACGGATAGTTAAGAACAGAGCGTCCAGAAGAAGTGTTTCTAACATACATTAGGTAAATTTGGTTTATATTGTCTGGTAGGCCCGAGTCAGCCAAAAGTTAGTAGTTAGCCAAACAAAACTATAGTTTCGGACAGATAGTCCATTTATTATATGATATGTTTGTTTACATAATATGCTTTATAGTTTTAACCAGTTTTGGTTGCAGGAAAAGGTTTGCAAAAGATATGTTTTAAAAGGATATAAATGAGGGGAAACCCATTCTGCTAAGCAGCGTGGTCTCATTTAATATCAATAATTGAGATGTATAGTATTATTCATACAATGCATTATGTCTGACTCAAAGTTTTTGTTTCCCCTTAAACTCTTGAGTGCTCAAAATTTATCCGAGTAGGCCGAGGGTTGAGGTTTTCATGTTTTAGTAATTTTGGCGAATAAAGCTTCTGGAGACGAGCAGGTGGCTAACGGATAGATAATTAGATTTACAGTTTATTGTATTTATTTCCGCTGTGTGTATTAAGTCAAATATGACTATATTGACTCTGGTCAACCAAAGTGGTATCGTCATATGTTGCTCTTGGCGTACTTTGTAATTGATATATTTGATCATTGCCTGGGAAACTCTAAGGGTTATGTAACATGGATATGAATTAATATTTTGGATTGCAATCAATAAAATGTTGTTTTTTGTGAAATCTATGATTTTGTTCATATTCAAGTGCTTCTGATATTATGAATACCATTACCATTACCGTATTTTGTCACCAGAAGTTAATACTATAGATGACTACATCATCTGTAGGGCTTAGCTTTTGGCCTCCAGATATGGGATGTTACAACTCATCTGGACACCTGTCAATTTTTTCATAAAGCAATCCAAAGGCAGAGACTTCTTTTTTAAGGGAGTACCAGTGCTTTGTCAATACATTGTCAAGTGGAAGCAACTCATTACACAGGCTAAGAAATGCATTCATTGGGTTTTTTGATGCATTGTATTCAGATTTTATAGTGGTTAACCTAAATGTCATTGCTAAATGTATCATTTTACAACCTTTATAAAGTGCTCATTTCGATGCTTCTAACAAATTGAAAAACCTATTCACTTTCGAGTTACGATCTTCCTTCAAATCTAGTTTTTTGGTCCATATACTTGAATAAGCGGCATCATGAACCATTTTAGTTATTTTATTTTCTATATCAATATTTTCTTCAATAAGGGGTTCATCGCAATCCACATCCATATTTACGGCCTCTTCTTATACAACATGATATTTTTCTCCATTATATATCCACGCATGATAATTAAGCATAAAATCATACTTGTGTAAATGTAATATCACAATATAGCACTCTAGAAGTTTTAAGCGATGATATTTCGAATAAGGACATCAGACTTCTTTCATATTAGTTTTATTACTAGATTCCATTTTCATGAATGTATCCATGTCATTTTTCAAGTGTAATGGAATCCTTCCTCTATTTTACCTCTCATGTGCATCCTACTTCAATATTCCAAATAATCCATCTTCCATAGTCTACACATAAACAAAATTTACATTATATTTCACACGGTTGTATTGTTAATTCAAATTAAATAACATTATTAATTTTATCATTGCTTTAAATAACACTATTAATTTTACTAATAATTTAAATAAAATTATTAATTTTCTTCGTATTTTAAATAACATTATTAATTTTATGAATAATTTAAATAAGATTATTCATTTTGTTCTTAATTTGAGTAACAATATTATTTTTTATATAATTTAAATAATATTATTAGTTTTGTTCTTATGTTAAATAACATTATTATTATTTTTTTACTTTAAATAACATTATTAACTTTATTATTACGTTCTTTCATTAATTTTATTAATACATTTTAACAACATTATTAATTTTATTACTGATGTCAATGGTATTCACAAACAATTTCAAAGTTGTATAACATAGGGATTTCTATAGTTTTTAAATAGATGGCCATCATACTTTCCATTACAAACGTAGTGATATTTACATTTCGTAAATCATTTCAAATCAAACGATTAACAAAATTTTGATAGCACTTCCCCTTATTTTCCGTACCGTACGCAAAAGAGCGTACACAGGGAATAGGAAGGAAGTGTCGTCGAAATTTTGTTAACCATTCGATTTAAAATATTGATTTATGAAATATAAATACCATTATGTTTATAACTTGTCCAATACCGAGACAAATCCGACAAGCAATGGTTCAGATGAATATCGATTTTTGTTATATTTAAAAAACGAAACGAATATCAGTATAATGATCATATATGATACTTGTTAAATTGGGGCAAATTAAACATCTATGGGGTTTGATTAACATTGTTGTATTAATGATAATGAATTATCGGACAATTTGAAAACAATACCAAGGAAATCTCAAACCATATAAGAATTATCATACTAACTCACCTATGTCAACAATCTTGTACCAACGAATATAAACCAACAAACCTATATCATATACGAAGTTAATTAAATCATAGCATTACATAGAAAATGAATTGGAGAAATAAGTCATATCGATGGAGCCTTGAGTGGTGACTTAGAGCAGGGATTTGCGGCTCGTATTATGGTGATCGACGAGGTGGCCGATTGGGGATTTGCCACTAGGGGTTAGGATTTGTGGTGACATCTATGGAGGAGGAGGCAATGACATTCGACATTGAATGAGGAGGAAAGGGTGGGCTTGCGGCAATCGACATGTTGGGGATATATGGCTAGGGTTCAGATGTTGGCTTAGGCTTGGGATTTGCGGGAGTGTCATCGAGGAAGGAGGACGCATCAGCAATCGAAGTAAATGGAGGAGGAGGTTGTAGCTCTATCATATTTTTTTGTTACTGGAAAAGTGGAGAAGAAGAGGACGTCAACCGGGGCATTACGGATAGTGCCGACACCAGATAGACACCACACCAATGCTATAGCGTAGGCATCTAAAGGGCATCAGTATTTTTGCATATGTTGTTATTCACCAACCCTATTCCGATGCCCCGCCGATGCCACTTTAATGGCGTTGGGATGACATTGGTAAAACCAGGTAGGTAAGTGTTACATTTTCTAGTAGTGATACTTCTAACTCGAATACCTTTTACATATGACCTCTGTTTCACGTGCAATTTTCTTCATTAGGTTTGCTGTATGATTTCGAACATTTTGGCATATTATTTGCTAGATTTTGAAGCTGTTTGAGAAAGTGGATTCGTAGGATTTAAAGGATGTAAGTATTTATATTCTAAAATATTAAATGGATATTCATTAATATAGTTATAACTATTGCAATACGATTATATCCTTTTTATCATTATTTTGATGTTTTGGGTGATATAAGTTCTGTTTGATTATTCATCCATTTAGTTGTTACATTGTTGGAAGATGAATATTTTATGATAATTAGTTACAATTTGGAGAACATAATGAAATAATTGAGAAAAAGTGTAAACATGCTATTATGGACTAATGCGATTATTTATAAAGTCTAGGGTAATATTTATAAATAATCATAATTGATAATTGGTATTGAAATTGAAATATAAATTGTAATAAAGTTATTGTTTATGAATTTACAGGGAAATCCATAAATAAGGATGAAAATTCTATTTTTGAAGAGAATTTGATGAATCTATTATCATTTATAAAGTAAAATGGAGTATAATAAATAATAATACGATTTTGGGTAAATTGTTATTATTCTTGAACTTTACAGTAATAGTCAAATATAAATAACGAGAATTTGGGAAAAAATGGATAATATTTGAGATAAATAGTAATATCGAGTTTTTTAGAAATTTAAACGAGTATTATTATTATTTTGGGTAAAGTACGACTATTTTTACAAGGTTTATTAAGAAATGATATATTATTGTTTAAAGTAATGAGAAATATTTGGAGAAATAACAAAGAGATATTTTCATAAATACTCTCGAGTTAAATTATTATTATTATTTTCGTGATAGATAATAATAGTGTCTGAGTATTTTAAAAGTGAAATATTATATATTTGTGAAATAGCTAGTTTGAGATATTATAATTAGTTTTGACTCAAAAGAAATAAGGTGATTTTTAAAAAGGTTTCAATGGAATAGTCATTATTTTGGGTAAAACAACAATAATTTGCATTAAAGTTTTGTAACAATTAATATTAATTTTGTGAAAATAGTAATACAATATCCTTAAGGTGTTTTAAGTGAAATAATAATATTATTAAATAACTATAGAGTGACATTCATATGCGTGAAGTAAAATATTATTAATTTAAAGTTAGTAAATAATAATAAAATAATTTATATTATTCAAAGTAAATAGATGGTGTTTAAAATATATAATAATAGAATAATTCTACCACATAGGAATGAAAGATTACCATTTATTATTGTTTGCATTTGTTGTGTGAGTCGATTTTTACCATTATGGGGCTTGTTATTGGGATGGATTTTTATATTTGTGAAGGTGCATCCTTTTCTATTTACTATATGGGAGGGGATTAATGCTTAGAGTGGGTAATTGGTATTCATTCGTATTACTTGTATTCCTATAATAGAAATGCTATTTTGCAACGGTTTGGAGTCGTTCCTAAACTATTTTGCAACAAAATTAAGTCGTTGCTAAGGATGGTGTGGTTGAATATTAGCAGTGTACGAAGCCATACTTGAGTGAATTGGTAATAACCTTCATTTCCCACCTTGCACATGTGTTGAACGGCTTGCAATTTCTCAAACATTAGAAATAGCCAAGAGCCATTGCTAATTAAGTAGATAGGAACGATCTAAACTATTACGTAGTTCTATTTAGGAAAATATTATAACCATTGTAGTCTTTATTTTAGCAACGACTATTATTCATTGCTTTTCTTAGGCCCATGTAAAAAATTAAGCATAGCTATTAGCTGTTGCAAAATATTATACATTTTTTTATATAAATGTGATATTTGTCTTTTCCCTTTACTATAACATCTAATAGTAAGAATATATAATCATAGGAACTGATAGAAAAAAATGATATAGAACCATAAGTAACCATAGAAACGAATAATAATAAAAGATACAATATTTTATATTGCAAACATGATCGCACATTTAGTATAATTTTTTTTATGTAAATCGTACATTCAACCAATGTACATTTATTTAGATCGTACATCCAACGTGAAGAGTCGCTCATTCACAAACTATTACGTTAGCTGCATACCCCAATAGTGACAAGTTTCCAGCTACACAATCCCTCCATATTTCCAATCTTAATATAATCCATGCTCTTTTTCCTTCCGATGTCGATATTTCAAATACTAAAGATATTCCCTTGAATAATGACAACTTCACCATTATGCCACACAATCCCTTTATAGCCAGATTCGTCAAACTCTCAATGCACAATCTAAACAAATGCAACATCATTCAATAAATGCAACATCATTGCAAGCGATAGAAGGTAAAATGAAACCGTTGCAAATTATATGACTGCTTCTTTTGCAATTAGTTTGAGGTATTGAAAACCAACATGTAAAAATATGTTTGTCAAAGCAAGTGTTTAACAATTATATTTTCCAATAATTTATGGTATGTATGTGGATATTTATGAAACAAACAACACGACCTGCAAAATTCTCGATAAGTAAATCCTTTTTCTAAAATAAGACCCTGACAGGAGCATATATTTAGTGTACCTAAAGAATTTTGAAATAAATATAGTTATTTAAAATCAGCATCATGATATTAAGTCGGTGGATACTATCCACCTAACCCATGCTGGATTTTAAATACTATTTAGCACAACCAAAGAATTCGCTCCAAGACAGGACAATAAAATCATTCGATAACACCCAATTAGTATCTACATTTTTGTCATTAAAGAATACTATTGCCTATAAAATGATACATCATACAATTTTAATAATATGTATAGTTTAATATTATATATAATATGTCGCCAATTCTTATTCTCCCAACTATCATATTATACCATCACAAATAAAAACTATATAACACAACTCAAATGTCACTTCTTTAGACAATTCTTCAAATATGTCATTGAAATATTAAACATCACTAAGGTCATGTCACATTCAATACAATGTGTTATATGTAGTTTCTTTACTTAATAAGTTTAGATTGGAAACAAAAAGTCTTTTTTTAGGTCAAACGTATATTTCTACAATCAAGCTTACCTATATGAAAAGGTTATTAGGTTTAAGTAGTATTGCTTCTCTTCATAGCTTCCATATATCTCTGTACATAACAGTTGCTTGAATAATCATAAATATGTTTCAAAATGGTAATATATTAGGCTACTAAATTCCATATCGTATATACTCAGTATCATTTCTTCATGACCATTCATGATTAATATTACGAATTTGAAGATGTTCTACATGATATTAAAATAATATTGCTAAAATGTACAAATTAATACTCATAGTTAAATAAAACATTCCAAAACCAATTTAAGTAATATGATAGCTTACCCTAAACTTCAAAAATTAACAAATCAACTGGCACAATCACTAACCAATTTTCGATTTTAATAAAACAATAGACCGAAATATCAACATAATTCAAAAATTAAACTCATTTAAATAGGAATTATTTTTAGGTGAAGATGGCGAGCTAGAGGAAATGGTATCTATTTGGAATAATCAAAAATTGACTATATATCATGAAATTATCAGCATATATAATGTTTTGAAGATATATATATATATATATATATATATATCAGAAGTTTATTTGCATAATCTTTTATTCCATGCTATCAATAGATCTATAATTCTAAATAAAATTTATATATTTGAACCAAAACTAAATTATATACCAATATATGTAGTTTGTTAGTATTTTTGTTGTATACTTAGCCAAGTTAACAATGTTTATATATGCACCTTCTTCATGTGAATTTATAAATAGATAATAATTTGAATGATCATTGTATAGGTCCATTAATAACCATAAGCGTTTCTAAGAAATAAGTGTTGCAAAGTGAGTTATTAGGCAAAGTGTATAATAACGTATAAAACACAAAAAATTATGATTTAGTGCCACTTACTATTCTTTCCTTTTCATTGCAGCTTCATCTATTTTTCTTCTACTATTCGGATTACAAATATTATTTCAATACAAGGTATACACATACTAACTCATAATAGTATTGTAACATAGAGAGTATAAAGATAGAAATTTATATCAAAATTAATGATACATTATGACATTGAAGTTGTACGTAAGATAGTATTAAAAAGCAAGTACTTGCTAAAAAAGAATAATCTTATTAAAGGAAATGGTGTGATTAGCAGTTACAAGTAGTTGTAACCATAAGTATTATATCACAGTATAAAAAGCACATGTTTTAAGTATTCCTAGTCAAAGTGCATCGAGACTAGACATCGATATACACGTTGTGACTAGAGTACGTAATGCTCTTCAAATGTTGGGTAATGTATTACTCATGGTAGCTGGGGGGCACCATGGGTTTACGTACTGATAGTTATAGGATAACTAAAAAATGACTCGCTCGATAATTTATGTTGGTTAATATAACTGAGGAACATAAAATATCAAAGTAACTAATTTATACAGTTTTCCTGACTTGAGAATACTATCGATCTTCGATTTGGAAGCTCCTCTTTGATTGTAGTTAAATTATGGAACAACGACCATCGAACGATTACAGTTGGGTCTAGTGTAAATATTGGAAGTGGAGCATTATTCAAGAGAGGATTCTTCTCCTCGGTTATGCGGATTTAGTATCGCGGTTAACTGAAATCAACTCAAAGTCAAAATCTCTTGCTAGAGTAGTTTGGTTAATAATGATTGTTGTTATTGAACCAAAGACTTTGTGTTTGGACTATAAAGTTGAATGTGAAAGATATTGGAATTTTAACAACTACCAATCCATAAGGCCAAAGTAATGCTGTATTGACGAAGAGCATTAGTGTAAATAATCGTCACTACCGATAACGCTTAACAAAATAAAATTGGATTTTATCGAAACCGATAACCGATAGATTTAGCTAAAATGTCACATTGTCTGCTAAGTGATGCAGAAAGGTTAATATTCGAATTGTTCAATATTAATCGCTGACCAAATTTACACCTAAGCGTTACACAACCGAAACGTTGAATATTCCTTTTACCACCAGATTTAATGTTTATAATCATTATAAATTAATTAAATTAATTATTATTTATGAAATTTTATATGATGTATTGAACATGATTAAATAGTGTATTTATAATAGTTATAAATATATTGAATGTTATGCGATATCGATGCACGTTTAAATTGGATTTAAATGTAGAAATTTTTAGTACGAACTTAAATATGTTTAAGATCCATAAAAATAAACATAAACAAGCCTTGGTTGCCTTAGGTGTGGCTGGTTGTGGTATGAGTGAATGAAATGTTTTTTAGAAATGTAAATGCAAAGTCATAGGGGTATTAATCACAACATTAATTCTCTTTTTTTTAATAAGACTTAGTGCTTTTCATTTCTTCAACTTCTTAACTCCAAAACCATATCTTTAGATCAGAAAATTTCGCCCATATCATGATAAAAACAATACAAAATTTTCGAGTTCAAAATACATCAAATTCAATACTATTCAATAGTCGATGGTGAGGAATTCGAAAGCTGGCACCTTTTGATTTGGAATTTAACTTAAGGAGAGAACTTCATTTCAACGCAAGAATCATTAGCATTAGTGAAAGGTACCCTTTTCAATTCAATTATGTTAAACTTATTTTATCATATACATACAAATTAATTAGGAAATTATAACGAATCTGTTGTCACATTGAGGTGGTTGAATATATGTGTGTGTGAATAAAAAAAATCATTTGTGTATTCATTTTAATCATTGCTCATGAAAAATATAATAATAATAATAATAATAATAATAATAATAATAATAATAATAATAATAATAATTTTACTTTGAAATTAATAATCAATTTTACAATCACTTTCTTTAGCAATTCATTTATAAACTAATGTTTACATTTTATGAAACATGTTTTAATCTACACACACATGTTATTCCATATGTATGTGTGTTAAAGTGTTTGTTCTCTAATATCTATGTATTAAAGTGTATTAATGTGTATTTAAAGTGGATTTAAAATGTATTTAATCAGCATTTAATGTGTATTAAAGTATATTAGTGTTTATTTAAAATGTGTTTAATCGGTATTTAAAGTATAGTAAAAATGTATTCAAAGTATATAAAATATATTCAAAGTATATTAAGGTATGTTTAAAGTGTGTGTGCATGTATATATAAATATATATAGTGAATTTATATATATATATATATATATATATAATGGATTGAATACATGCACACATATTTAAAGTGTGTTCAAAGTACATTAATATGTATATATTCAAAGTGTACTTAAAGTGTGTTTAAATAAATATTTCGATACACACACACACAAACATATTGATATTATTATTATTATTATTATACATCTATTCAAATATAATTTCATATGATAACACTTAAAGTATTTTCAATATAATCATCATATATATATATAATATAACAATGTATATACACACACATACGTTCATTCGAAAAACATATTTATATATAAGGGGGTTAAAATGCCCGTTGCACTATATATCCCAACACATATACTGTTGAATATGCGTTTATATGATTTTTGTTTGATGATAATAAACATATATACATTCGTTTAAATGTATTTGTTAATGTACTATTTTGTTTTTCATAGATTAAATAAATATTTGTTGAATAAAATAAATTACACAGAATCTGAGTTCAAACAGAAATTTTATTCAAACAAATATATATTACAATTTTGAATAGTACAATTTCAAGCTCTCACTATAACTATACAACTTTGATTACAATACATCACAATTCAATTTACATAAATGCCTCACTACATATCACTCACACTCGTAGTTTATCTTCAAGTTCATTCCAGTTATAATCCAACATCTGAGAAATCTGCAAAAATGTTCACTAACGCAGTAAAATTGAAAAAGAAATATTTTTGCAATATAAAATGAAATATGATTTTTGAAAATATGATTTGCCTTAGTTATTTGGGTTGTTCGTCATCATTTACATTTGAATTCATCATACACGAACAATGTGACATGCACTGTGTATCACTGTACATGCCCCAAGGCCGTGCACATCAATATACACTTGATAATGCTACAGGGACAGGCGAGCACAGGTCAAACCCAAATGAAAAACCGGGTTTGTAACGACCCGTTAAATTTATGATATTTAATAAAATGAATTAATATAATTTCTAATTTGGTTAAGAATAAATGTAGAAATTTGGTATAGTGGTTGCAATTTAGTGTAACTATAAAATTTTATGATAATAGATGTGGATAATGTAAATTTTCACAACTTGATTTAAAGTAATTTTGAAGAAACAAATAAATGTTGAATTTGTGAATGTTAGTATAAATATTAACTTAAATGGTGTTCATTAATACAAAGATGTAATTAGTGTAGATAGTAATAATTTATGCCTGTAGTGAAAGGAAAAGAAAACTAATAGAAACATAAAATTCATTTTATGTAAACAAAAGTATAGTTTTGAACAAATTTATGAAGATGGATAAAGACAGTGTTTGTAATCAAGTTTGGTTATTAATATTTGAAAGATAGAGATGTGTAAATACGTTAATGAATATAAAATGGGAAGGAATGGTAGAATGAAAAGAATATATATAATAATAAGCATTTGATTCAATTAAGGGAATTAAATTATAATAAATGGTCATTTAATAAGTTCAACGTTTGTCAGAAATCATAATAGTTGTGTAAAATGTGTACAAACTTGGATTTGGAAGTTTATTAGATTTATAACGGTTTTGTTATTAAGTGTATGAGTTTAAAAGTTATTCCATTTTGTAAAGTAATAGAAGAATGCATGTAAATATAAACAGGGCTTAATAGAATTTGATACTTAATAAATTGAATAAATTGCCCATTTATGTAGGTATGTATAGTGGACTATAAATGGCCTAAGCAAATTAAATGGGATGATTATTGAGATTGGTACTATGAAAATAAATAGTAATATTTATTTGCAAGTAATAAAAGCCTATTTAGGTGACTAGAATTTAGATTTAATGACTATTGTTTGTTTACCTACCCTTGTTTCTTGTTAATTTAAAATTTGGGAATCAAATTCAATTTATCCGCCAATTTACCGCAGTTAAAGTGAAATAATTGGTGATTGAGAAACGTTAAATACAGATAAGATGAAAACCAAAGAAAATCCCATTTGTAATAAATTATGTAGAATAAAGTAAAGAAATCAGTAAGTGGAAATGTGAAAATGTGAATGCAATGAGATCATAAGTAATAATAACTTTGTTAGGTAAGTGATAACGGAAATTTTGTGTATAACCAAATAAAAATCCAAATTTGTTTGCAATCAATTGAATTTATTTCAATTTAATGGATTTAATATTAAATAGTTTATGTAATTATTATTTGGAAGAAATTGGAGTTATTTGTAAAAAGGTATGAACCAAATGTTAATTTTTTTCTTATGGAATTGACAATTGATATATTGTGAGTTGAATAATAGAAATCAAGCTTTATTTATTTGGATGTAATTTATGGTAATTTGGATTTATTGCAATAGTTAATTCCATAGAATAAAGTTAAAGCTAATTCAAATTTAGTTGGACCATTGTTGATATAACTTTAGAAAGAAAGATTTTATTTATAATTTGAATATTAAATCCAACTAAGGGTATTTACTATAAATAAAATAGAATTAAACGTAAAATATTACGTTATTGAATTTAAAATGGAATTTTGTAAACAATTGAGTGAATTTAATAAATTTATCAAACTTATAATGTTGAATTCATTAAGATTGGAATTAATAATAGTTAAGAAAATGAGGGGATAATAATTTGGAATCATAGCAATAGATATTAATGTAAGGTTACCTTAAATAAGTTAAGGCAAATCAATGGAAGGTACCTTTATAATACGATGATTGTGTGTAAAGGAAATGGGAATAAAAGTTTATTAATAATTTGAAATTTAATATATGGTAAAAGTTTATTTGCAATCATGAGTTGGAATGGAAATCAAATCTATTTACCTAATTGGATTTTTGTTGAGAGTATAAGAATATAAGCTTTAATAATTGAGTTTTAGAATATAATTTATAATTCCCAATTAATAAGAAAGTGCAGATATTAACACTGCAAATTTATATACTGATAGATTTTAATTCACATCCAAGCTTGGAAAACCATTTGGGATTGTTTGAATTATATAAGTCACAAAATTTGGCCAATATTAGAAGTTGAAACATAAAAACTGGATTTATAATTTATTTTAATTTATTTAATAAATATTAAAAATAGCCATTTTGGGCACGGACTCGGATTTTGACGAAACTAGTTTCATCGGATCCGTAACGATGAATTATAATAATGTTTCAAGTTTCGTAGCGATCGGACTTGTCGTTTGATCGTACGGACTCGAAACGCCTTCAAATTTATGCATTGAAATAAATTGAATTTGAAATTATTGTTTTCAGCATAACTTCTTCATACGATCGAATTTGGACGTGAAATTTTTTCCATCGCATTCAGAATATTTTAAAATACCTATCTGGATATATAGATTTAAAAAATTCGGTTCCGGAGGTATAGCGGGTTTTTTTTGGGCCATAGTTTATTCCGTACGTTCGCGTATCCAATCTAGCTACCCTACCTCTAGCCTATCTATAAATATGCAGTTATAAACCCTAGCTCCTTTCTTTTTCATTTGCTGTACGTTCATTTTTTCACTCTTTCCTCTTCCCCAAATGTATACATCTCAGATCCACTTTCAGATCTATCCACAGTTCAAAATCAAAAGTCAAAACTCAAAAATTTCAGAAAATTCTCAAAAAAATATATGTTGAAGTATTCGATGCGCGTAATCTCATGGTGTAGTTCGTTTTTCAATTGGAGCTGTCGTTCATCCAGAATAAATTCAAACAGCCCCAAAACCGTTCATCATCGTCGCACAAAACTTCATCGGATCGAGATTCTGTTTCTGGGTATTGTAGTATGGACGATGGGGAGCACATCCATGTAGTTTGTTGGTCGAATCGACGGTTGGATGCGGAGAATTTTTCGATTAGGGTTGTGAAAATAGGTGGCGGCGCATCAAATTTTCGGCCACCTGGGCCTTGCGCGCGACCAGGAGGAGGTCGACATGAGGAGAGGGGCGAAGGTCAGGCTTTGTTTGGTCGATGGTAGTTGCTTTTGGGGCGGCGTGCGTTGCTGCGTGACTGGGCCGTGCGTTGAGGGGTTCTCGTGTGCGTGGTGAAGAATCTGTAGCGTGCGAGGCAGTGAAGGGGGAGATTGACGTGGATGAATAATTAAGGGTGAGTGAATATGTGTCATTTGTTTATATTTAATTTTGAATTCAATCACCATTTTTCGCCATAACTTTCTCATACGACCTCGGATTCAAACGAAATTTCTTTTGTTAGGATCGTAATTTAATTCCGAACTTGATGACGCTGGTTTGGACGAATTCTGAGACGGGCGAATTTTTGGGTTTAAATCGGGTTTAAATTCGATTTAAATTCAAAAGGTGAGTGTTTTAACTCACTCACAATTACTAGAAGCTTTTATGTTTGTTAAATAAATTTTAGAAATGAATAGAAATTTATTTATGAGCTTTTGGCATGTTATTTCACCCATATTTGTTGAATTGCATTTTTTGAATTTAGCTGTTAATTAAATTGATTGATTGCGTATTAATTGGCTGTTAGAAATTATTGTTTGCATAAGAACTGCTAGTTAACAGTTATGTCAATTATCACTGAAAATAAACTGTTAGATTTATAGTTGATAAATATAATTTGAATTAAACTGCCAAGTATTACCTGTTGTATATTCCCAAGCATATTTTGTTATTGGTTGATATTGCTTGATGTTTGTGACTGGATGATGGATGTGTTGTTAATGGATGTTTTATTTGATATCATTAAACTGCAAGTTAGCATACATTTTACATTTCATTCGGGATTGTGGTTTGAAATGATAAAACCGCAAAGTTTTATTTTTTAAATTGCGGATTGAAATGATAAATATCCGAATCACTTGACCATAGGATAGAAAATTATATACAGGCACCGCGGTCTATATATAACTATTTTAATGTGATTTCTATGGTTTGGATTGAATACGGTCTATAAATCTTAAATTTATATTGTATAAATATTTTATTCCATATTTATATACCTATGAAGTTGAAATTTTGAAATTAAAAGGAATATAAATTTCTTTATTGAAAATGGAAGAAATTTAGAAAATGGAGTTTGGTAAATTTATATCCTATGTTTAAATGTAAAGTTGGAAATTTTAAGATATGATATTTGTAATTGGATTTTTCCCAAAATAAATAGAAATGGATATTCTAGTATAATTTGAAGTGGAAAAATTCTATATATATATATATATATATATATATATATATTACTAGAAATTGAAGTCTTATTAATTATGGATTTTATGTGAATGGTCAAGATTAATTAATAGAATATTGATTTTGAAAGGATAAAAATCCAACTTTAGTTGAAATATTAATGCTCAAAAATGGATATAAATATGTATAAAATTGAAATGGTTTTGGGACTTGAAGTAATTTTGGATTTTGGTTTAACTTTAAAACAAGAAATATTTGGAAAGCCATGTAATTTATTCTTTATAAAGCAACAGTAAAGTTAAACCTTTTTAATTCGCATACCGTTGAATATCCAAACCATTTAGTTTTGAAAATAATGGTTTTAAAATACTATGGATTTTCGAAGAATTATGTTGAAAGTTACAAACAAAATATTGGTTACATGGGATATTAAATAATAAAAAGTGACATAATTTTTGGAAAGGAAAATTTTATTTGGGAAACGATATCATTGATTTGGGCTTTTATAAAATAATATGAAAATAAATTGTTTGTGTTTTTAAAGAAGAAATGATATCGTAATATTATGGTTTTGAAAGGGATTATATTCTGGTTTTAAAGTATAAACTGTTTTTAAATAACCGCGGTGTTATAATAACGATTGGTTGGCAAAGAGACCGGGATCGGATATGGACATACTCTCTGTCGATACCGAAAACCACTTTGACTAACCGTGTACGCGGTGGAGATTCCAGAATGAAGTAGGTGGTGGCGACGTTTCCTGTAAGGTAAATACGTGGACCCAACTCCCGTGAGTTGGCATAAGGTGGCTAAAACAGGAGCGATTCTCAGGCCAATGAGGTCATTCCTCTGATCGGACGCTCCTCTTCGATATTATACTTTGACTTGGATTTGATTCAGTGGCCACTTCTATATTTTGATTTTGGGGAGTTAGTCCGAGGTGGGCGGTAACTGCGGCTACGCGTTTCCACCAGCCTGGATAGCAATTGGTATATCTACCCTGGCATTGCCTAGTTGTGCCGTGTCACCTACCATATCGAGCCTTTACTACGAGTTTCTATTTGTGTCGTACCTATGGAGTATCCTCTGGTAGCTTCCCGATCAGGAGGTATTACGGTACTGTATAGACTATTGGCATTATTTGTGTTAAGGGCTATATGGGTAACCCCTTAACGCTATTAAAAAGTAAGTTTATTTTATAAATAGACGTTATTATAATAGCGCAATATACTACATAATAAATAGTTTAACGGATCCTTAGGAGATGTAAATCCCGAACATCTCTTGAGTTACTGTACTCATATTTATTTCTGTTTATTTAACTCACATAAGATATTCTAGTCTGACTCGGGTGTTTTTGTCTTTTCAAATTCGCTCGGGTCAGTCCGAGCATTTCAGGATAGCAGATTTAGCTTGGAGGACGAAGACGAAGATTCAGCATTATTTTATATATAGTATTGCACCACACACTCTTTATATTCCGCTGCATTGTTGTATTGGTATGCGTAACTCTGATGTTCATTGTATAAGTGAAATAACTGTTTTGTAAACTGTTTGAACTGTATATTTATTATTATATTTTATCCTTCCGCTGTGAGATTCTATTTTGTTTTATGCCTTCTCTGTTTTTTCTGATCTACCCCATAACACTCCGTCCTTGCGTATGCTTTGAATTGGCACGTGTGTCGTTTTAAAGTGTGCGAAAAGGCGGGACGTTACAACTGGTATCAGAGCTTTGGTTTAGCGATAAACCTTGGCTTTGTGGGGTTTGACTCTTTGTTAATAGGGTAGAAATATCCTATGGGAGTCGCTGAGTGTATATATATGAGAGAGCGTATTTGTTAGTATTAATAAAAAGATTTTTAATATTGTGTTAATCTGTTCCGCTTTGTATTTATAAATTCTGGTTGATGCATGGGACGCTATGTCATCAATAGGGATTTCTAAACACTTAATAGGACAGACCGACATAATATTTGTTTTAATATAGGTGAATGAAATAATTTTGCCTATTATATTTTCTATATATAAAAATATTTTATAAAGATATATATATATATATATATATATTTGGTTGCTATAGATTTGGTGTTAGGCAATAAAATATTTATAATAACTGAAGCTAAGTGAAATTATAATAAACCAAATTTGGAGATTTTAGAACTTAAGTCCGGGATTTTTGAAAATCTGTTTTCAAAGAATTTATGAAATATAATGATTCGGTTTATAAGTATTTTCTTATATAAATATTTCGTATAATTTGGAAGAATTGTTTTAAAGAAGATTTTGGAAAAGAACTAAATTCTGTACTTTCCTCTCTGTCGCTGGAAAATAAATTCGGTGATGACGGCCGCATCATCGACTTTCATTTTCGGGTTTCGAAGGGGAAAGGCTACTGTAGTAAATTTTACTGCAGATTTATTTTGAATTTTTCTAAAAATTTTCTTTTATTGTTCTAAATATAATTAGAGATATTGAGTTGTAAGAACTTATTTATCTATTATTTTGAAATAAATTGAGATTTAACCCGGAATTTAAATTCTAAAATCTCCCATTAATAAATTGTTAGTGAAATAAAAGTTAAGTAATAAATGAATTGAAACCTCTAATTGAAATAAGAGAATAATTGCAAAGCTATAAAGAGGAATTTGAATACACATGAGACAAAGAGTAATATGGATAAACATTAAATTTAATTAAAGAATGGAGATTTAACTTGTATAAGTTCAATTGCAATTTCCTTAACATGAATAACTTACCCAAACATAAAAGTTGGAATGTTAAATGTGAAACTAGAATTGAATATTTTACAAGTAGGAATGTAGGAAAATGAAGTATTCAATAAATTACCGTTATAAATAAGAATTAAATGGTATAAACTTAAGTTATAATTGAAATCTCAAGTTAAAGATAAGTAATATAAATAGGTGATATGAACTTAAGTAGATAAAATGAAATTCTTTATTAAATAAGGATCGATGTGGATGGTTATAAACTTCAGTACGGTATGAAAGCTACTAGTTTAAAATTAATAAAATGGAATTGAGAAGAAACTTGTAAATTTTCACTTACATTCTTAAAACATACATAACTTACCATATAATAAAAGTTGCAATGTTATTAAGAAAATGAAAGGAGAAATCTTACAAATGAAGAGTAAGGAAAGGAAGATATTCAAAATATTTGTTGTTATTAATGAGAATTATTTTATAAACTTAAGTAATAAAAAGGAAATACAAATATAATAAATTTGGTGATAATTGGAAAATAAAACTTGTAAGAACAAAGAAATCCCTCATAAATGAAGGGAAGAAAATCAAACCACTGAAGTATGAAATAAATGTATAATAAGCTATTTTGGTGTTGATTTGAATTGTTTGGTTGATGTATGGTTGTTGGGTAAGGAATTTTGAAGTTGTTGGATGGAGAAATAATCTATCTTTGTTCCATCTAAGACTGTTGAGTAAAGGATGCACTTGATAGTTATTTTACATTTCGTACAATTTCGGAATTTGAACCTAACAACTAATTATTTGTTTGATTGAATGATTTTGTTTGCGGTGTGTGCTGTTTGCTAAAAATGTATGGTTGTTGCATTTGATTGGATATGAATGATTGAATCCACTAGAATAGTTCATTTTAAAATAAATATTTAACCTTTTAGGCTTATAAGAAAATACAGGTTATGGAAGCAACTGCTACTGCTTTTGGTTCCGTAATAATAAGCGTATTGCCCGACAAATAGGTACGTTTCCGGATTACGTATAAAGAGCTATTTTATATATTTTCCCGTGTTGGGATATTTTATTTGGATAATATGTGTAATATATTTGTATATTTGGATATTATATTTTCCCCAGAGTCTCTCCGTACAAAGGAGACTCTGCCAAAAATTTTCGAAAATTTTGGACTTAGAATTTTGTGAAAGTATTTTTCCAACTTTAATAATTCAAGTATTAAAGGATATAATGATTATAAAACAAGTATATTTCATTAAAGGAAATTAATCCAGTAAAATATTGTTTATAAGTTAATATTTGAAATAAGATGCACTGTAAATCTTCCTCCTCCCTTCTTTTTCCTTTTCGGGGACGAAAAGTTTTGAGTGGGGGAGATTGTAACGACCCGTTAAATTTATGATATTTAATAAAATGAATTAATATAATTTCTAATTTGGTTAAGAATAAATGTAGAAATTTGGTATAGTGGTTGCAATTTAGTGTAACTATAAAATTTTATGATAATAGATGTGGATAATGTAAATTTTCACAACTTGATTTAAAGTAATTTTGAAGAAACAAATAAATGTTGAATTTGTGAATGTTAGTATAAATATTAACTTAAATGGTGTTCATTAATACAAAGATGTAATTAGTGTAGATAGTAATAATTTATGCCTGTAGTGAAAGGAAAAGAAAACTAATAGAAACATAAAATTCATTTTATGTAAACAAAAGTATAGTTTTGAACAAATTTATGAAGATGGATAAGGACAGTGTTTGTAATCAAGTTTGGTTATTAATATTTGAAAGATAGAGATGTGTAAATACGTTAATGAATATAAAATGGGAAGGAATGGTAGAATGAAAAGAATATATATAATAATAAGCATTTGATTCAATTAAGGGAATTAAATTATAATAAATGGTCATTTAATAAGTTCAACGTTTGTCAGAAATCATAATAGTTGTGTAAAATGTGTACAAACTTGGATTTGGAAGTTTATTAGATTTATAACGGTTTTGTTATTAAGTGTATGAGTTTAAAAGTTATTCCATTTTGTAAAGTAATAGAAGAATGCATGTAAATATAAACAGGGCTTAATAGAATTTGATACTTAATAAATTGAATAAATTGCCCATTTATGTAGGTATGTATAGTGGACTATAAATGGCCTAAGCAAATTAAATGGGATGATTATTGAGATTGGTACTATGAAAATAAATAGTAATATTTATTTGCAAGTAATAAAAGCCTATTTAGGTGACTAGAATTTAGATTTAATGACTATTGTTTGTTTACCTACCCTTGTTTTTGTTAATTTAAAATTTGAGAATCAAATTCAATTTATCCGCCAATTTACCGCAGTTAAAGTGAAATAATAGGTGATTGAGAAACGTTAAATACAGATAAGATGAAAACCAAAGAAAATCCCATTTGTAATAAATTATGTAGAATAAAGTAAAGAAATCAGTAAGTGGAAATGTGAAAATGTGAATGCAATGAGATCATAAGTAATAATAACTTTGTTAGGTAAGTGATAACGGAAATTTTGTGTATAACCAAATAAAAATCCAAATTTGTTTGCAATCAATTGAATTTATTTCAATTTAATGGATTTAATATTAAATAGTTTATGTAATTATTATTTGGAAGAAATTGGAGTTATTTGTAAAAAGGCATGAACCAAATGTTAATTTTTTTTCTTATGGAATTGACAATTGATATATTTTGAGTTGAATAATAGAAATCAAGCTTTATTTATTTGGATGTAATTTATGGTAATTTGGATTTATTGCAATAGTTAATTCCATAGAATAAAGTTAAAGCTAATTCAAATTTAGTTGGACCATTGTTGATATAACTTTAGAAAGAAAGATTTTATTTATAATTTGAATATTAAATCCAACTAAGGGTATTTACTATAAATAAAATAGAATTAAACGTAAAATATTACGTTATTGAATTTAAAATGGAATTTTGTAAACAATTGAGTGAATTTAATAAATTTATCAAACTTATAATGTTGAATTCATTAAGATTGGAATTAATAATAGTTAAGAAAATGAGGGGATAATAATTTGGAATCATAGCAATAGATATTAATGTAAGGTTACCTTAAATAAGTTAAGGCAAATCAATGGAAGGTACCTTTATAATACGATGATTGTGTGTAAAGGAAATGGGAATAAAAGTTTATTAATAATTTGAAATTTAATATATGGTAAAAGTTTATTTGCAATCATGAGTTGGAATGGAAATCAAATCTATTTACCTAATTGGATTTTTGTTGAGAGTATAAGAATATAAGCTTTAATAATTGAGTTTTAGAATATAATTTATAATTCCCAATTAATAAGAAAGTGCAGATATTAACACTGCAAATTTATATACTGATAGATTTTAATTCACATCCAAGCTTGGAAAACCATTTGGGATTGTTTGAATTATATAAGTCACAAAATTTGGCCAATATTAGAAGTTGAAACATAAAAACTGGATTTATAATTTATTTTAATTTATTTAATAAATATTAAAAATAGCCATTTTGGGCACGGACTCGGATTTTGACGAAACTAGTTTCATCGGATCCGTAACGATGAATTATAATAATGTTTCAAGTTTCGTAGCGATCGGACTTGTCGTTTGATCGTACGGACTCGAAACGCCTTCAAATTTATGCATTGAAATAAATTGAATTTGAAATTATTGTTTTCAGCATAACTTCTTCATACGATCGAATTTGGACGTGAAACTTTTTCCATCGCGTTCAGAATATTTTAAAATACCTATCTGGATATATAGATTTAAAAAATTCGGTTCCGGAGGTATAGCGGGTTTTTTTTTGGGCCTAGTTTATTCCGTACGTTCGCGTATCCAGTCTAGCTACCCTACCTCTAGCCTATCTATAAATATGCAGTTATAAACCCTAGCTCCTTTCTTTTTCATTTGCTATACGTTCATTTTTTCACTCTTTCCTCTTCCCCAAATGTATACATCTCAGATCCACTTCCAGATCTATCCACAGTTCAAAATCAAAAGTCAAAACTCAAAAATTTCAGAAAATTCTCAAAAAAATATATGTTGAAGTATTCGATGCGCGTAATCTCATGGTGTAGTTCGTTTTTCAATTGGAGCTGTTGTTCATCCAGAATAAATTCAAACAGCCCCAAAACCGTTCATCATCGTCGCACAAAACTTCATCGGATCGAGATTCTGTTTCTGGGTATTGTAGTATGGACGATGGGGAGCACATCCATGTAGTTTGTTGGTCGAATCGACGGTTGGATGCGGAGAATTTTTCGATTAGGGTTGTGAAAATAGGTGGCGGCG
The DNA here is from genome assembly GCA_030765085.1 of Allium cepa. Classification (NCBI taxonomy): domain Eukaryota; kingdom Viridiplantae; phylum Streptophyta; class Magnoliopsida; order Asparagales; family Amaryllidaceae; genus Allium; species Allium cepa. The sequence continues at coordinate 766,102,720 of CM060935.1, forward strand.
CATCAAATTTTCGGCCACCTGGGCCTTGCGCGCGACCAGGAGGAGGTCGACATGAGGAGAGGGGCGAAGGTCAGGCTTTGTTTGGTCGATGGTAGTTGCTTTTGGGGCGGCGTGCGTTGCTGCGTGACTGGGCCGTGCGTTGAGGGGTTCTCGTGTGCGTGGTGAAGAATCTGTAGCGTGCGAGGCAGTGAAGGGGGAGATTGACGTGGATGAATAATTAAGGGTGAGTGAATATGTGTCATTTGTTTATATTTAATTTTGAATTCAATCACCATTTTTTGCCATAACTTTCTCATACGACCTCGGATTCAAACGAAATTTCTTTTGTTAGGATCGTAATTTAATTCCGGACTTGATGACACTGGTTTGGACGAATTCTGAGACGGGCGAATTTTTGGGTTTAAATCGGGTTTAAATTCGATTTAAATTCAAAAGGTGAGTGTTTTAACTCACTCACAATTACTAGAAGCTTTTATGTTTGTTAAATAAATTTTAGAAATGAATAGAAATTTATTTATGAGCTTTTGGCATGTTATTTCACCCATATTTGTTGAATTGCATTTTTTGAATTTAGCTGTTAATTAAATTGATTGATTGCGTATTAATTGGCTGTTAGAAATTATTGTTTGCATAAGAACTGCTAGTTAACAGTTATGTCAATTATCACTGAAAATAAACTGTTAGATTTATAGTTGATAAATATAATTTGAATTAAACTGCCAAGTATTACCTGTTGTATATTCCCAAGCATATTTTGTTATTGGTTGATATTGCTTGATGTTTGTGACTGGATGATGGATGTGTTGTTGAATGGATGTTTTATTTGATATCATTAAACTGCAAGTTAGCATACATTTTACATTTCATTCGGGATTGTGGTTTGAAATGATAAAACCGCAAAGTTTTATTTTTTAAATTGCGGATTGAAATGATAAATATCCGAATCACTTGACCATAGGATAGAAAATTATATACAGGCACCGCGGTCTATATATAACTATTTTAATGTGATTTCTATGGTTTGGATTGAATACGGTCTATAAATCTTAAATTTATATTGTATAAATATTTTATTCCATATTTATATACCTATGAAGTTGAAATTTTGAAATTAAAAGGAATATAAATTTCTTTATTGAAAATGGAAGAAATTTAGAAAATGGAGTTTGGTAAATTTATATCCTATGTTTAAATGTAAAGTTGGAAATTTTAAGATATGATATTTGTAATTGGATTTTCCCAAAATAAATAGAAATGGATATTCTAGTATAATTTGAAGTGGAAAAATTCTATATATATATATATATATATATATTTTACTAGAAATTGAAGTCTTATTAATTATGGATTTTATGTGAATGGTCAAGATTAATTAATAGAATATTGATTTTGAAAGGATAAAAATCCAACTTTAGTTGAAATATTAATGCTCAAAAATGGATATAAATATGTATAAAATTGAAATGGTTTTGGGACTTGAAGTAATTTTGGATTTTGGTTTAACTTTAAAACAAGAAATATTTGGAAAGCCATGTAATTTATTCTTTATAAAGCAACAGTAAAGTTAAACCTTTTTAATTCGCATACCGTTGAATATCCAAACCATTTAGTTTTGAAAATAATGGTTTTAAAATACTATGGATTTTCGAAGAATTATGTTGAAAGTTACAAACAAAATATTGGTTACATGGGATATTAAATAATAAAAAGTGACATAATTTTTGGAAAGGAAAATTTTATTTGGGAAACGATATCATTGATTTGGGCTTTTATAAAATAATATGAAAATAAATTGTTTGTGTTTTTAAAGAAGAAATGATATCGTAATATTATGGTTTTGAAAGGGATTATATTCTGGTTTTAAAGTATAAACTGTTTTTAAATAACCGCGGTGTTATAATAACGATTGGTTGGCAAAGAGACCGGGATCGGATATGGACATACTCTCTGTCGATACCGAAAACCACTTTGACTAACCGTGTACGCGGTGGAGATTCCAGAATGAAGTAGGTGGTGGCGACGTTTCCTGTAAGGTAAATACGTGGACCCAACTCCCGTGAGTTGGCATAAGGTGGCTAAAACAGGAGCGATTCTCAGGCCAATGAGGTCATTCCTCTGATCGGACGCTCCTCTTCGATATTATACTTTGACTTGGATTTGATTCAGTGGCCACTTCTATATTTTGATTTTGGGGAGTTAGTCCGAGGTGGGCGGTAACTGCGGCTACGCGTTTCCACCAGCCTGGATAGCAATTGGTATATCTACCCTGGCATTGCCTAGTTGTGCCGTGTCACCTACCATATCGAGCCTTTACTACGAGTTTCTATTTGTGTCGTACCTATGGAGTATCCTCTGGTAGCTTCCCGATCAGGAGGTATTACGGTACTGTATAGACTATTGGCATTATTTGTGTTAAGGGCTATATGGGTAACCCCTTAACGCTATTAAAAAGTAAGTTTATTTTATAAATAGACGTTATTATAATAGCGCAATATACTACATAATAAATAGTTTAACGGATCCTTAGGAGATGTAAATCCCGAACATCTCTTGAGTTACTGTACTCATATTTATTTCTGTTTATTTAACTCACATAAGATATTCTAGTCTGACTCGGGTGTTTTTGTCTTTTCAAATTCGCTCGGGTCAGTCCGAGCATTTCAGGATAGCAGATTTAGCTTGGAGGACGAAGACGAAGATTCAGCATTATTTTATATATAGTATTGCACCACACACTCTTTATATTCCGCTGCATTGTTGTATTGGTATGCGTAACTCTGATGTTCATTGTATAAGTGAAATAACTGTTTTGTAAACTGTTTGAACTGTATATTTATTATTATATTTTATCCTTCCGCTGTGAGATTCTATTTTGTTTTATGCCTTCTCTGTTTTTTCTGATCTACCCCATAACACTCCGTCCTTGCGTATGCTTTGAATTGGCACGTGTGTCGTTTTAAAGTGTGCGAAAAGGCGGGACGTTACAGGGTTCAACTCACGTGCAATATACTCAAAATCACGACACGAGCACAAGGTCAAACCCGAGTTTTGAAACTGGATTCAACTCAAGTGAAATTTCAAAAATCAACATGAAATAAATGGAGACAAAGTCCAGCTACAAGTGCATATGTGGAGTACACAAGTACAATATCAAACAGCAGGTCGAAAAGTACTCAGGAATGAACACATGACCAGACACACTTGAACATGGTGAGAAACACAAGTCAAATAACTCAGCATTGAAGTGGATGTACAAAGCTCAAGTTCAATCCCAAAGCAACCAGCAATGCATGCAAGTGCCAACCAGAATGAAGACCACAAGTAAACAAGACTACAGTGATACACGTACAGGTAGCAGTTCAATACTCAAGACAACATGAAGTGGACAACACTGACTCAAGTACACAACTACAAGCGTGTAGAAGCAAATGCTGTCAAGACTTAGTACAATAATGCAAACTGACTCGAAGAACTCCACTAACAAACTGACTCAAAGGACAGCAATGACCGGACAGTAGACATAACAGATGAGCAACAAAAGATCAGAGACAAAGTATGTACACAAGTATACAACTACAGGTCTCAATGTCAAAGAAACAACTCAGCATTGAATTGATACATGGAGACAAGACCAACTACACAAAAGAAAGCTGTTGTATTCAAGTAACTAGAAATGCAGACCAACTGCAGAATGCAAATGAACTCGACCAAGTACACATTACAATAGGTTATAGTGCATATTAAACTCAACAGTGAATCAAATTGAAATGTCGAGCCAAGACCATGAAGCAAAACCAAAGTCAATACCAAGTTACAAACATATGATCAGTGGAACACATGCAAGCACCGCTTCAAACCAGCAAAGAAATGCATCATGCAAGCTATCAAGACTCGGTGCAGCTAGCAACTACATCCAGCAAGTTCATATAACAAAAGTGCATAAGGGCAGTATAATGGTGAAACTCAGAAACCAAGTAGAAGTCGAATGCAACCATACACTTGCAACAGAAAAACAACAGTGAAGCAATGTAACAAACATCAGAGACAAGCTCAAATATCAATGGAGCAAAAAGATTATCATTGTCAACAAGGCATAGTTAGTTTCTACCGTGTAAATCAATGCTACAGAGATGAAGTCGAAGCCAACTAAGTAATTCACAGTGAAGTCGAGATGTACAATGCTAACTACAATGCAGACGCAAACAAGTCAAGATGAACAAATGGAAACAAACTCAAAGTCAAGTGATAAAATTCATGTTTGAAAAATTTAGGTGCGTATCTTTGAAATAGTTAAAGAAAAGTAAAAAAGGGAAAGTTTCTGCCATATCAAACAAGTTAAATCGAACGCTGCACAAACAAAACCATGTGTATCAAGTTGTAACAGAAATCAGGAAAGCGAAAATTAGAAAAGTATCGAATTGATACGAACAAATTCAAGGAATTCAACTCCTATAAATATCAATCATCATCGGCAAATTAGAGCATCGAGTTCGAGTATGAAAATCATAAAAGCACAAAAAAGGGAAATTACATACCGAAGCAACAGTGAACTCGATCGTCTCGAAGCAACCAAGTCCAAATTTCATAAAACGATCAACAAAGGAGCAGCTGCGAACGAGCGCGAGCAAGAGCAACACAAACCAGAGAATTGAATTTGAAGAAAGCTCTAATTTTCGCAAAAGAACAAAAGCCCTAGTTTCAGAAAGAAGAGAGAAGCCGCCATTTTCTTCACAGAAAGAGGAACGGGCAAAAGAATAGGCCGACCTTGTTTTACAAAAGGGATTTAGTTTATTTAATTAGGGTTTATTTTAAAGGGGGGTTTTTGTTTAATTTGTTTCTAAGTTTATTTTAAATTTTCTTTTAAAGGTTCAAGTCTTGGTAAATCACCACCTAGGTTGTAGGCAGTGTCAGATTGTCTAGTTAGAATTAGTTCAGTGAGCAGGGTGTGCGGGTTTGCAAAACTCTATAGGCGGGAGCAGGGTTTGCGAGTTTGCAAAACTCTATAGGCGGGAGCAGGGGTTGTGAGTCTATTAGAGTGTTTGTAAGCAGGAGCAGAGTTTGCGAGTCTGTTAGAGTGTTTGTAAGCGGGAGACTGTTTAATTTTAATAGAAATCTGAAAATGCAGCAGTAGGCAGGGGTTGCCGAAGCTGGGTAAATTTTGTGTGTGATTTACTTTTCAGCATATTTATTTCTCTGCAGTTTGTTTTTGTGTTTAATTCGAGAAAATTTTCTATAACCCTATTCACCCCCCATCTAGGGTTAATCTAGATCCTACATATACGTGGGCATATCAAACCATGTACACATTATTCTATTGCACATGCACGTACACACATATGTGAATACGATACACACACACATATTATAATATAAATAATTTAAAATAAAACTTCATTTATAAAGTTAAATAAAATATTAATTTTATTTAAAAGAAACTTAGAAATGTTCTAAAATAATTTAGACTACATAGGTCCATAAAAGATCCAATAAAGGAATTTTTTTAAATTTATCCTTTAGTTCTGTTGTAGGCTGGCCTAGTTCCAACAATGGTATCAGAGCATAATGGCCTATGGGTCTAAATTAGTCATGTTTGGGCTAACTAATTAAGTTTGCTTACTTAATAGGTGTCTAGAAAGGTAATGTCTAGGATTGGAATTGGGTAATCTAGTACTCTATCCTACCTGGTTACTGGCCTGGCATGAAAGATGAAGCGAGTCCAAAGGTTGCCCCTAGTAGAAAAGACCCAATTTGAGTTGGGCCTTGGGCTATTTTTCATTTTTTTTTAAAATAAAGTAATGATTTTAAATTTAAAATGAAATATGTTTAATATAAAAGTTATAATATAACATAAGTTTCCAAAATATTTGAAAAGATTATAAAATATTCGAAATGTTTGAAAATTTAATATGTAAAATTTAAACATTAATTTCAAAAACTAATTTATTAATAATATTAGTAAAATAAATAAATTAAATAAGTTAATTAATTGTATATATCAATATATATATATATATATATATATATTGATACATGTTATATTATCTTAAAATGTTTAAGGTAGTATAAATATACATGTACATATATAAAATATTTTTCGAAATTAATGTAATTCAATTAAAAGTGTTTAATTAAATGAATTAATTAAAGGTTAACTTAGTAAACTAAAATACATACATATATATATGATATATGTGTATTACTATAAAAGTTATAATGTGTGCGTATTAAATATAACATGTTAAAATTGCTAATAAACATTTAATTAAAGAATTAATTAATTAATTAAGTAATTAGATATGATTTAATTAATATAATGTTATATATAGGATGACTATATGAGCTAATTAAAATATAAAAGTTATATAATAATGAAACTTATATCATATGAACATATAAACTAAAGGTGGAACATTATAAAGACCCTAAATAGATTTAAGGAAGAAATACATATGTAAACGTATGTATACCATAATTCCTGATGTGTCCGAACTTGAATCATAAGGGTATTTCATAAGAAGTACAATATTCCATAAGTCGATAGCACTCAATATAATATATTTAAATATTATGAATGTTTAATGGAAGTTGTCCTCAACTATTTGTATATTAATCAATTGCTTGCATACTCTCTAGTTTTTGATATTCCTTAATCTAGAGATGTTATGTGTAGCGGTATTATTACATTGACTATACAAGGTAAGATATATGCATATATTTATTGATGTTCCTCATGGTATGTATGTTATACTTAGGCCGTCATGAAATGGTAGATATGAGTGAATAGTTTCTTTCGATTTGTTGATATCCCTCAAGGTCGAGATGAGATTAGGATAAAGACCACGGGTTAGGAGTTGTATTTTATACAACCGGTAATGTGTTATCCATCGCTGCCGGGCTTATGATTTGTTGATACTCCTCAAGGTCAAAATCCCAAGGCAAGCGAGTCTTAATTCCAACCAGAGAAATCAAATGATTTTTATGTTTTTCTTAAGGTTTTGATAAACATAAAATCTAATGAGAGCCTTATTAGAAAAATGAAATGGTAACATTTAACCTTTCTAATATTGTAAGAGCATCGATATTAATGTTGTAATAATCTACATCGATAAATTTGAGCATTTAATATGATCGATAAATGTTTATCAAATAAAATATACAAATGAACTAAATTGAAGATTGACAAATAAAAATATAATATGTACTAGCTAATAAATATTTCTTGCATGTTAATTTTTCAATGCCCATGTAAGCGCCTAATTTTGCAACTACTAAATTCGTTCATGATTTGGTCTCTTATGTGTTTGTTTGGCCGAGATCATGTATTGCAAACTATAGGTTTCGAACTCTAAATAAATACAAGACTATGGATATTTGATCCATATACTATCACATATAAGTGTTATATGGTGAACGATCACGGTTCGTAATGTATGATACTTCGATGAAAATTAGTTCATTCCTAATAAGTGAATAAACCGCACTATAAGATCGAGTAATCAATTTGATTGATTACAATGAAGATCATATTGTGCTAAACGTAACACTAGACCAAAACTGCAAAAAGGATCTAAGAACTCGATCATTGAAATGTCGGTTTTGATTGGTTTACGTAAAGTGTAACATAATTGATGTCCATAATTGTTAAGGATAATCGAATGTACTTTTGTAAAGACTTTATTATGATACCATAGTTAGGTTTTTATTTTGAATGGTTTAACCATTTAAAAGGAAACGATATACAAGAGTAGATGTGATTAAAGATACATTTAGGATAGAGAGAGTGAATGGTCACTTCTGCTAAGTAAAGAAATATCGGAAATGAAAATTGTGAAATGAAATCGATACTTAACATTGGAAAAAGAAATATGAATTCTATTCTAAGATATATTTTCATATAGATTTTTTTTTTGAGATTTATTTCTTTGAGTTCAAGATAATTGATCAAAGAACTCTCCACTATAAACTAATTATAATATATGAAAAAATAGTCTATATTAAATGGATGATGGACCTCCTTATTCATTACGTTATTATAGTAATGGCAGAAATAGTAGGGAGATGCCACGTAGCACCTATCGATCGCATTAAGTTACGAAGATTATTTTCGTAACGTACCACGTATTATTTATGAAATAATATTTATTCTTCAGTGATGACCGAAGAATAGACATTGTTTTATTTCGATGAGATTATTATGAATATTCATTATGAAATGAAACTAAAACGTAGTATTTGTTTCCATAGCAAAAGTAATGCCTTGGAAAATACTAAAGTATTTGAAATTATTTTAGAATTATAGACTAAGTAATGGTTCTAAGAAGTAATTCTTCGACTATATGACTATGAATCATATTTCACTAGTGAATTGTACCTCAAATAATTAAAGGAAAAGCACCCATTTAGTGGCAGCATCATAAGAATCGGTGAACTCTTCGGGTTGATGCATTAAGAAGTATGCAATTACAAATCTGATAATACCACAACAGTTCCATATACTTCCTCATATTTAATTATTGCAAGCATGGATATATGTATTTGATACATATGGGGCATGTCTATGATAAGTTCATAGAATATAAAATGGAAGTAAAAAAATGATATGGAAAAGAAATGATTCGATTTAATCAAATGGGTCACTATATAGGAAAGATTTCCAAAAGTACCTAAAAAGAACTTCGATTCGGTCTCAAGAGTCACTCCTACTTATAATACATAGTGATGTGCTGATCAGGGGTTATTGAACTTTGTTGGACAAAGGACGATTAATAATGAGTGAAGTTGAGTTAAATTCTTTCTATAAGGTGTGTGCTTAAGAGTATAACATAAGGTTAAGCTTAATATAATCCAAAGAATAGTTTACAAAGTCGTACAAGATATGGATTATAAGAAACCCCATTTTGTCCTAGACCAAGGAGTTGGTGGGTTAAGTGAGTCAAAGGACTACACATAATATTTGTATATAAGAAATCTTGTAAGAATCGCCCAAAGAAGTTTGGGGATAATGGTCATTGGATGACTGATTTTCTTATGAACTAATACAAAATCAGTTTTATGTATGGAAATTCATAAAATGTTTATGAATGCCCGTTCCATTGAAATAAAAAGCAATTGTTGTTTCAAGAAATACCAACTTGACCTTTGAGTCTGGTTATAGTTTACTTAAACCTTGTTTGCCCATGACCTTGAGTGCTTTGCTGCTCCTCTTTAGCCTGATCGATACACTAGAATTTTGGTTTCATTGGTGTGTATCCGCTCGAGAATGTGTGCATTCATGTCTGTGTTGTGCTTATGGCTAATCTTTATGTTGACTTGAATCTCATGGCTGCACCATTATGTACCATGCACATTTGTTGCATGCATCACTTGATTTCTGCATTTGCTAGTCTTTCCTGAGAGTTTTTATATCGGTGCATTTCCTTGTTTCTGTTTGGACATGTCTGGTCTGGTATCACTTGTATGCATGTATTTGAACCGAGATCCACTAATTTCCATATATGTATATACGTGTGAACTATCCCTTTCTTTTACTGCTTCTGATATTCTACGTTATATGTGTTGTCCTTATGCGATGTGTATGCATGTACCTTGAGTGGTATTCATGTGTGTTGATCCATTTTGTTGCCTTGCCTTACCCTGTGCCTTTCCAGTGAGATGTTGACTAGTTGTTGTATGTGTGCTCTTATGCTAGCCTGTTTATTGGGTAGTTGCACTTGCAGTTGACTTGCATTAGTTTTCTTTACTTGTGCACTAATACTTCCTGGCTGCACTTCTACCGCATGCATGCTTGCACTTAAAATTCTCAACTGTAATTTTTACACTTGTGCACCATGTTTTTTTTCACTTATACTCGTCTGCTCTGAAATTATATTCACCCTTGAGAATTTGTACTTGGCTGCTCAAAAAATAATAAAATAAAATAAAATTTTGAATTATGAATTTTTTTAATGAAAAAATTTAAAAATTATTCGATAAGAGTTGAATTCAAATCAAATTTGATTTGCAGTGAAACGAAATTTTTCTATGAAATATATTCATGAGCTATATTTTCTTAATGAAGTTATTGTAATTCCATAAAGTTATTCTTATTTAAGGAAAGAGCTTATATACAAATAAGTTGTAAAAGGTATAAAGAAGTTTTGTATAATTAAAATTGTTATAGATTTCTCCTTATAGGAAATTGCAATGATGCAGTTTTGTTAAGGGAGGAAGTTTGAAACAACCCGATTTTAAGTAATAATTAATTAACATTAATAATAGAAATTTATTTGATTAAATTGGAATTTGATGGTTTATTTAATAAATTTGTTCGATAATTATTTTATAAAAGGATTTAAACTGTGAAATTGTGATATTAAAATTTAAATAAGTTGTAAATATAGAAAATAATATTCAATAAAATTGATAAAGATGAAATAAAATAATAGCTTGGATTAAATTGAATTTGGCTTAAGAATAAAAATAATTTTTTTTTTAATAATCAAATCTTATGCCCAAAGCCCAAAATCACTTAAAACTTGAAACCCAAATTCAACACATTTTATTTCCGTCTATTTTTACTTCGCTCATTTTTTTGAGACTTACCTGATCTTACATTGGAAGATATCAAAAATCCTAAAAATATTTCGTCTCTAAAAATCAAGTAAATAACATACGAACTTATATAAAATGCCTAAACTCGATCCTGGATTACTCGATGCCATTTCACGCAAGCATTAGAGGGCGAATGGGAGGAAGCGATAGTGATTAATGAGGTGTATGTGTACGGTAACTACTTGAAGATTTGTGCCTGTGATTATGTGGTAGGCGTCGCGTGTTGGTCGATGTTGACTACTGTTATGGGGTTTTGACAAGGATGTGGATGCAGCAGGTGATTGATGGTGATGAGGTTGTTGTTTATGTATGAGATAAGGCATGCAAATTCGAGAATAGGCGTTGCAGATATGGAATTTTTGTGTATATAGAAGACAGTAAATCATTCGTTCGATTCGGTGAATTAATTTCAAACTCACAACCATATCTAATTTTATTGTTTGTTATTTATATTTATAAGCATCACGTTAGTGATTGCAATTGTTTGAGGAAGTTAAATAAGGTCATTGATTGAATTATTTTATGAGATGGATTGTTGATGGTTGAATTGTTGGTTGTATTAATTATTGATTATAAGATTTGGAAGGTTTAAAAGAAAAAATAATGTATCGGTATTCTATAAAATATATTAAGTAATAATAATAATGTTTAAGAGCTTCTTTTTATAAAGATTATTAGTGAAAGTTTTTTCTATAATATGAGAATTTTCTTAAATGGAATAATCAAAAACAAATTGTTATTTTTTTGATTGATTTGGAAATCAAGTAGGGACAATGAATTATATTTGTGATTAGAAATAAATATAATATATTTTAAAGTTTATGTGTATATTATTGTGAAATAATAATTAATTATAGAAAATTATGGTAATACTCCTATAAGTTATTTAATTTAGAAATCTATCTTTAATTATTTTATATAAATATTTGAATGTTTGTTTTAATTGATTAAAGAAATATTTTAATGAGCTTTATTATTATTTCAATGTTTGAATTAAAATTGGGATTTAGTATGATTTCCATATCTTTTGATTTCTCGTATCATATTCAGATTTTTGATATGATGAGTGATTCACTATTGAGTTTGATTTGATTGATGAATTTAGTATGATACAGCGATGACATCCTTGATTTCACTGTATTATGTTTCATTTCTGTGTGATGAGAAATTTGAATAAACGGATTAGTAATACCGATTGGGATGGGGCATTCGGTAATACTTTTTGGTTTATTCATTGGACTTGTCATATAGATATATCTAGTGTGGATCGAGTGTAGTTTATAAGCATTTATTCGAGTAATATTTGTTGTTATAGTACGTCGTTATGTTATTTGTTTGATTATTCATTGTAAGTAATTGTCGGTCAAATAGGGATAAAATACATTGGTCCATATGATACTCAGTGAGGAGTATCATATTGTTAGATACTGACTTATGAGAGCCGCGTGTCGGCCTATTATTAGAGATATGTGAACCGATAGGGTATGAGTACCATATGACTATCCACATTGTGTTCAGCTTCCTTTATTTTCGCAAGTGAACCTAATTGGTCAGTATCCATCCTGGCGGCCTGATCGTGGGGTCACATCCTCAATCCGTGACACCGTTATTATGTGTCCCTTCGATGAGTTTTACGGGTCCCTTCGATTAGTATTATGCTATGTCCCTTTTAATGCGCATCACAGTATTGGTAGTATAGTAGATGGATTATATCCCATAACTCCTTGTGTCACATAGGCCAACAGTGTGTTATCATTCGGGGAAAAGCAGGGTCGTGAATGGGACTACGTGTAGACAAACTACTAGTGGATGGGGTCACGATGTCAATTAAGGTAACTGAAGACAACAGGAATAGATGGTACTCTATGGTAGGCAAGTAGACCTGGGTTCCTAGAGCAGGCTGGCGGTGGGTGGCTGTTAGTCTCTATATCTGGTTTAGGGTACGTGAGTGTAGTAGATTAACATATACCTTAAAGAATATAAGGATAGACGGTTACTTTTTGGTTGGTGACTAGACCTTTGGTCCTGGAGCAGGCTTGCGGTAGCGACTGTCAGTCTCCCGTTAGATTCAAGGTATATATGTGTAGTGGATTGGAATATATATCTTGTTCCTATGATGAGTTGGTTAAACTAGAGGCTAGTTGAATCTAAAGTGTTGTTAGCCTCTATATATTCACACTTTTGATTTGGTATTCTAGAGATAGCCTTATTTATTGATTTTGATTGATTATCCTTATGATTTGTATGATACTAGATATCATTGGATGTTTGATGGGCTATCTCGCATTATCTAGTAATTATATGATTTATGATATTGCATTAGGGCATTGCTGCATATTAGCCCTATTTGTTGGATGGTTTCATTTTTCTATGATGATAATTTATATTACGTGATTCAAAGATATTTGGGTATTATAGTGTTCTTGCCCAATTATACTTGAGGATATCTCATTATTGTTTGTTTTTGGATTTGATAATGATTTCAAGATATGGATGATTCATCCATTTGATGCAGTCTCGTGATTTTTATATTTGATGTGATTTATATTGGTAATGACATCTTTTTGTTGTATTTTGAAAGTGTTGCTATTATTATACACTGGTGTTAATGTATCCTCATCATTATATTATGTAAATTCTATATATATATATATATGTATGTATGTATGTATGTATGTATTGATCCATATATTTGATATAGTCTGACTCATGTGTTATTTATATAATACACGGGTCAGTCCGAGACATTTCAAGTATGGGAGACATGAGATGAGCATATATATATATATATATTATGGGCATGAAGGGGATTAGATATTCACTATTGTAGTATATTATTTTTATTGTATCGACTCGCGTATGTATTTGACATTGAGATGTATATCATACCTTATATTTTTTTTATATATTATATCTTTCGATGCGAATGAATCTATGAACTATGTTATTTAATTGTTCTATCCTGGAGGCAAACGTGTTTATTGCTTTGAGCCGATACTGTGTATATATAGTGGTGTTATTTATTCGATGTTTAAATATGTACCGGTGTTAGCCTAAGCGAATATTCACGTATGTACCCCATATCACTTTATTCTCTGTATTATCTAACAGTGTTACCTAGTAATACTCTTGGGTATATGGTATTAGGAGGGTGTTTCACAACATGCCCCTTTCTGGGCCTCCTAATTGCTTCAAGCTTGATTATATAAATGTGATGCTAAATCTACTTCAAATGCTCATCGATATCGTATATCGATATGTGTGTTTGTAACAATTATGTACACACTATTTAATATTGATCAACACATATTGAATAAAATTTTACAATTTGTACTTCATAAATATTAATTAATTTATAATAATTACAATTAATTAAATTAGGTGGTCACAAGTATACTTAATGTTTTGGTTGTGTAACTCTTAGGTGTAATTTCGGTCAGCGATTAGTACCGAACAATTCGAATATTACCGTTCACACGTCACTTTAGCTAGTGGTATAATACCATGTCTAAATTCATCGCTTACATAGCTTCGGTAAAATCCAATTTTATTTTATTTAAGCATTACCCAGTAGTAACAATTATTTATACCAATTCTCTTCGTTAAATTTACATCACAATAGAACTTATGAAATTTGGTAATGATCAAAATTCCAATATCGTCCTATTCAACTTTATAGTCTAAACACAAAGTCCTTGGTTTAATAATAAAAATTGTTATCAACCAAACTACTCCGACTAAAGTTTTTGACTTTAAGTTGACTTCAGTTGATCGTGATACTAACATCATATAATTGAGGAGATGTATCCTGTATTGAATAATGTTTCACTTCCAACGCTTCCACCTGACCCAACTATAGTCGTTTGGACATTGTGCCACAATTTAAGTATAATCAAAGCAGAGTTTCCACACTGAATATTATTGGCATTCTCAAGTCAAGAGAAATGTGTAGTATTGTTGCATCAATATTTTCTATTTGACCCAAGCTATATTAAGCAATAGAAAACTATCGAGTGAGTCATTCCATAGTTATCTAATATTTATCAATACGTAACGGCTTGGTGCCCCCAACAGTCATGAGTAATACACCGCCTAACATCTAGAGAGTGTTACGTACTCTAGTCTCAACAGATGCATCGATATCCAATCTCGATATATCTTGACTTGGTAGGAATATTTAAAATAATGTGTTTATTATATTATGATAAAATACTCATGATTAAATTTTAATTACTATCACCAAACATACCATTTATAGATTTTCTGTTAGATATACTTAAATTAAAAATGACATATTGCAACAAGCATATAACAGAAGAAGAAAAATCTTTTATTACGAACGAGATTTTATTACAGAGTTAATAATTTACAACAAATTACAGAATTTCTCTTAGGGTATACTCTTCACCCTATCACTTGTATGTATACATAGGTAAGTAACTGGGACTATATGCATTTACAGTTGGTATTTAATACAATTTCATATTATAAGGCTATATATGTGTATGTAGATATGGAAACATGGGTAGGTATTAAATTTTAAAATGCAGAAGGAAGAATGTTAAAAATAATGTAAAATTGAAAGGGGATGTAATTTATAAAAAACCGAAAATAAGAATGCGCCCCCAATTTCCATATCCAAAAAATAAGCAATTATACAAAGTTGTGCATTTTCTTCATTTGTGTGTAACCGGCGTAAACTGGGAGGCTTTGGACCTAATCTAAGTTATTCTATAAACATGCATAAGTTTTGGGTCAAATTGTCATGGATGTTTGGTTGTTCACTTAAAAGAAAACATAATTAATTTAGTTCTGCACACTGCTGGGTGATTTACCCCAACTTGTAACAAAGTCGACACACTAGCGATCAGTACAATATGCGTGTGTGTGTGTATATGTATATATCCTCCTCACATTCGCATTTAATTTGCCAAATCCAGTGAATTAACCATAGAGCCAATAAGAGAATCACCATGGTCCTTTTCGCCAATATGTAACAATAATAACACATATCGTCTTAATTAGCAAAAATGAAACTAAATAACTTGATATTCACATGCGTATATACCAACCACATATAACACATAACATGATAACATCGATATACCACCAACCTATTAACCCGCCTTTTGCCAAGGCAATACACAGGTGGATTTAACCCAATAGACTTCACGATCATCAAGGTAGAAATCCCGGAGAGATAATTACTAGGATTACAGATCGATTATATTTGTAACTATGCACGATGTCTAGATGGATTCGGATGGACTGCACTTGAAAAATGGCTAAGTATTGAACTAATACTTCCTCTAGAAATGAGATCAGAGTATAGGGATCAGAATAAGGAGATCGGATTAAATAGGATACATACAACACAACTCAATGATGATCACTCCATAACTCAACAACCACAAGTCGATTGAAATGAAACTTTGAAAACAAAAAGAAGGAATTATAGGGAGTCTACGCAAGAGATAACATATCAAATGGAGGATTTTAGAGGGATTGGGTCTCTTCCCTATGAGGGATCGGCCATATTCAAGTACGTAGCAATGATCAGTCATGTTGTAACGACCCGCCTTATTAGACAGTTTAAACCGACGATCAAATAAACATGTCGATTCCAAACCATTCAAAAGGGCAGATGGTTATTGGGGTAAATAAGAAAAGAAAAGAAAGAGAAATAAAGGAAATGAAACAACACAGAATCTCGCAGCGGAACGATAAAATATAATAGTCAAATAAACAGTTCATGAAGCTGTTTACTATACTTTGACAATTATTTATACAACATTTATCATAGTTATACATATACAACAGAACAATTAAAATAATGCAGCAGATAGCATGATGCAAGGGTAATAATAGTAATAGTATACCCAATCTTCGTCTTCATCCTCCAGAATAGATCTTCAAAAATCTGAAAACTCAGGACTGACCCGAGCGTAATGAAAAGACAAAACACTCGAGTCAGGACTAAAATATCCTTATGAAAGTTAAATCAATCGCAAATAAATATGAGTGTAACGGCTTCAGAGATGTTTACGGGGTTTGACATCTCATATCCAGTGTCAACGTGCGTGCAATAACTCAAGAGATGTTACGGGATTTTCCATCTCTTAAGGGTCTGTTAAACTATCTACTATGTAGTAATGTACGCTAAGTAGATAATGCATATCAGTAATATAAAGTATCAAAATAGCGTTAAGGCGTTACCATAATCCCCCTTAACACATTTTTATAATGCCATAGTCTATACAGCACCGTAAGCGCCACCGTAAACTTGTGGTTATCAGAGGGTACCCCATAGGTATAACACAAAACATAACGTAGTGGTCGCGAATAGGATAATCAGTATGACAAGGTACATGAGGCGATACCAACTAGGATCTATTAGTTGCGTGATCCGGACTGATGTTGGGCATAGCCAGCAGCTACCCCAACACCGCGAAATAACACTCCCAAGTCAAGGGGTGCACCCAAATCGCATCACAAATATAATAGATATGGTATCGAAGAAGTATGTCCGCTAGAGGTGGCGAACCTCAATGGCCCGACGCGGCTCCTGTTTTAGTCATGTCAGGGGTCATCCAATATCGTTCTCTTTCTTCAGTCAACGCGTTCACCAAACCATCCACTTCATTCTGGATCAACACTCCCCGTATAATAGTTATTAAAGTGGTTTTCGGTATCGACAGAGAGTATGTCCATATCCGATCCCGGTCTCTTTAATAACTACGTATTATTACACCGTTGGCTCTTTTACATTTCAAATCGATTCATAATTGATATCGAAATATCATGTTCGCTTCAAAAATCAAATCCTTTTCAAATATCATTGTATCTATTCAAATGTAAGATTCCGTTTCAAAATCTTTTTCCGCATCAATATCTCATTTCGATTTCAAAATCATTTCGAAATTCAATTTAGGTTGCAACTTCATTTAACTCAATTCGTATTTAAATTCAAGATTTAAATATAAACATTTCACCTTATTAACCAGCTTGAAATTTTTAGAAAATAGTTTTAAGTAGTTTAAAAGTAGTTTAAATAATTAAAATACTTAAAAATACTTAAAATCTGTAAAATAGATTTAAAATAGATAAATTAGTTTAAAATAATTTAAATTGGGTTAAGTAGGTTAAAAATAGATTTAAAATAGTTTAAGTATTCAAAATGGTTTATATAACAGAGTAATTTGGAAAACAAATTAAAACAGCTTCAAAACCAATCCATTTCAATTATAACTTCCCAATTCAAATAAATTTCAATTTTCAATTTACCGATTAAATTCGATTTCAATTCAAATCAATGTCAACTTTGACTTCAAATTTATTCAATTTTACATTCACCTTCAACTTATTCAATTCCAATGTATATCGATTTTTAGCTTGATTTTTCAAAATATCAATTTTTAACACTTAACAAAATTTTCCTTCAATATTCAAATTTAAATCCCACATACAAATATGATTCAATTTCAAGCTCAATTTCAAATATCATTTTATATCGCTTTTACTTGGTAATATTCAAAGATCGAACTAAGGTTCAATCTTTTAAAACGAATAAATTTTGGAACTTCAATCATAACCCAATTTTAAATTTTAAAGTCTCAACTTAAATCATTTAACAATTTCTTTTAACTAAAATCTATTTCAACATTCCAAACTCAATTTTTCGATAAATTCGATTTCTATAAATTTGATTTCTATTTATGACTTTTAAATCAAAACCTTTAAATAAATTTCAAATCGACAATTTTAAAAATTATTAATTTAGCCAATTCGGTGTCCGTATATAATTTTCTATCCTATGGCCAAGTAATTATTTATTTAAATTAAATGTCAGGGATGAGTATATATTACTTAAACCGATCACAGTGTCATATGTATGCATAACAGTATATATAAGCAAATAGACATCCAAACATTTAAATATCAACCAATAACATCCATCAAAATACATCATCCAATAGACAATACAATTCATGGCAGTTTCATAGTTATCAATGTCAGGTAATTTAATCGCAATTCAATTTTAATTTCAATTTAACTGTCAATTTAATTTTCCAACGGTTAATTCAAATGACAAACTATATGACAATTAAATTTTTATCAAACAACGACAAATAAAATCATAACACTTCATAGTATCAAATTTAACTAGCATAAAGATATTTAGTACGTTGTGAGCGTTATAAAACACTCACCTTGATTTTCCGTTGTTCCAGCGTTTTATTTCGAATAAAATTAAACGAGCGTTTAATTTTACCCGAAATTTTCTCTAGCTCCAAACGACTCCAATCAAAATGCATTGCGTAGAGCTCGTCCATACGATTCCAACGCAAAAGGTTTCGTCCGAATCCGACCTCGTATGAATAAGATATGATAGTTTAAAGTTAACACGATTTTTATTATAATTAATTACAACTTTAATTTAATATTTAAACCTAGCCCATCATCTAGCCGTCCATTCATGCTTTGCAAATCATAGCCGCTCACGTATCTTCTTCTTCCCAGGTATTCTCACGCACGCAAAACCCATAGAGGCCGCCGCTAGGGTTGAATTATACTCCTCAACCACACTACCATCTGACGATCAGGTACCACCAAATCGAAGCCATCGCCTCATTCCTCCATCGCCCAAAAGAGCATCACGCTCGGCCACCCCCTCGAGTACGGAACGCATACGAACGGCTCGCTTTGAGCATGCATTCCATCGATCCACTCACCTTTACAACATCTCAGCCGTACGGATTTAAAGCTCTTGCAATCCTCTACGATATTGTAGTTAAATGTTTTTGATAATTCTTAACGGATTTGGAGATAATTGAAGGGGAAGCATACGAATTTCTGGCCATTGAATTGCTTAGGGCCAGCGACTAGGGTTAGAGGGAGAGGGTGTTTGCAAATGAAAGAAGAAGGGATTCCTTTTATAGAATTTCAACGAAAAACACTATTCACTCCAAAATCCAAACTTTGAATCTCGTGCGGTGACTGACGTTTCTAGGGTTTACCCCGCATTCCGAACACAATGAAACAGGTTTCGGAAGCTAATTCGAACATCTGTGCGAGATACGACAATAAACGATCAAATTTAAATTAAACCGATTAAACAAATTTCTATGCGTTTTGGCTTGCCCCGGACAAACGGTAAATCCGATTGACACGAAATTTGAAATCTTACAATAATTTCATGTTACAGATCCGATGAAACTAGTTTCGTCGAAATCCGAGACTGTTTGAAAAATGGCTATTTTAACTCGTCAATTTAATATTAAAATATTCAATTTTCACAAATTTACTTTTAATTCGATTTTAAAAGTTCTACAACATCATTCTAACTTTAATATGATAAAATAAAATTTTACAAATCATATTTAATCATATTAAACCCGTTATTCAATTATCCAATAAGTTTTTAAATATTTAATTTAAACAATTTACTTGTTCAATATTCAATATTTGATTTTAAATAGATTTTACTTATCAATCAATTACTCTATTATACCCAATGAATTCAACATTTACTATCCTATTCAACTATTGATTGCAAAGGCATTCACTAAGTAGCATTTATTTTTCATTACTTGGATAATTATTGTTGCAATTCATTCTAGTTATTATTATTCCAAACGAATTACAAATTTTTTTCTAACATTAAATCACGAAATCTTCTTAAATTAGCTATTTTAATTATCGAAAATTTACGGGTCGTTACACTCTCCTCCACTCAAAACTTTTCGTCCCCGAAAAGGAAAAAGAAGGGAAAAGGAACTAAGTATAGAATTCAACATTAGATATATTTTATTCAAAGTTACCAACTTATAAAACAATGAAATTCCACTTATAAAGTCATAACTACGCTTCCACTAAGTTACTCCGAACGGCTTTCTAATTTTAAAAGTTAGTTATCAAAACAAGTTATAATTTTTTTTTTAAAACTTGAAAATTTTTCTAACACCCGGATTTACGGAAAATTTCGGCAGAGTCTCCTTTGCGCGGCTCGATCGGAAAAAAAAAGACAGTATATATATCACAAATATACATCTCATCGAGTGATGAGGCATCCCGCAGGGAAAAAGTGTAAAAGTACGGTATGTAATCCGAGATATGTACCTTATATATTGATAGCGAGCATATACAGCTAATATAGCGCGAAAACGAGTTCCAAATGCGAAGCAAGTGCAATCCGCACCTACTAAACACTCAACAAACCATGAGAAACATGCATATATGAAAATAATATCAATATACATCATATAGCAACATAACATCTGCATGTGCCAACATAGCAAATGCAACAAAACAACAAATGCATCCACCAAATCAACTATCATCCAACTATCATCCAACAAATCCATAACCAATCAATATAAATTTACTTCTCATTAATATTTATTGACTTGGTTTGCAATTTTAATCATAGTTGATTCATTAACGTTGGATTTTACTAACCTTCATTCTCAATTCAATTAGTCAACATTCACTAATTTATATTTACATTAGTTCGCTTCCAATTTGAATCAAATTAAATTCTATTTAAATTCATTTAACTTCCAATTTGATTTCAATGATTTATAGCTTTCAATTTCAATAACAATTAATGAATTATATATAATCAACTAACAATCATATAACAACCAAATCATACCCAACATAACCAAATTATTAATTTTACATTCAATTTGGTTTATCTCTTTCAATTCCAATTTATTCTTAGCCATACCAAATTCTTTTCTTTACATTCACTTCATATTCAGTTTCAGTTAATAACAAATTTATTTGCGGAACATTTTATTAATCTTCACTTTAATTTATAGTCATTCCATAAAAGTCTAACTTCTTATATATGGCTTTCTTAGTTTATAATTATCTCAAAAGTTACAAATTTATCTCCACCTATTTGGCATCTTAAATTTCCAATATTAACTTTTAATTAAGTCCGTAAGCCATACATATATCATCCGTGAGCAATATCAATCTAATCGCTTATTCGGTCACACAATTTCACTTCCAACTAGTATCGTTCACCCGACTCTCTAGTGAGGACTCAGATTTGGTTCCTTGATTGGAAACTGTTACTCTCCTTGCATAGCCATATACTATGATAGAGAATTCTAGAATCAAACCAAAAATCCATATCCAGGGTTCGCCGTCGAAATCGAGTGAAAAATCCTAACTTGGATCGATATAAATCATCTGGAAATTTTGTGCTCAAATTTGGATCAAATCGTTATGCGAATAAAATAATATACGTACAATCTCACGTATTACCTTCCAATGGATTTCTATCCAATTTATCTATACTAAATTATTTTATTGACTTCTAATTTTTCTCACTTAATTACTCACAATCCATTATTCAGTTAGTATATTCATTTCTTTACATAGCATATTCTTTAACATTATCTTTTCTTAAACATCATATCATACGATTTGCTTACTCAAGTTCATTTTAAACATTCTAAATAATTTAATTAAACTCAATTTCATTTTCCAATTGATTCTTAGCTATAAGAAATTCCTTTGCAATTTATATTTATTTTCTATAACCAATCTACAAAGATATAATACGATTCATTTATCTTCTTTCTTAAGTTCACTTACTTGTTCCATTTATCCATTCATCATTTCATGCTATATTTAAGTATATAACATTTTTATCACAACCAAATTTCATTTATATACATTTTAATTCTTTTTGAGTTTTCCTTACTTGTATATTTCAATTACTTTCAGGTTCTTTTTATTTGTACAAAATCTCATTACATATCCAAAACATCATTTAACTTTTTAATATTTGGTAAGTCATATTATATGTTATTGGAATGCAAATTTGGTATTATACAAATTCATAGAATATCATTTTACTTAATTAGAATGTTCACAAATTTGATTTGTTTAAATCCTCTTTACCTTTCAACTTTAAAGTTTTCCCAAACAGTAGCTTAGATATCTTAATCCTCTTATTTTATAAATTTTGGTTATTCACATTTCATTCAAATAGTTTGAAAATTACTAATTAACATAACTTAGAAATTTAAATGCCCGGTTCTTTTCAAATCGTTTGAAATAAACATATACACTTATATCTTTAATATATATCAAATCATACCTTTGGAGGTTAAACCAAAATCCATTTACCCAAAATAATTTCGAAGAAAAGCAAAGCTTCTTAGAAGTCTCCCCCACTTTGAGACTCGAAAATGAACGTCGATGATGCTGCGCGGTCATCACCGAAATTATTTTTCAGCGACAGAAGAGAGGAGTACTTAATTCATTCCTTCTTAAAAATCATTTCAAAATATTTCCTATAAATATTTTCCAACTAATATCACAATATATTTTCTTCAAAGCTTTGAAAACCATTTTCCAAAATCTCCGGGTCTTAAATTCAATATTTTCCAATTTAAATCTATTTTAATTTATAAGTCACCTTTATAAAACATTCTTATAGGATTTTCTTTCTTAAAACATTCCACAGGTGTTTTATCATTGTTCATTTTGTAATTCACCTTATTTATTAAATTACAATATCAAATTAATGATAATAACCAATATTTTCACTCCTAACAACCAAGTAAGCTATATAAGCCACCATAATTTCTGAAAATTTTTCTTTATATACAAAATATAATTAGAGCAAAATTATTTCATTTACCCAATTTTAAAACAATACTATGTCGAATTATTCTGTTTAAGTGTTTAGAGATCCTTATCAATGACGTTAATTACTCGTATTGACCAGAATCCATAAGCCACTCAACAAATCAACCGACACAATATAAAACATTTTATATCACTAACAAATACGCTCTCTCATACTCTCAGCGACTCATCATAGGGTATTACTACCCTATTTATAAATAGTCAGACCCCACAGAGCTAAGGTTATCGCTAAACCAAAGCTCTGATACCAAATGTAATGACCCGCCTTATTGGACAGTTTAAACCGACGATCAAATACACATGTCGATTCCAAACCATTCAAAAGGGCATATGGTTGCTGGGGTAAATAAGAAAAGAAAAGAAAGAGAAATAAAGGAAATGAAACAACACAGAATCTCGCAGCGGAACGATAAAATATAATAGTCAAATAAACAGTTCATGAAGTTGTTTACTATACTTTGACAATTATTTATACAACATTTATCACAGTTATACATATACAACAGAACAATTAAAATAATGCAGCAGATAGCATGATGCAAGGGTAATAATAGTAATAGTATACCCAATCTTCGTCTTCATCCTCCAGAATAGATCTTAAAAATCTGAAAACTCAGGACTGACCCGAGCGTAATGAAAAGACAAAACCCTCGAGTCAGGACTAAAATATCCTTATGAAAGTTAAATCAATCGTAAATAAATATGAGTGTAACGGCATCAGAGATGTTTACGGGATTTGACATCTCATATCTAGTGTCAACGTGCGTGCAATAACTCAAGAGATGTTACGGGATTTTCCATCTCTTAAGGGTCCGTTAAACTATCTACTATGTAGTAATGTACGCTAAGTAGATAATGCCTATCAGTAATATAAAGTATCAAAATAGCGTTAAGGCGTTACCATAACCCCCCTTAACACATTTTTATAATGTCATAGTCTATACAGCACCGTAAGCCCCACCGTAAACTGGTGGTTATCAGAGGGTACCCCATAGGTATAACACAAAACATAACGTAGTGGTCGCGAATAGGATAATCAGTATGACAAGGTACATGAGGCGATACCAACTAGGATATACCGTTGGCTCTTTTACATTTCAAATCGATTCATAATTGATATCAAAATATCATGTTCGCTTTAAAAATCAAATCCATTTCAAATATCATTGTATCTATTCAAATGTAAGATTCTGTTTCAAAATCTTTTTCCGCATCAATATCTCATTTCGATTTCAAAATCATTTCGAAATTCAATTTAGGTTGCAACTTCATTTAACTCAATTCGTATTTAATTCAAGATTTAAATATAAACATTTCACCTTATTAACCAGCTTGAAATTTTTAGAAAATAGTTTTAAGTAGTTTAAAAGTAGTTTAAATAATTAAAATACTTAAAAATACTTAAAATCTTTAAAATGGATTTAAAATAGATAAATTAGTTTAAAATAATTTAAATTGGGTTAAGTAGGTTAAAAATAGATTTAAAATAGTTTAAGTATTCAAAATGGTTTATATAACAGAGTAATTTGGAAAACAAATTAAAACAGCTTCAAAACCAATCCATTTCAATTATAACTTCCCAATTCAAATAAATTTCAATTTCCAATTTACGATTCAATTTCGATTTCAATTCAAATCAATGTCAACTTTGACTTTAAATTTATTCAATTTTACATTCACCTTCAACTTATTCAATTCTAATGTATATCAATTTTTAGCTTGATTTTTCAAAATATCAATTTTTAACACTTAACAAAATTTTCCTTCAATATTCAAATTTAAATCCCACATACAAATATGATTCAATTTCAAGCCTAATTTCAAATATCATTTTATATCGCTTTTACTTGGTAATATTCAAAGATCGAACTAAGGTTCAATCTTTTAAAACGAATAAATTTTCGAACTTCAATCATAACCCAATTTTAAATTTTAAAGTCTCAACTTAAATCATTTAACAATTTCTTTTAACCAAAATCTGTTTCAACATTCCAAACTCAATTTTTCGATAAATTCGATTTCTATAAATTCGATTTCTATTTATGACTTTTAAATCAAAACCTTTAAATAAATTTCAAATCGACGATTTTAAAAATTATTAATTTAGCCAATTCGGTGTCCGTATATAATTTTCTATCCTATGGCCAAGTAATTATTTATTTAAATTAAATGTCAGGGATGAGTATATATTACTTAAACCGATCACAGTGTCATATGTATGCATAACAGTATATATAAGCAAATAGACATCCAAACATTTAAATATCAACCAATAACATCCATCAAAATACATCATCCAATAGACAATACAATTCATGGCAGTTTCATAGTTATCAATGTCAGGTAATTTAATCGCAATTCAATTTTAATTTCAATTTAACTGTCAATTTAATTTTCCAACGGTTAATTCAAATGACAAACTATATGACAATTAAATTTTTATCAAACAACGACAAATAAAATCATAACACTTCATAATATCAAATTTAACTAGCATAAAGATATTTAGTACGTTGTGAGCGTTATAAAACCCTCACCTTGATTCTCCGTTGTTCCAGCGTTTTATTTCGAATAAAATTAAACGAGCGTTTAATTTTACCCGAAATTTTCTCTAGCTCCAAACGACTCCAATCCAAATGCATTGCGTATAGCTCATCCATACGATTCCAACGCAAAAAGTTTCGTCCGAATCCGACCTCGTATGAATAAGATATTATAGTTTAAAGTTAACACGAATTTTTTTATAATTAATTACAACTTTAATTTAATATTTAAACCTAGCCCATCATCTAGCCGTCCATCCATGCTTTGCAAATCACAGCTGCTCACGTATCTTCTTCTTCCCAGGTATTCTCACGCACGCAAAACCCATAGAGGCCGCCGCTATGGTTGAATTATACTCCTCAACCACGCTACCATCTGACGATTGGGTACCACCAAATCGAAGCAACCGCCTCATTCCTCCTTCGCCCAGAAGAGCATCACGCTCGGCCACCCCCCTTGAGTGCGGAACGCATACGAACGACTCGCTTTGAGCACGCATTCCCATCGATCCACTCACCTTTACAACATCTCAGCCGTACGGATTTAAAGCTCTTGCAATCCTCTACGATATTGTAGTTAAACGTTTTTGATAATTCTTAACGGATTTGGAGATAATTGAAGGGGAAGCATACGAATTTCTGGCCATTGAATTGCTTAGGGCCGGCGGCTAGGGTTAGAGGGAGAGGGTGTTTGCAAATGAAAGAAGAAGGGATTCCTTTTATAGAATTTCAACGAAAAACACTATTCACTCCAAAATCCGAACTCTGAATCTCGTGCGGTGACTGACGTTTCTAGGGTTTACCCCACGTTCCGAACACAATGGAACAGGTTTCGGAAGCTAATTCGAACATCAGTGCGAGATACGGCAATAAACGATCAAATTTAAATTAAACCGATTAAATAAATTTCTATGCGTTTTGGCTTGCCCCGGACAAACGATAAATCCGATTGATACGAAATTTGAAATCTTATAATAATATCACGTTACGGATCCAATGAAACTAGTTTCGTTGAAATCCGAGACTGTTTGAAAAATGGCTATTTTAACTCGTCAATTTAATATTAAAATATTCAATTTTCACAAATTTACTTTTAATTCGATTTTAAAAGTTCTACAACATCATTCTAACTTTAATATGATAAAATAAAATTTTACAAATCATTTTAATCATATTAAACCCGTTATTCAATTATCCAATAAGTTTTTAAATATTTAATTTAAACAATTTACCTGTTCAATATTCAATATTTGATTTTAAATAGATTTTACTTATCAATCAATTACTCTATTATACCCAATGAATTCAACATTTATTATCCTATTCAACTATTGATTGCAAAGGCATTCACTAAGTAGCATTTTTTTTCATTACTTGGATAGTTATTGTTGCAATTCATTCTAGTTATTATTATTCCAAACGAATTACAAATTTTTTCCTAACATTAAATCACGAAATCTTCTTAAATTAGCTATTTTAATTATCGAAAATTTACGGGTCGTTATACATGTAATATCCCCTATTTGGAGGCTCAAACTAACTGCTATGCATGCTACAGTCATCCATAGATAATAATTCTCGGTGACCAAATGCGATAATGTTAAATACATCGATATACCAGAAACATATGATTATGGAAAAAAATTAAACTCAATTTAAAATAAATTTCTTATTTCATTACAGATAGTATTTCAGATTCATTACATAATCTCATACGTAAGCCACGTTCGAAGAAATTACAATTTAATAGAAAATACACCAAGAGCGACATACGAAGAATCCCCTTTGGTTGATCAGAGTCTAAATATAGGCACTAAACAGCTTTTCCATTACATCCAAAACATAGCGAAATAAAAATTAAAGAACTCCTATTAGCTAGCTTGCCTCCTGCACGTCTCCGAAAGCTTATTTGTCTAAAGGAGAACCTGAAAACCTTAACTCTCAAAATTAATTGAGCACCTGAGAGTTTAAGGGGAAAACATAAACTTCGAGTCGGACAAAAAGTCTAGTGTGGATAATAACCTACCATCTCGAACCATATAGGTATCTAGTGAGACCACGCCACTTAGTGGAATGAGTTTTCCCCTTACTAGTATCTTAACCCAATTTATAATAATCATATACTGTGCACCTACATCCACAATGGTTAAGACATAACATAATAAAATGTATCTTGATGATATGCAAACATGCAATATGCTCTAGAATTTCCATCCCCATTTAACTATCTCAAGTTATAGTTTCTAGGGTCACTATTAACCTATTAGCTTTCATAGGCTAATTAATAACCTGTTTCTAACCTATGGAATATCTGTCAGGTTGCATAGTTTTCATGAAATCACTAAGAACATATTGGTATCTACCAATAACATAATCAAATCATAGTTTTCATAGGGTCACTATGAACCTATTGGATTCTCCAATAACATCTCTCATGTCATAGTTTTTTATGGGATCACTATAAACCTATTGATCTCTTTCAATAACTTATTTCGGACATAGTTTTCATGGGATCACTAAGAACCTATTGGGTCCTTCCAATAACAATCTTCATACATAGTTTTCATGGGCTTACTAAGAACCTGTCTAGACCAATAATGCTTTGATCAATCTTTATGCATCCTATATTCTGGTCTGTTTGATCTCCTGGATGCAATTCTACTCACTCGGGAGTTAAATTCAACACACACATATATATATATATATATATATATATATATATATATATATTCACTACTGGATCTACCTAGCATGTTATTCTCCCCTTACCCAACATGCAGTTATGGGTTATAAATGAAGTGAATTTAGTTACACATGCATTAATGATAACTGATAAAATAACAAAACGATATAAATATCCATGGTTAAATTCCTTCTAGTTATCTTTTTATTAAAATATGGTTAATTCCCTTAACCCACTATCTTTATCAAGGAAAGCTTCCTCTAAAATTCCATAGTTAAATGCAATACCAAACTATTTCATATTGCCGTATATTTACTTTAAAAAGAGATTGGGCTCTCAAATTTGAAAACTAAGGCTTTCGGCTATGTCCTTTGTATCGATACTTAAATCCTTAGATGTTCTCTTTCGAGACCATCCAACATATTTTTCTAATACTTGGAACCATTCCTTTCGAAACACTAAAAATATACCTTTCGAAATACTTAAAGCACACCCTTCCAAAGTATTAGGTTCGAGTAAGAGTTTGTGGAAACATGGTTTCAAAACCATTTTAAAGTATTCCTTTCGAATCCATTGGGTTTTACATTTAGTATAACTATAGGGTCAAAGAGAATAGAAGCTAAAGCAACCCTTTCAAAAGAATTGATCTCAAATAAAAGAATTGGAAAAGAGGATAGCTTCGAAACCAATCTTTCAAAATCATTGCCTCTGAAACTCTTATTTAAAAGCGGCTAAAGTAACCCTTTCGAAAGCATTGAGAAGACGGCTTTTGAATTAAAAAGACGAAGCTTCCCTTTCGAATACATTGATTTAAGGTTATAAGGAAAAGCGACCTTTAACCAATTCGAAAGGTATAAATGTGACAGCTAGGTATGAGTTCAAAATGCGACAACCTTTTCGAAAGCTTCTTTAAAAACAACGGCAAGTTGGATTGATTCGAAAGATTATAAAAATGACTACAACCACTTCGAAAGCATGCTTTCGACACAGTCCCCTCTGCCTTTCTCTAATACACTATGTATCGATGACTTGATACCATGTGCATTAGTTTTGAATGGGTGCGAAAGGTCATTGGCGGAAGTATGGCGACAGAAGCAAGCAAGCGGCATTGGCGAAGTTGTATTTCGAAAAAAAATACTTTTCTAAAAGGCTGCCGAATTCAACAATTAACAAATAAGCCATTTTCCTTAACAAAACATTTAAGTCCTTTATCTTAAATAATTTAATAACCATAGAAAAACTCTTAGGGAAAATCCTCAAAAATCACAATCATTCACTTTTAATGTTTTCTAACATATGTAAATTTTAGACTCGAAAATGATACTTGATTGCCTTAAATAATTTAAACTCAAAATTATCTATTTCTTCCATTCAAAATTCATAATAAATTATTCATAGCTTGGAATATTATGAAAATTTAAACCTATCTACAAAATAATGTTTTACATAACATATACAAACATCATGGCATTTGAAAATTAATTTGCACGACTTTAACCTTAAATTCGAATTATATCATTCCATAAAATCCTTATTTAAATTATAACATAGAATATAATCAAAGCATACCATCATTCATCCGCCCAAACAGTTTTAAACCTTAAAAATCAAATTTAAACATTCAAGAAGACATATATGAGATGGTTTAGATTTTTATTCACCTTGTTTGGATAAGGAACTTGAGATTTATTCTTCACTTTAACCTTCCTAGCTTGAATCTTAGCCTCTAACTGATTTTGAGCTCTTATTCTCCTAGGGTCATGGCTGGCCTTGTTTCTCCTTTGTTTGTGTTTATAATTTATTAAAATGTGAATGAGAATAAAGTAAAGGGTTTAGGGGTTATGGGGTTTAGCTATTTCCATATTGTCCTTGCCTTATTCTCTTAGGTATTTAACTTCTAATCATTTTTTATAAATCCATCTAGTTAAGGCACGACCCTAGATAGATCTTAAATCTCAATTCCCTTATCACTCTGATCTCTACATTATTTTATTTAATTTATCTAATTAAATCTTCTGAATAATGCTATTTAAAATTAGAGGTGTTACAAGTCAATAATTCAAAATCCACAAGTGCATCAACATGAAATTTGGGGAGGAAATACATTACAATATGGGGGACCCATCATAGGGATTGCACCCCATAAATCCCCCAAAATAAGGATCAGCTCTATTCCCTATTATGGGCTCCAGTAGGCCTCACACTTGCTGGGCAGGCTCGTCTTGGCTTCAGGGTTCCAGATCTTGGTTTTGAGCAAGATATATTAACATCTTCTTCTATAAATACAATGGACATGGCATCAGCAAAGGGAGCTTATTTTTGCTTAATTCTATCTTCTACCTAGGCTATGCTCTACCATTTTTATTCTGGGATGTCAAGGATTTGTAACTGTAACAGCAGCACAAATGAATAAAAGGAAAGCCTTTGAAGTGGATACCGGCCGGAGTTAGCCAAACCACTGTAAATTTATGTCTCGCTTTACTTGCTTTCTATTTTAATTTTATTATTCTTCAATTTATATACTCTACATTATATCATTTGAGATCTATGACTTGATATTGGTGTTTTCACATAACTAGATGTTAGTGGTCATTTTGATGCCAATGTTTATGCTTTCACTTAGAAAGCTACCCCTGTGTATTTGAAATTCAGATTCAGAGTTTGGAAATATCTAGAGCTTAGATTTGGAGCAATGGTAAGACAATCAACAAGGAGAGTGCTACTAGAAAGGAGCCATCATGGAGGGAGTTAGGAGGCTTCCTTTGGATGTGGAGCTAATCAAGCGTCAATCTACATCACCAGCGATGAAATAGAAACGATGATGGATGGTATGCGGGAAAGGATGCTGAAAAGACAAAAGAAGATGTTGTAGAATTTACTCCAATAGATTGGACAAGCTGGAGCGAGAACCAAGGGAATATAATAGAAGGAATTAATGACAACTTAAATCAAGGAGTTGAAGCAGTAGGAATCGCTGGAAATCAGAACCGAGAACATGAAGATGGTGCTATTGGACAAAGGAATGGAACAGAGCAGTCGAGAGTAGTCTCAAGCTATCTTAGAGGGATCGGCCCCTATCCCTTTGGAGGGATCGGCGCCCGATCCCAAAGACTTAGGGGCACACCCGGGTCTGGTCGGTCGCAATGTTGGAGGACCTACGGTCGATCCTATGGAGGTTGGTGCAAATCGAAATTTGGATGCACGTCTGAAGGTACGTTCTAGAATTGCCTCGTAGACTCAGGGACTAGTTCAGAAATGATGATAGAAAACTACCTTTTGATGACAGTGATAGGTTTGCGGAGATGACCAGGCGAGCTATGCATGGAGGATAGGCGAACAAGGAACTGGAGGATGTAAGTAGGAGTCTATCCACTCCTAGTATCAGGAATGTTAGAAATTCACCGGAGTTTAAACTACCAACGCTGGAAGCATATAATGGAAAGTCGGTCCCAATTATGCATATAATGAGATATATACGATACATGGAAGTACTAGGGGCATAAGAGGAAGTCATGGCATGATGCCTCCCATGTATCTAATGGATATAGTCACACTATGGTACAGGGGTTAGAGAGCGGTTCTATTGGCACATTGACGGAATTGGTCGAAAGATTTATAAGGCAGTTCAGGGTTCACATTTTGAGACCTCAAAATGTGATGAATCTGGAAACACTGAAACAGAAGACTAGAGAGTCTCTTAGGAGTTTTCAAACAAGATTTAATGCCACGACGTAACTGGTGGATCAGTCGATCCATCCATGGTTTAGATGGCAGCTGTATCATGAATTGCCGATAGCATGAATTTCAAGGTTTCATCACGCAGGATCCACCTAAGATCTTGGGGAGTTTTATCATGAAGTAGTAAGGTTCCTAAGGTAGGAAGATGTACGATCCGACAAACTGAAGGCGAACGCTGTGCAAAACGGAGGAGCGTTAGGAGATGCAAACAAGAATGATAAAGGAAAACGAAAATTGGATGATGGATATGATGGGATGAAAAGGCGATGGAAAGAGTGGGAGCCCTCCTACTCAAATTTGATGAAAGCCTAGAACGGATTTATGTGCAAGAGGTAACTCCCTAGTCAAAAACCGACAAGGAGGGATCCCACGGAGCAGGAGCGTATGTCTGGAAAGAACTGCATGCTCCACGGATTGAACGGGCACACCATGGATTAATGTAGTCATTTAAAAGATACGATTAAGGAGCATGTTAGGAACGACAGACTGCTGTAGTACGTGAGGAATCAGACAATGGCAGTGGAATAGGAGCAGCCATCATCCACATCGAATGGAAACGGGAATGGCCCTGCATTGGGGTCACAGATTGTCATCAACTGATCGTGATGGTAAGGGCTGAATTTGGGACTGAACTCTGTCTATAATAATAATAATAATAATAATAATAATAATAATAATAATAATAATAATAAACAACTCTAAAGTAAGGCAGTTAAGTCACTTACACATGTACGAGATCAAGGACGGTCCCTAAGCATGCTCTGAGATGATGATGAACCGTCGTGCCGGAGAGCGATAGAATGGACTCGTACATGGATTAAATCCTCGATTGCAGAGTTGAGGCCAGAGAATAAAACCCAACAGGACGTCAGGTATAGATTATGTCTAAGAAGGAGTAGGTCGTTTCACCGAAAAGTGACAGGATTGGCCTACCCAGGTCATCGAGTATGGATTATGCTCGGCGAGTGTCTGGGGAGACCACTATCGTCCTAGGACTTAAGCTAAGACATCACATAATATTCAGGGACACTGAACCAAAGTACATAAAATAACGCCGCTTCGCCTGGGATCGACATGATCGACATACTCGGACATCGAGTAGGGATTGTGCTCGGCAAGGACCCGGAGAAATCATGCATTTGGATATCAGCTTCGAAGAGCTGTGGATTTAGATATGGACCCAAAGTAGTCATGGATTTAGATATGGACCCGGAGTGGTCGTGGATTTGGTGCAACATCCCCTATTTTGAGGCCTGAAGCTAAGTAATACAGACGTTGTAGTCATCTATAGTATTAACTTTGGTGATAAAATACAGTAATGTTAATGGAATCCATAATATCAAAAGCACATGAATATGAAATAAAATTAACACAGATTTCAAAATGAGCTTTTCTGATTATATATCAAATCAATATTTCATATTAAATTACATAATCCCAAAATGATTCCTAGATTTTGATCAAATATAATTATTACAAATTACTCCAAGTGTAACATATGAAGGTTCCCCATTGGATAATTAGAGTATTAGATAGACATATCATTCATAAGTACATCATAGCGGAAGTAATATTAGATAGCTCCTACATTGCTAGCTTTGCCTCCTGCACATCTTCGGAAGCTTATTATCCAAACTACTAAACCTAAAAAGTCCATAACTCTCAATCTACTCAAATTAAATTTTGAGCACCCGAGAGTTTAAGGGGAAAACATAAACTTTGAGTCAGACGTAAAGCCTGGTGTGAATAATACTATTACATCTCGATTTATTGATATTAAGTGAGACCACGCCGCTTAGCAGAACGGGTTTCTCCTCACTAATATCCTTTTGAAAGCATATTTTTTGCAAATCAAAATCCTACAATCAAACTGATTATAACATTAATAGCAAATACATATATGCATAATGATCAGGAAATCAATGGATTATATGTCCATGCTATAGTTTTATTTAGCTAACTATTAACCATTGGATGACTCAGGCATACTAGACATAATCAATAATCTAACACCTGTTAGACACAATATTGGGCTATCTGCCTTTAACTAACTTCCTCTAGAGTCAACCGATCCTAATGGTTTTGCGAGCTCACCAATAACCTATCTCTACTCTATATATTCCATTCTATGTGTAACATTATTTTAGTCCCACCCGTGACAAAGCCCTACACACTAGAATTTTGGACTTATTAAGCTAGAGCTAATAGCTAAAGTATAGGGCATGAACCCATACCAATTTCATCTAGTCTTCTAATATCCGAGTCATAAATTTTGGGTTAATACCCTTTTCAAATTTCATTTCCTTGTAAACAATCTATACAAATGATTTACCCTTGAAATCATATATTTATATAACAAGGAAATTTACTCTTTTCTTTGCTTAAAAATACTCATGCCATGATATATGCTTTAAAAAAACAATGTTGATGATAATCGATGGGATTATCTATCCCTTCAAATGAGTTAAAATCGTTTTTTAACTTAGGAAACTTTAGGCCATGAAGCTAAAGTAATACCTTCGAAACCCTTATTTAAAACCTTAAACAATACATTTAGAAATCATTAAAAACAACTCTTTTGAAAGTATTACTTAAAACCTTAGACAGTCTCTTTCAAAACTGTCTATACTTATCTTTTGAAAGCATTAGAATCTTCCTTTTGAAATACTAAAAACATATCTTTCGAAATATTTACAATATATCTTTCGAAAGCATTGGGATCAAGTAAAGGTTTGTGGAAACATTCCTTCCAAACCATGTAAATGTATTCCTTTCGAAACCATTGGGCTTAACATTTGATATTACTAAAGGGTCATAAAGAATAAGGGCGAAAGTATTACTTTCGGAAGCATTTATCCCAAGTAAAAGAAAGAGGATAGTTTCGAAACCAACTCTTTTGAAACCATTACCTCCGAGACCATTTTAAAGCGACTATATTACCATTTTAACTCATTTGAAAAGTATGAACGCGGCAGCTAGGTTTCAAATACATTTGAAAGCGGCTGTCCTTTCAAAATCTTCTTTTAAGACATAAGCAAGCCGCGACTCTTTCGAAAGCAAAGGGAAGAGGCAACTTGTTCGAAAGCCTCTTTTTAAACAAAGGTAAGTTGATTGGTTCAAAAGCTTATTGGAATGACTTCAACCCCTTTGAAACATACCTTTGACACCAACATTTCTTCTATCTTTCTCCAATACACTACATACCAATCGCTTGATATTGTGTGTATTTGTTTCGAATAAGTCGAAAGTCTATCTGGGTATGATGGCGAAAGCTAGTTAAGGAAGTGGCCAAGTTGTAATTCGAAATAAAACTGGTTAATTCCCTTTTAAAGTAATTTCTTTTTACCCAACTTTGCCCATTTTGTCAAAATATGATTGGTTGCCCACTCTTTATCAAAATTCTTTTCTAAAAAGCTTGCCGAATTCAAAACTTGTAATTAAAAACATTTTAACAAATAAGCCCTTCTCCGTAACAAAATACATAAAACATTTAAGTTCCCCAACTTAAATAATTTTATAAGCATAGTAAAATACGTAGGAAAATTCCCCAAAAATCACCATAATTCATTTTTAATATATTTCCTAATATATTCAAATTTCAGACCCAAAATCGTTATATAATTGCTTTAAGTAATTTAAACCCAATATTAACTATTTTCTCTCATAGAAATTCATAATAATTTAGAAAATTATGAAACTTGAAAAACCCACTTATAAAATGCAACAGACATGGCACCGGCGAAGGAGCTTCTTTTTGCTTCACTCTGTCTTCGTCCTAGGCTATACTCTGCCATTTTTATTCTAGGATTTCATGGATTTATAACGATAACAACAGCATAAACGAATAAAAGGGAAACCATTAGAGTGGATGAAGGTCAGAGTTAGCCGAACCACTATAAATCTATGTTTCTCTTTACTTGATTTATGTTTTAATTTTATTATTCTTCAATTTATATTCTTTACATTATATTATCTTAGATTTGTGACTAGATATTGGTGCTTTCACATAACTGGGTGTTGGTGGCCATTTTTGACGCCAACACAACCAATAAAACTCTGAAATATACAAAGCAATATCGAGTATGAATGGTTAATCACCTTATTTACTTGCAATAATAGCAAAATTTTACCCAAAAAACTCCAAACTCAGGCTGCAAAGCTTTGTAATGGCACCACTTCGCTTAGGGGAAAACAATTTTTAGAGCAAATTATCTTAAAAATTAGGCAAAAGTACACGTGTACTTTTTTTTTCTTTCAAGGACAGGACCAAATCAATTATTAAATTAAACCTTCCTTCTACCTTTCTATTTCCTACCATCGACTGTCTTCTTCAATCTCAAACTATTTTCTAAATTTTCTATCAAAACTTAAAATCACTCTAGCAATGGCATCTGAAAATAGAAGCAAATTATTATCTCCAACACAACTACAAACATTAATGCACGGCGAACAACAACAAAGAATTCAATAACAATCCCCAAATCGTGAAATGGAAAATTATCTTCACCTGAAATTTAATAGCAATGCTGAATTACAAAAGCCGAAAACCTAGCTCAAGCAAAAATTCAACAACAATCTCCAATTCGAGAAACAGAAAACCTAGCTCAGAATGATCCAAAACCGCAAATGACGAATGTAAAACCTAGGAAGCTAAACTTACAAAAATGGAACAATAAACACAATAAATGCTAGAAAAAAGAACAAAGAGAAGAAATGAACAAAATGCAAAAGATGAAAATCAATCAAAAATGAAAGAAAACATACAGGAAAAATTATCTGATACTTTAAAATCAAGTACATCAAAATTAATATAGTTGTATTGTAATATCATTGATTTATATTGAAAGAACAATTTAGAAAATATGCAACAACAAACAGCTACTGAGAAAGAAAATGAAGAGCAGCTGAAAAGTTTAGAAATAAGAACAAAGAAAAAACGAAAAAAATTTCAAAAGGAAAGTCAGACAAAAACTAAAAAGGCAGTTCAACAGGTAAATGATACTGTAAAATTATAAAAGTAATTCCAACAATATCAATTATCAAACATATATGCTGATAGTATCAAATTTTCTAAATAGGAAAAAGCAAGAAAAGAAAAGGGAAAAATTGTTGTTGAAGAATCTGAAGAGCAAAAAATAAATTCGGTAAAATTACAAATAATATCGCTTTATTACATACTATTTATTGAAAAATGATATTTACAGCATTTTTGTTTGAAGTCAATGCTTTGTAGTCGTAGAAATTGTCTTCACTGTAATTTATAGCAAAACTGATACCAATGTATAAAAAAAATGATACATACTATCTATTTATTTGAAGAGAAAGATTTGCTATTTTAGAAACTGTTTTCATTATAATTTGTAGCAAAACTGATACCATTGTAAACCAATATAAGATACCTACAATTTGTATGTTTGATGTTAATACATTGAAATTTCAAAATTGTTTCCACAGTAATTTTTAACAAAACCGATGCTAATATTTAACAAAAACGATACCCACTGTTTTTTTAGTTGAATTGAAGACTTCTAATTTTATAAATTGTTTTCCATGTCGTTCGTAGTCAAACTGACACCGATATCTTGCGAAAATGATACCAATAATTTGTTTGTTTGAAGTTTGTACTTTGATAAATTGTTTTCACTATAACGTGTATAAAAATTGATACTATTATAATTCAAAAATGATACCTACAGTCTGTATGTTTGAAATTAATAATTTGGAATTTTAAAATCATTTCCACTGTCCGAGATCAGTATTTAACAAAAATGATACCTACTGTCTGTTTCAGTGAAGTTTATGACTTTTAATTTTATAAATTGTTATTCATGTCATATGTAGCAAAACCAATACCAATATCTTCCAAAAATAATACCAACAAAACATATGTTTAAATTTATATTTCATACTTTTATAAATTGTTTCACTATCATTTTTATCAAATCCGATACCATTACAATTCAAAAATGATACCATTATAATTCAAAAATGATACCTACAATCTGTATTTTTAAAATTAATGGTATGGAATTCTAAGAATATTTCCACTATCAATTTTAATAGAACTGCTACCAATATTTAACAAAATTAATACCCTCCGTCTGTTTGTGAAAATTATTTTTCATGTCATTTTTAGTAAAACAGATACCAATATCATACAAAAATAATAGCGATAATCCGTATGTTTAAAGTCTATGCTTTGTACTTTAAATATTGTTCACTGTCATTTTTATCAAATTCGATGCCATTATATTGCAAAAATGATATCCCTTATATGTTTGCTTGAAGTTGGTGCTTTGTAATTGTAGAACTTGTTTTCACTGTACTTTGTAACAAACATGATACCATCATAAACCAAAAATGATGCATACATCCTGTTTGGTTGAATTTAATGCTTTGGAGTTTTAGAAATCCTCTTCATTGTAATTTGTAACAAAATTGACACCAATGTTTAAGAAAAACGATGCATAAAAAATATTAGTTTGAAGTTAATGCTTTGTAATTTTAGAAATTGTTTTTGCTGTAATTTATAACAAAACTGATACTAATATTTTAAAAATGATACTTATAGTATATTTGATTGAAGTTAGTGCCATTTAATTTTTGAAATTGTATTTACAATCATTTGTAATAAAGACTGACGTCAATAAATTGAAATAACGATACCTGCTAATCAACTTAATGCTACTTTTTCATACAATAAGATGTCGATGATTTTGCCAACCCATGTCCTAAGAGCAAGAAAGTAATATCTAAAGCACCAGAGCAAAAGATAAGTGAAGAAAATGGAAAAGGCGAAGATAAAAAGACTGACGCTGCATATATATGTGGATTGCAAGCAATATGTAAGATCATACAGTTGGTTAAAGAAAAAATAGACTAACAAAAAACAAATAGACATTCTGAATCACTCAGTTTTACCACTTCTTCAATGTTTTATATGAAAAAAATTACAGTGAAAGAATGCAAAAACATCAAAACAATTTGGATGCATTGTACACTTGCTATACAACAGAAAAACTGACATCAATAATTTTCTTTATACAACAACAATAACAAAAAATTTGAAAATGATACCTATAGTATATAAAACTGATACTTAAAAACCGATCTTAAAATTAGTAATAAAATTGATACTTAAACAGACTTCATTAAATTTTTTATAGTAACAAAACACTAATTCAACTCGTTGGTTATTTGGTGCATATCATCATATTTACTCTGTAACAACTTCATTAATAATACTCAAACAAACAAAACATTAAAAAACTTTCAAACTGTATTATTGTGAAAAATGATATTAAGAAAAATTAAAATGATACCTAAAATCCGATCCTTATTGAACTAAACAGAGTAATATATTTTCAACCAAATCAATATGAATGCAAGATATATATCAGTGAATAAAAACAAATAACATTCAAATTAAAACACATAAGAAAACAAACGCTGTATAAATAAAAAGAAGAAAACAGAAGATATCCACTACAACTTCCCAAATCTGCCATAGAATAACAAAGAAGTAAACATAGCAATAAAACTGAATTTAACTTTTATAAATAAAAACAGATTGTTTTTTAGAAACAACCAAAATCAAACTCCGATAGAAGAAAAAGCAAAAAATAAAGTAATAGAATCATATCTAAATCAGAAAATCACACCGTCGAAAGAAACAAATGATATTTGAAATTAGAAAAATATGAATGGATCGCTCACAAAAAAGAGAAGTATGAAGAAGTGAATTTAATTTCAACGTGCAAAATAGAGAATAAGGAAGAATTAAAGAAGAAGAAGAAAGAGGTCGAAAAGGAGAGAGAGCGCGCAGCGACAGTTAGGGCTTGTTGAAAAATTTGAACCCAAATTTGTCATAGAATAATAAAGAAGTAAACACAGCAACAAGAATGAATTTAATTTTCAGAAAGAAAAAAAAGAAAATATTAGAAAGAACCAAAACCAAACTCTAATAGAACAAAAAGCAAAAAACAGGGTAATAAAATCATAGCTAAATCTGAAAATTACACTACCGAAAGAAACAAACAAAATTCGAAATCAAGAAAATATGAATGGATTGCACGCGAAAAATAGAAGTACGAAGAGGAGAATTTAATTTTCAACGTACAAAATAGAGAGAGAAGAAAAATTAAAGAGGAAGAAAGAGGTCGAAGAAGAGAGAGAGCACGGCGACAGTTGGAGCTCGTTGAAAAATTTGATCGTTTTTGCCCTTGAGGAAAATATTAATGGATTGTTCAGTATATAATAAAAAGTGGAAAATAGACACAATGATAAACTTTAAAAAAAATTAGAATGAAAGATATCATGTTTTATTTTTGAACCGAATGACAAACTTTGAAGAAGAAAAATTAGCTAAAGGACAATGCTGATTATAGTTAGCATTTTGTACGGTGTATAACTGAATATAATGTTAGTTATAACTAGCATTTTATATAGTATAAAAACTAAGTATAATGCTAGTTATAACCAGCATTGTCCTTCAACCTAATTTTTTTTCAAAGTTTGTATTTCAGTTCAAAAATGAAACTTGTTGTCATCCGATCTAATTTTTCTTCTTTGAAGTTTGTCATTTTCTCTCAGATTCTCTTTAATATATATGTCTTAGAATTTGTCCTCCAACGTATTTCTCGAATACAAATTGAATAAAGATAGTGGGACCCTAACAAATGACCCGAGTCTTAGGGGCTTTTCAGCAAATTTGTGCATCCCCTTTTATCACAGTTCTGACCATTACTGTGCCCTTAGTACACATTTTTTGGTTATCCACGGGCACTGGCATGTCCCTCACCATCGGCCATGATTCCCATCGCAACTTTGATTCCGGTGGCGAACTATAATCAAAAGCGAGTTCTACAGAGTTTGTCCTTGAACCGAAATTACGACTCCTCCATCTCACGTGGATGAATTTCTGGTCTTCCTTCAAATTCCAGTATTATTGAAATATTAAAGTATAAATTTGTTGATATAGCTCAGATGGTAGAGCGCTCGCTTAGCATGCAAGATGTACGGGGATGGATACCCCGCATCTCCTTTTCTTATTAATCCAAAATATTTTCTACTTTTTCGGGACACATAGTTCTGGCCCAATTCGTTTTTGCCACTTCAGAAACCCTAGCCCTCAAAAAAGTAAGGATACAGACCATTTCCCATGCTTCTGGACTCCCAAGCAACATTTCAGATTTCGAGGTAAATGTCATTGCCATTCAACTTGTTCATATGGCTGCTGCTAGCTTTTTACTTTCCTCTAATCGATTTAATGTTAATTTTACACGGTTACTACTACTGTCGATGCCGAGGGCATGATATGAGTTTCAGTTTAATTACAGAAGTTTGATACCACCTTAAGAACAACTGGATATTCGTTGTTTTGTTCAGGCTGATATCAAGCTTTCTCTCATTGATACAGACTATTATGAGCATGATCTTAATATGTTGATGCTGATCATATCTACTATTTTTGTGCTATTGCCTCATTGCATATGTATGCTCTCATGGTTTTTCAATTTTATTATATATTTTTATTTTTATTTTATATTTTTATTTTTATTTTATTTTTATCATTATTTTATTTTGTTGTTATTATCATGGTTTTCTTCTTATTATTATTACTTTTAAATTAACTTTGTCAGTTAGTTTTGGATTTCATGTTTAATCGATTCAACTTGTGTGAGAATAATAGCTTAATTGTTGGTGTTGCCGCCACCTGTTTATTCGTCTGTGTACACTGCATCTGACCGCGTCCTCGACTTCTCGCTCCAGGGCATCTGACTGCGTCTCCACGCCTCGACTTCTCGATGTGCTCCCCTCGGGAACCTCTAGGTTATCCCTATCCGAATTGGAAGGTATCCATAATAAAATGCATTAAAGGATGCTAAGGTAGTGGTGTTTTCCTTCTTTCATCGTATCGGGTCGAATGTAAAGTAATCAAATGTCTCTTTGCAATGGTATTTGTTGATATTTTATATGCTTATTGACTTATACGTATCATGCTTACGTCATTGTACATATGCTCACATCATTTTATATATGCTTATTTTCATACTTTGTCCTGTTTACAGTTCACACCTGTGTATCCGTCTGTGTACGCTGCATCTGACTGCGTCCTCGACTTCTCGCTCCAAGGCATTTGACTGCGTCTCCACGTCTCGACTTCTCGCTATGCTTTCCTCGGGAACCTCTAGGTTATCCTTATCCGAATTGGAAGGTATTCATAATAAAATGCATTAAAGGTGCTAAGGTAGTGGTGTTTTCCTTCTTTCATCATATCGGGTTGAATGTAATGTGATCAAATGTCTCTTAATTTGCAATGGTATTTGTTGATATTTTATACGCTTATTGACTTATATGTATTATGCTTACATCATTGTACGTATGCTCACATCATTTTATATATGCTTATTTTCATACTTTGTCCTGTTTACAGTTCACATCTGTGTATCCGTCTGTGTACGCTGCACTTGACTGCATCATCGACTTCTCGCTCCAGGGTATCTGTAACGACCCAGAATTTCTGTCATTTGAAATTCGTATATTTAATTGATTTTTCTAAATATTAACAAGTAAAATTTATAAGTCGAATAATTTTTATTTTGAATATCCACTACTAGGGGAATCACGTTTTTCGACGGCCTAAAACCGTCGGCGACCGTCGGAAGCCGTCGGCCGCCGTCGGAAAAAGCCGTCGGAAATGACTGCGTCGGGGAGCAGTATTTTCGATGGCTTCCGACGGAAGCTGTGACACACGATTCCGACGGATTCCGATAAATGTCGGTATCCGTCGGAAACCGTCAGAAATAGTGTGCTACAGGCTGCCGAGAGTCGTCGGAAGCCGTCAGAAATTTTGACCTATAAGCCGTCGGGAGCCGTCGGAAATCTGCTGTTTTTTTTGAAATTCGATGCAAATATAGCCTTCCAACCACATTTCTCTTCCAAACACTATGATATCAATACTGCACAATCCAACATACAATAATCCAACCAAATATCCAAACCCAAACTACAAAATATTCAATAAACACTTAAATAAATAAAATTACATCAAAATAAAATACAAAATATACATAACCATTCGAACATTAGCAATAATCCTAACAATAACTGTTCTACCATATTGTTAATACACAAATTCATTAATATTCTCATACACATCCTCATACAACTACAGAACCAAGTGTATCAAACATAATTATACATAAATCAACAATTACCTACGTCGTCTACCAAATCATTCTAAACTAAAACAAAACATACCTGAACGAACGAACAAGTAAGCAAGCAATAAATCAATCTCCTCCAGATCCAGAGCCAGCCGAGGAAGGGAAGCGTCCACCAAACTGCTGCATGTACTCTAACAACTGTGCGGTCTGCATGGCCTGTTGGCGTTCTGCTCCTCCAATTGGGACACTCTAGTCCGCAATTCTTCTATATCTGCTAGATCGCTCTGAGTTCTACTCCGCCATCCCCTACTCTGACTACTGGCCTGCAATAATTGAAAAATGAATAAAATCCAAGTTTATTGTTTTGAAAAGATCAAAATATCATATTTGAAGTATTTCAAAAAAAAGTAAATTATTTACCACTAGATTGCCAAATCCGTATCGTCGACCATGCTCTGCTGGATGCATAACGGACTCAAAAATAACGTCCTCCTCATCGGTCGTCAGCTGATCTCGACCCGTATCAGCAAGGAGTTTCTG
This sequence comes from Allium cepa, assembly GCA_030765085.1. Lineage (NCBI taxonomy): Eukaryota > Viridiplantae > Streptophyta > Magnoliopsida > Asparagales > Amaryllidaceae > Allium > Allium cepa. The sequence continues at coordinate 766,146,654 of CM060935.1, forward strand.
CCGCTGCTCCATAAACATCTCCTGCATTAACAAATTAATAATATCATATCTTATTTCATCATAGTTTAACAATTAAAACAATTACTAATACTGGATAAAATGAAATATGCTTACATGGCTTTTGCTGGATTTATCGTCCCGCCATGTATACGAAACAGTCCCGTCTGGATTAACATGCTCGACAGCATGCGTACGGGTGAACACGTCCATATAGCTGACAGGGCCATGTGCCTCGGCTTCCTAAAGTTGATTGTTACATACAATTATTATACATTTAAAATCATATAGCATAAACTATTTACATTTATTATTCAGTAAATTTACCAACTCCTGCCGATACTGCTGAAACGACTTCGATCCTCCGCGATGAGTGACGGGATTCTTATTTCTATTTGTAGAGTTTCTATCCGACTCTGCATGTACATTCAAAATTTGATACATTATTTTTCGATTACGTCAAATTAATAATTCAAAAAAAATTTAGTATACTTGCCTTTGCCTCGTCCGTCTCCCAGTATCTCAACCAACCCGCCACACGCTCTCTCCCATCCACCGTGGTTTCTTACCAGATTTCTTAATCTCAGATATCTTGTCCCTATAGTTCGTGCGCATCTTCTTCATCCAGTATTCTCGTGCCAGCATCAGATCGTTTGTCTGGATGTCTATCTCAGCCTGTGTTAAAAAAGATTACACTTTAAACGATAAACAGTAGAAAAACGACAAAAACGAATTAAAAATGGAAAACAGAAAAATATACATACTAGGACATCCTGCCATATGCACTCTATGATGTGAGGAGGGATGTTATCCCACTTCGGGCAGCAAGCACTCATCCTACTGCGATAAGAAGCTCTAGAGACGTCCAACACAACCTTAGAGGGAAGTAGGTCGAACCCCCTGTTTTTAAGTACGATATAGATAAGTACGTACGTATATCATAAAAAAAATAAGATGCTGAATAAAATTTAATTCTTACCCATCTGCTCTAGGGACTAACGATACAACTGTACGTTGTGGCTCTTGCGATGGGCCACTGCCATCACCTCCTGACGATCGGGAAGAGCTCCTACCACTATATGACATAATGATAAACCTGTGACATATACACATCATTATATAAGAGAATAATAACATGATAATGAAATGTATTTCATATGAAAATGATATCAACGGTATAAATTGCTTAATTAATGACTGAAATGGAAATAGAAATGGAAGTGTGTTATACCTGATTCATAATGGGTGGACTCTTCCAATGATAAGCAGAGTTCATTGCATTTTTAATAAAAATTGCTAAATAAATGACAAATAGAAATAACATAAAACATGCAAACAATAGTAAACAGATTTGGTTTCATAGTTACATCAATTTCATAATACATCAAGAATTCAATATAGTTACATCAATTGCAAAAAAACAGATTCAGATTTATATCAGTCATCATCGTCTTCTGATTCAGATCCGGTCTCGTTTTCGATGATATTTTCCTCTGCACTGTCAAACGCTTCTACCAAAACATTTGATTCATCAATCAAAGGACCAAAATCTGTATGATCGTCTGTAATTATTATTTCGTTATTTTGCTCAAGATCCGCCTGATAAGCTTGTTCGTCCGGAATATTCTTCCCATCGAATGTGAATCTGGACTTTGTTTTAAAAACTGCAGACTAATCTGCTTTATCTCTTTTTAGAGACGGATAAGGAGCGTAAATAAACTTGCTTGTTTGGCTAGTACAAAAGGATCATACTCGTGATAGTGCGATGTATGTTTTATTTCGATAAGATTATAATCCTTGTGCACATTAATTTCAGAACCTGAAACATTGCTAAACCAATTGCATCTAAATAAAAACACCTCATCCGCGGGTCGTGAGAAATATGTCAGTTGCAAAATTTGTGTTAGAACGCCATAAAAATCTTTTAAATGATTTTCTGGATCGTCACTACCTTTAACAAATACACCAGTATTATTTGTTAATTTTTCTACACCGTATTCTTTGGTGTTAAATTTATATCCATTGACGAAATATATTGGATATGTCTTGACCACTCATTTTGGTCCCATCGCAAGATGTTTCAACCCTTCGTCAGCAACACAATTTCTCGGCTCATAAACGTAATTTGAAAACCAACCGGAAATTTTTTACTGAGATCTCCGTTCGGATGTTCACGTTCATAAACACTGTTTATATAAAAAATTATTACATTAGGTTATACACGCGCATGCATTATAGAAAAGAATAAAACACAAATTATTATTTCAGATTACCTAACAAACGGTGCAACCTCGGCACAATTTAGAAGAATATAAGTGTGTGCTACATGAAGATCTCTATCGTCTAGCTATATTTCTACACATTTTCGAGAAGGCCGACCATGTTGTCTAAAAATAGATTTTCAATACGACAACTCCCAAAAAATAGTTTGTTTGCACCAGTTATGAACAACTGATTTGCCTTCAATTTCTGTTTGCTCGCCAGTTTCATATATTTTTGGATAGTCCTTAACAAGTTCATATATGTTTTCGCTTGACCATATCGTCGGTGGTTGTCTGGTTTCTACTCTATTAGCTAAAAGGTTTTTCTTGTCTCCTCTGAAGGGATGATTTACATGGAGAAAATATCGATGACAGTCAAACCATGAAATTTTCTTACCATGAGGTAAATAAAACGCTCGTGTTTCATCCATGCAATATGGACATGCTAGATGACCGGCAGTACTCCATCCCGAAAGTATTGCATAGGTAGGAAAATCACTTATAGTCCACAACAAAGAAGCAAACATACGAAAATTTTTCTTCTTGGACACATCGTATGTTTGTACTCCTTCGTTCCACAGTATTTTTAACTCCTCGATCAACGGTTGTAAATATACATCGATTCCTTGTGTCGGATCGTCGGGGCCAGGAACGACAATAGTAAGAAACATATATTGCGTTTTCATACACATCCATGGAGGTAAATTATACGGTGTGACGATAATGAGCCAGGATGAATATTTAGAACCAAATTGAGAAAATGGAGAAAAACCGTCCGTACATAATTCTAATCTAACATTTCGACTCTCCGCTGCAAAATTTGGATACGTTTTATCGAAATGCTTCCATGCTTTTCCATCTGCCAGATGTGTCAACGTACCCTCTTTCTCCGTTCTCACGCTATGCCATCTCATATTAGATGCAGTTACAAAAGATGCATATAATCTTTGAAGGCTTGGAGTTATGGGTAAGTAGTGCATACGCTTGTACGGAACTTCCTTCCCCTTCTTTTTTCTTGGTTTGTATCTCTCCTGATTACAAACTTTACAATTTCTAAGGTTTGCGTCTTCTTTCCAAAACAACATGCAGCCTTTTAAACATGTATCTATTTTCTGATACAGTAAACCAAAAGCCGACATAAGTTTTTTAACTTCGTGGTGATTTTCACACATTAGATTATCGGATGGCATTTGCCTTTTTGCAGCTTGTACAACAGCCGTAAACCCAGCTTCAATGATGTTGTATTTTGACTTCATTGCAACGTATTCTGCGATTACTGACAGCTGAGTGCCGCTTTTACAACCATCCAAAATAGGTTTCTTAGCAGCATCTAGTAAATCATAAACTTTTTTTGCTTCAATATTTGGTTCTTCAACATTTCCATCATCGTCGTCAACTTCAGCCATAGGAAATATTGATCGTGCTGCATCTTCGACCATATTTTCTATACGGGTTGTTGAAACTATTTCGTTAACGACACTTTCAGACTCTACAGAAGTATTTGCTACAACTTCTCCATGCCGATCCCAAACATAATACTCGGGTGCGAAACCGTGTTGACACAAATGAACTTTCACAATATCTGGTAACAAATACTTCAAATGTCTACACCTACTACATGGAGAACGAATTTCTGGATCGTTTCCGTTATTACTTAAAGCGAATTCAACAAACACGTTTATACCATTATAAAAATCTTCTTTTATTTAGCCCCTCGGTCCTTTTCTTTGGTACATCCATCTCCTCCGATCAACAAAATAATCAATCATTTTTCCTATTTGACAAAATGAGAAGTTCAAAATATAATATTTATTTTGAAGAATACAAATTCGAAAAAGATTATTTTCATGGTCGTATAATATTTTGAATTTAAAGAACAACTTCACAAATTTAAAAATATTTTCAAATAGGGCACATTTTATTTTTTAACGTATCGATTTAAAAATATATATAATTTTTTTTCATTGGTCATGCATCCTACTTCCCATTACAAACACAGTAAGCATTTACATTTCGTATATTATTTTGTCTCAAACGATTCAACAAAATTTCGGCAGCATTTCCCTTTTGTTCCCTGCATTGTACACAAATGCGTGTACGCAGGAAACAAAAAAGAAAAGTTAAGCCGAAATTTTATGAACCGTTTGAGACGAAATAGTATACAAAATGTAAATGCTTACTGTGTTCATAACTTGTCCAATACATGGACAAATCCGACAAACATTGTACCAGATGAATATAAATGGTCGTTTTTCGGAAAAAAACGACTATTTATACAACGATCATGTACAACACTCGTCAGACGAGGCCAAAAACTCTCTAAGGGACATTTGTCAGTTACATGCGCGCATTTTACGAAAAAACACATTTTTACTCACTGTTCACATTTACAAAATATATATTAATTTAACACAATTATTCGACGTATTAAATCAACTTAAGGTTGGTTTAACATTTTTGTCATTTTTCAGTACACACAATTATAATTTAGAGTAATGCATTTTTTTTTCATAAGTAAATACGTGCACAATATAATACTCCTAGTTCATTCAATCATTTTATCTTATTCCAAATAACGTATACAATCGTCGAATCAAGGCATACACAACAATTTACATATACATGAACAATCACAAATTATACATGTTTTTCACAATTTCACGATAAAAGATGAAATAGGTATACCATGTGATGTTATAAACCGTTATTACGCTATTGGAAACAATCGCAATTACTAATTCGCCCTAATTTATCAATTTAAGCAAATATACGATTAGGGTAAAAACTAAATTTTTCACAAAAATAAAAGATTATACCTGAGATTAAGAGTAATGGAGTTTGATTAGGCAGCCGTGGAGGATCCGGAAGCTAGAAATTAGGGATTGGAAGCTTGGAGAAGGGATTTGGGGGGTTTTTGGGTATAATTTTCGTATAAAAGGAGGAGGAAGAAGAGCTCTGGGCTGCAGGTATAATCGCAAATTTCCGACGGCTTCCGACGGCCGCCGACGGCCCGTCGAAAGCCGTCGGAAATTAGCCGTCGGAAACCGTCGGTACTTACTGTCGGTAATGAGGCATTTTCTAGTAGTGATCTGGATTAATTGGACAATTGAATCGATAGTTTAATATTTGAAATTAATTGAAAATTGGGTTTAATGTGATTAAAAATGATTTATAAAGTTGTATTAAATCATATTGGAGTTAGAATGATGTTATATAACTTTTAAAATTTAATTAAAAGTTAAATTGTAGAAATTGAATATTTTAATATTTAATTGACGAGTAAAAATAGCCATTTTTCAATCAGTCTCGGATTTCGACGGAACTACTTTCATCGGATCCGTAATGTTATATTATTATATGGTTTCAAATTTCGTGTCAATCGGACTTACGGTTTGTCCGGGGCAAGCTAAAATGCACTGAAATCGGTTTAAGTAAATTTTAAATTTAAATAGTCGATTTGAAATCATATCTTCCAAATATGATCAAATTGGCTCCCGATATATATTCCATTACATTTGGAATATGGGTAAAACATTATAAACGCTAGGCGGCACGCTTCATTTGGAGTTTCAGAAAATTTCGGGACGAATAGTGTTTCGATATTTTCTGTAAAAGGCCTCCATCTTTCACAATTTACACTCAAACCCTAGTTTCTAACCCTAGCCGCCAGAATATAGTTCAGTGGACGAAATATTGCCACCTTCTTCCTCAAATTCTGGCCGATCCATTGACAATCAACAAAAACTTTCAACTAGAAACTTATAGAGTATCGCGAGATCTTCCCATCCAACGGTGGGAATCTCGAATCATTGACCATAGACAGAGAAATCACACCGCGTTCATCACGCGTTTGAGCACGAAAACCAAGGCCAAGTCGCGACCGAGCTTCGTCTCGTTCGAGCCGTTGATAGAGCTCGTGATGGCGCACGAAATGATGGAGCTTGATCGTGTATTCAATGCTCGAGGTGATCATGAAAATTGGATGAAAAGGGTGGCCGTATGGGTTCGTTCGACCTGATGATGTGAATGGGGAAGAAAATGTTGCACGGCCTGGATCTAGGGCAGGGGAACGTGCGGCCGAGATTTAAGGGTATAAAAATAGAAAGAAATTTGTAAATTAAATTTTATATTAATTCGTTCAATCTTTGTAACGCGATATCTTTGTCGTACGAGGTCCGTTTTGGACGAAACGAATTATGTTGGAATCGTATGGACGAACACTACGCAATGGAGCTGGATTGGAATCGTTTGGAGATAGTGAGAATTTTGGATAAAATTAAACGCGTGTTTAATTTTATTCGAAATAAAACACTGCAACTGTTATTGGAAGCAAGGTGAGAACTTCACACTCAATCGAATCGGCATCGATTTAAATTTTAAATAGTTAGATTTAAAATTGCTTGATTGTGTTGATTGTATGCTTGGATGATAAATTATTATCTATTATATTGAAATAGACCCTATATGCCGCATATTAAGCGGAGGTTATTTATTAAACACGTATACCGTGATATTCTATCTTGAAGTGAAATTGGTATTATATATGTACTTGGAGTTGATTTTCCCGCATTATATAGCGGACGAGACCCTATTGCGCCGCATAATAGCAGATAATATTTTATATAAATCCATGTATCGCGATATTCCGTCTTGAAACGAGATTGGTATTGTGCTAACATCTGTGGATGCAGGGAAACAGGTTGGAGGGATCCAACTGGATTCCTCAACAGTATTGATTTATTTACAGATATTTGCGTTATATTCTGTTATCCTATTGATATATGATGTTTGGAATCCGTGGTTGATGTATTGGTGCTGTTGCAGCATTGAGCCTATTTTTGGAGTTTTAAAAATGTTAAAGTAACGATTTCAAATTTAAAAGGATTTTCAAGTGATTTTTGAAAGTATACATTTTATTGAATTTTGGAACTGATTCATTTTAAATAAATAAACGTTATAATTTTTTTTTGTTATAAAAATTATGATTTTTGTGAAATATGACCGAAATGTGATTTTTGAAATAAGTAGTTGACTAATTTGTAAAATGGTTTAAATTGGGATTTCTGAATTATTATAAACGGTTTATATAAAAGATTTATAAAATTGATATTTATAAATTAAAATATTGGAATTATAAAACGAGTTTTTATAGGTGTTAAAAAGAAGTATAAATGGATTTCATAAGTGAATGAAATTTATAGATTTATAAATTGTGAAGTTATAAAATGAATAGATTTAGTAAAATAAAAGATTTATACGAAATTAACTTATAAATTGGATTTTGGCATTTAAATGAGATATAAATAGAATTTGTTAATTAAGGGATTTTATAAGTTGAAGGTTTATAAAAATATATATAAATGTGAATTTATAAACGTTGTTTTATAAATCCGAAAACCAATCGAATTTGATAAGTAAATATGAAAGCTTATTAAAGGAGATATATCCACGATTTTGGACGGTGAATAATATATTAAAGAAATGTTTTAGGAAGTGATCTTTTAAATAGAATTTAAAACGATTTTAAGTTGTTTTAAAATGTGTTAAGGATCGAAACCATATATTTCAACATTCATTGTTGAAATAGACGTTTTCGAGAAATAAGGAAATGGTGGACTATAACACTGTTGTTATAGTAAATGATTTTCGAAAAGAAATGTTTTATATAGTATTGGGATTAATATATCTATCTAAATTTCGAATCCCTATACTAGTGATTTTGGGTTGTCGTAACGATGTTTTACGCAACATTCGTTTTGACTCAAATGAATGTGTTTAAGAGAATGTTTTCCTTAAAGAATAAAATATATACTTAATTGTGATTTAAGTATATTGAATATTTTCCAGATGTTGAAAATAAACAGATTTGTGAATTACTTATTATTAAATAAGTATGGAAATGTTTTCCAATATGAAGTGAAATGTTTTGAGATTTTATCTTTTAAAGATAAATTGAAAGCGAATATTTGAAATCGATTTGAAAATCGTATATCAGTGGGTATTTGGAAATTTAAATTCACCATGGAATTTATAAAGGAAAGAGAAATTTGTTTGAAAATAAACATTGATTTATTTTGAAGTGTGGAAAATATACCTTGTATAGATATTTTTGGAAAATAAATAATTTGAGAAATTATTTGGAATCTGGTGATGTTGTGCATATCTATTGATAGTTAAATAACCGACTATCAATATTTACCTTGAAATGGGTATTTGTTGCGATTTGCTTGAATATGAGTGAACACTTATTTTTATAAATAAGCGCTCGTTATTCGGTTTAGCCGGGAGAGGACTTTTGGGTCATAAATCCCATTCCGAATAGTGATTCGTCGTAATGGATAGCATTTGAAGACCGGTGTTGAAGACCGGGTGTTTGCGAGAATGATAGGATGACCTATCGATTGTCTCTGAACTGATAGCTATGGTATGGAGATTTCCTTTGTGATGGGAAGTCCGATCGGGATTGTGAATACCTAGATTGCAAGGGCTTCTTCGGAAGTGCCTTCGGTTCTGTTCGAACCCAGAACAGACTTGTATGGATAGTATGTTTGACATTACATTTTAAGATATAAAGCAGATTTCTTTCAAATACATTTCTATTGGTGGCGGAGAATTTATTCTCTTAGCTTAACACCATTCTCTGAGACGTACGAGCTCAGAGGTTATGTAGTTGATGGTTATCAGTGATATACTCCCAATTTGGTAATGTGACATGCTGAGTGCTGCTGATCATTTGTTGATCAAAGCGTTGCTTTTGTGAAAAGCGTAGCTTTGTGGACGAGACTTCGTCGAACCTCACAACTCAGTTATGGTCGAAACAAGAATCGTAGCAGCAAGGTTATTTGAGGGTAGCGCCCTCTGAGGGTATGTCATTTCCTTCTGGATTATGAGTGGAATCATGGTATGAAGCTCAGATACTTACTTTGTGGTCGCTGCAAACTTATTATTTTATGGTTGTTGGTTGAGAGGATCCTCGGATAAAGGTCGCATACGATCGGGGGATGGCATGCTCGTGTCAGTTGTTACCTATTACAGAGGTAACCCGGCCTTGTCTAGCAGAGATCCGGTTAGGATCCGGGGACGTCTCTCCAGAGGCGTTCCATTTTAATTGGGAAGTTCCTTTGCCAGACCATTTGTTGGAAATCCAATCAAAACAATACGAGTCATGTACGGTTTTAGTTGTATAACCTGCCATGAAATGTGGCGGTAACCTGCTATTGAACATGGTAGCTATAGTAGGCATACGATAATGGTCGTATGTTGGCTAAGAAAATGTTTTCCTACACTTTGCACTTATAGTAATAATATTAAAGAAATTTGCATATCAAGCATGTTTGACTACCATAAGGAGAAATCTCCTCCGATTCTGCGTTTGCATTGTGTGTGTGTGTGCTGGAGGCCTTATGGTAATTACATTTTCTAAAAGCATTATGGATCTATTTTAAAATATTTCTTTGTTCGTTTTAAAAAAAAAGATAAACTGTTCTAAGTTCTCACACCAGTCACATGACTGACCTGGAGTTTATTGTTTCCTTACTAAACTCTGGGTGGCCACCAATATCCAGACGGGCAGTCTAGAGTCAGGTTATCAGGTCAACCTGGAATTCAATAGATGCTGTGGAGCTTAGGAGGTAAGCTGGATGACATGGCGTATCAACTAGTATATAGTATTTCTTTTCCGCTGTTTGTTGTTGTAAACTCTGATAATGTGATGTAATGTATAAAATGTACAGTTTTTTTGATTTAAAGATTAATCATTTATCTATTATATGTTGTTCCGCTGCGATTGTGAGATTCTGTTTTCTTTTTCTTTCTTTCTCCTTCTACCCCTTCTTCTTTAACCCTAACAATTAGGTTTTCCGGCCTTCGATTGCTCGGCAGTTGATACAGTGGACGTATTAATATCGATTTTCGAAAGTCGAAAATCCTTAAACGTTACATTATCTGACCGCGTCTCCACGCCTCGACTTCTCGCTATGCTTTCCTCGGGAACCTCTAGGTTATCCCTATCCGAATTGGAAGGTATTCATAATAAAATGCATTAAAGGATGCTAAGGTAGTGGTGTTTTCCTTCTTTCATCATATCGTATTGAATGTAATATAATCAAATGTCTCTTTGCAATGGTATTTGTTGATATTTTATATGCTTATTGACTTATACGTATCATGCTTACATCATTGTACATATGTTCACATCATTTTATATATGCTTATTTTCATACTTTGTCCTGTTTACAGTTCACACCTGTGTATCCGTCTGTGTACGCTGCATCTGATTGCGTCATCGACTTCTCGTTCCAGGGTATCTGACTGCGTCTCCACGCCTTGACTTCTCACTATGCTTTCCTCGGGAACCTCTTGGTTATCCCTATCCGAATTGGAAGGTATTCATAATAAAATGCATTAAAAGATGCTAAAGTAGTGGAGTTTTCTTCTTTCATCATATTGGGTTGAATGTAATGTAATCAAATGTCTCTTTGCAATGGTATTTGTTGATATTTTATATGCTTATTGACTTATCCGTATCATGCTTACATCATTGTACATATGCTCACAGCATTTTATATATGCTCATTTTCATACTTTGTCCTGTTTACAGTTTACAACAATCCTTTTAAAATATGCCGGTCGACATTAAGAATTACAATTATCATAAATAACATATTTTCCCATAAATTAAAAGGCAGCTTATGCACTTATGGTAGTAGATCATTTCGTGCAGGAGTTTCTGATTTCATGATATTCACGATTTTATTGAAATTATGGAATGATGATCCTCCTTCTCTTATACTTTTACTCGCAGATTCTTTCAACTTCAGAGCTCTTCCATTAATTTCCTCATCCCCTAATAATTCTTCCACTTTTTCTTTAACATTTTCTTTAAATACCATCCCATATTTTTCAGGATTCATCCTCAATCCAATTTTCCAGACATCACAAACATAGCTCTCATTAAAAAACTGATCGCAGAAATAAGGCCAACAAAGAATTGGCATACCATTTCTCACTCCTTCAATAGTCGAATTCCAGCCACAATGGGAAAGGAAGCAAGCTACAGCAGGATGAGCCAGTACCTTCTGTTGTGGACACCAGTCCACAATCATTCCTCTACCTTCAACACGGTCACTGTACCCAGATGGGTACACATCCACTGACCCGTTTGTCATATCGGGTCTCACAACCCACAGAAAAGGTCGATTTGTCAGTTCTAACCCAAGTGCTAGCTCTTGGAACTGTTCTCTACTCATTAGCGTGAGACTCCCAAAAGCTACATATATAACAGACTTCATAGGTTGCTTGTCTAGCCACCTAACACAAGCTTCGTTCTCTGGCCAAAAAGTACCTAGTGACTTTTCAAGATATTGGTCTGTCAGTAATGGGCCTATAGGTATCAAGTTAGGCATGTATGAGAACACGAATGGTTCAAGCTCGTAGAATGAGTTACACAGTATGAACTCTGCTTGCCTCACTTTCTCACAGTTGTTGGTTATGTAATGAAACACAATTCCACATGCATTTGCATTGCCTACGTGTAACCATGCAAACCGAGTGGTGTCCATTTTAGGCATGCCTGGGCTTACCTCAATCATCTCTTTCCTCAAAGGTGTTCCTGTATCATGAACACAAGAAACAGTGACTTACATATCATTCCAAATCAAGGTTTGAGATTTTAGTTTCGATCTCAGTTTCGGCCTTTTATAATTTTAGGAATTTCGACGTAATTCGTAAATTTTAGAAATTTCAATTCTAATTTCGGTTTCGGATATCGTTTTTTATTTTTCATATAATTACACGTATATTTGTTTAATTTATTGAAACAAAATGTATAAATTATATATGATTGAAAAATAAGATATAAAAGAACAATACTGATTAATTATAAATATTTATAAAACTAAAAAAATGTTTATTCATTATTTCGTTATCATGAACCTCAAACTTGTTCCAAATAAAAGGTGCAGGGAGTAAATCTTTCTGAATAACATGTAGTATATATGTGTTGTGGAACCTGTGTATATTTTCTTTGTAATCTACGGACAGCATTCAACCTTTCTGAGAATTTTAGAAAATAAATAATACTATAGATACCTTCCTTATCAAGAATTCCATCCTTGATAAACTTGGGGATGTCGAACATGGCAGCAAGAATAGCTGCTGGTGCAGCCCAAAGCGCACCAGCTCTTACTTTCAACTTCTTAGCCACATCAATTGCCCATGCCATGCTTTTATCCACGATCATCCATGTAATCTTCCCAAATTCAGATTCATCACTCCTCCTTATGATTTCTTCTATATAAGCAGGCATGACATTCAACGATCCCTCGCATAATTTCCCTATGTCATTTTGGTCTTCGTGAGGTTTCAAACCGTTCGGTACTGATATTAGCTTTATCATGTTGTGAATTTTTCCGTTACTTTGTTTTGGTAAAGAATTAAGGAGACGGGTGTGATTGAATTCAGAGTTGATGAAAGTTATACAAAAGCCGCGGTTGACTAAAGAGTGGGAAAGCTCCATCAGTGGAATTACATGACCTTGTGCTGGATATGGTAGCACAAGTACGTGCTGTTGAGCCATTATTTGTATTTGTAGGAGATGAAGAAATGAGAATTGGTATCTTTCTGCTTGCATTTATACAGCTCAAATACTTTGTCCCCATCTTCTATGTCCACATGTGCTATGTGTATTTTGTCTTTCATTTTTTTTTTTGTCTTAATTTGTTACGATGAATGACTGTGATTCTTTGTGGCTTAGAGGACAAACAATGGGGGACAAACCGACAAAGGCATTGAAATCGGCTTGACAACAAATTTGAGATATTATTTTTTAGGTGTTCATATCTTCCTGCAAGGTAACTTTGTTTTTTCGCTTTCTTGGGTTCGTACTTGAACTATCTCAGCATGCATAAAAAATGGTATATTATAACTTCTTCCTGTTATTTTCCATCTGCTCTTACGTTCTTTTTTCTTTTTTTGCCAATAACGGGGTTTTAATATTTGCATAGAGCTTACCATGTTCGTTATTAAACAAATTTCCAATGCTAATCAAGAATAATCCTGCATATTAACAAGTGTGCATGTTGGATGTGATTCATAAAGAATGCTACCAGGTTCTTTCTTTAGGATTAAGTTTATATGGTATTGTTTCAGTTTCATTGTGTGTGTGTGTATAATCATAATTTGTTAGAATAATGATGAATCGTTCTACCTGTGTTAGTTTATGGTTGCACATGATAGTTAATATGTATTCATTTAGTGTATGTAAATTGTTATAGGTGACTGAAAGCATTGACTGAAAGCATTGACGATCAAAGGAGATGTGGATGAATTAACATATTTGAACCGGGATGATGACGCGGTATGCAATCTTCTGTTGTAATGTTATACTGCATTACTCGGGATATGTCAATAGCATGTAATTTCAATATTTTCACAAATTAACCTTCTCAATTCTTTTATATGCATGAAATAAATGTGCTATGTATGTGAAAAGGAAATAGACAAAATTGATTTCTTTTATTGTTATCCATCAAATATCAATCGCAAATTGATCTGTTGCTTCACCCTGTTATAAACACGCGCGTCTAATCATAACATTTTACACGTACCATGATTTCTTTTCTCACCACTACACGTGAAATTTAAGACCTTGTGCATACATAGAAATTTGGTAGAAATTGAATGCATTTACATTGTTGCATGTCATGTTCCACTATTTACTGTTTCGAAACCTCACAAGTCTGACAGTGATTGTTTATGGCTTATATAGTAAGTCTTGTTTTACTATCAAGTGCTTGCCTAACAGCCTAAGGCTCGAACAAAAAGCTTAACCGGTGTACGTAGGCAGATTTGTTACATGTCGATGTGTTGATATGTGCCTATAAAATCACAAGAAAACAAAATTAACGAAGGTTTAGAGATCAAAATCTAAAAATTCCTTTTCAACTGCAAAATTATGTGATTATTTTATAGGGGTAATTAAGTAATTGTAGAAACTTATTATATGCTCAATTACCACTTGCTAACCTTTTCTTTGTTTTATTTAAGATATATTTTCCATTAATACATGGGAAGCTAATTGATAAAACATTGTCAATAGAATTATCAATTAATTATTTCAACACAGTTGCTAAAATCAATGGCCTAGATGTCATCAAAGCATGGTCATTCACTAATTATATCATATCTTGATTAAATGCTATACAAAGCAACACATTTGTAATACCAGAAAAATAAAATAAAAGGGAAATAAAATAAAATAAAACTGGTGGACAGCTATTCTCTAGGCTATACAAAGCCACACATTTTAAAACAGGTGGATCACTATTCTCTAGGCTATGCAAAGCCACACATTTGTAATAACAGAAAAATAAAATAAAATAAAAGGGAAATAAAGATCACTAATTCACTTGCGTAACTGTCTCATGTGTCCAAATAACAGCCGGAAGGAAAAGTTGTGCATGCATATTGTAACATTGTAACAGAAAATATTCTTTATGAAACAGTATCCAAAGGCCAAAGCATCAAAGCAAGTGACCGTTAATCCAGGTAGCGGGCTGGCATCTTGGTGCGACATTTAGGTCGAGCTGAAGCATCCAAAGGGCTGACTGTATCAGACTGAATCACTTATTAATGCAGCTTTAATAGAGCGAATAAGAATTTAAGTATCTATTTGTAATTTGAGAGACTAAAAGTATAAGATTTTAACATTTTTCACAAGAAAGGTTTATATCATATGACATCTCCAACCCATGTCTCGTGTAAATTAGTTATAATCTTTGTGCCTAAGATTATTTAATAGTGCCAAGTGAACATGGAATTACTAAATGCCTGCCAGCTTAATTTTATTAAAACTGAAAGGACAGAAGAATGTTCAAAGCTTTATAATATAGAGAAATTATCCATGTCTTATGTGAAGTTCAATCTTCATACCGAACACTAAGAAAGTTGATGTTTAGTATTTTTTATGCTACAATAACAATTAGTTCTACCATTAAAGTTCATTTCTTAAACGGTGTTAAATAATATTTGTTTGATCGCACAAACTTGTAATCAAGGATGGATTTTGTAAGAAGAATAGATAATACCAAGTTAAAGAGTTGTCCAGAATATCGTATAATATAGCAGTTCTTCATTAATAACTTAGATAATGACATAAATAATGTGTTCATTCGGGGATTATTTAATTGGATTAGCAAAGCCAGGAACATAGCATGTGATCAATACAGTAAATTAAGACTCTTTAAGGAAGAAAAAATAATACAAAAAGGAAATGCTGCCAGGTAGATAGTACATTTATTTGGTAGTTCATAAGTTCGGTTTTTGAGAAATATCAGAGAATACAGCACTCGCCCAAACTGCCACAAATTTCTTGCAGCAAGCGACAGTGCAATGAAGATGTATGTTTACATACGGAGGACCAAAAAACAAACTTAAGGTTACAAGGACTATTGTCTTGAATCAATTCATTTCGAATTTTGTAATTTGTTAGCAACATAAAGAAGGTGACTAATGTTTGTAGATGGGTAGTGCTGCAGTAGCTTCAGGTTTGAGGTGAAATCCCCAGCAAGCAAGCGTTTTCGAACTAGTATCAGCATTGCACAACATACTCTGAGTAATGTATCCTATATAAAGGAGAAACATAAATAGTGTCAACTTTACCAATAGAAGGAGAAACGCAAGTCCTGCAAAACTTGGAAAAGTATGTTGTTATTACCTGAGGGCCTTCGGGGTCACTTAGAAGAGTATCCCAAATGTGGATGCTGTCAGCAAAGTTAAATTCCTGGGTGAGAAGTAGAGTGATCCATCTAAATGCATAGAACTGTGTATTTACCTGCATATTCGTATTCAACAATCTTCATCTACTAAAGAGATTGTACATGAGCCTCGATGGGTTGACAGAACACAAAATATCAAAACAACTAATTAGATCAAAATCAACAGTGTTTACGGTAAAATAATCAATGGCTTAACAATCTATATCTGCAAATAATTTGAATATAATAAATTAATAATCAACATACCGTCTCCGTCACATGGATCAAACTAAAGATAGCGTATGTGCTATTTTGTGCCAAGTTCGAATTCATTCTGCCGACTTAGGACTGTTTTTCCTAGAATGCTCCAGAAGAATTTTGTCATTAAGTCAAAGGTCACTATACAACTACGACTGACGTTTCGTATGATGAAAACCTTTTTTGGTTTACCAACAAATTGGCTATGGACAACATACATATTTGAAGTATAAAATCCTCGAGGAGGAATCCAACAAAATAGAAATCAGAATCTGAAAAATGACTTTGATAGGATAACACCAAATAAAGCAAGCTTAGCACTCCATCCACAGCAGTATCCTATCATCTTATGAGAGCTACAAATGTGATGCTCAATCAAAATTCTTTACTTGTACATGTAACCACAACTTCTCTATAATTTCTTAAGACCCACATCTTCAATTAAGTTTCCTCGACATTCATGATTGCAAATCCATAGCTGGAGTTAGTTTGGAAGTTTGTGTTAGAAAGGATATATATAAACAAATGGGCAGCTACTAGATGTAAAAGATGAGAACCTTGTGAAATTTTGACAATAAACACAATTACCAGTGTCAAAAGTCAGGACCTAAAAAAAATAAAAATCAGAGGGAAAAAAAAGAAGGAATTTTACCTTTGTTATTGGCAGAAATTGTCCCTGAATCCATTAAGCAATTCAACAAAACAAAAGAATGTGTCTGCCTCAGCAAATGCCTAAGTCAAGTCATTAATATAATTAGGTTGGTCTTTATTTGAATACGATAAGCAGTCCAAGGTAGAAACTGGATATGGGAAAATATCATTTTAGCCAACGTCACATTCATCGTCTACTCTAAGAAATAAGACAGGTTAAGAATAATTCATCCCTATAACGATGAAAATCTGCAGACTAGCATAATCATGATGTGTAAAAATGTACATGCACACCTTGTTGCGCACATGAATTTGCTGCATTGTCCATAGATCCATATATATAGCGAAGTACCAAGACTATAAAAATCGCTACGCAGATGCTAGGTGACAAACATGAATTAGGGATTAATCGTTTAGGAAGAGAATAATCGGAGATTAATCAAAGTTGCACGTTTTTTATATACTCATGTATTTCGAATCAAAATTTATTATTTGGTTTAGTATTAAATTGAACAAAATTGGAACTCTGGGGTTTGAGCGGGCTTGTGAACAGTCAAGGTGGCAAAACCGCCTAAAACTAGCACGTAAATGTTTTATACGAGGCATCAAGCCTCAACTAATGCTTAATAACTGACAAGATATCCATTCAGATGCTTAAAATGGTATGCATCATGTAAGTGGGCCTAGGTGGATGATTAGGCAGTAAGTCTCACCTAATGCCAAGGAGGTGCCTAAGGGGACGCCTAGAACGATTTTTACAACTGAGCTAAATGCTTAACTAATACTATTTAATTGTAGCTAATTTTTACAATAACTATATATTTATGAATATTTGAATTATACATGCAAGTCAAATAGTTGATAAAATATTCATTTAAGAGTGATGTATCAACACGTATATCTTCTCTTCCTAAACTCAAAACTTCAAAAGTTTAAAACTCCAACTCAAATCTTCCTAAACATTAGCAAACATATTTTTAAATTGGATTATTTTGATTTCATAATTTTTTTTCCATCACTGATTTGAAAATAAAAAAATGAATTACTTGTGCTTTTTTTAAGTTCTTTACTTTCTTCCATTAAAGCATGATAAGAGGAGAATCAATTGATATATGCTGTAGAGTTTGAGTTGTCTAACATCATATTTTACACTCGGTTTCTTATTACCATTCTTTCAATTCAAGTTTCTACTACGAATGGACACTGATTTTAATGTGAGTTTAGGAAGTTGAAAAGCTTAACCGTTGTATATAGCAGCAACCTTCATTAACAAAAAATAATTGTTACGGGGTATTTACAATATAACCATATTCATGAGAATGTGAAATATTACAAACAAGTTGAACTCAACTGATAATTATGTGGGTGTGAAATGGAAAATAAACAAGTGGACTTCCGTAAAATTAAGAATTTGCAAGTAACCATGCACTATGGACTTAAAATTTATAATTATATTAACATTAAATAATAATAATAATAATATTCCATTGTAAAACTAAAATTTATAATCATTTAGTTTTGGGTTCCATTTCTGCCCGACCACAACTTGTTTGGAAATAATTACTTAGTTGTTGTTGCTGTATAACTTGTGACAATCAATATTATTGTTATAGTAATTTGTAAAAGCACTTGCGAGGAAGTGTGGAAGTGTGGATATACACAGATTTCGTAACTGGTAGAACGGATCACAAATCAATGTAAACATTGTCATAAAGAACCTTACAATCCCTTACCTATACCAAATTACGCTTAGAAGTTAAAAGTTTTGTAATACATACATCATTGTTCTCATCTGGATCATTTCTGAATACATAATACATTGGTGCTAGAATTTCGTTTATTCCTTGTACATACTTTATTCCAGGATTCAGTTTTGCAAAGATGATAAGTATGTTTTTCAGTGCCTCCTGAAAATTTGGTGAATAATCCAATTTAGGTCTCCAAGCATAAACCAACAATAATGTAAAAACATGATATCACAGGTCACCTGGTTAGTTTTTGCCAAAGAAGAATCACCAGAGAAAAAAATGCATGTCCGGATGGGTGCGCTTTACATCTCGGTCAATTTGCTCAACAGTTTAGTGTCCTGCATATTAGAAACTATTAAGAGGTGTGTGTGCAGGTACACACATTAATTATTCTTCGTTATTTGCAATGTAAAAACTGGACATGCACAAAATTTTAAACAAATGTCACTGTATGAAAATGGTTAAGCATCCAGTAAACAGTAAGGGTATTCTATAACCCCCTAAAGAAAACAGTGAAAATAAAGGGATATCCCTGTAATTAATTTCATAAAGAATAATGAGTTAATGTGGTGCATTTCAGTCAATTTTCTTTACAGCGTTGATGTCCTGATGTTAGAATACGTGTGTATGTGCACTGAATATCGGGGACGAATGTCACGAATCTATGTATCTTCTTGCCTGGACTACAGCTCAGGTTCATTTTCTTAAAAGTGACCAATAATTTATGGTTTCTATATTATGGTCCAGTAGCATAAACCTGTAACCCCATTTTGGTTCTAAAGAAACCCAGATACTCCATTGCTAATGAACTTGTGTCGGTTTCTTTCTCACGTGTTCTCTAGAAGCCAAATTTAAGGAGGGAAACAATTGAACTGAGGACCTGAGGTAATCCTCTCAATCAAAAAATAATATAGGACAATTTTTCAAATCAAGCCTGAACAAAAAACATATTTAAAATTTTAGACCTAAATCAAAACTTATTATAAAAATAGGCCTCGTTTTGCGCAAATATGGATTGCGCAAGTGTATTTTTGCTTAAAAAAATTATACTTACGCAAATTTGGATTGCGCAAGTGTTATTTTTCAAAAAAAAAAAAAATTTGTGCTTGAGCATTTATGGAATGCGCAAGTATAAATTTTGAATTTTTTTTTTACACTTGCGCATATTTGGTTTGCGCAAGTATAAAAAACTGAAGGAATTTTTTTGTGCTTGAGCATTTATGGAATGCGCAAGTATAATTTTTGAATTTTTTTTTACACTTGCGCATATTTGGATTGCGCAAGAATAAAACACCGGAGAAAATAAACGAGGCCTATTTTTGCAATAAGTTTGAAATAAGGCCTAATGTTGAAATAAAGTTATTTGCCGAGCCTAATCTAAAAATTTGTCCAATAATAAATATATAAAAAATTATGTTCTCATTCTCCTCTAAGGCTTCTTTTTTCATCTACACATCCAAATTTCATCTACACATCCAAATTATTTAACGATAGTCAGACCCTAATCTACTCAAGTGATCAATTTTTTACTTCTATCCAAATCGACTAAACAGAATACTAGTGCTAACTGAGAATGTTTGTTGAAAACTTGACTATACAATACTAGTTTTAGATTTCATCACTATTAGTTGAGATGTTTAATGGTAGAAACTAAAAGTAAATAGGGGTAAGTTTTTTCGTGAAGAAGATGTGGTTGTCAATATAAAGAGAACTTGTTGAAGATATTGGTTCAGGTACGGTAGTATATAATTTTTAATCACGTAAGGAACGTAATGTTCAAATTATCCAGATTATTTTGTGCGTGTGTGAGTCACACTACTATATGTCCATGAATGTCTCACGTTATTGTAAGCTTCCGCTATTGTGTACTAAAATGTGCATGGTCGCAATTTTTGATATTGTTTAACTATATATCTTTATTTCATGGCAATATAAAATCATAGCTTCGTCCCTCCTAAATATGTTCTCTAGTCTCTACACAGCCACACCTCAGTAAGCATGAGTGAACCTTATATGTACTCAAAAATTTAAGCAATGTCGAGAAACTGTGAATGATAAGCAACTTATAACCGTAGGAATGCACATAGAATGAAAAATAAAACAAAATGCAAATTTTTTTTAGTTATTACATAAAAGTGATGCTGATGTGTTGCGGAAAAAAAATCATTGCGCTCATCAGCTAACAAATACTTGCTTCATTTAGGTGGTTAATATCAGTATTGGCAACATATTGGTATCAATATCAAAAATATATTGAACATGTTATTAACAAGTTAAAAAATGCTATTAAACCATGCAATGCAATCAAAAGTATATTAGTATTTCTTTTAAAATTGTAATTCTGTACTAAATATTAATTGGAAAATAACACGAGTTCCACAAAGTATAACTTGCCATACTTAGATCACCAGTAGTAATAAAACTAGTTCGTGAAACAGAAAAAATATATAAACAATATGCATCTTTGCTATTTTTTTCCTTTAATCTTTGACATCATCCTGTACATTTATTATTTCCTTCAAACTCGTCTTCACTATAATGAAACAGTTAAGAATTTGAGGTGCTTTTTGCTGTTTACATGATAATTTTAACTGACATTTTCCAATACTAACTATACAACATATCTCTGCTAGCACTATGTCTATGTTGCTTAGCTGATCCAAGCTTTCTCCTGATTATAGAACCACATATTTAATTTAATATGTTAAACATAATTTACCTGAAAGAATTGATTCCAAACACTAGTTTGTCCAAGACTAAGAGGATGCTCTTCATGACTGATATGTGATCTTTGGAGAATACACTTCTCTTTACCGTCCACTTCATCATTCTTAATGGCAGAAGATTCATCCATGATGCGTGTGATATCTGACTAACTAGCACCAATAACTTTTAGGAATATCAAATGGGTTATTGTTTTTAAGCTAGGTATTCATGCTTGACTAAAACAAACTTATTCTAGGAGTAACCATGATAATATTTGCTTCATTGCTCCAGCATAGATCCGACTTCTACATCCATATTATGAAGTACAATTTTTTTACCAATTGAAGAAAAAGAATGAGGTCAAATGTATGTACCATGCCAAAAATTACATTTATTGTTGAATAAACTTTAACATTATAAAACATGTATCCACCTAATTTCATGCAATTTCAACATTATCACTCCCACCCAACCCCCTTCAAAATGAAAGCGGGTTATCTTTTTTATCGGAGAGAACCACTTTTTGCTACCATCCAAAGCAATGGCAGATTAAATCACATGAAAATTAATGTACATGTGCTTAACATGAGACGATCAAGATGAACCATCAAACAATGATCAAATCAACACAGAAAATTGTCCTCACATATATAATGTATGCATACATACATATGTATGTTTACATATATGTGTGTGTGTCTTATTTCCACGACTCTCACAAGTTAATATGGATTACTTACTGGGTTCACAAGAAAATGATCTTTGAAAGCCTGATACTGAGATCTATTCTTGGTCATTTCTTTAATCCACAAATCTCTATCATTTGGCAAATAACCCAGGAGAAGCTGCTCAAGGGAAAGAAAACATCATTTATAAATTTCGACCAAAAAAAATGAAATCAAATTATCGTGAAGATTAAAACAAAAAAAAATTACTTGAAGACCTTATATTAACACAAATACCACCTATAAGGAAAATTCCTTGCTAGAAATAGTATGTAAAAAAATCAATATTTCATTAGGATATTTGATGACATTAAATTAAAAATAAATGTGTATATTTATTGAGTTATCTTTAACCTAGGAACATAAGCATAAAATCACTTACTGGTTATAGAATCAAAGACAGATCGATATCTCATGTTTATAAAGACATACATACCTATCTTAGAAATGGTATTTGATGGTTAAGGAAAAGAAAGTGAATGATGTAGAGTAAAAGGAGAAGAATTTGATTTTAGTATAATGTAGAGTCAATTTTAGTGTAGCATGAGAATTTGATTTAAGATAAGGATTGAATTTGAGACAGTTTTTCTTGCAAATAATAGAATACAAATAAAAAAGAAAAGTTGAATGTTCAAGTGTCAAGAAAATAAAACGACAAGGAGTATTAGCGACGTAATACATTTTAATGGAATTTTGCATTTCTAATTCTTGACATGTGATTAGCATCGTTCCCAATATGGAGGAGCATTTAGAACTTTAGATATGTACACTTATATTTCTCTACACTCATAAGTTCTGAACTTTAATGTTATTTTTATTCGTCTTTTTTTTTTTTTTTTTTTTGGAAAAAAGGTAAGCGGGAAGAGAACTGGCCCCTTCCAGTTTATATGCATGAAAGAAAAGGATGTATGCACATACCACAAACAAACCAAAAGTTGGCAAAATAGGAATATAAAAACCTGACATACAAATACCTAAAAATATAGATTAAAAAACAGTAGAAAGATGAGGCCCTAACACAAGAATAGAAACTTCATCCTATCCCAGTAGCTTCAGGGAAATTAGGACGCACAGTAGCAGCCAAAACGATCATTGATCGTTGTATTTTCTTCTGAATGATCCCCAACAGCGATAGGGCATTTATTTTGGTCCCTGAGAACACTCGAGTATTACGCTCCTTCCACATAGCATTCCGTATGTTCGAAATAGAGCATGCAAAGCTGTACAAAAATCCTCACTAAAACTGCACGGTTTGCAATTCATGCACAATAATCAACCTAGCATTAAATTCGAAGTAAATGCATAACGAAGACCAAACAGCCCGATATACAAACAAACTACGCTACCGTTTCCGAAACTAACATAGTTCAAAATATGCATATGTTATGCCGCCACAGTTGAGTCAAGTAGCGTCGCCACAGCTAATTCAGACCACAACGTCACAATTAAGCCGAGTCGCGTTGCCATAGTTGAGTAAAGTTTGGCCACCACAACTCAATCAAACCGCGCCTTTGCCGTTGAAATAAACGTCATCATAACTAAAATAACAAGTCTGTTATCCGATAATCACACCTTCATAAAGCAACACAGACAACATGGAAAATGCATACACTCATGAAGGAGTATAGCTCAAATAGCTACTTGACGCCAATACCAATATAAGCACGAGACAGCTTATAGTCTTGATCATGAGCACAACATTTCAAAATTCAAACTTTTTGCCTAGAGCCAAATCCTCCCCCTCAAAAATAAAATTCTTCCGCCTAAAGCAAATTCTCTCACTTGAGTCCAGGTCAGCAATCCGTGCACATTTAATTAATCAAAGAGATGAATGACACCTGGTAGAATCTAATGGTAGAGAGAGAGAGAGAGTACGAGGAAAAGCCATAAGTGATCCATGTAATGTCATTCAGCTATAAAGGAAAAAACACCGTAACAGAAAAGGAGATCGAAAAAATTTTCTTTCTTTGAATTATATGCTGTAAAATTGTGCTCCCTACCGTTAGAATCAAAAACTTGTACTATAAAAGAAATTAAAAGAAGAAAGAATTGATCTATAGACGTAATATTCCATAATATTCGAAAATCTTTGTGTCTTTTTAATTTATAGCATTTATTTTTCTTGTTTTATGCGTTGGATACTACTTGGATTTGAATGAATTTTTAGTAAATTAGACTTGACATTTTAACATATAGTTAAAGTGCTTCTTTATAATTATGTAAGCTTAAGCGTCATAATACTTCTATTAAGGCAATCTGAATGCTGTTTAAACTTTCTAATTTCTAATTACGAAAACATTCACCACCGTAATTATTTAAAAACTAAGTTAATGTTGTGAGAAAGAAATTTTTTACTACCATACACATATCCAAATTTTTGGTATATATGCTTCTTTTTCATGTAATAATAGTGCACATGTCAACTAATCAAATGGTAGCATAAAAAAGAAACCATTTATATTAAAGTCTTGCTAAACCATTCTCTACCTACAACCTTCAAACTTCTATATTTTAAATCTTTTATAAAATTTACTTTCCCACTCAGCGAATTCATGAGTTGAAATAACTATTTTCAAACTTACATCTTGTTGGGAGCAACCGGTAATAATCAAGAAACATCGCAAAAAGAACGATGTATGAAATTATGATGTGTTTCTTTTGCAGAATTTCCTGTTACAATTTAAATAGAACGGGTTTCAAGTTATTTAGATAGAATGAGTTTTCACGTTATCGCTCAACCATAAATTCTCATTCTTTCGCCCTAAACAATAAATGAACAAATAATAATACATTAAAAGAAATACTTATCCAATTGTACATATATACGTACATCGAATTGAACTATGAACTTTAATATTGGACATTGCAATTAAATACACATATTATTAGAGTTTTAACCATTGACTCAGCTTCAGATATCTAAGTGATATAGCGATGATAAAGGGAATACATGCACAACATATGTTGCATAATGGTGTCTCTTTAAAAGATAAGAAATTGGATTTTACCTCGATAATATATATGCAATCGAACTCGTGTCTGCCACCGTGCTTTCAGCAAATTCCATACAACCTTCAATATTTAAATTATTTAAATATATCAGCGGACGACTTTACTATACTCTCCTCAGGAGTTTATCGGCCCACCGGGTTCCCCTGTGTTTTCAAAAAAAAATTATTTAAATATTTCGCAATTAAATACAAATATTATTAGGGTTTTAACCATTGACTCAGCTTTAGATATCTAAGTGATATAGCGATGATAAAGGGAATACATGCACAACATATGTTGCATAAGGGTGTCTCTTAAAACGATAAGAAATTGGATTTTACCTCGATAATATGTATGCAACTGAACTCGTGTCTACCACCGTGCTTCAGCAAAGTCCGTACAACCTTCAATATTTAATTTTTTTTTTTGAATTAACTAGAGAACCAAGCTTCGCTTGTAAACTCTAGGGAAGTATGTGCCTGCCAAACACATACTTCGGGTACTTGTTACAGGGTTGTCAGTTTCGGGGCTTGAACTCGTGACCTTCGATCACGCAGTCCGGACCATCAACCAACTACGCCAACCCTGTTGGCACCTTCAATATTTAAATTATTTAAATATCACTAAGGACTAAATTCACACTTGACAATCACAGCACTGCAACTCTTAGCTTTCGATTAAAATAATTTAACGAAGTAATTATAAAAGTTATAGATTATTATTATAGAGATAATATGTGTGGATATGAACTAGTTAAATATGTCTAATTATTTAAATGAGATAAGATCTCAATTATAATGGGTCATACCGTGAATAGTAGACTTGGGTAAAATACTTTACATAGCCCATTGGTGTTATAAATGTATCTTGATGCTTCATTCTAATGACACGAAATTTTATTCTCTCTCCACAATAAATTATATCTTAATGATGGACTTTACAACTCCAACATTGAGTTTGAGAAATGTTCTCCTCAAGATGAAGCCGACAATTCAAGGTAATCGATTGACAAGATTAACAAATGTAAATTTTCATCATTATTCATATACATTTATCATGAAAATAATTAAATGGAGTTTTTGAATTGATATAACTATAATTTAATACACACACAACCATATACACACACACACACACACATATATATACATAGATACATATAGATATTACATATTTGTATTTAAAAAGAATTAGTGTGCATGACTATTATTCATCGTGCATCCCTTCATCCCTATGCACAAAATCTTGATTAACATTCTTCACTGAAACTGCTATAGAGGGGATCACTGACATTGTGTTGATATGGCGAAACGATGGTAGGGTTAGTTGGATCTCCAATGATGCTAAGCAGTGGTGATCTCAAGCCCAAATGACGATTGTGAAATTAGGGTTTGCAGTTTAGGGCATCGATTGGAATTTCAAGTGTAATAGTAGATCGTTCTTGCCATGAGGAGGACAATTGCAGTGGTTATGGCTTCTCTGGCTAGCTCAGGCATTCAGAAAAATTCTTCAAAGGAAGGCTATCAAGTTGTTAATGTTTGAGTTATATAAGGAAGATAGGTGTTTATTATTAAGTCCTTAATTTATAGTAAATTGCATTATAGACCCTGAATATTCAAACGAGTATATCTTTCATATATGAATTCCTTTTTACATGTAACTTGCATCATTGTGTTCTTATTGAAATTCGAAACATAATGATATTAGTTGACCGTAAATAATCTACTGATGCATAACATAAAAAATTAGACCTTAGAATATCAACTATCATTTAGGTATCAACACCTTTTAATTGGAAATTGATGTAACAAGATACCATATGTTCCTTTTGAATATCCGATATACAAATTCAAATGGATAATGAATCACTCATATACCAACTATTATGTATGTGTGTATTATATTTATAAATACTGTACATTTACATATATTTCATCTGTGCTAGTACACTCCTTCCTTTTATATGTTAGACCTTAGTGTAATAATTACCTTCGTCATAGAGCATAACACACACACATGAAAATGTTGTAAAATTCATATAAAATTATTTTCAAGTAAAATAATGTTTTGAATAAAATAATTCATATCTGAAAATTAAACTTTTAATCTAAAATTTAATTTAATTATATTAAGAACATTATATATGATTTAATGTAAGCAACCAAAATGTTCATGATAACGCTGAAAAATATATAGTGCATAATGAATTAATTTTTTTTTCAAAATTTACCCTTTTTACCATGTTGTCTACTGCACTTGATCCAACAATAATACCAAAGCATGTATTGTGTTATTATGAATTACTGACCAACATGTTGGGTAGACTATTGAAAAATCCATTTAGATGGATGCCCAGAAAAGAGTGTTTTACTAAGAAGAAGGTTACCTGAATTAAGGCATGTTCCTACGGAAAAAAAACCCTCCATGCTCTTGGTCGTTACCTATCTCATCAAAGTTGTTTATTTCAATAGTATGCCTTAGTATAAGGTGCAACTGTGTTGCATTTGGAAAATAATTTTGTTATTTTGATGATAGTAACTATATGACAGTGCTATTAACAATTTTATCAAGGTATTTGTAACATCCCCTATTTTGAGGCTCGAAACTAAGCGTTACGGATGCTGCAGTCATCCATAGTTATTAATTTTCCATGACCAAATGCGACCGTGTTAATCATATTAGTAACATCAGAAGCACATGAATATGAAAAACTTTAAACACAATTTAATAGCAAATTTTCACATTACATTTCATAAATAACATTTCATATTCATTACATAATCCTATGCGTAATCCCACGTTTAGAGAAATATAATTATTACAAAATACTCCAAGAGCGACATATAAAGATGCACCTTTGTGGATCAGAGTCTAATACTTGGCAATTATATAACTTGTCATTACGTTCATACAAACAAAAACAAACAATACAAAGGATTATATAAGAACTCCAAAATAGCCAGATTACCTCCTGCACATCTCCAGAAGCTTATTCGTCTTACTAGGAACCTAGAAACCTTTACTTCTGACCTACTCAAATGAGTACCAGAGAGTTTAAGGGGAAAACAAAAACTTTGGGTTAGACAAACAGGATGTGAATAATAACCTACTATTTCAAATCAAAAATAGATATCTAGTGAGACCATGCTGCTAAGCGGAATGAGTTTTCTCCTCATTAGTATCTTAACCAAAACACATTAACCATATATTGTGCTTCTGCATCCATAATGGTTAGAACTAGAAAACAAGCATTTGTAGTCACGCAACATATACTGAGCTACCCATCTCAATTTATTAAACTATCCGTCCTAATTTCATTTGACTATCTGTCTTAAACTTCTTTGGACTACCCATTTCACATATAAACATTTCTATGGATTTCTATCCCCTCCTATATGCACTACCCATCACACATGGTTTCATTATCAAAGTTATGTGGATTATCCAACTCACATATTTCATGTAATTAAAATGATATGGACTATCCATCACACATCCTATAGTTTTCATAGGATGACTATGAACCCTTCATTAACCATATAGTGACTATCCATCTTTAGCATGATGTGGACTATCCATCAAACATTCTATAGTTTTCTAGGATAACTATGAACCCATCACATATCAATTTAATTCATGTTTAGACCAAATGTTCAATCTATGTTTATTGGCGTCTCCAATTACGCTGTATACCCCTTAAACTTATAACATCTCAAAATAATATATATTGGTATCCCCAATGATCTACGTCGAAGTTTTATAATGAAATACATTGGTATCCTCAATGATTAATGTCGATTTATAAAACAATGGTGTCAATATGATATATATTGGTATCTCCAATGAACAATGTCAAATTTCTAAAGCATATAGCATGTCGAAATTAATCTACATTTGTATCCCCAATGAACAATGTCAAATAAAATTTATGGATCACCACCATTAATACACAGAAAATATGCGACATTCATGCCGCACTATACAATGTCGAAATCATCATGCATATGGCTCCCATCATTTATATAGCAATGTACAAGACTTATAGCATTTATGCCGCAAATCAACATTGAACCTCTATCCAAGGTTGGAAAACAAATATTTTGATTTTATAGTCATATGGCTAGCTACTGAAATCATAAGCTATTAGATCTTCTTAAAAACATAGGCTATCTCGCATCTTTAAAACATACTTTTAGTTAGCATAAAACAAAGCCTCACCGACATTGAAATGAAGAGTAACGGCATCAATGCCACGTGGCATTATCGTTGAAATCGGCCACTTGCGGCATTAATACTATAATATCAAAAAACACAGTACTTTGGGTTTATGCCGTAAAACATAGGGTGTCGGAATTGACAACCTATGATATAAATTTCCTTTACATCGAAGTCAAGTAATAGCGGCATCATCGCCATAAATATGTTAATATTGAAAATATTGCTTGCAACATTATTGCCTAAAGCTATGGCGTCGATATAAAAAACATGCGACATCGCCACCTTAATATAATTAGTATTGAAATAGTGGTATGCGGCGTCATTTAAGGCTATGGTGAAAACTTGCGGCATTGATATGCG
Organism: Allium cepa; assembly: GCA_030765085.1. Taxonomy (NCBI): domain Eukaryota; kingdom Viridiplantae; phylum Streptophyta; class Magnoliopsida; order Asparagales; family Amaryllidaceae; genus Allium; species Allium cepa. The sequence goes on from CM060935.1 coordinate 766,176,323, forward strand.
ACATTAAGACATGCGACATCATTGATACCGTAGACATGAATGCCAACTTACTCATACTTCTCACTTCAACCAAGTGGGTTCATTCCATACCAACTAAGAGTGATGTCGTATGCATCCACTATAGCTAATAACGAAAAGCATAGTTGTGCCATATATGATTATGATGACGACGACGACGACGGTGGCACTCCTGTGATTAATATAAAAAATGTTTTATTTCTACTGTTATCCCGCCTTTTGACAAGGCTGTGATATCAAAAGAATTAGCTGGAAACCAAAGATAGTCATCCCGAAGATTGATTATACGCAAGTTTACTATAGATGTCGATAAATTTTATCCGAGTCCAGATCAAGCTACAATTGATATGATGAGACAAGCCAAGCTATGAAAGCCGATATTCCAAATTTCAAGTCAATCGGAGGTCGTATGCTCAGGATATGATCGATGCAACTCAAGCAATAATCTAATTCATATCCATCAGCAGGAAGGCCTCGTTCGTATCCACTAGCAGAAAGGCCTCGTTCGTATCCATCAGCTGAATGTCCTTGTTCATATCCATCGAGCCTGGACTATTCGTATCCATCAATCGATATTGTTTCGTATCCATCAGACAACCACTCTCTTCGTATCCATCAGCCAGTAACATCATTCATAGTCTACTTGGCCAACTGTTGCCATTTTCATATCGATCCCTTTTTACCCATTTCGTATCGGTCAGATAAGGGGAATGATATGAACTCAAGGCTTTTTATCGATATGAAGTGGAATGCACAAAAGAGATATGAAGTGAGATGCAATCAGTGATACGAACAAAGCGATGATAATCGATACGAACAGTGGATTGACGGTCGATACAAACAAGACAGTTATGATCGATTCGAGCAAGGCTCATTTGGATCGATGCGAACAATATACACTTTAATGAAAGACTTAATCACTCTGCATGAAAAATGGATTGATCTAAAGAGTTAGCGCCGTGTCAACTTGCAGGCACGTGCCTGAATCGATTTGAACAGATGGATACGAACGGCATCGAGACGAACTAGACAGCATACGAAAAACCCGAACTTGCATCGATCATAACTCACAATCTACAAGTCCAAATGCCACCAAATTTTTACAGGAGCTTACGTACAACCTAAAGAATGTTCATGCTCAATTTCAACTCGATTGAGTCAAATCCTAATCGATATGGAATACGTTCGTATCGAACACGGACCGAGTGCAAACCACATCGATCGATCGCGTAGGCCCACCCACGTGCCAGAAAAGGTCTCCCGAGATCTGAGCGAGATATTTGCAGCCTACGCCTGTAAATAGCATCGTAGAGCCTATAGAAAAGGGAACTTTTAGCTCTCCTTCGTCCAGATTCCACCGAAACCATTTTTGCACTCATAGATCACTGTTGTACTCGAAATCTACTACTGTAATCCGCTGTAGTCAGTTATAGTCAGTAAGCAAACATCAATAAAATCATCAATTTCATAGTGGACGTAGGCGATATGCCCAACCACTCTAAATCTCCTTGTTTCTATGTGTTTTTCTTATATGTTTTTGAAGTGTCTGTTAGATAATCCTCTTTTTACATTTACTTTCTTTATTTTATCTCTTCAAATACTTCCAAAGAGTGTTGTGTCCAATTTTGGTACAAATACTTTAGTGCTTTCACTGAGAAAATATAGTTTTTCTTTCGCTTATTGGATCTACTATCGATATCGGATTGCATAAATTTGAGAAGAAGATCTAGATCTCAAGTTCAAAGTTCTTCTATCCTATTCAAATTTGCATCAAACCTAGAAAAGAGCTTCGCTATTCATCATTGTTAACACAAAGATCACCTCTACTACTGCAGATGCAGAAGGATGAGATCAACAGAATTCAGTACAACTACCTCTGACTGATCATAATGCCGTCGGAACATCAGATCTGCAAGGCCCTGTCACCGGGGAAGAGTTTCAGATGCTAATGCAAGAGCTGTCATAGAGCCGTCGAAAACTTACTCAACAGTTGCACGCCAACGCAGAATCAACCGATCAGCTGAATCACCAAAGCCGTAGAAGATCCAGGAGGGATCAGGCTTTTTATTCATCACTGAGAGTTCAGCTTTTTCAAAAAATCATCACAGATCCATGCGCCCACGGCTAGATGGAAGTTATACCCAAGCTACTGGACATCAGTGCACACTGAGCCTTGGGTAACCAAGAGCTGGCCCATCCACCAACCATCAGACTGGACCCTCCTACCGAAGAGGTACTATTCCATATCATGTTATAGACTACCGAGCTACCACCGCTGATGCTGAACCGGGAGTAGATTCCCGAAACCGGACAGATCCGATCCAACGTCAACATACTCCCGAACCTTACATCCTTGAAGACTTAGAACCGAGGAGACAAGATGTGGACCTTCGACCACGTCCGGCCAGCCTCGCATTTTGGAACCCGACCACACCTTGGCCCAACGAGCTCAAAACGTCCAAATGCCAGATATACTGACAATTACTTGTCAAATGATCCGTGAAAGTCAAGGTCTTACTAACGATGACTGGGAATATCCCGAAGTCATACCCCTTTCACTATGACATACTCTATGCTGAACCACCTCGTTGATTCAGGATGCCTTCTACGTGTCTATGAAGGACGCTCGAATCCCAATCAGCATATTTTGAAGTACGAATGGTTGATGAATGCTGCATGAGCTGACGATGCGGTTAAATACCGAAGTTTTCCAATCTCTCTTGGAGGCATAGCTACCATGTGGTTTACCCGTCTGCCACCTCGATCTATCTCGTGTTTTGATCGGTTGGCAACGATGTTTGTTGGGAAGTTCTGAATGCATGTAACGAGACCGAAGGATGTCAACACTTTGTCCAGTGTCATTTAAGCTCCTGGAGAGACACTTAGGTGTTATCTAGAAAGATTTCATGCTGCGTGTGCTGAGATTAGCAATCCCAATGATAATTCTATTCTGATGGCACTAACTAAGGGGATTGATCCTGATTCTGAATTTGGCAACTGGTTGGCCGAAATGCCTTGTGTCGTTGGACCGTTTCTATTCCATGGCAACCTAATTTTTGAAAAGGAAGGATGCGAAATAGTCCAGAAAAAAGGACGACGCAGGGCCCAGTGTTGAAGGAATCCAGAGTAGTGTACCTGTTAAACAATCCGAGGAGAGTTCCGGAAAAGTGCAGTTGAATATTCAAAATAAACAGAATCGGTAGGGAGATAATGGAGATCGAAGTAAGAAAAGGGATCAGAATCGTAGCCCACGGCGCAGGGCTCCCATGTTTGATAATTACACTCCTTTGAATATGTCGCTGGAGAATGTGTACTTACAACTTGTAATACCATTCAATACAAAAAACCTGCCCCGAGACCATCATCAGAGAAGCAAATCCAAACGGAAAAGTTTTGCAGATTCCACCATAGCTATGGCCATAACACGATCGAGTGCCGTCACTTGCAAGATCTCGTTTAAAAGTTTATAAGAGAGAGGAAGTTAGAGCAGTTTGTGCGGCAACGCCGTAGTCTGGAGGTGTGGGCCCATTAAATCAAAATCGTGTACCTAATCTGGCAAGACCGGACGAACCCGCTCGTTCTGGCGGGAGGTTAGTGATAAATACTGTTAGTGGTCGTCCTTATCCAGCAGACCGAAGCTGGAAAGAAATGGAGTCGTATGCTAGTTCTATTAGGCATGCGGAATTCGAGTGTTATAGTAGTTTGATGATGGGGCTCCGGCCAAACAACAGAAGACGATGATTGACGACATTGTATTCCGAGATAGAGATGCTGACAAGGTCGAAACCCCCACTATTGATCCACTTGTCATGTCAACTCAAGTAGATCCTGCTTGGATGAAGAGGATCCCAGTCGACAGTGGAAGTTCTGTGAATATACTATTTAAGCGAGCCTATGACCAGATGAAGATGGAGGATAAAGATTTGAAGCCTTGCTAGTCCCATATTCATGGCTTCAACGGGAGTGCAACCATACCCACTGGAGTGGTGGAATTGCTAGTGGAGTTAGGAACTGAAAAATGCCGAAGAGTCCGCACATTCCAATTTGTTGTATTGGACATCGACTCGCCGTACAATGCATTCTTGGGCCGATTGGACCTAGCTGAATTCAAGGCTTCTATTTCTCCATGATGTTTGACTCTAAAGTTTCTCATCGATCGTGAGTTAGAGTTGTTCAAGGAGATCAGGCTGCTGGGAGAGCCTGTTATGTTGCTGAGCTGCGTGAAGCGCAGCGAAAGGAGAAAGGAAAGGGCACGGAGGAGTCTCTCTGCGTCCTCTTTGTTGAAAACAGACAATTGATGCCTGGGCCCAAGCCAGGGCACCTAACCAATTCCTAAGAGATCTTGACCCAAGAGATAACAAAAGTGAAAAAGAAAGTTAAGACAGTCAAGGTTCTCAAGCGGAACTGACGATTGATGTCCCGATTGATGATATCGACGATTCTAGAATGATAAAGATTGGATCTTAGTTAAGCCAACAAATGCAAGAGGAATTGGTTGAATTTATCCGGGAAAACCTCGACGTGTTTGCTTGGACACATTCTGACATGTGTGGGATCTCATCAGACATCGCGAGCCACATGTTGAACATTGACCCACGGTACGTCTCGGTCAAACAAAAAAGGTGTGGTATGGATCCAATGATATCTACCGCTCTTAAGGTAGAGGTAGATAAACTAAAATCGAATGGATTTATTCGAGATGCCCTATACCCAGAGTAGGTATCCAAACCTGTACTTGTCCGAAAGCTAAATGGAAAATGGAGAACGTGTGTCGACTATTCAGATTTGTATAAAGCTTGCCTCAAAGACAGTTTTCCACTTCCTCGAATCGATTAGCTTGTAGATTCAACGACTGGACATGAACTCCTATCCTTCATGGACGCATATTCAGGCTACAACCAGATACCCATGCACCTTCCTGACCAGGAGCAACCAGCTTCGTGACCGATCTGAGACTCTATTGCTACAAAGTCGTGCCTTTTGGACTCAAGAACGCCGGTGCAACTTACCAACGATTGGTTAATCGGATGTTCGCCAACCAGATCGGGAAAACCATGGTGGTATGCGTGGACGACATGCTAATGAAATCACGATTCTCCATCGATCACATTAAAGACCTGGAGTCAATGTTTGATATCCTCCGAGAATATAGAATGAATCTCAATCCGTTGAAATGCCACTTTGGGGTCGCATCTGGAAAATTCCTTGGGTTTATCGTTAAAGCTCGAGGAATTGAAGCCAATCCCAAAAAGATCTGGGCAATCAAAAATCTTGAAACTTCGAGAACTATAAAACAAATCCAGAGCCTTAACAGAAAAGTAGCATCACTAAGTAGGTTCATTTCAAAATCCACTGACAAATGCATTCCCTTCTTTAATTTGATCTGAAAAGGGAAACAGAACTTTGAATGGATCACAGAACGCGAGGGCGCTTTCCGAGCACTAATTCAGCACCTCTGCACACTGCCTATTTTATCAAAGTCTATTGATCATGAGAAATTATACCTTTACGTACCGGTATCAGAAAACGCGATCGGTGCCGCCCTCATTCGGGAGGAAGACCGAGTACAAAAACCGATCTGCTATATTAGTAAACGAGTAACCGGAGCTGAGAGAAATTATCCAAAGCTGGATAAGTTAGCTTATTGTCTTGTTATTGCCTCAAGGAAGGTCCGTCCGTATTTCCAGGCTCATCCTGTCTTTGTTTACACCGATCAACCATTACGGCAGGTTCTTATACGGCCTAAGACGTTTGGTAGATTACTCAAGTGGAATATCGAGCTATGTCAGTTTGATACTACTTATACTCCAAGGCGAGCCATTCAAGGACAAGTCCTAGCAGATTTCATAGCTGAATTTACCATCCCAGAGGACTTGCTTAAAACCAGTGAATCTCCCAAATATATCTTGAAGCTGCATACTGATGGTGCATCAAGTAACTGTTGCTCAGGTGTCGTGGTTGTACTTGAGACTCCCGAAGGTCGATCAATATACTATGCTTTAAAGTTTGACTTTCGTGCGACCAACAACGAAGCTGAGTATGAAGCCTTACATGCTGGATTGAGGCTTGCCCGAGATTTGAAAGTCATTGCTATGGAGATTTATTATGATTCGCAACTGTTCGTATGTCAAGTTTGGGAGGAGTACTAGGCCAAAGATCGAAGATTGGTTGTTTACCTAGCTCGAATCTAGGAGATATTGAATCAGTTCGGTTATTATGCTATCTGCTGCATCCTCCGAGAGCGCAACCAAAAAGCTGAGTCATTGGCAAAACTAGCCAGTATAGGTGAAGCACAACAAATGGGACTTGTTCCTATGAAAACAATGTCTTCCTCAAGCATCGATCGAATAGAGACAGACTGGGTATTTGAAGTCGTTCCTGATAAAGAGTCATGGATGACTCCATTCAAAAATTATCTCGAGCATGGAACACTGCCAGAGCACAGGAGTTAAAAAAGACAGATTCTTCGAAAAGCTTCGCGGTTCACTATTTAGAATAGAGCCGTGTATAGAAGAGGGTACTCCATTCCTCTACTCCGATGTATCGCTCACAATGAAATCAAACGAGTGTTGCATGATGTACACGAAGGAGAGCGTGACGATCACACCGGAGGGCTAGCTCTAGCTAAGAAAGTACTCCAATATGGATACTATTGGCTGACCGTGAATCGTGATGCGTCGGACCATCCAGAAAATGTGACAGATGTCAAAAATACGCTCAGATTCCTAGAGCCCTCCTACCGAAATAACCCAGATGGTCAGTCCATGGCCATTTGCAGTTTGGGGCATTGATATTATTGGCTCTCTACCTCTGGCCAAAGGTGGTGCGAAGTAAGCCATCGTCGCAGTTGATTAGTTTACCAAATGGGCTGAAGCTGAAACCCTTGCTACAATCACGACGAAGAAGGTGATCAACTTTGTAGTCGCAACATTATCTGCCAATTTGTTCTCCCACATATCATCACTGATAACAGAACCCAGTTCGACAGTGTTGAGTTCAAGGATTTCTGTGAACGATTCCACATTCAAAATAAATTCTCTACAGTTGCACACCCTCAAGCGAATGGACAGGTTGAGGTGGTGAACAAAGTTATAAAGTCTATTCTGAAGAAACGACTGGAAAAGGCCAGGAGCAAGTGTGTCGATGAACTTCCTATGGCTCTATGGGCTTACCGAACAACCCATAAGTCCATGACCGGACACATTCCATTCTCTCTTTCCTACGGTTCAGAAGCTGTTATTCCAGTCGAGATGGAAGTACCTTCTCATCGTGTGACTTATTATGATCCGAAGACAAATTCCATATTACTTGCTTAATCCTTGTATTTATTAGATGAGAAGCACGAATAGGCTGATTTGAGGGCAGCCGCATATAGAAGTCGAATCGCCTGACTATAGAATGTTAAGGTCCGACCCCGAACCTTTGAACTCGGCGATTCGTCCTTAAAAGAATCTACTCGGTTCCTTCACACATAAAGCCGATGTGGGAAGGGCCATATGTGATTGAACGAAAGCTCGGAGATGGCACATTTAAATTGTCGACTATTGACGGTCTTACTCAGCCAAGAGCCTAGAATAGCGAGAGTCTTCGTCACTACTACACATGACGGGCTTTATTTATTTAGTCTACTTTTCATTTGCAGTTTATTTCTGCGTTTTGAAATTTGAATTTGTAATAAGGCAACTGACTTTGCCGTATTATCTTATTTCAACAATAAAATGCAATCTCTTCGAGCCAGAGCTATGATTTATCGAATGTGTCATATAACCATCACGATGCACGAAGAGCTAAGATACGTCGGGATTTATTCAAATAAGGAGTGACTATGATATGACCGGCCACTCACTGAGTGAAACCCGAGTTCGGGGACAAGTCACCACAATGAAGCCAAAAAAGGATTGATACATGACAAGCCTTTAACTAACTCCAGTCTCCTAAAGTGTGAGCTAGAGTATAAACTTATAAATGCGGTTTCGAAGAGGGTGGATCCGTCCACCTAAAGACTTCGCCCGTATCTTGACCAAGTTTAAGGAGTTATGGACCCGTCCATCTAACGACCTCGCTTGTTAACTCAGGGTGGATGTGGATCGACCGTCCACGATCCTGATAAATCCATCGTTCTCGGAGTGTGAACGAAATTCAAACGCCTAAACAAACGTAATTGATCATTTGTCGGCCAACTCCAAATTTTCAAAGTGTGAATTGGAGTATAAACATCAACTCCAAATTCCCAAAGTGAGAATTGGAGTATAAACATCAACTTCAAGTTCCCAGAGTGCGAATAGAGTATAAACATCAACTCCATATTCCCAGAGTGCGAATTGGAGCATAAACACTAACTTCAGATTCCCAGTGTGCGAACTGGAGACCGCGATTAACTCTAAGTCCCCAAAACATGGATTAGAGAATAAACATCGACTAACTTTAAATCCCCAGAGAGTGGATTAGAGTTTAAACACAAGCCGGATACAAATTGATCATCCGTAACACAACTCCTAGTCACCAGAGTGTGGTTAGAGTATAAATATAACTCGGGTGTGAATGATCACTCGTAAACTAACTTAAGTCCCCGGAGCGTGGACATATACTTAAAACTTAAACAGACATGACCGACCACCAACGTACAAAAGCAAATCCCCAAAGTGCGGATGTGATCATTAATAAGTGAGAAAGTGTGATTTGACCACTCGACCCTCACTAGTTTTAGCATCAATTCAACGACGTTAAGCTCGATGAATTGGAGGCGAAATGTAATCGCTAGCCGATCTTTATAACTCATCTCCAAAACTGGGGGCAAAAGTTAAGTGTAGATCATTGGCTGAAGCAGTGCAGCATCGGAGTTCAGCTTGGTGTCAGTCACGACTGATTCCGGGACTTAACAAATAAACTCAAAAACCCGATCCGAAGGTCGAAACTTCACAAGTTTATTAAACAAGAATTCAAATGCTCGAACACTTAAGCAAATAAACAATAATTGGTTTGAAGGCAAAATAGAATTTCATTTCAACTATTTGTGGAAGGAATTTATGTACAAGTTATTTTCAAAAATCCTACTAGCAAGGGCCGAACCCGCATCTATACACGGCCAACAAAAGCTAAAGAAATTCCTATCTACTCAAAAATAAGCCGAGGAGAAGTATCTATTCTCTTTACTTCTTCGGTTTCCTCTTCGGTGTGGACCCATTGGAGCTTTCACTTGGCTTTCTCTTCGAGCCCTTGCCTTTTGACGGCCGATCTCCAGTCGGGGGCATTATGTCTACCTCCTCCTCCTCCGAACTCAAATGGATAGGTATGCTCCTTGAAGGCGGAGTTGGAGGGACCAGATCAACTGTAGGAGATGGGGTAGGCACGCTAGTGTCAAAAACCGTACCACCGGAGATATCATCCTTAACGGAGCCGGGCCTGGTCCTGCCATTCCACCTCCAAAGCTATTGGTTCGAGCTGTTGCTTCCATTTCAGCATTAATCTTGGCTATAATATCCTCCTTGTGAATTGTTCGCACATCGCCAAGAATGCCTACAGCTGGACTGAGGAACTGGTCGCCGGTGCGTTTCCGCTCATGACGAATGGCAAATCTGCAAAGGGGTCACTGTGATGACCGAGAAGTTCCTCCATCATCTGTTCATCAAAGGAAAGTATGCATCCCTACGTTTCATCAATAAGCGCTGCAGGTGTTGTAGCGATCGCTTCAGTTACGATAGCCTCCAGCACAAGATGCTATTTTTGAGTGGCAGGAGGCGCGACTGAGGCTCCAAACACTGGAAAGAAACAAAGGAAACCCTTATTAAATTTTTCGAGTAAAGCTCCTGATTTCACACAAGTATGAGAAATGTTCGGAGTACCTTCCTTAATTTGACTTTTGGCAGCTGAACGACCTCAGAAATTTTCTCGCTAACTTGAGATATCTGCGACTGATCTGGGTTGTAAGCAGGAACAGATTGAGAATCAACTTGCAGAAGTCGGTTCAGGCTGAGTTGGCACAAGAGTTTCGAGACTTGTTTCACGATACTTGATACCAAAACCTTCTCCGACCTCCGGGTTCTAAGTGCCAAGCTTCTCCTTCTCAGAAGAAATCATAGCATCATGGAGAACTTTCCTTTTGTCTTCATTCAACACTCGGTTCTCAAGCTTGAATTCATCAACCGATTCATCTTGATGGGCAACCTTCTCATCATCTGTTAATCGGCCCTAGGCATTGTATAAATGTGTCGAATAGTTATCGAGCCAGACTAAGTTCCTGTGCCTCAAGATTTTAGCATTATAGGTAACGAGGATATCTTCAATTTCAGCCTCTAGCCTGGACTCCGCCATTTGGACCTTTTCCTCGACCTCAGTCTCCACCTTCCAGACTTTAGCCATGGCCGCATCATGTTCGCCACGAAGCACTACGGCCTGTTCACAAGCCTCTTGGGATGCGCTATTTGCATCATCCCTCTCCTCGATGATTTTGGAAAATTTGGCTTTGAGCTCGTTAAGTTCTTTAAGGGCAGCATCCCGTTCAGCTGTGAAAGTGGTGTTTTGAAGGCCCACTCCTCCAACAAGGCAAAATGTGTTTGCCGCATCCTCTCCATTGTCAAGTTCGCCTCATCGGCCTTTTGGGTGGCCTCTATTTCTGACTTCCGAAAGGATTCAACCTCATCGTTAAGCACTTGAATAATCCGGTCCTTTCGAGACAACTTGTCTTCTAATTTCTCAATGGTATTCTCCTGCTCAAAGGCCATCTTCGATGCTTTCTATGTAGCTTTCCCTCACTCCTTGTACTGGGTGTAGATATCATGAATATAATCATGCATTATGTGCTCTGCTTCCGATGGAATTCTCTTTAAGTGAGGGAAAGGTGAACCCGTCAAAGCATAAGTTTGGAAAATCTTTCTTCAACTGAGCAATTCTAATAGCCTCTTCCTTGGTGGGCTCAGTAATGGCCTATTCAGCGACAATGGGGGTTTTGGCCTCATGTCTATGGCATTGTGATTCGGGCCTAGAGGTTTGAGAAGATGATTTTGATGAGGAGGCTCTACTGGATGTTTTCCATGGGTAGAAGGTTGTGTAGGGATTCGAGGAGGTGGAGAACGCGATCAGGATCGGTACCTTTGTTCTCTATCCCTATCTCTCTCATGATATTCATGGCTAGAGTACCTGCGATCGTGGTCTCTTTTTGTATCCCTCCTACGGGACTCATAGTATAAAGAAGATCGGCGAGCTTAACGAAGGCTCCCTAACATCGACCCTCGTTCGGACATTGTATCTGTAAGGTAAAAGAAGAAAAAGCTAATAGTCTCTAGAAGTGGACAGTTTAAGACTGGAAACCATGTAATGTCATGAATTGTATATGTATGTGCAACCCCCTGACCAACCAAAATGTCGGCCATGCTTGTGGGAAGAGACTCGCTTAAGTCTAAAGCATTTTGACCCCCTCCAATCTGGCGTCATGCTGAAATGACACATAATCCAGGATTGGGATATTGAAAAGCCCTTAGAAAAGTTTCTCCACTTGCGATGAAGGAGCCTCTGAAATTCTAATACCGAGAATAGGCAAAGACACGATTACGGATTTCCATCTCAAAGATTTGTGGCGTTTATGCGCTGCAGCCTTGACTTTTCTCCTTCCCTTAAGACTTTGAAAACTATCGGAAACCCCAGCCATGGGTTTGTCATCGGTAGGTGTATTTTCTTCCTCACTCTCTTCGGTTATTACGATCCTAGGCGCTCTATGTTTATCCCATTTCACCGGAGCCACCCTCAGCATTCCTTCAAGCCTAATGCTTTGATTTCGCTCAATTATCCCGACGGCCCTCAAATTTCTATTTATTAGCTCCGAGTCCATATCCCTCATTTCACTCGGCACTTCTTGAAGGACCCGCACTATTTGTTTAAAGTGTACACCTTCGGATCATGGAATTACGGTTGTAAAAGGAAAAAAAATATGAGATTCAGCATCGGTTAGGGCAAATTCATGAATTATTGAAGAAAATCGTGACATTTACGTCTGGCTAACCATCGACTGGCGAATCCTAGGGGACATTGAACATAGAACCATTCTGTCTTGAAATAGGTAAACTTGGTCTAAGAGCCCGTCACCACTTGACAGTTCATAATTACCACCAGAAATGTGAACGAAGGACTATCTCCCCGACTCTTAACATTAAATAGATATCTGATTTCGATCGGAATCGGGGGTCGAAAAAGATGCTCCATGAATACAATGAACATGCTACTCCGCAGCGCATATCTGTAGGGGTGTAGTTGTGAGGGGGCAGTTCCGAAAAAAGCAAACACTTCCCGAATATATTGGTTGAATGAGGGAAGCGTCCCAGTTATGCACGGGTGCCTGTTAAAGGCAGTAAACCCCTCCTGGGGAGCATGTGGTCTATCACTTGGCCCGGGTAATAAGACATCGTCCAACGACAAGCCGTGTCTTAGGCATATCCGTCCCAACATATCTTCGGAGACATTGGACGACATAGAACCTTGTGGGTTTGCAATGAAAGTTGCTCTTGGAAACTCGTCCGGAGCTGGATCGATGACCTCGGTCGCGATGGTCGGCGACTCTATTATTGGAAGAGATGAACTTTGGGTTTCTTGCTGTTGAGAACTTGTGGATTCCTTAGCTAACAAACTTATCAAAAATCATCATTAGATGAAAATATCTCCATGTTTCCCCAGTGTGAAGTGTGTGAATGTGTTGTGCGGTATAGTGCTACATATTACTTGAGAAATTCTACGGAATTTGAAAAAATATTAAAATGATAAGACTTCGAAATTCAACTAGAGTGACCATCACTACTGACCATCACAACCGTGCCATCCAGACTCTAGAGTCTGATCCGAGTTATGGTTTGTTAAGATTTTATTAAGTTACAGTTCCATTGACAAGCTTCGAAGGGCAGTCAAATATGCAGTTCAACGGTCAAGTCCAATCATGCTAGATTAAAGCTCGTCGGAGTCAGATGTTCAAATGTGCAAGGGTTTTCAAATTCACTAAGGTTCAACTCGTAATCGATCACCAAAGATCAAATTTTCATCGGTCAATAAAGTTGTTCGTTCCATCAAGATACGAATTCGAATTCGTATCGATCGCCTAAGCTGCCTCTGTATCTATTCCCTGGCACATAGTTCGTATCGATCGGAAATATTAGAATTCGTTTCGATCAAATGCAACCTCTTCGTATCAATCAACAAGTCTAAAGCCTTCGTATCGATCATCTCGAGTCGATACGAAAACTCCATCATCAGTCGATACGAAGAGCTCCACTTCACCATTTCGAAGTCCTATTATCTAGATTGATTCGAGCAACCCATCATCCCTCCATTGATACGAGATAGTTTTTCCAACCGATACGAAGTCGCATTCCGTCTGAATCGATATGAACTCACCCTTCGTCCATCATCGGTACGATGGCTCCTAGATTTCTTCTTCTCCAAATCGAACCGAGCTCCATCACCTCCTTTCTTGACCTTGCTCTATCTCACCTTTGGCCTCCTCGCAACCAGAATCGACCGCGGATATGGGAGGAATGGAATTAGCACTTAAGTCTCGTCATTTTAGTGTGAAGTTATTAATCAATTACCTAAATGAAGTAATTAGTTCGAAGTAATGATGAATTATCTTCTTTGCGGATGAAGGCATTGCAATTCTTTTTTCTCTTGTGTTCACGATCGATACGAAGGCAAGGAATAAAATTGGAGCTGATAAAATTTTCCTAAGTCCAAATGATATTTATATGGACGTGGGGTAAAGGCCAATGACGATTCATCTTCAGGTTAATATGACCGGTAACCACGGTTTTCAATTTTATCAATACGTAGAGTTGTCTTCATATCCTTCCACACGTATCGATACGAACGCCATTGCCAAGTCATGTTTAAACCGTTCGTTTCTCATCGATACAAGATGACAAGTTCGAGTTCATCACTTTGAAGACCATAGGAATTCAAATTCATTGATACGAAGAAATTTCATGAAACCGGCTAATTTCGAATTGATAACCATCGATACAAAAATCATGGCATAATTATATTTGGAAAAATCAACTCTATCGATGCGAAACACCGATTTCGTATCCATTAATTTCGAGACCCAAGACCTCATATCCATCGATACAAAGCATCTCGGAAGACCATTTCGTATCAATAGTCATCGATATGAAGCATGCATTCCAACTTGTCGAATCGATCCAGGAGAGGATCGATGGGAAAGAAATTACTTGAAACGACTATCGATCGTTGCTCCAACTCAAATTTCACATCGATTTAGGAGAACATCGATACGGAATTTGATGCAAGAAACTTATACCAACTCGCCAACGTACAAACATCGGTAAGAATTGAATACTCGCTTGATGACAATTACATTAACCAATCACTATCATACAACACTCAGTTACAACAATATATGGTACAACAATTGACAGTCAACAGTTCATGGTATATGCTTCTATTAATCAATAAAAGATTACAACTTTCGATTAGTAGAAAACAACCGTTTAACAAGTCAGACAGAACTTTTCAGAATGAAGATTGTGGCTTTTCAAAGCCCGTCATGTCCTCACAAGTCGTACTTTGAGGGGCAAATATTATCTCGCCTTTTGGCAAGGCCGTGATATCAAAAAAATTAGTTGGAAACCAAAAATAGTCATCCCGAAGATCGATTATACGAAGGTTCACTATGGACGTCGATAAATTTGATCCAAGTCCGGATCAAGCTATAATTAATATGACGAGACAAGCCAAGCTATGAAAGCCAACTCTTCAAATTTCAAGTCGATCGGAGGTCGTATGCTCAGGATATGATCGATACAACTTAAGTAATAATCTAATTCGTTCCATCAGCAGAAATACCTCGTTCGTATCCATCAACAGAAAGGCCTCATTCGTATCCATCAAGCCTCGACTGTTTGTGTCAATCAACTGAAAGGCCTTATTCGTATCCATCAAGCCTCGGATTTTCATATCCACCAATCAATATTGTTTCATATCCTCAGACAACCACTCTCTTTGTATCCATCAGCCAGTAACATCATTCCTAGTCCGCTTGGTCAACGGTTGCCATTTTCGTATTGATCCCTTTCTACCCATTTCGTATCGGTCAGCTAAGGGCGATATGAAGTGGAATGCGCAAAAGAGATACGAAGTGAGATGCAACCAACGGATACGAACAACGCGATGACAATCGATACGAACAGAGAATTGACGATCGATACGAACAAGACAGTTCTGATCGATACAAACAAGGCTCAATTGGTCGATGTGAGCAATATACACTCCAATGAAAGACTTAATCACTCGGCATGAAAAGTGAATCGATCCGAAGAGTTAGTGGCATGTCAAGTTGCAGGCACGTGCCTGAATCGATTCGAACAGATCGATACGAATGGCATCGAGACAAACTAGACAGCATACGAAAAACCCGAATTTGCATCGATCATAACTCACAATATACAAGTCCAAATGCCACCAAATTTTCACAGGAGCTTATGTACAACCTAAAGAATGTTCGTGCTCAATTTCAACTCGATTGGGTAAAATCCTAATCGATACGAAATGCGTTCGTATCGATCGCGTGGGCCCACCCACATGCTAGAAGAGGTCTTCCGATATCTGAGCGAGATATTTGCAATCTATGCATATAAATAGCGTCCTAGAGCCTACAGAAAAGAGAACTTTTAGCTCTCGTACGTCTAGACTCTGCCGAAACCATTTTTGTACTCATAGATCACTGTTGTACTCAAAATCTTCTGCTGTAATCCACTGTAATCAGTTGTAGTCAACAAGCAAACATCAATAAAATCATCAATTTCATAGTTCATGTAGGCGATACGCCGAACCACTCTAAATCTCTGTGTTTCTGCGTGTTTTTCTTATCTGTTTTTGAAGTGTTTGTTAGATAATCCTCATTTTACATTTACTTTCTTTGCTTTATCTCTTCAAATACTTCCATAGAGTGTTGTGTCCAATTTTGGTACAAACATCTATTAAAAGCATTTTTTTCACCAAATCTCATTCTTTGTCAAGTTTCTATTATATGGCAATATAATTTTGTCCAAATCTTTTTAGAAAACTACCACAACCAATTTTACTTTCCCAAAATATATATCAACTTTTATTAATTAATATCATTAATTAGTTGCTAATTTAAATACTTATCTGGTATAATAAATTCATAATAAATCATAGCCAGCTGGGAAAAGTCCTAAAAAATCACAGAAATTCAGAATTAACATATTATTTCATTTACCAAAAATTTTGGAACCAAAATTATTATCTAATTATTTTTAATAATTGAAACCCGAAATAAAAGTTATTTCCTTCAAAAAATATTCATTTTAACTTGAAAAGTTATGAAATTAAAAAATCATCTCCAAAATAATGTTTTGCTATACATATCAGAAAATCAAATCGAGTGGGGATTAATAACTTAGGTTTTACCCTTAAAAATCATTCAAATAATTTCATAAAAATTTCATAATTCATTATTCTATTTGAATTATGAAATTAAAAACACATCGGATATTACCTATAGCCGAATTCGAAAAATAATAATGGAGATGGTTCACTTATTATTCACCTTAATTCAGAGGAAGGATATGAGATTTGATGGTGTTTAGCTTCCCTAAGATTTATCTTTTGAATCCCTTTTGATTTCCTCTTCCTTCTACCTTGATTAATGGCCTTCCCGATTTCTTCTTTGTGATTATTTTCGGATGTAGAATAAGAATTAATAAGAGGGTGAGGGTTTAAGGGATAAAATATGAATCTATTTCTATTTTTCCCTCCTCATATATTCTTTTATATGTTAAGTTTTAAAACAATCTTATTAGTTAATTAGTTAAGGCCTAACCCAATTAATTATCAAATCTCATCCCTGTGTCCCACTACATAATTTTATCTAATCTATCCAATTAAATTTCTTGAATAATGTTAAACCAAAATTAAGGATTTTATAGGCTTCTTGCCTTAAAGAATTTCATCCTCAAAATTTAATAAGAACTACATAATAATTATATCAAACATGCAAACAATGCTAGTATATCCTACCAGATACAAAGTCTATATACAACAAATATAGAACATACCATCATGACAATTGAGGATTAGTATCCCTGATCTCGTCCTCTGTCTTCTAAGTACAATTTTTCACATTGTCATTCCACTTGACTTTCACTAACTTGACTGTCTTGTTCCTTAACTTCTTCTCATGTCTGGCCACAACATAAACTAGTTGTTTTACAGAAGTCAGATATGATTCCACTTTTAAATCTTCCAATGCAGTCAGAGCAATATTAGTCTCTAGATCATGCACATACTTTCTAAGATGAGAAACATGAAACACTTTATGGACTCCTATCACACTACCCGGTAACTCTACCAGGTACGCGATTTTTTCGATCCTCTCTATAATAGGGAAAGGTCCTACATATCTCGATACCAGTTTCCTTGACTTTCCAAACCGTATCACACCCTTTATTGGTTATACTTTAATGAAAACATGATTTCCAACTGAGAACTCTAAATCTTTATGCCTCTTTACTACATAACTTTTCTGACTAAATCGAGTTTCCTTCATCCTAATTCAGACTAACTCAATCTTCTATGTGGCTTCTCTTACCATATCTGAACTAAGGACTAATCTGTGTCTAGTCTAGAACTTACATGCTAGCGATTTGCACAGCCTTTTATACAAAGCTTCAAAACGCACCATTCCTATACTAGTCTGATAACTATTATTATAGAAAAACTCAACTAAGTGCAATGGTTTTCCCATGACCCACCAAAATCTAGTACAACTCTCAACAAATTTCAAGTACCTTATTGACTCGCTTTGTCTGTCCATTCATTTATGGGTGATGAGCGGTACTCATCTTAAGCTTGGTACCTAACACTTCTTATAGATTCTTTCAGAATTCACTAGTGAGCAATGCATCTATGTCATTGACTATACTATTAGGAATTCCATGCAGTCTAACAAAATTCTTCATAAACAACTTAGTCAATACAGGTGCTGTCCTAATTAACTTAACAGGAATGAAATATGCACTCTTGGTCAGTCTATCCTCTTTAACCCAAATATTTCACTTTCTCTGTTCCACCTTGGCAACCCGTCAATAAAATTCATGAAAATAGAATCCCATTTTCAAATCGGTGTATCTAAAGGCTGAAGCAACCCACTTGACTTCTAATGCTCGGCTTTAACTTACTAGCAATTCAAACGTTGTCTACCCAAGAGCCTACATCCCTTTTCGTACCTTTCTAGAAGAAACTTCTCTTCATATCCTGATACATATTAGTTCCTCCAAGATGTATAGTAAACTTCGATTGATGACACTTCCTAAGAACTTCCTTCTTGAGGTCACCAATATCTGGAATACATAACCGTCTATAACAACCCACACTTCAATGGACCTAGATTTTCGCTAAGCCAAAAATCCAAGTCCGCTAAAATACGGATAGTTAGCTTGGTATCCTGCAAAAGAGAAGCTATATCATAGCATTAAAAGTAATAACTCATAGCGGAAATAAGTAAATAAAATAGATCGTAATAATCACTGACCCAGAATTGACACCACAAATGTCAAGTGCCTTAGCCAGAACATCGCTTCCATTACCGTACCTGCCCTTCTAAATCTCGTGGGTTGTAATAAGGAAGGGGTCAGAACAACGTTTGGTAATTAGTCGGAACAACATTCTGGTGACTACTAAATTATATGTCGATTTACCTTCCAAAAAATCCCTTTTCTTTTCAGAACCTACATTTTCATTTTTCTTTTCTTTTATTTAGTAGCTAGTTAAATAAATTTTCATAATTTCTTACTTAACTTTCAGTTTCAACTATTTTCTCTTCCCTCGCATTAGCTAAGTGACCTTCTTTGAAGTTTCCCTTTTACCGCTTTCCCATTCATTGCGGTCCACTTAGAAAACACATAAAAGGGAACATTTCCCTGAATGAAGTAATCCATAGCAATAATTAATGCTTACAACCCACAAAAAGAAAAGCAAACACTGGAAGGAAACATAACACCACAAACTACTACTTCAAGAATAGACCTTGGTAACATGTCATCCCGCTACAACAATCTTCATATCTTATCCTTCCTTTATTACTTATGATGAATAAGGTCTATTCATCTCTTCTATTCTATACCTAATTATGGAATAACTATGCCTCTTCTCACTACATTGGATAAGGAATACAACCTATGAAATCTCCATATTAAGTGGCAATTAAGTTTGGGGAAATAACCTTCCAATTCCCCTCTTGCTTCCCCAGTTTGAGTCTATCAATATCCTCCATGTGTGCTTATCATCTCGTTACCATCTATTACTATCTTCTCGTTATCCCAATCTTTTAATGGTAACCTCGATCCTTGGTATTTCCTTTATCCATAAGCCTCCTATAAGCATATCCTAAAACTTATAGAAGTGTACCTCAATACCCTCTTTATGGCTTACACATATCAACATAACATTCTTAGGCTCTTTTAGTGTCCCACACACTCTATGGGATTTCTTGTTCTATTCTCAAAGTAGTCATAGCTATCTCCTTCATAGTCTTCTTCTTTTAGCCTTCTCACCTATGCACTAATTCCTATCTACTCCACATTTAAAATTCTGGTTTGGTCTTTATTATTTAAAAAAAACTAAAACTTTAAAATTTTGAAATATTTAATCACAAAACTCCTATCCTTAAAAGTGCTACTTAGAAACTTTTATTAAATCCAAAAATACTTGATGTTATTAAACTTTTCAAAATTTGCATTTTAAGTTTTTTGAATTTAACTTATTTGCTAAACTGTAAAGGAGAACATTAACAATTCTAAGTTTAAAATCAAATCACCCTTTTCTTTTAAAGACCATTCCAAATTTTGTTAAAAATTTGAGATTTTTAGTTCAATTATTTATTAAGTTTTTCTTACGAATTTTTTTATTTATTTCCACTAAACCATTTCTTTCAAAAGTATAATTTACATAATTATAAAACATCTTTCATACCTTTTTAGTTTCCACCAGACCAAACCATTTCTTTCAAAAGCATACTTTTATTAAAAAAGTTTTTCTCATTTTTAAAAAATTTCTTATTGTGGGGCTGGACTCAAAGTGGACTTTTAACTATTTTCTCCAGAAATCCTTCTTTCCAAATCCAAAAATCCAATCATTAATTAGGAGTGACTATTTCACACCCTTCCTTTGGAACTTCCGTATCTTCAATTATCTATAACATATGGATTCATATTTTCCCTTTATTTGGACCTATTGTACATCATCAATCGACAATCATATGAGGAACTATTATCATTGGGCTACTGAGGCCCAACTAGGGAGTAATGTACCATCCAACTTTAGGGATTTTCCATATATAACTATTCTAAAGGGTCTAACATATATTATGCTTATAGGAAAAATACAAATATGTTCACTCAACATTACTTTATTTTTATTCGATAATGGACAAAGCTAAGCTCTGGTACCAAATGAAACGACCCGCACTCCAGTGGGTCCAAATTTTCGCTAACCCGTAAACCTAAGTCCACTAAATATGGGTCGTTTGGTTTGTATCCTGCAAAAGAGAAGCTATATCAGAGAACTAAGGGTAATAACTCACAGCAGAAATAAGTAAATATGATAGATCATAATAATCACTGACCCAGAATTGACACCTCAAATGTCAAGTGCCTTAGCCAGACCATTGCTCCAAGCCATACCAGTATCTTCCTTTCTAAATCCAGTGGGTTGTAATGAGAAGGGGGTCAGAACAATGTTCTGATGACTAGTAAATTATATATCTTATGCATAACACTAGTTTATGCCAAGTTTTCACCATTTCTTATTATGCTAGATTTATCAATAGTCGCTATGACTCCGTCGCTGCGTACAAACCATTACCAACTACACCATGTAGATATTTATCTATATATAGAAGTATATGTCCCTTTGTCCACTAGTGGACCTAAATACTATCCCCACTAGTATCTATCGCTCAACACCTAATAAGGATTCATCACCTCACTTCATCATGATCATCATATAACTCGAGGAAATCCTATAGTGCACACCGACGACCTCCAACCATAAGGTCCTATATTTTTTTGGGGTTTTCACCTTTGTCTGCTTCATATATCATGGATTTCTGACCCTATGCACCTCTACCCCATCCGTATTTTAGAAGGGATCTATGATATGAGTTAACTAGCCTTGCCCTACTAAACGGGCTGACAACCAATTGTGGCGATGCATAACCTAACTGAATCGATCCTGGTGGGTGGAAGAGATAAGTTAGGCGTAAACCTGTCATTCTCGTTGACCGCAAGGACCAACGTCGAGCTTGCTAAATAAGCAACTCCTACCCTTTGTTTTGGTACCTATGCATGCCAGTCTTTTCATGCCCTGTTGCATAAGTCTAATCCCGCCCATATACCTTTAAATTCCCTAGTGCAATCAAGGCAATATCCTCCTTTAATAAATTGAAGCAGACTGCCAGTGCTAGTACAGTCTCACCATCCGTAAAAGGTCTGCCCATTGCCTGCAATTATGGAGGTTCCTTTCCAAGAACCCACAGAGTTGAAGGCATCCCTTCATCCATATGCAAGTGTATACTATCCACGGGTCATATTGGTTGGATATGTTTCTAGCATCCCAACCCAGTCTAATGAACTTAAGTCATCTATTCTCTATAATCATAACAAACAAGTTTTAATTATTCACAACTATCATAAACTCATATCTGAGGCTACATATATAATTATTTCATATTCATGTATATTTATTCTTCTTACATTTTCTTTACCGCCTCTACATCTTTTATGTTTGACCATAGGTCTTCATTTTACTATGAGTTTAGCTTTTCACTTATCAAATTCATTTACCGCTTCTCATTTTCTGTCATCAACATCGTTGGTACTACATTCATTAGTTCAACTTCGATTTCTATTCCATTTCACTTAATTACTAGACTTAATCCAGACATCTTTCAATTTGCTTGTTTTAAGCAAACTAATCAATTTCATTCAATTATCATACTTAATCCAGTCATTAATTTCATTTTCTAGCTTCATTTTCTTGGAAATCACCCAAACTTCCTTTTTCATTGGTTTTCACTTTATTAACGTTTTAGTTTCATTTATTTAAATATTACACCTTTGGGATTTACTACATTTTAATAAATTGGAACCTAAACTTTAATAACTAATTGTTGCATAGTTTTCCATATTTTGTCACAAAGAGGTGGTTTGAGCGATATTTGTAATTACAAGGAATTCTCTTTTTATTTATTGAAAAAGAGAGTATAAAATATAATAACTACCGTTATTTTATGCATCTCTTTCTTTTATAGACATATATTTGTTCCTTGTCATTTCAAACATCACACTTTTGCTAAATTTAAACTTGATAGTATAGGAAATCCACTTACAATAATATACATTCCAATGAATTAAAATATCACCAGTCTAATTTAGTTTGTTTTCCAGTCTCAACCAGCAATATCAAATAAAGGGAAATCCTAATTCATTATGTTTCAATTAACTAATCCGACGTAAAATTGGTAGTTAAAACCATTCCGTAATTATAGAATTAAATCTAATCATTACGCTTCTATAATAATCAATACAAACTTATAGGCAAATTTAAGGTCTTCAACATTTCATACATATGAATTGGTTGCAATCTAAATTCAATTCTCAAACATATAGGGATAGAACTACAACGATATAATCTTGTATTATATAAAAATATATAATATTCTCACCATTAATTAACGCTTTCAAATACCTAGATATAATCCACATCTAAACCTGTTATCTGTATTCTCCAATTTGACTCCCTATTTGGCTTAACATACAATATTTGTACAGATCTCATTAGAAATTGGATTAGGGAAAAGAGATTTAGATTTGTTAAATAGAACCAGATCTAAAAGTTTACCTTTGATATAGAAACCTGATTTGAACCTATTTGTTATCCTCTATTCTTTTCCAAAGTGTATCAGTGCAATCTAGATCTATTTTTATGTATTTAAAATTTTGGAGGAGAAAGGAAAATGGAAGAGCTTCCGCACTCATCAGTAAAATAGCGAGTTGAAAATGAATCCCTAGGTTCAGCGCTAACCGTTAGACTAAAATAGATTAAATCCGGGCCACACAACCTTAACTTATAGCCGCCACCAAAACAAGGCGGATCGACCATCACCTGACCTAAGTTGGCCACTCATGGTCGATCGTGCCTTGGTCTTGGTCGACCTGACTAGGCCAAAGTAGTGTATTTTTTAGCGTTGGTTGATTTAATTGATTTGTTTCTATTTATTATCCAATTAACGCTAACCAACGTTATCTTATGCCTTAATTAATTTTCTTAAACATAAACCAACTGTTAACATTAATGGTGTTAATCAATCATTAATTTCAAATTATTTTCTTAATTACGTATATAACTATTTTCAACTATGAAAATTCAAACATTGATAACTTTTTCATTTAACTCTAATTTGAAAAGTTTTAATATGAAAATTGATTAGAAAATCTCCATGAATCCAATGGTACAAGTTTCGTAGCAAAATTCCAACATTTACAAAAATCTATTTTCACAGTTTATTATTTATTAATTAATTTCTATTTTAATTAAGTAATATAAAAATGTCGGATTTTACATTCTTTCTTTTTGAAAGAATTTTATCCCCGAAATTTCATAAGGGTTCGATCATGTACATCGCACGTTCATTCTACACTAATTAGTGTACAACCAATTTTACAATAATTCGTGTACATGTGCACAGTGCATCACAATACATATAATATGTTTGAACAACGATGTTTAATCGACGCCTCCTATATAAATGATTGCCTTTTAAATCAGTTTCAAAAATATGATGCTGACATCCTAAATATACTGACACTTCTACATGAATGCAACTTTTTGAAACATCAAAACAGTTTTTCATCCAGATTTTCCTACACTTCTACGAGTAGAAGCATAGTTCAACCAATTTTTCATCCAATTCTTACCATTCAATTTCCTAGCACACCATGGCTAACATCCAAATTTAGAAAAATTTAGTTTTCTAAACCTATTTTCTTATGCTTGGAAAGGGTCTAGTTAGAAATTCACCATTCACTTATGTAACCTTTTTCCATTGTACCATGAGATCTACTCCTTTGCATTCAATCCTTTTTCCTACTTTCCTAAGTACAATTGCATAAGTAAGTTTTATTTTAAAGTTCAAAGATATCGTTGTTCCAAAAATCATCTTTTAAATTTCCCACGTTGATAAGGTTCCTCAAAAAATTTCCATAAACAAAACAGCTTCCTTATCGCTCATCGTATCCATTTTACTGCAACAACCGCTATGTAGTAAAATCTACGCTAATCAACTTATCGACTATTCCCCAATTTCAACATGTAGTATTTTAAAAAATTTAACACTTAAAATCCTTAACTTCTAAAATCTTTTCAAAGATACGTATATATTTATATTTATAATGAAAACTTTTCATAAAGTATTTCTTTTTCAAAATATATGTATAATTACATTTTTTACAAATAACTTTTCCACATTTTTGATATCAGGATTTAATCAACCATCCATCGCCCATAACGGATTTTACTTAATTGCACTGTAAATTTTAAATTCTCAAAAACCTTTCCTTCTTATCAATACCAACCAACACACATATTCAACTTTAAATTTCAGTCTTTGAGGAACATGAACATTTACCCGTGGCTTACCTCTCCGTACTCCTGTCCTCCATCTACTGAAATTTACCTTCCAAAAAATCCCTGTTCATTTTAGAGCCTCATTTATTTTATTTTATTTAGTAATCAATTAAATAAATTTTCTTGATTATTACTTAACTTTCAATTTCAACTATTTCTCCCCTCATTAGGTGTATGACCTTACTTGAAATTTCCTTCTTATTACTTTCTCAATCATTGCCATCCACCCAGAAAACACATAAAAAGAAATATTTCCCTAAATGTACGCATTCCATACAACAACTAACGCTTACAACCCAGAAAAGAAAAACTAACACTGGAAGTAAACACAACACCACCAACTACTACTGCTACAAGAACGTTAACAATTTTAAGTTTAAAATCAAATTAGCCTTTTCTTTTAAAGACCAATCCAACTCTTACTAAAAATTTGGGATTTTAGTTCAACCATTTAATTAAGTTTTTCTTCCAAAAAAACTTATTTATTTCTACCAAACCATTTCTTTCAAAAGTACACGTTACATGTTTCTAAAACATCTTTCATACTTTTTAAATTATAAAAATTAGAGTAAATAAGAACAATCCTCATCCTATCACCTTCCTTACATCTCATACTCTCCCTACATCCAATATTTGGAAGAGTTTCTAACATCATGAAAGGGGGACTTCTAACAAATATTAGCAATAAATGTGCATAACAATGGAAAATGACCATTTTTCTTTGTTCTACTTCTCTAATTAGGTTACTGGCATTGTTTTAATATAATTTACTAACACTTTTTGTTATACCTAAGATTCCTATAATTTAATATATTGGAACTACATTTCCCTCCAAGAGGAATTGTTAATGTTATAACTCTCTCTGAATTGCTTAAAAGAGGAATCGTGTTTCATATGAAATTACAAGGAATTATATTTCATTTACTTTATTGAAATAGACACCACAAAATACAATATTTTGTACATCTCTTCCTTTGCATTTACATTACTTATCATTTCAAACAAAACATCTTTACTTGTAACTTGATTGATTCATAGAAACTTATTGTGTTACCTTTTTTCATTCCAATGAATTAAAATATGTCCAATCATAACCTAATTAGAATAAGCTAAATCTCTGTTTCATTTATACTTCCTAACTTCATACCACTTAGTTCTTCAGCCCAAACTACACTAATTTCAACTGTTTTTCTCTTAATTTACCATCCTTTTTCTTAAACTATTGTAGTGCAGCTACTTATAGCTTAATTTTTATGACCCTAAATTTTCTTTTCTATAGCATTCACCATTCCAATTTATATACCACTCATATTGTCCACCCATACAAATAATTTTCATATCTTAAAAACTTTCATTACATAGAAAGATTCACGAGCTATATTGCTCTATCATTTGTTTTCAAAAGAAAACAATCTCTTATAAAATTTCCTTTATCGAAATCAAATTAGCCAAATATATATACTTTCTTGGAAGATCTTTATTATATACACATATTTTTCAAAAATTCAACACTCCTTAGTTTCATTAAAAGTCCTCTTGAAGTATACAATTTATACTTTTTCTCATTTTCCAAAATTTCTTGTTGTTAGGTTGGACTCAAAGTGGACCTCTAACTATTTTCTCAAGACATCCTATTTTCCAAATCCAAAAATCCAATCATAAATTAGGAGTGACTATTTCACACTCTTTCTTAGGAACTTCCATATCTTCCATTTTCTATAACATATGGATTCATGTTCCCCCTTTATTTGGGCCTACTATACATCATTAATCGAAAATCATACGAGGAACTACAATTATTGGGCTACTAAGGCCTAACTAGGGAGTTCCGTACCATCCAGCTTTAAGGATTTTCCATATGTAATTATTCAATATATAGGGTCTAACATATATTATATTTATAGGAAAAACACAAATATGTACACTCAATGTTTCCTAATTATTTCAAGAATCCACTAACCATAACTCTAATACCAAATGTGACAACCCGCATTCTAGAGGGCCTAGATTTTCGCTAACCCGAAAAACCAACTCCACTAAAATACAAATCTTTGGTTGGTATCCTTCAATAGAGAAGCTATATCAGAACACTAATGGTAATAACTCATAGTAGAAATAATTAAATATAATAGATCATAATAATCACTGACCCATAATTGACACCTCAAATGTCAAGTGCCTCAGCCAGACCATATATATATATATATATTATTGTGAAATAAATGTAATATATTTTAAAGTTTATACATATATATGTTATTGTGAAATAACAATTAACTATATAAAATTATGGTAAAACTCCTATAAGTATATTTGATTTAGAAATCAATCTTTAATTATTTTATATAAATATTTGTTTTAATTGATTAAAGAACTATTTTAATGAAATTTTATTATTTCAGTGTTTGAATCAAAATTGGGATTTAAGTATGATTTCCATATCTTTTGATTTCTCATATCAAATTCAGAGTTTTGATATGATGAGTGATTCATCATTGAGTTTGATTTGATTGATGAATTTAGCATGATACGACGATGACATCCTTGATATGATTGTCTTATATTTCATTTCCATGTAATGAGAAATCTAGATAAACAGATTAGTAAAACTGACTGGGATGGGAAATTTGGTAATACTTTTCCAGCTAATCATCGGACTTATCATATAGAGATATCTAGTATGGATCGAGTGAAGTTTATGGTCATTGAAAAATTATTTGAGTGACATGCGATGGTATGGGATGCCTTTATGTTATTTTTTTGATTATTCATCATAAGTAAGTGTCACTCAAATGGATATTACATTTATGGGTCCATGTGATACTTGATGAGTAGGATCATATTGTTAGATATTGACTTATGGGAGCCGTGTTTCGACTTATTATTAGAGATATGCGAAGTAATATGGTATAAGTACTATATAACCACCACATTGTGTCTAACTTCTTTTATTTTCGAGAGTGGACCAGATTGGCCAGTATCCACACTGGCAGCTTGATCGTAGGGTCACGGTCTAGATCCATGACACCATTATTATGGGTCCCTTCGATAAGTGTTGTGTTATGTCCCTTTTGATGCTCATCACGGTGTTGGTAGTAGTAGATAGGTTGTCGGCCACAGCCCCTTGTGTTGCATAGGTCAACAGTTTGTTACTATTCGGAGCAAAGCAAGGTCATGACGGGGCTACACATAGAAGAGCTACTGGTGGATGGGGTCACAATGTCCGTTTAGGTAACTAAAGACCGTAAGAGTAGACAACACCCTATGGTAGACGAGTGGACGTAGGTTCCTGGAGTAGACTTGCAGTAGGCAGCTATTGTTATCCTGCCTTTTGGAAAGGCCGAGATATCAAGGAATTGAATAAAAACCAAGGATCGTTCATCCCGAATGTTGAGTATGTGCAAGATTGCTATGGATTTCGATGAATTTTGTCTGAGTTCGGATCAACCTACAATTGATATGACATGACAAGCAAAGCTATGAAAGCCAACATTCCAAGTTTCAAGTTGATCAGAGTCCGTATGCTCAAGCTATGATCGATACGAGTCAAGCAGGCAGATGGTTCGAATCGGTCAGGACACATCACTTCGCATCCATCACTGTGGAAACTTCACATCCATCTTAAAGCCATGGTTCGAATCGATCGACTATTGCCCATTTCGCATCGATCGGTCTTTCTCTGGTTCGTTTCGATAAAGCAGAGCACACTTCGTATCGATCAGCAGTCAGATGGAGTCTACTTCGTCTCCATATGGAACCTCCTGCTTCCTATCCACCAGGCAATTATTGTTCGTATCCATCAATCAAATAGGAAGGGACCCTCTTTGTAACGATCTAGTTCGATTCCATCAAATATACATGATTTCTTATCGATCAGGAGTGTAACGACCCGGATTTTTGACGGCTAATTTGCAATATTTAAATTGGATTTAAATATTTAATTTGAACTTTAATTTGATTTTAACATGAACAGTTTGGTTTTATATGATAGAAAGGATTTAGAATTTAAAAATAACGACCTGTTGAATTAATTAATTATTAAAATAGTAATTGAATATCGGGTAAAATGCTAAATCGAGGGTAGTAAGCTTGTTTAAAATATTTTAAAGGCTTACAGAATTTATATTAATAATACTGAAAATAATAGATGAGTTAAAATTTGAATTTAACATTGGTTTGTCCGATTTTAAAATTTCAACGTTTAAATTAATATTTAAAAATAGCCTTTCGAGGCACAGTCTCGGAAATCGACGAAACCAGTTCCGTTGGATCCGTAATATTGAATTATTATCGGATTTCAAATTTCGTAATTTTCGGAGCTATCGTGTGATCGTACGATAAGCAAACGCGCTAAAATTTAATTGAAATTCGAGAAGATTTAAATATAAAGTTTAAAATAAAATAATTAACCTAGCTTCCTCAACACACTTTCATCCCATCAGAACACTATTGTTCGTATTCTCCTATACGCTTTCTTTTTTTAAAAAAAATCGCGATACTTTCTGTTTCTTGCTTCGGTCAGAAAACTAAAATTAATGGCTGCCTTTCCTTTCTTTTTATCGCAGAACCAAACCAGTCATATTCGTTTTTTTTCGAAACCCTCCTCGTTTCACTTTTTCTTCCTAATACCGATTCATCGCTTTCATTAAAAAATAATAATAAATAAAACCTAGCTTGAAATCGTAATCGAATGGGGGGGAGAGCACGCGAATCAATTCGCATTCGTGCTTTAAGCCATGTCGCGATTTTGTGGAGTTTGCACGGCAATTGGAGGCGCGTCGCGGTGATGGCTTGGTTCGAGCTTTCGGCGGCGGTGCTAGCAAGTTACGGCTTGGAGGTGACGTCGACTTCGACGTTGGGAAGATCGATGAGACGCGAGGCCGTAGGCATGGGTTGACCGCGTCGATACCGTGGGTGATGCGGTGGCAGTGGAGGCCGTATGCATGGAAGGTCGCGCGGTGGTTCTGGGCTTGGGTTTTTTTTTCGAGCAGTGAGGTATATCTGTAATTTTCTATTTAATTTAATAAGTATATACACATAGATTAGAAATATATATATTTTACAGTAAAAGATATATGTTGGTAATTTCTAAGTTTAATACATCTATGTATATTCATATGTAGATTAGGAAGATCTTAACAGTAAGATAAAGCTTAAAAAAATATTACAGCAAAGTAATTTGTTCTGTTAAGCGGTTTGATTAAAATATTAAGTTACTCTTGTTTTAACTTTAATATTTATAGGTAAAACAGAAATTTATTATAGATTTTGAGAAACAAATATAAGAATTTATATAAAATAGATTTTATGAAATCTATATAGAATTTTTATAAGTATATAGGTAGTTCAAGGAAAAATAAATATACGTCTTTACATTTTTAAAGTTACTAGTTTACTTGGAAATAATGAATTACGGTAATTAACTCGTTTAATTAACTTATTTAATTATTTTAGTCACTAAAAGATTTTTTTATAAAGGAGGATTAGTTTAAAATTTAATTATTTGTTGAAATAAATCATTGGTTAAAAATAAATTATTATAGTTAAAGAATAAATTTATTAAACAACAAATAATTATTCAATTGGTCCACATATTAATAAAATTCATACAATTGTTATTCAAGGTCAAAAGTATGGAAAACAAGTCGAGATTGGAAAAGATTGCAACTTAAAAGCAAGGTGAGATTTTCTCACTCATTTGGATGCCCTAGATTAAATTTAAAAGTTAAATTTAAATCATTGGATGTGTTTGGTTGATAATAATTTATTCACTGAATGATATTATAGACCCATATACCGTGATATCCCACTTTGAAGTGGAATTGATATGTTATTGTCTAACATTTGTGGATGCAGCTAAAACAGGTTGGAGGGATCCAACAGGATTCCTCAAGGATATTTATTTATTATATATATATGTTGTCATATGACAGGATGAATGAATTGATATGGAATTGCATGCGAATTGAATTATATAGTGTTAAATAACATGGAAATTGGAATTTACTAATTTTTAAATGCTATAAATAATTTAATTGAAGGGAGTTAAATGAAACTTAAATTAAAAGAATATTTCTTTAGGATTTGGATTTACTTCTATTGAGAATAAAATAAAATAAAAAAATATTTATTACTGTGGTTATACTTAAATTGGTTAAAGTTGAGTTTGGGAAAAATTAAATTATACTTAAAAGATTCGAAGAAATATTGGAATCAATGAATGGATTTAAAGTAAAGCAGAACTTTATTAAGAAATAAAATAAAAGAACTTTATTAAGAAATGAAATGGAATTTTATTAAGGAACAATATGTAATTTTATTGAGAATAAAATTATAAAGATAAAATTTTGAATAAATTGTTTTTTTATAAATAATGAAAACTCAGGGAAATTATAAATTTATAAAAGGAGTTTATAAATGAGATAGAAAGTATCAACGAATGCGTAATGGGATAAGTCATGGCGAGAAATTAATTTGAGTTATGAAAATTGGTTTTGGAAGGAAATAGTTGAATATTTCTAGAAGTAAGAAATGAGGACATGGTCAAGAGGAATTTATGAGTGAATATTGGATTTTTTAAAAATATAAATTTGTTTTAGAGGAATATTTTTAAAAATTACTATACTATATAATTTGTAAAGAACTATTATCTATATTTAGAATATTTCGAAAAAGTTATTTTAATGCTTAGTATTTATTATAATAAATTATAGTTTTCTAAACAAGCTTTGAAAATTTATTAATAACTGGATATGAAGTAAATTTTTACCTTAAACCATAATTTGAAATAAAACCATTATTCTTACTTTATAAGTCAAGATGTTTTCAAAAATGTTTTGAAAATCCAATTATAAATCCTCTTGAAGTAAAGCAAGTGTAATTAATTTGAATAAGATCTTTAGGGAAGATTTTATAGAGGGTTATGAGAACTTGAATAAATCCCAAGTTTAAGATTAGTGAATTTCTAGGTGAGATAAAATTCACAAGAAAGGCAGGAATGAAACCTGAAATATTAATAAGCTAAATGGCTTTGGAAAATTTACAAATGAGACTGTAAATAATTTTTGAGGAACGAAATAAGAGATAAAGGAATATTTTCCAAGTTTTAAGAACTATTGAAGTGGGAAAATATTATAAATGATTGGCAAAGACTTAAATGGTTTCACGAGAAATAGAGTGAATTGAATCTAATTTCAAGGCATTGAAATATGAAGATAATATCTTAAGTAGATATTTGAGGTAAATAATTTGAGGAAATTATTTGATGGTTGCTTGTGAATGATTAATTGATAGTTAAATAACCGAATATCAATATTGGACAATGCGCTGATCGTTTCGAAGAGTCTGGGATCGGATTTAATTATTCGAAAACCACTTCGATCCGGTTTGAACGATTACGAATGAAGACCGTGAAGAGTTGAAGACGGTGATTTGGTTTGTCCAGACCCAGGGCAACTTGTATGGATTGAATGCTTTCAGAACATCGTCAGGGGGACGATGAGCATTCTAAGTGGGACTCGTTCTTGAAAAGGTAACGCTTAGCCTCAAGCCTCATCAACCGAGAATGGCTAAAACAGGGGAGGTGCAGCAAGGCTTCGTGGGTAGCCTCCACTGGAGAGTAAGGTTTCCCCTGTCTAGATGTCCCTTTTTATTTCGGCTTAGTGGGTGGTTGGTCGCGCCAACCACGGGGTGATCTTGCTTGGGACTGTCCAGTAAGGGATGGTTCCCGTCTTGTGTTGCAGGGGAGTTAGGGTGGCTCCTCGGTACTCTGATCTAGACCAGGTACTGTGACGGGCGGTACCCCGGTATCCCTGCCATTGTATGTAATCCAATCTCCAATAAGCGCCTATACGGTTTTGATTGTGCCCAACTATTGCTGAAACGTGAGATGCAAGCATTTCAGCTAGATTCTATTTTACTTTCTATAGACACTATTATAATATCAGACGAATTTAATAAAAATGTATTGGCTATCGTAAGGTAAAAACCCGACATGTTTATTTGTGGCGTGGTCTTACGAGATGCTTTTGATTTTCAAAAGATTTTTGAAAATATTAATCCATTTGAGTGTGATTTCTCACGCTGGTTTTCCATACTGTCTCGGGTGTTGTTTTATATGATGCTCGGGTCAGAACGAGTTAAACATGTCTAGGTTATATGCTGGAGCTGAGGAGACGAGCTCGATGACAGAAAGTATTTCCGTATTTGTCTATTATTTCTGCTATGTATGATTATATAGTAGTTGTCTCTATATGGATGTTTGATGTACTCTGATGATGGTATGTATGTATATATATATATATATATATATATATATATATTTATAACAGTACAGATTTCTTATATTTAAAACTGTATTCTATATATTATATTTTGTTCCGCTGCGATGTGAGATTCTGATGTTGTTTTTATTTCTTCTTCTTCCACCTCTTCCTTCTTTTTCCCAAAGACTCGTACACTTATGCCACTTTGGACAGAACTATTATGGAATTTAGTTAGTTCAAAGGGGTACGGATTTGCGGGCCTTTACACTTGGTATCAGAGCTGAAAGGTTAAGCGAGAACCTTGGCTCTGGTGGGGATTACTCATTAGAGATAGAGTCATTAGTACTCTAGAATGAGTTGAGCGTATTAATAGTTATGAGTGCGTATTTGTTAGTGATCATAAAATGGTTTTATATTGTGTTGATCGATTTATTGAGTGGCATATGAACTTTCGTCAGCACAGTCTGCACAACTGGGCCGAAAGGGTTTCTAAACACTTGAATAGAACAATTCGACACAATATTGTTTTCGAAAGCGGGTAAATGAAATAATTTTACCCAAAATATATTTTGATATGAAAATAAATAATTTTCGGCAAATTATTATATGTAATTAAAGTGTTTGGATGATAGTATTATAGAAAAATAAGATTATAAGATTTAAAATGGCTTATATAACCAAGGAAAATATGAGATTGAATTTTTGAGTTAAAACTAAAATGAAGTCAAAAATAAGGAAAACATTAAATGTTGAATTTTGGAATTAAAATTTAAAGCGAAAAGTTAAAGATGGAAATTTAACTTGGATTAAAACTTGAACTTTAGTTAATGATTTGGAAGGGATAAATTAGTATATTTTAAATGAAGTTGAAATGAGAAATAAAACTTAAAGTGGGTTGAAATTAATTTAAGTTATGTGAATGGAAGTAAATTGATTTAAACTGAAAATAAAATTCAGTTGTATTTGAATTAAATTGAAATTTGAATTAAAAATGGGATTAGGTGATGAAACCCGAGTTATAAATAGAAATTCCATTGAAATGGTAAGTAAAATTAAATATGAATCACATGGGATTTGATCTAGATGAGTATCAAATAAATTGGAAATGAATTTAAGTAAGAAGTTGCAATAAATAAATGGACTTAAGATTTAAAATTTATGGAAAGGTGATTTCGAAGAAAGTGAAAGTTTATTGAATAAAATAGATTGGTAAAGTACCTTAAACTTTGGATGTGATTGGATGGTAAATAGCAAATTTAATTGGATTGAGAACTTTGATTGAACTGGAATTATCTCAAGCTAAGTTAATGTTTGAATTTGAATGAAGATGAGATGTAGATGACATTGTAATAAAACTCTCACATGGGTAAAATTCATAATAATGAAATGAGGTTGAATTTAATGTAAGATGAGTTAAGTGAAATTTGAATTTGAATAAATAAGACTTCGATAGCTTATAAAAGAATTGAGAAGCATTGAAATAAAAATATATACTTGGCTAAGTAAAAATGTATAAACCCGAATTAAAATAAAATGGGAATGTAGTTAACTGTAATGAATGGAAGTGTGAAGATAAATTAGAAGTGGGACTTATAAAATTAAGGCGGAATAAATAAGTCAAATAGAATTGTTTGAATTTGGGAAATGAATAGAAATCCGAACCTGAATTACAAAATAGAATTGAACCAAAGAAATTTAAATGAAGAGATTTTTGAAGCTAAAAAAATCAAGTATTGAATTATAAATTAGGAGTAAACTAATTTGGGATAAATTAGTAACTTGATTATGTGGATAAGCTTTGAATTGGTTAAGTAAAAGTTGAATGGTAAATTAATAAAATTGGATTGTGAAATAAAGTGAATGGGAGGAATAGGCCTTGAGTTATAAATATAAAATTCAACTTGGATTGGTTAGCAAATAAAATGAAATTAGATTAAATATAAATGCAGAAGTGCAAACAAAAGCCAATTATGTATGAATAAAGTGAAAATGGTCTTGTAATAAGTTAAATAAGTTCGAGAATGAATCGAACATGGGAATTGAAATTTTTAAATGAAATAATTAATCGAGCTAAGAAGTAAATGAAAGAGATTTAAATAAAATCAAATTAAATTGGAAAAGAATTTATGGGAAAATGAAATAAACTTAAGTTATGAAAATTAAATAATTTGAAGTAAATTAACTGAAGTCTAAAATTCAATGAAGCATGACTTATATAAATTTGGAACATGATTGTTAAATTTTAAGCATTGAAGTTGTCGAGCTTAATAAAAATGGTTTTGAATAAAATCAATGCAAATATATGGTTTAAAAAAATTTAGAATGGAATGAAATTTCATATAACTTGAGTTGGAATCAATTTTAAAACAGTTATAAAACTAAAGAAATTGTTTGTTTGAATGAGTATTGTCGAATTTACATAGAAATAATTGTTGTTGTCGTAAACAAGATTAAATAAAGTTCTATGGAATAATAGAAGTAAATAAACTTGATTTTTGAATAAATTGACATGAATACAAAATAGTTCGGATTAAGAATGAACTGAATAAAAGAATGATGTGAAAATCATTCCGAATTGGATAGGATGACATAAATCAAGTAAAAGCGACTGAATTAGTCTGGAAACCTTATTACTTGTTTATAAAACTTGATTCGCGTATAATTGTTTATAAAATATGGTTTTGAATTGATAAGAAGCAGAAATTGATTTTTGAAATCAATTAAATTGAAAATGGGTTTGTTTGGACATAATTATGAATTGAAGATAAGTAAATGAGTTGTAACTCACTTAAAGCTGAATGCAAATGGTATATAATCGATTAGAAACAAATTGAACTAAAGTTAGAAACCATACCAATTGCATACGTAAGTCATTTGGAATGCATTACTTATGTTATTGATTGTTGTGGTTGTTTGAATGAGTAAAATGTTATAGATTTCATAAGTTTGTTGCTTATATGTTTAAATTGAGTAAGTACAGGCACCAGAAGACTATATAGCGGGATTTTGGGCACGCAAATGCTTAAATAAATACGCTGCTTGCTTAAAATGCTAAATAAGGTACGCCTACGAAATACAAACTAGGAAATATGAACTGTTTTTGATTTTTCGACCGTGTGGGTCGATGTATATATATTTATATCTATTGTCAAATTGCAAAAGCTCCTCCGTACAAAGGGGACTCTACCAAAAAAATTCGGAAATTTTGGAAGTTAGAAATTTTTTGAAATTTTTGTTAACAACAAACGTTTTCAAATTGAAAATTGAAATAAACTAGTGAATGAAACTAATTTAAAATAATGACATGAATTTGTTATAAATGAAAAATAGAATTTAAATATTCAAAATTAAAGATAAATTGAATTCATATGGAAATGGAAGAATCAATTTGAATAGGAATAGATATAAACTAAAGTGGTAAGATGAAAATAAATATAAGAAACACATAAAATGCTTATACTAACTTAAGTAAGGAATGATGCATTCTCAATTGGGAATTGATATTTCAAATATAATCTAAAATAATATTTGAATGAATAGATATTGACATTTGTATGAAAGTCGATAAATTGTTTTTGAACACTGTGATTGGACATATTGCGGTATAAGATATGCAGGTAATAAAGGTAAAGAGAATTGATTTTGATTTCAGAAGATAAATTTGAAATGCTCGACAAAAAGTATGTATTTAAATTTCTATATGAAAATTGATTGGGATTTTGATCAAGCCACTTGGCTTTTTGTTTTCTTTTGGGTTTTTGGGAGGCCGTAGAGCCATTTTGTAGTTGTACCGAGCTAGCCGCGCAAAGGAGACGCTGGC
This sequence comes from Allium cepa, assembly GCA_030765085.1. Taxonomy (NCBI): domain Eukaryota; kingdom Viridiplantae; phylum Streptophyta; class Magnoliopsida; order Asparagales; family Amaryllidaceae; genus Allium; species Allium cepa. The sequence continues at coordinate 766,213,124 of CM060935.1, forward strand.
AAAAAAATTCGGGAATTTAGGGAGTTAGAAAAATTTTGAGAAAATTTCGATAATTCAAAATTTGGTTTTAAATTGAAACTTGAATGGTTAAACAAATAGTATAGTTTGAAACTAGGGAAAAATTTGGAAAGTTAATAAGAAGGGTAATGCGCCTTTTATTAAAAAGATAATTGGTAGGATGTTGAATTGTTGATTTTGGAAAAAAGTAACGGGAATTGGGGCATTCTTTCTAACTAGTAATTTCGGGGACGAAATTCTTTTAAGGGGAGAGAAATGTAACGACCCGGATTTTTGACGGCTAATTTGCAATATTTAAATTGGATTTAAATATTTAATTTGAACTTTAATTTGATTTTAATATGAAAAGTTTGGTTTTATATGATAGAAAGGATTCAGAATTTAAAAATAACGATCTATTGAATTAATTAATTATTAAAATAGTAATCGAATATCGGGTAAAATGCTAAATCGGGGGTAGTAAGCTTGTTTAAAATATTTTAAAGGCTTACAAAATTTATATTAATAATACTGAAAATAATAGATGAGTTAAAATTTGAATTTAACATTGGTTTGTCCGATTTTAAAATTTCATCGTTTAAATTAATATTTAAAAATAGCCTTTCGAGCCACAGTCTCGGAATTCGACGAAACTAGTTCCGTTGGATCCATAATATTGAATTATTATCGGATTTCAAATTTCGTAATTTTCGGAGCTACCGTGTGATCGTACGATAAGCAAATGCGCTAAAATTTAATTTAAATTCGAGAAGATTTAAATATGAAGTTTAAAATAAAATAATTAACCTAGCTTCCTCAACACACTTTCATCCCATCAGAACACTATTGTTCGTCTTCTCCTATACGCTTTCTTATTTTTAAAAAAAATCGCGATACTTTCTGTTTCTTGCTTCGATCAGAAAACTAAAATTAATGGCTGCCTTTCCTTTCTTTTTATCGCGGAACCAAACCAGTCATATTCGTTTTTTTCGAAACCCTCCTCGTTTCACTTTTTCTTCCTGATACCGATTCACGGCTTTCATTAAAAAATAATAATAAATAAAACCTAGCTTGAAATCGAAATCGAATGGGGGGGAGAGCATGCGAATCAATTCGCGTTCGTGCTTTAGGCCATGTTTCGATTTTGTGGAGTTTGCGCGGCAATTGGAGAAGCGTCGCGGTGATGGCTTGGCTCGAGCTTTCGGCGGCGGTGCTAGCAAGTTAGGGCTTGGAGGTGACGTCGACTTCGACGTTGGGAAGATCGATGAGACGCGAGGCCGTAGGCATGGGTAGACCGCGTCGATACTGTGGGTGATGCGGTGGCAGTGGAAGCCGTAGGCATGGAAGGTCGCGCGGTGGTTCTGGGCTCGGGTTTTTTTTCGAGCAGTGAGGTATATCTGTAATTTTCTATTTAATTTAATAAGTATATACACATAGATTAGAAATATATATATTTTACAGTAAAAGATATATGTGGGTAATTTCTAAGTTTAATACATCTATGTATATTCATATGTAGATTAGGAAGATCTTAACAGTAAGATAAAGCTTTAAAAAAAATTACAGCAAAGTAATTTGTTCTGTTAAGCGGTTTGATTAAAAATTAAGTTACTCTTGTTTTAACTTTAATATTTATAGGTAAAACAGAAATTTATTATTGATTTTGAGAAACAAATATAAGAATTTATATAAAATAGATTTTATGAAATCTATATAGAATTTTTATAAGTATATAGGTAGTTCAAGGAAAAATAAATATACGTCTTTACATTTTTAATGTTACTAGTTTACTTGGAAATAATGAATTACGGTAATTAACTTGTTTAATTAACTTATTTAATTATTTTAGTCACTAAAAGATTTTTTATAAAGGAGGATTAGTTTAAAATTTAATTATTTGTTGAAATAAATCATTGGTTAAAAATAAATTATTATAGTTAAAGAATAAATTTATTAAACGACAAATAATTATTCAATTGGTCCACATATTAATAAAATTCATACAATTGTTATTCAAGGTCAAAAGTATGGAAAACAAGTCGAGATTGGAAAAGGTTGCAACTTAAAAGCAAGGTAAGATTTTCTCACTCATTTGGATGCCCTAGATTAAATTTAAAAGTTAAATTTAAATCATTGGATGTGTTTAGTTGATAATAATTTATTCACTGAATGATATTATAGACCCATATACCGTGATATCCCACTTTGAAGTGGAATTGATATGTTATTGTCTAACATTTGTGGATGCAGGTAAAACAGGTTGGAGGGATCCAAAAGGATTCCTCAAAGATATTTATTTATTATATATATATGTTGTCATATGACAGGATGAATGAATTGATATGGAATTGCATGCGAATTGAATTATATTGTGTTAAATAACATGGAAATCGGAATTTACTAATTTTTAAATGCTATAAATAATTTAATTGAAGGAAGTTAAATGAAACTTAAATTAAAAGAATATTTCTTTAGGATTTGGATTTACTTCTATTGAGAATAAAATAAAATAAAAAAATAATATTTATTACTGTGGTTATACTTAAATTGGTTAAAGTTGAGTTTGGGAAAAATTAAATTATACTTGAAAGATTCAAAGAAATATTGGAATCAATGAATGGATTTAAAGTAAAACAGAACTTTATTAAGAAATAAAATAAAAGAACTTTATTAAGAAATGAAATGGAATTTTATTAAGGAACAATATGTAATTTTATTGAGAATAAAATTATAAAGATAATTTTTTTGAATAAATTGCTTTTTTATAAATAATGAAAACTCAGGGAAATTATCAATTTATAAACAGAGTTTATAAATGAGATAGAAAGTATCAGCGAATACGTAATGGGATAAGTCATGGCGAGAAATTAATTTGAGTTATGAAAATTGGTTTTGGAAGGAAATAGTTGAATATTTCTGGAAGCAAGAGATGAAGACATGGTCAAGAGGAATTTATGAGTGAATATTGGATTTTCTAAAAATATAAATTTGTTTTAGAGGAATATTTTTAAAAATTACTATACTATATAATTGTAAAGAACTATTATCTATATTTAGAATATTTCGGAAAAGTTATTTTAATGCTTAGTATTTATTATAATAAATTATAGTTTTCTAAACCAGCTTTGAAAATTTATTAATAACTGGATATGAATTAAATTTTTACCTTAAACTATAATTTGAAATAAAACCATTATTCTTACTTTATAAGTCAAGATATTTTCAAAAATGTTTTGAAAATCCAATCATAAATCCTCTTGAAGTAAAGAAAGTGTAATTAATTTGAATAAGATCTTTAGGGAAGATTTTATAGAGGGTTAGGAGAACTTGAATAAATCCCAAGTTTAAGATTAGTGAATTTCTAGGTGAGATAAAATTCACAAGAATGGCAGGAATGAAACCTGAAATATTAATAAGCTAAATGGCTTTGGAAAATTTACAAATGAGACTGTAAATAATTTTTAAGGAACGAAATAAGAGATAAAGGAATATTTTCCAAGTTTTGAGAACTATTGAAGTGGGGAAATATTATAAATGGTTGGCAAAGACTTAAACGGTTTCACGAGAAATAGAGTGAATTGAATCTAATTTCAAGGCATTGAAATATGAAGATAATATCTTAAGTAGATATTTGAGGTAAATAATTTGAGGAAATTATTTGATGGTTGCTTGTGAATGATTAATTGATAGTTAAATAACCGACTATCAATATTGGACAATGCGCTGCTCGTTTCGAAGAGTCCGGGATCAGATTTAATTATCCGAAAACCACTTCTATCCGGTTTGAATGATTACTAATGAAGACCGTGAAGAGTTGAAGATTGTGATTCGGTTTGTCCAGACCCAAGGCAAATTATATGGATTGAATGCTTTGAGAACATCGTCAAGGGGACGATGAGCATTCTAAGTGGGACTCGTTCTTGAAAATGTAACGCTTAGCCTCAAGCCTCATCAACCGGGAATGGCTAAAACAGGGGAGGTGCAGCAAGGCTTCGTGGGTAGCCCCCACCGGAGAGTAAGGTTTCCCCTGTCTAGATGTCCCTTTTTATTTCGGCTTAGTGGGTGGTTGGTCGCGCCAACCACGGGGTGATCTTGCTTGGGACTGTCCAGTAAGGGATGGTTCCAGTCTTGTGTTGCAGGGGAGTTAGGGTGGCTCCTCGGTACTCTGATCTAGACCAGGTACTGTGACGGGCGGTACCCCGATAGCCCTGCCATTGTATGGAATCCAATCTCCAATAAGCGCCTGTACGGTTTTGATTGTGCCTAACTATTGCTGAAACGTGAGATGAAAACATTTCAGCTAGATTCTATTTTACTTTCTATAGACACTATTATAATATCAGACAAATTTAATAAAAATGTTTTGGCTATCGTAAGGTAAAAACCCGACATGTTTATTTGTGGCGTGGTCTTACGAGATGCTTTTGATTTTCAAAAGATTTTTGAAAATATAATAATCCATTTGAGTGTGATTTCTCACGCTGGTTTTCCAGACTGACTCGGGTGTTGTTTTATATGATGCTCGGGTCAGACCGAGTTAAACAGGTTCAGGTTATATGCTGGAGCTGAGGAGACGAGCTGGATGACAGAACGTATTTCCGTATTTGTCTATCATTTCCGCTGTGAATGATTATATAGTAGTTGTCTCTGTATGGATGATTGATGTACTCCGATGATGGTATGTATGTATATATATGTATAACAGTACAGATTTCTTGTATTTAAAACTGTGTTCTATATATTATATTTTGTTCCGCTACGATGTGAGATTCTGATGTTGTTTTTATTTCTTCTTCTTCTCCCTCTTTCTTCTTTTTCCCAAAGGCTCATACATTTGTGCCACTTTGGACAGAACTGTTGTGGAAATTTGTTAGTTCAAAGGGGTACGGATTTGCGGGCCTTTACAAGGAGTGTACGAGTTCGTATCCATTGAGAGCAACACTCTTCGTATCCATCCTTCCTCATACTACCTCGTATTCATGAGAGCTCACCATTTCGTATTGATCCACCTACCCACCTATTTTCGTATCGATCGACCAATGATCGATGTGAAGTGCGCATGAAGGATCGATAGGAAGTGCACATGAAGGATCGATGCGAGGTACACGTAAAGCATCGAAATGAACTTCATCATTTTTATCGATACAAAGCTAACCCTGAGTATCGATACGAAAGTGTTGCTTGGACCGATACGAAAAATGGCTCTAGATCGATACAAACGTTGCCTAGATTCAAGGGAGACTCAGTCGACTCGGCATAAAAAGTGGATCAATCCAGAAATCGCACGCCACGTCATCCCCTAAGCACGTGCCCAGTATCGATTCCAATGGATCGATTCAAAGTCATCAATTCGATCCAAACAGCCTGCCGAAAACGAAAATTTGCATTGATCATAACTCGAGATCCATAAGTCCAAATTCTATGAAATTTTCACAGGAGCTTACGTACAACCTAAGGAAGGTCCATGTCAAGTTTCGACTCGATTGGATCAAATCCTGATCGATACGAAATTCATTCGTATCGATCACGGATCGAGCCGAAACTTCATGGGATTGATCGTGTGGGCCCACCCACGTGCCAGAAGAAGTATCTCGAGATCTGAGCGAGATATCAGCCTCATACGCCTATAAATAGATCCCCAGGGCCGACAGAAGAAGGATCTTTGCTCTCCAACACCTAGACTCCGCCGAATTCAACTTTGCACTCCACTGCTACTGTTGTACTCAAATTTCTGTAGTCCGCTGTAATCAATTGTAATCATCAAGAGGATATCAATAAAGTCATCAAACTTCATAGTGGACGTAGGCAATATGCTAAACCACTCTAAATTGCTGTGTTTTTGTGCATTTTCCTATTTTTTTTTGGAGTGTTTGTTAGATAATCCACATTTTACATTTCTATTCTTCATTTTTATCTCTTCAAACACTTCCAAAGAGTGTTATGCCCATTTTTAGTATGAACACTTTGGTGCTTTCACTGAGAAAACACAGTTTTTCTCCTTCTCTTTTGATCTACTATCGATACCGGACTGCATGAATTCAAGAAGAAGATCCAGATCTCAAGTTCAGAATCCTTCCAACCTATTCAAATTTGCATAAAATCTAGGAAAGGACTTTGCTATTCGCTACGGATAACACAAGGACCGCCTCCACTACTGCAGACCAAGAAGGATGGGATAGACAGAAGCCTGCGGAATTGCCTCCATCCAACCAAAATGCTACCAGACCCTCGGATCCGTTAGGCCCGGTTACTAGACAAGAGTCTCAGATGCTGCTTCAAGAATAGACCTAGAGTCAGCAACAACTAACTGAATAGCTATGCACTAACGCTGAGTTGACTAACCAGCTGAACCGCCAAAGGCGTAGAAGATCCAGAAGAGATCATGTTTCTCACTCATCCACCGAAAGTTCGGCCTCGTTTGACTATCATCACAGATCTACACGTCCCAGGCTAGACGGGAGTTACACAAAAGCCACCGGACATCAACCTGCTATGACCATTGGACAACTAAGAGTTGGCCCATCGACCAGCTTCCAAACTGGACCCTCTTCCCGAGGAGGTACTGTTCCTCACTGCACCACATACAACAGCGCCACCACCGTCGCTGTTGAACCAGGGGTTGATGCCCGGAACCAACTAGATCTGAACCATCATCAGTGTGGGCGTACTCCTGAACCATACGTCCCTGAAGACTTAGAGCCAAGGAGGCGAGACATGAACCATAGACAATGTTCGGTCCAGCCTCGCATTGTGGAACCCGACCACACTTTGGCTCAACGTGCGCAGAACGTACAGATGCCGGATATGATTTGTCAGATGATCCGTGAGAGTCAGGGTCTTACTAATGACGACTGGGGAATCTCCCGGAGTCATACCCCTTTCACAGATGAAATACTTTATGCTGAACACCCTCGGTGATTCAGAATGCCGGATCTACCAATTTATGAAGGCAATTCTGATCCCAATCAACATATCTTGAAGTATGAATGATTGATGAGTGCTGCGAGAGCTGATGATGCAGTGAAATGCCAAAGCTTCCTGATCTCCCTTGGGGGCATCGCTACTATGTGGTTCACTCGATTACCACCTAGATCCATTTCTTGCTTTGACCAGTTGGCCACTAAGTTTGTAGAACAATTCTGCATGCATGTTGCAAGGCCTAAAGATGTCAATACTCTATTCAGTGTCACCCAAGCTTATGAAGAGACACTTAGACGCTATTTAGAGAGGTTTCATGCTGCGTGTGTAGCGATAAGCAATCCCAATGACAACTCTATCTTGATGGCATTGACCAAGGAGATTGATCTTGATTCCAAGTTTGGAAACTAGTTAATTGGGAATCCTCCCGCGTCATTGGACCGTTTCTACTCCAAGGCAGCTCAATTCTTGAGGAGGGAGGGCGCGAAACAGTCTAGGAAGAAGGATGATATGGGACTAGTGTGGAAGGGATCCAAAGTAATGTTGCAGTCATGCAGTCTGGGGAGAGTTCCGGAAAGGTTAAGTTGAACATTCAAAGCAAACAAACTCAGCAGAAGGATGATGGAAATCAAAACAAAAGGCGAGATCAAAGCCGTGGTCAACGACGTAGAGCTCCAATGTTCGATAATTACACTCCACTGAATACGTCGCTAGAAAACGCATATATGCAAACCTACAGTACTATGCAGTACAAGAAGCCTTCTCCGAAGCCATCATCGGAGAGGCAGACCCAGATAGAAAAATTTTATAGGCTTCATGAGAGTTATGGCCACAATACAAATGAGTGTCGTCATTTGCAGGATCTCATCGAGAAGTTGATTAGAGAACGGAAGTTGGATTAGTTCGTGCAGGCGCCGCAGTCAGGAGGTGCGGGCCTATCGACTCAAAATCGTGTGTCAAACCAGGAAAGACAGGAGGAACTCGCTCGTATCGGTGGGAGGTTGGTTATAAATATAATAAGTGGTGGTCCTCATCCAGCAGACCGAAGCTGGAGGGAAATGGAGTCGTATGCCATCTCTATCAGGCATGCGGACTTTGAATGTTATAGTAGTTGTGATGATGGGGCTCCGGCCAAGCAATAGAAGACGATGACCGATGACATCGCGTTTCGAAAGAGAGTCGCTGATAAGGTCGAAGCCCCCACTATCAATCCACTGGTCATATCTGCTCAAGTAGTTTCTGCTTGGATGAAGATGATCTTGGTTGACAGTGGAAGCTCCGTGAATATTTTAGTCAAGCGAGCTTATGATTAGATGAAGATGGAAGCCAAAGATTTGAAACCCTATCAGTCCTGAATCCACGGCTTTAATGGAAGTGCTGCAATACCCACTGGAGTAGTGGAGCTACTGGTGGAGTTGGGAGTTAGATAGCACCGGAGAGTCTGGATATTGCAATTGGTTGTTTTGGACATAGACTCCCCTTACAATGCTTTTTTAGGCTGACCGGCCCTTACTGAATTCAGGGCATCTATTGCCCCATGGTGCTTGACTCTAAAATTCCCCACCGATCGTGGGGTTGGAGTCGTTCAAGGAGATCAGGCTGTTGGACGAGCCTGTTATACTACTGAGCAGTGTGGAGCACAATGAAATAAAAAAAGAAAAGGCGTAAAGAAATCTCTCTGCGTCTGTTTGCTAATAATTGGAAATTGGTGCCCGGTCCCAGGCCCGGGCACCCCAACCAATTCCAAAGGGACCTTGACCCGAGCGACACTGAAAGTAAAGATGGAACTAAAGACAGTTACGCTTCCCCAGCCAAACTGACGATCGATATTCCAATTGATGACGACGACGAATCAAGGATGATAAAGATTTGATCTCGGTTAAGCCAACAGATGCAACAGGAATTGATTGAATTTCCCCGGACAAATCTTGACATATTCGCCTAGATGCATTCTGACATGCGTGGGATCTCGCCGAACATTGCGAGCCGCACTCTGAATATTGACTCGCGGTGTATCCCAGTCAAGCAGAAAAGGCGTGGTATGGATCCTGAGAGATCTGCCGCCCTCAAAGAAGAGGTCGATAAGTTGAAATCAAGTGGGTTTATCCAAGAAGCTTTGTACCCGGAGTGGGTATCCAATCCCTTACTTGTTCGAAAGCTGAATGGGAAATGGAGGACGTGTGTTGATTATTCTGACTTGAATAAATCTTGCCCGAAGACAGTTTTCCACTTTCCCGAATTGATCAGCTCATAGATTCAACAGCTGGGCATGAGTTATTATCTTTTATGGATGCTTATTCCGGTTACAGATAAATACCCATGCACTTACCCGACCAAGAACATACCATCTTCATGACCGATCTGGAACTCTACTGCTATAGAGTTATGCCCTTTGGGCTCAGGAACGCCAGAGCAACGTACCAACGTCTAGTCAACCGGATGTTCGCCAACCCGATCGGGAAGGCCATGGAAGCATATGTGGATGACATGCTGGTAAAGTCACAATTCTCCATTGATCATGTAAGAGACTTGGAATCAATGTTCAACATTCTTCAAGAATACAAGATGAAGCTCAATCCACTGAAATGTCATTTTAGAGTCGCATCTAGAAAGTTCTTTGGGTTCATCGTCAACGCTCGAGGAATAGAAGCAAATCCCAAAAAGATCTGGGCAATCAGAAATCTTCAAACTCCGAGAACCATAAAGCAAGTCCAGAGTCTCAACGGAAAGGTAGCAGCATTGAGCAGGTTCATTTCAAATTCCAGCGACAAATGCATTCCCTTCTTCGATCCGATCCGAAAAGGAAAATGAAACTTTGAATGGACCATGGAATGTGAAGGCGCGTTCACAGCACCAATTCAGCATCCCTCCATACCGTCGATTTTGTCAAAACCCATCGACCACGAGCAATTATACCTTTACCTGGCGGTATCGAAAAACGCAATCAGTGCTGCCTTAGTTTGGGAGAAAGACCGAGTGCAGAAACCGGTCTACTATGTTAGTAAACGGTTAGCCAGAGCTGAGAGAAATTGTCCAAAGCTAGAGAAATTGGCTTATTGTCTCGTTATTGCCTCAAGGAAGCTCCGTCCATACTTCCAAGCTCATCTTGTCACTGTATACACCGACCAACCGTTACGACAGGTCCCTATGCGGCCTGAGATGTATGGTAGGTTACTCAAGTGGAACATTGAACTGAGCCAGATTGATATCACTTATACTCCAAGAAGTGCTATTTAAGACAAGTCCTAGCGGATTTCGTAGCTAAATTTACCGTTCCAGAGGACTTGCTCGAAACCAGTGAATCTCCCGAATATATCTGGAAGTTGCATACTAATGGTGCATCCAACGATCGGTGCTCGGGTGCTGGAGTAGTACTTGAAACCCCTGAAGGCCGATCCATATGCTATGCCCTGAAATTTGATTTTCGTGCACCAATAATGAAGCTGAATATGAAGCCTTGCTTGTTGGATTGAAACTTGCCCGCGATTTGAGAATTATTGCTGTGGAAATTTATTCTGATTCGCAATTAGTCGTATGCCAAGCTCGGGGTGAATATCAGGCCAAAGATTGAAGGCTAATTGCTTATCTAGCTCTAGTCCAGGAAATTCTTGATCAGTTTGATTATTATGCCATCTTCTACATACCCCGTGAACGCAATCAAAGGGCTGATTCATTCACGAAGTTAGCAAGCATGGGTGAAGCACAGCAAACGGGACTCGTTCCTGCGGAGACATTATCTTCTCCAAGCATTGATCAGATGGAGATAGACTTTGTATTTGAAATCTCTCCCAATAGGGAGTCGTGGATGACTCCGTACCGAAATTACATCGAGCATGGAATGCTGCCTGAGCACAGAAGTGAGAAGAGATAGATTCTTGGAAAGCCTCACGGTTCACCATTTAGAATGGAGTCATGTATAGAAGAGGATATTCCGTTCCTCTCCTTCAATGTATCGCACACGATGAAATTAAATGAATGTTAGATGATGTACACGAAGAAGAATGCGGCGATCACACCAGGGGCAAGCTCTCGCTAAGAAAGTACTCCGATACGGGTATTATTGGCCAACTGTAAACCGTGATGCAGCAGACTACGTCAGAAAATGTGATAGATGTCAAAAGCATGCTCGAATTCCTAGAGCCCCACCTACTGAGATAACCCAAATGGTCAGTCCATGGCCATTTGCAGTATGGAGCATTGATATCATTGGCACTCTACCTCTGGCCAAAGGTGTTGCGAAGTACGCCCCCGTCGCCGTTGATTACTTTACCAAATGGGCTGAAGCTAAACCTCTTGCTACAATCACGACGAAGAAGGTGATCAATTTTGTAGTTCGTAACATTATCTACCGATTTGGTCTCCTGCATACCATCACCACTGATAACGAAGCCCAGTTCGACAGTGTTGAATTCAAGGATTTCTTTCAACGATTCCACATCCATAATAAATTCTCTATAGTTGCACATCCTCAAGCGAATGGTCAAGTTGAAGTTGTTAATAAGGTTATCAAACTTATTTTAAAGAAGTGACTGGAAAAGGCCGGGGGCAAGTGGGTTGATGAACTTCTTATGGCTTTATAGGCTTACCGAACAACCTACAAGTCCGCGATCGGACACACTCCGTTCTCTCTATCTTATGGTTCAGAAGCCGTTATTCTAGTCGAGGTTGAAGTACCTTCTCATTATGTGACTACTATAATCTGAAGACAAATGCCATATTACTTGCTGAGTCCCTGGATTTGTTAGATGAGAACCGCGAAGAGGCTGATTTGAGGGAAGCCGCACATCGAAGTCGAATCGCCCGATTATACAATGCCAAGGTCCGACCACCAACCTTTGAACTCAGCAATCTTATCCTCAAGTGAATTTATATAGTTCCTTCACACATGAAACCAACTTGGGAAGGACTGTATGTGATTGCATGAAAGCTTGGGGATGGCACATTTAATTTATCGATCGTTGACGCTATAACTTTGCCGAGAGCCTGGAATAGCGAGAGTCTCCGTCGCTACTACACATGACAGGCTTTATTTATTTAGTCTATTTTTCGTTTGCCATTTGTTTCTGCATTTCGAAACATGAATTTGTAATAAGGCAACTGACTCTGCCATACTTTCTCGTTTCAGCAATAAAAAGCCATCTCTTTGAGCCAGAGCTATGATTTATCGAATGTGGCGTACAACATCACGATGCATGGAGAGCTAAATTCCATCATACGGTGGAATTTATTCAAACAGGGATGACTGTGATACAACCAGCCACTCGCTAAGTGAAACCCAAGCTCGGGGGCAAATCACTACACTAAAATCAAAAAAGGATTGATACATGCCAATCCTTTAACTAACTTCAAATTCCCAGAGTGCGAGTTCGAGCACAAACTCATAAATGCGGTTCTGAAGAGGGTGGACCCGTCCACCTAATGACTTTGACCGTATCCTAACCAAGTTCGAGGAGGATGGATCCATCCATCTAACGACCTTACTTGTTAACTCGGGATGGATGTGAATCAACCATCCATGATCTCGATAAATCCACCATTCTCGGAGTGTAAACAAAATTCCAAAGCCCAAACAGATGTGACCAACCATCTGTTGGCCAACTCCAAATTCCCATAGTGCGAATTGGAGTGTAAACATCAACTCTAGGTTCCCGGAGTGCGAATCAGAGTATAAACACCAAATCCAAGTTCTCGGAATGCGAACTAGATTACAAATGTCGATTATCTTGGATTCAAAGAGTGCGAACCAGATTATCGATCGCAAAGAACTTTGAGTCCCCAGAGTGCGATCAGAGTATAAACACAACTCAAGTGCAAACGACCACTCATAAAATAACCTAAGTCCTAGAGAACGGACACATTCTTGATACTTAAACAGGCATGATCAACCGCCAAAGTTAAAGTGTAGGTCCCCGGAGCATGGTGTGATCATTATTAGGTGAGCGAGTGTGATTCGACCATTCAACTCTCACTTATTTTAGCATCGGGTCGATGATGTTAAGCCCGAAGAAATAAAGGCAAATTGCGATCGCTAGCCGATCTTTGCAACTTATCCTCAAAACTGATGGCAAGACTTAGGTGTTAATCACTGACCGAAGCAATGCAACGTCAAAGTCCAACTCAATCTCCAGTTGCAACGCATGTTCGCGATTTCCATACTTATCAAATAAAAAATGAACTTAACTCAAAGGTTGAAACTCCACAACTGCATTGGACTGAGATTCAAATACTGGAACACTTAAGCATAAAAGACAGTAATAGATGCAAAGCCAAAAATAAAATTTCATTTCAACTAACTGTAAATGGAGTTCATACACAAGTTTTTCCAAGATTCCTACTAGCAAGGGCCGAACCAGCATCTATACACGGCCTACGAAAGGAAAGCAAAAATCAAATTTCTATCTACAAAAAAATGTGCCGAAGAGGCCTATCTACTCCTTTTTCTTTTTCGGCTTCCTCTTTGGTGTGGCTCGTTGGAGCCGCGAATGATTTTTCGCTTCAAGCTCATGCCTTTTGGCGGACGGTCTCCAGGTGGGAGCATGATTTCAACGTCCTCCTACGAACTCGAATGTACCGAAATGCATCCTACAGGTGGAGTTGGAGGGGTCGGATCTACCACAGGGATGGCATGGGCATACTGGTATCATATATTGTACCACCAGGTGATTATCATTCTTAGCGGAGCTGGGCCAGAAGCCACCATTCCACCTCTAGAAGTACCACCATGTGTCACTGCATCCATTTCGGTGTTGATTTCGGCCAAGATATCTTCTTCGCGAATCGATTGAGCTTCGCTGCGGGCAACAGTGGTCTGCGTTGAAGACCTGGAAGCAGGCGCGAGTCCACTTATGACAAATGGCAAGTCCGCAAAGGGGTCGCTGTGTCGACTTAGGAATTCATTCATCATCTACTCGTCAAAATTAAGTGAGCTCCCCTGCATTCCATTGACCGGTGCAGTTGTTGTCATGGTAGTCGCTTCAGTAATAATGGCCTAATGTGCTTGGTGTAATTCTTGGATTACAGAAGGCGCTACTAGTGTAACTCCAGTCATTGGACAAAGAAGAAGAGAAACCGTTAGCAAACCCTTCATGACAAGTTCCTTATTTTGAACGCACATGAGATTTGTTCAGAGTACCTTCCTCAGTTTGGCTCACGGATGGTTAAGCGGCTTCGGAGATGTGCTCTTTAGTAGGGGATAGCTGCGGTTGTTCTGCATTATAAGCAGGGACAGACTGAGGCTCAACCACTGGTATAGGCTCAGAATGAGGTGGAGCAGTAATCTCAAGGCTCGTAGTGTGATGCTCGACACCTGAGCCTTTCCCAATCTACTGGTGTTGTGTGCTAAGCTCCTCCCTTTCACGTGAGACCATTGACTCATGGAGAATCTTTCTTTCATCTTTGGTCAGCAAACAATCTCGAGCTCGAACTCATCGAAGAATTCACCTAGACGCACCGCCTTCTCCTCCTCAACCAATTGGCTCCAGGCATTATAGAGATGTGTCGAATAGTTTTCGAGCCAGACCAAATTCCTATGTTTTAACACATTGGCGTTGTAGGTGACAAGAAGTTCCTCAATATTAGCCTCCAACTTGGATTCTACCATCAGAACTTTCTCCTCAACCTCAGCCTCCACCACGTGGACTTTTTCCACTGCCGCATCCTTTTCACCCTAAAGCACCACAGCTTGATCACATGCCTTTTGTGCTGAGGTGTTGGCGGCATCCCTCTCTTTAATGATTTCAGAAAGTTGGGACTTAAGTTCGTCGAGATCTTTGAGGGCCGCATCCCGCTTAATAATGACGGTGGTGTTCCGATGACCTATTTCCTCCACAAGGGCGTAGTGTGATTGCCTCATACTCTCCATGGCCGAGTTGGCATCATCAGCCTTTTTAAGAGCCTCTATTTCTGTTTTTCGGGAGGGCTAGGCTTCAGTATTGAGCACCTGGATGATACGGTCTTTCTGAGCAAGCTTCTTCTCCAACTTCTCAATGACAGCGGCCTGCTCAAAAGCCACCTTCGATGCTATTTTCACGGCCTTACCCCACTTCTTGTCTTGGGAGTAAATGTCATGGACATAATCATGCACTGTGTTTTCAGCCTCCGTTGGAATTCTCTTTAAGTGCGTGGAGAAAATATAACCATCAAAACAAATATCTAGAAAATCCTTCTTTAATTGAGCAAGTTTAATCGCTCCCTCCCCTGAAGGCTCGGTAATGACCTGCTCTGCAATTATGAGGGCCACTATTTCAGTTCTATGGTGTTGAGATTCAGGCCTTAAACGTGAGAAGATGGCTTGTGCCGTGAAATCTCCAGAGGACGTGAGACCTAAACAGGAGGCTGTACATGATTTCTAGGAAAGGGAGAATGAGATCGAGATCGGTGCTTGTACTCCCTGCCTTTGTCATATTGCTCCTGACTAGAGTACCCACGGTCGTAGTCCCTATCCGCCTCTCTTCTACGCGACTCATAATATGTCGAAGATCAGCGAGCTTTTCGAAGACGACCTAGCATAGAGCCTCGGCCGGACATTGTATCTGCAAAATAAAAGAAGGGCAGAGTTAGTAATCTCTCAAAGTGATCAACTTACGGTCAGGAATTGTATGGTGACGTGAAATGTGTATGTATGTGCAAGCCCCGGACCAACCACAAATGTCAGCCACACTAGTTGGAAGAGACTCGCTTAAGTCTAAAGCCCGATGAAGCTCCTCCAATCCGGCCACATGTTGAAATGACACATAATCCGGAATCGGAATATCGGCAAGCCCTTCAAAAAGGTTTTCCTCCTGCAAAGGAGGAGCCTCTGAAATACTAATCCCAGGAACGAGTAAAGACACAACCATAGATTTCCATCTACTGGATTTAGGACGTTAAAAGCAGCTGCCTTGCCTTTTCTCTTTCCTTTGGAATCCTGAACTGCATCCGAAGGCCCGGCCAAAAGTTTGTCATCAATGGGTGTTCTCTTCGGATCAGCCCCTTCGGTTATAACAATTCCGAACGTCTTATGCTTGGCTCGTTTCTTCGAGACGTCCCTTAGCGTTCCCTCGAGCCTTATACTCTGGTTTCGCTCAATCAATCCAACAATTGTTAAGTTCCTATCTGTTAGAGCCGATTCAATGTTCCTCTCTTCGCTTAGAACTTCTTGAAGAATCCGAACTATCTCTCTGAAATGAGCGTCCTCGGATCGTGGAATCACAACTATTAAAGAAAAAGAGATATAAGTTTGGCATCAGTCATGATTATCTTATTAGCTACTTGAGAAGACTGCGGTACTTATTTCTGAATAGCCATCGACTAGCAAATCCTGGGGGCATCGAACATAAAACCATTCTATTTTGAAGTAATTTAGCATGGTCCAAGACCCCGTAACTACATGACAGTTTCTGACCGCTTCCAGGAATGTGAAAGAAGTGCTATCTCCCCGGCTCTTGACGTTGAATAAATATCTAATCTCGATCGGTATCGGGGATCGAAAGAGATGCTCAATAAATACGATGTAAAAGCTATTCAACAGAGCGTATCCATTATAGTGTAGCTGAGATGGAGCGATCCTTGGAAAAGATAACACTTCCCTAATGTATTGGTTGAACGGGGGAAGTGTTCCAGCTGCTCATGTATGACGATTTAATGCGGTAAACCCTTTCGGTGGATAGTGCGGTTTATCATTCTGACCCGCCAGTAGCACATCATCCAACGACAGGCCGTGTCTTAAACATATTCGTCCCAGTATGTCTTCAGAAACATTGGACGGAATGGAGGCTGGCGGATTACCGATGAAAGAGGCGCCAGGTACCTCATCCGGGGCTGGATCTATAACTTCGGCTTCGATGGCTGGTATCTCGATTATTGAAGAAAATAAACTCTGAACTTCCTGTTGCTGTGAGCTTGAAGGTTTCATAACTAACTAACTTATGAGAAATCATCATTAGACGGTAATAAGCCTGTGCATCCCCAAGTGTGAAGTGTATGAATGTGTTGTGAAGTGCAGTGCTATGTATTACTTAAAAAATTCTACAAAGTATAAGGAAATATGTGAACAACGAGACTTCTCGATCTTGATCGTCATCGCTGACCATCATGAACGGGCCATCTAGACTTTAGCGACCGATCCAGGTTAAAGTTCATTAGATTTGTTTAAGATTGAGTTAAATTACAGTTCCATCGACGAGCTTCGGTAGGCAGTCAAATATGCAGTGAAATGATCGAAGTCCGATTATGCAAGGCTGAAGCTCGTTGGAGTTAAATATTTAGGTCTGCACAAAATTTATGTCCATTAAGGGAGAAGTTTGAATTGATCAGTTTAGAGGCCTCAACCTCGCATCGGTCGAAGATTTCAACTTCATATCAATATGTTGTGCATTTACTTCGAATCGATCGAAAATATTAAGTTCGTATCGATCATTTCTCGATCGCTTCGCATCGATCAGGATATATTGTGTTTCGTACTGATGCAAAACGACGAGGTTTCGCATCGATCCCTTAATTGTGTATCGATCACCGTAGCCTCAATCTCGAATCGATTGAAATCACAGCTTTGCATCGATTGAATCGTGACGGTTTTGCATCGATTAGGTTACGGTAATGTTCAAAACCGTCACAACCATACTTCGAATTCCATGTCGATTCGAAGTGAGGGAAATAGAATCAAAAGGTCAACAATCGATATGAAATCACAGAAGAGGGATCGATGCGAAACTCCAGTTTTTTTTAACCTAGATCGATACAAAATCCAGACTGAGCAATTCTTTCGTCTCTTTCCTCACTCCTTCTTCCCAAAATGGCCATGACGCCATTACTTTCCTCCTTCAACCATGCTCTAAACCAACTTCGATCTCAACACCACTAAAGGTCGGCCGTATGTGTGTATAAATTGGCGATGGGATTCAAGTCTCGTTGTTCGTAATACGAATTCATTGATTTATTATCTGATTGCAACAGCTGATTTGAGAGGTTGAAAGATTTGGTTAGATTCGAAGGCGAAAGCAATTCCAATTTCCCCTAATCCGGAGTGATACAAAGGCAGAATGTAAAAGTGGCAAATGAGGAGAAATGGCTAAGTACAAACACATTTATGGGCTCGAGTGTGAAGGGAAAAACGTTTCAACTCCCAGTAGTCTCAACCGATAACAACGGTTTCACCACCAAATTGATACGAATAAGCTATTCGAATCCATAGACTCAAGTTTTATCCATATGAAATTTGTAGCATGGACTTTTCTGACACCAAAATCCATCGATACGAAACGCTTTTTTGTATCCGTTGTTCTCGACTCCATCCATGGTGCATCGATATGAACTACACCGTTCGAACCCATCAAGTCACAGCCTCCAAAGGCCCGTATCCATCGATGCAAATTGGCTATTCTCATACAACAACCATAGGGTTCATCGATACGAAGCACCCATTCGTATCCATTATTTTCATCTCCATTTAAGACACATTGATGTGATTGGCTATTCGTATCCATCATTGTGCAACCCATAAAAACTCGCATCTATTGGTGTGAATGTTTATTTCATATCCATCGATGCGTATTATATCGATACAAAAATAGCATTTCAACCTTTTACATCGATCAAGAAGAGGATCGATACGAAGGAATATTCAAAAACAACCATCAAGCATTGTTGCAACTTGAATTTCACATCGGTTCTGGAGAGGATAGATATGGAATCCGATATGAGAGAACTAACAATGACTCATGAACATGCAACGTTAATGAGAGTCGGGTTAATATATATACATGTATGTCGGACTAATATTCGATTTTCAAAAAATACAGGTCGAATGCCCACATGATGATGATGAAAACAGCAAAAAGCTAATCGCTATCATGCAGCAATCAATTACAACAATACAGGGTACAACTATTGGCAATCAACGGCTCATATTACTGAAAAATCAGTCGAGAGTTGCAGATTTCGAAAGGACGACAATCGTTCAGCCGGTCAGACAGAACTATTCAGAGTGAAGATTGCAGTCTTTCAAAGCGCATCGTGTTCACACTAGACATACTTTGGTGGGCAAATGTTATCATGCCTTTTGGCAAGGCGGAGATATCAAGGAATTGACTGAAAACCAAGGATTGTTCATATCGAATGTTGAATATGTGCAAGATTGGTATGGATGTCGATGAATTTTGCCCGAGTTTGGATCAAGCTACAATTGATGTGACATGACAAGCAAAGCTATGAAAGCCAACGTTCTAAGTTTTAAGACGATCGGAGTTTGTATGCTCTAGATATGATCGGTACGAGTCAAGCAGGCAAACTGTTCGAATCGGTCAGGACACATCACTTCGCGTCCATCACTACGGAACTTCACATCCATCTTAAAGCCTTGGTTCGAATCGATCGACTATTACCCATTTCGCATCGATCGGTCTTCCTCTGGTTCGTGTCGATAAAGCAGTGTGCACTTCGTATCGATCAGCAGTCAGATGGAGTCTACTTCGTCTCCATCTGGAACCTCCTGCTTCGTATCCACCAGGCAACTATTGTTCAAATCCATTAAACAGAAAGGAAGGGACCCTCTTCATATCGATCTGGTTCGATTCCATCAAATGTGCATGATTTCGTATCGATCAGGAGAGTACGAGTTCGTATCTATTGAGAGCAATGTTCTTCATATCCATCCTTCCTCATACTGCTTCGTATTCATGAGAGCTCCCGATTTCGTATTAATCCACCTACCCATCTATTTTCATATTGATCGACCAACGATCGATGCGAAGTGTGCATGAAGGATCGATGCGAGGTACATGTAAAGCATCGATGCAAATGTCGTTTTATCGCTACGAAGCTAACCTAGAGTATCGATATGAAAGTATTGCCTAGACCGATACGAAGAATGGCTCTAGGTCGATACGAACCTTGCCTAAATTCAAGGGAGACTTGGTCGACTTGGCATAAAAAGTGGATCGATCCAAAAATCGCATGCCATGTCATCACCTGAGCACATGCCCAGTATTGATTCGAATGGATCAATTCGAAGTCATCGATTTGAACCAAACAGCCTACCGAAAATGAAAATTTGCATCGATCATAACTCGAGATCCATAAGTCCAAATGCTATGAAATTTTCATAGGAGCTTACGTACAACCTAAGGAAGGTCCATGCTAAGTTTCGACCCGATTGGATCAAATCCTGATCGATATGAAATTCGTTCATATCGATCACGGATCGAGCCGAAACTTCATGGGATCTATCGCGTAGGCCCACCCACATGCCAGAAGAAGTCACTCAAGATCTGAGTGAGATATCAGCCTCCTACACCTATAAATAGAGCCACAGGGTGTACAAAAGAAGGATCTTTTGCTCTCCAACGCCCAGACTCTGCCGAATTGAACTTTGCACTCCATTGCTAATGTTATACTCAAATTTCAGAACTGCAATTCGCTGTAGTCCGCCGTAATCTGTTGAATCATCAAGAGAATATCAACAAAGTCATCAAACTGTGTTTCTATGCATTTTTGTATTTGTTTTTGGAGTGTTTGTTAGATAATCCATATTTTACATTTCTATTCTTCACTTTTATCTCTACAAACACTTCCGAAGAGTGTTGTGCCCATTTGGTATAAACAACTAATAGTCTCCCTATCTAGTTTAGGTATTGATGTAGTAGATTGACATATACCTTAATGACTATAGGAATAGACAGTTACTCTTAAGTCGGCGAGTAGACCTGTGTTCCTAGAGTAAGCTTGTGGTAGGCGGTTGTTAGTCTTCTGTTAGGTTCATGGTATATATGTGTAGTGGATTGGCATATATGTTTTATTCCTATGATGAGTTGAGTAAACTAGAGGCTGGTTGAGTCTAAAGTGTAGTCAGTCCCCATATATCTACATTTTTGGTTTGGTATTCTAGAGATAGCCTTATTTGTTGATTGTTATTGATTACTCTTGAGATTTCTATGATATTTCATATCATTTGGATGATTTTATGGGCTCTCACATTATTTACTAATTATATGATTTATGATATTATATTAGGGCATTGTTGTGCATTAGCCCTATTTGCTTGATGGTTTCATTTTTCTATAATAATAATAATTTATATTATGAGATTGAAAGATGTTTGGGCATTACAGTGATCTTTCCCGATCATACTTGAGGATATCTCATTATTGTTTGTTTTTTATTTGACAGTAATTTCAAGATATGGATGATTCACCTATTTAATGTAGTTTCATGATTTCTGATTTGATGCGATTCATATGGGTGATGACATCGGTTTGCTATATTTTGAGTGTGTTGCTATTATTATACACTATTGTTAATATATCATCATCATTAGATTATGTATATTCTATATTTATGAATATATTGACCCATATATTTAGATATAACCTGACCCGTGTGTTATTTATATAATACTCAGGTCAGTCCGAGACATTTCAGGCACAGGGACTATGAGACTAGCATCACACACACACACACACTCTTGGCTTGTAGGAGACTAGATATTCAACATTATAGTATATTATTTTGTAATGTATCGACTTACGTATGTATTTGACGTTGAGATGTATATGATACCTTGTATATTAAATATATATTTACATATATATATATATATATATATATATGATATCATATCTTGTCATTGTGACTAACTTTGTGAACTCTGCTATTTGCTATATATTGTTTATTGTTCTATCCTGGAGGCACATGTGTTTATTTGTGATGATACTGTATACATATAGGTGTGTTATTTATTCATTGTTTTAATATGTGCCAGTGTTATCCTAAGGGAATATCAACATGTGCACTCCATATCGCCATATTCTCCGTATTATTTGACAGTATTACGTAGTAAACTCTTGGAAAATATGGGATAGAGGTATAGGTGTTCACAGTTGGTATCAGAGAAGGTTTAGAGCAATACATTATATATCATAAACACGAGTCTTGGTTTTGATGAGACTTAGAGTCCCTGTCCCATTGGATGTGTGGTAGATTTTATTTATACTTAAGTGATATTAGGGATATACGATGCTTGTTGAGTTAATCATCTAGGTATGCATTTGTTATTTTTCTATTACATATGTATATATTATTATTCTATCCCCAGACATTTTGGTGTGTTTTATAACTTTATAGTGTTACTAAATTAAATGCTTAAACTACAATTGTAATTTAAATAAAGTATTGATTTTGGTTTATAGTGGAAATATACACATGAAAGATTAAAATAGAAATATTTTATTCAAACAAGGATATGATTAATAAAAATGAATTTGATTTTTATAAAATAATTAGAAAATTTTTGTTATTTATTTTGATGCTAGTTTATTCGTAGAGTGATTTAAAATTTTTGGTCGATACATCTGATCTTCATTGTCGATAGGGATTCCTAAACACTCATACGAGGCAGTCCGACACAATATTTTAGAAATGTTAAAAATTATTTAGTGTTAGATGAAAGTTAAGATTTATAGCTTACGCAATATTAATTATTATTATTATTAAAGGATTCGGCAAGTTAAGGAGATGTTTTAATTAAAAATCTTTTAGAGGATATGTATTATAAGTGTAGTATTAATGAAGATTTAAAAATGAATTAGAAAAGTTTTATTGGAACTAGTATATTGTTAATGAGTGGTAGTAATATCTACATAAGTTTTTAGAATGGTGTGGTGTTAACATATCAGTTAGGTGAGTTAAGAATTTTGGTTAATGGGGTGCATATGTATTCAATAGAGATTTTTAAACGATTAGACGTGACATTTGGACACAATGTTTTGAGAGAGATATAAATAATTTATGAAAATTAAAATATTTTCAGTCAGAATTAAATGTTTTAAATGAAAAAACATTAATAATAAAAGCAAAATATTTTGGAAAGTGTTGTTTGATATTTATATTTGCTTTACTTTAGAAAAATAAGAGATTGTTTTTATTAATTTGGAAAAAATAATAATTTGCAAAAGGTATTTATATGTTAGTATGTATTTTAAGTGATGTTTGCAACCACTGATATTAGTGCACTGCCATGGCCACTGGCGAGGCATTATTGATTATATCAATATTCAGCCAGATTGATATTACTGGTCACTATTATTAACGGTAAGGCAACATCATTTTATTTTGTAGTATTAGAGTTTGTTAGTATAGGGGTGTGTGTATATTTGATGTTTATTGATAAAACTGAGAAATGTAAAATGTAATAGATTTTGGGATTTAAGATATGGAATTTATATATTTTGAAGGTATGCATTTTGAAGTGTGAATAATGTGAGTTTATTAATCAATGTATTTAAGTTGGAACCATTAATTTGAATTAATTGATAAAGTTATATGCGTGAAGTATAGTTAGAATTTTATGAACCATTTTATAGATTTTAAGTTATAATTTGCAGAGAGTAATGTAGAATTATTTTGAAATGTTCAAATTTGTGAATAAGTTTAACCTCCCTCTTGATATTAAGTGTAAAATGTTTGAACGTTTGTGTAAATTTATGAAAATTTGTAATGACTCGAAAAATATTGTTTGTAAAATAGTATTTAGAGATGATTTTGTTGTAATAAAATGTTTGAACCTAAACAAAATAATGTAAGATATTTTGTTAAATAGAAAATGTGTTTAGTGGGAATTTTGGGTTGATAAAATTTTGAAATATTATTAAAATAATTTGAAGTTATTTGAAGAATTTTTTTAATTCAAATTGTATTTGGATTTGCATGAAATGAAATTTGAAAAAAAAATTGAGGATCAAATAGAAATATATGGTTTGATTATGGATATTTATAGGGTTTAATTCCCTATATTTTCGAATATATTCTTGACTTTGAATTTTTGTAAGCTCTCTTCGCCTGTTTGATTTCCTAATTGAATTTATGACTTGTTCAACATTGATATATCCAAATTCCTTAATATATTTATACAAACACATACATACATACATATATATGTATATACACATTCGAATCTATTTTGATCCTTGTTAAATTTTTGATTTTAGGGTCTAATTTATGTAAACACGTTCAAACTTGACACTACTCGACTATGTTAAAAATTGTAGTTACTTTGATTGTGATGCTCCAATATACAAGGGTCATAGCCCGCTAGCTTCTGATGCCATGCACTCTGTTTATTAA
Organism: Allium cepa; assembly: GCA_030765085.1. Classification (NCBI taxonomy): domain Eukaryota; kingdom Viridiplantae; phylum Streptophyta; class Magnoliopsida; order Asparagales; family Amaryllidaceae; genus Allium; species Allium cepa. The sequence goes on from CM060935.1 coordinate 766,237,133, forward strand.
AATTGCACCAAGGTTTTCATTCCCACTTTGTTTTCAGTCCTAACTTGTTTTGTGCCAATCGTGCCGCTGACCCTATTGCATATTGTTGATTGTGGAGGTTCGAATCCTTATTGAAATTAGATAAACTGAGATAAATTTGATAGCACTGATATGTTAGGTACTTATAGGAATCGATTTCCTATATCTTTGTATATACTTTTGGCTCTAAAAATTTCAAAGTTTGATTTCGAAATTAAATTGACGGTTGATTTTCTGGTTGATGGTTTGATCCTTTTCTAACTTGATCATTGCTCTGATATATGCATATACATTCGAATATTCCATGTGTGTGTGTATTTCTAATTTATTTTGATGTTGGATGACTTTCGGGTTTCAATATTGACTTGAATTTTTCACTGATTTTCACCTTGACTTGTTCAATTCACTGCTTCGGTTGAACTTTTTCGCACCCTTATTATCTGTGAATGCTTGCTGTTACTATAGCTTGAAGTGATGGTTGTCACAGTATCCATCCCAACATTTTGAATCTCATCTTCATGCTCCATTGATGATTCTCTTTTGCTTGAGTCTGGTTTTTTGTAATGTGTCCACGGTGGTATCTCTTGTGCCTATTGTGTGCATGCTTAAACTTTTGCATATGTACAATATGCTTGTATTGAGTTAGTTGTGTCCTTGCTATGTTTTTCTTGTCTGCCTTTACTCATACATCTAATGTTCCTCTAGCTGTTGCTAGTGTGCTTGTCCTTCTGTGTGTTGGTGCTCCTATGCTCGTGTATGTCTCTAAGTTGTGATTGTTGATATGCTTTGTTCATTTGAGCGTCATGTGTGAGTGTTGCTCATGTCAGTAAATGCCTTGATGATATGTTCATCCTTGGTGTTGCCTGAATCTTAATAGCCTTTTCATTTTTTGCTGGTTTGTTCATGTCTTGTATCATATTGAACTGCCTTGTACTCGCATTTGCCTTTAGACCCGACTAACCTTGAGTCTGATTGTACTTTGTTGAAACCTTTTTTGCCCATGACCTTTGAGTGCTTTGTTGCTCCTCTTTAGCCTGATTAGTACACTAGAATTCTATTTGCATTGGTGTATATCCGCCCGAGGATGTGTGCATTCATGTCTATGTTGTGCTTATGGCCGATCTTTGTGTTGACTAGAATCTCATGGCTGCATCAGTGTGTACCATGCACATTCGTTGCCTACATCACATGATTTCTACATTTGAGGGTCTTGCCTGAGAGTTTCTGTATTTGTGCATTTCCTTGTTTCTGTTTGCACATGTTTGATTTGGTATCACTTGTATGCATTTATTTGAACCGATATCCACTAATTTCCATGTATGTATATATATACATGTGAACTCTCCCTTTCTTTTACTTCTTCTGATATTATACCATACATACGTTGTCCTTATGCGATGTGTGTGCATGTACCTTAAGTGGTATTCATGTATGTTGATCCATTTCATTACCTTGCCTTACCCTGTGCCTTTCCAGTGAGATGTTAACTAATTATTGTAAGTGTGCTCTTATGTTAGCATGTTTATCTAGTAGTTGCACTTGCATTGGTTTTGTTTTACTTGTGCACTAATACTTCCCAGCTGTAGTTCTACCATGTGTACTTTTGGATCTAGTTATTTTGTTGGAATTCTTGCAAACTTGCACTTAAAATTCTCGACTGTAACTTTTATACTTATCCACCATGTTTTTTTATTTCACTTATACTTGTCTGCTCTGAAATTATATTCACCCTTGAGAATTTATGCTTGCCTGTTGAAAAAATAAAATAAAATAAAATGTTGAGCTATGAATCTTTGCTAATGAAATAATTTAAAAGTTATTTGATAAGAATTGAATTCAAATTAAATTTGATTTGTATTGAAATGGATTTTTTCTATTAAATATGTTCATGAGCTATATTTGCTTAATGAAGTTATTGTAATTCCAGAAAGTCACTCTTATTTATGGAAAGAGTTATATACAAATAAAGTTGTAAAAGGTATAAATAAGTTTTGTATATTTAAAATTATTATATATTTCTCCTTATGGGAAATTTCAATGATGCAGTTTTGTTAAGGGAGGAAGTCAGTAATAGCCCAATTTTAAATTATAATTAATTAACATTAATAATAAAAATTTATTTGATTAAATTGAAATTTTATGGTTCATTTGATAAATTGTCTTGGTAATTATTTTGTAAAAGGATTTAAATTGTGAAGTTGTGATGCTTAAATTTAAATAAGTCATAAATGTAGAAAATAATATTTTATAAAATCGATAAAGATGAAAAAAATAATAGATTGGATTAAATTGAATTTAGCTTAAGAATAAAAACAAATATGTATTTTTTCTTTATAATCAAATCTTAATCCCAAGCTCAAAATCACTTAAAACCCAAAACCAAATTTAAGACATTTTGTTTCCTCTATTTTTACTACGCTCATTTCCTTGAGAATATCCTCATCTTACGTCAGAAGATATCAAAAATCCCAAAAATATTTTCATCTCTAAAAATCAAGTAAATAACATACGAATTAATATAAAATCCCTAAACTCGATCTTGGATTACTCGATGTCATTTCATGCAAGCGTTAAAGGCGAACGGGAGGATGCGATGCTGATTGAAAAGGCATATATGAGGAGTCGCGACTTGAAATTTTGATGCCTGCGATTGCATGATAGGCGTGCGTGTTGGTCGACGTTGACTGCTGTCGTGGAGTGCTAATGAGAATGTGGAGGCAGCAAGTGATTGGTGATGAGGCTACTGTTTATGTGAGAGATGAGGCAGGTGAATTTAGGAATCGACATTGTAGATTTGGAATTTTGGGCATATAAAAGGCAGTAAATCATTCGCCCGAGTCAGTGAGTTAATTTCAACTCACGACTATATCTAATTTTATTGTTTGTCATTCATATTCATAATCATCCAGTCAGTGATTGCAATTGTTTGGGTAAATTAACTAAGATCATTGATAGAATTATTTTATGAGATTGATTGTCGATGGTTAAATCATTTGGTTGAATTAATTATTGATTATAAGACTTGAAATCAGTTTGAAAGAAAATATAACGTATCGCTATTGTACAAAATAATTAGGAAACAATAATAATGTTTAAGAGATTTTTTTAAAAGATTATTAGTGAAAGTCCCTTTTATAATATTAGAATTTTCTTATATGAAATAATCTAAAAGAAATCATTATATTCCTGATTAATTTGGATATTAAGTAAGGAATACAATTTACATTTATGATTAGAAATAAATATAATATTTTTAAAGTTCATATATATATATATATATTATTGTGAAATTATAACTAATTAAAAAAAATTATGGTAATACTCCTATAAGTTTATTTGATTTGGAAATCTATCTTTATTTATTTTATATAAATATTTGAATGTTTGTTTTAATTGATTGAAGAAATATTTTAATGAGCTTTATTATTATTTCAAATTTTGAATTGAAATTGGGATTTTAGTATGATTTCTATATATTTTGGTTTTACATATCATATTCAGATTTTTGATACGATGACTGATTCATTGTTGAGTTTGATTTAATTGATGAATTTAGTATGATATAGTGATGACATCCTTTATTTGATTGTATTATATTTCATTTCTGTGTGATGAGAAATCTTATTGAACTAATTAGTAACATCGATTGGGATGGGGCATTCGGTAATACTTTTTCGGTTATCCATTGGACTATCATATAGAGATATCTAATGTGGATCGAGTGTTGTTTATGAGCATTGAATAATTATTCGAGTAACATCCGGTGTTATGAGACATCGTTATGTTATTTGTTTGATTATTCGTTGTAAGTAAATGTCACCCAAACAAGGATTACACTCATGGGTCCATAGGACACTCAGTGAGGAGTATCGTATTGTTAGATATTGACTTATGTGAGCCGCGTATCGGCCTATTATTAGAGATATGCAAAGTGATAGGGTATGCATACTATATGACCGTACACATTGTGTCCAACTTTCTTTATTTTTGAAAGTGAACCAGATTTGCCAGCATCCACCATAGGGTCTGATCATGGGGCCGCACCCCCGATCCATGACACCATTATTATATGTCCCTTTGATGAATATTACAGGTCTCTTCAATGAGTATTATGTTATGTTCCTTTTGATGCGCATCACAATATTTGTAGCAGTAGATGGGTTGTAGCCCATAGCCCGTTGTGTCGCATAAGCCAGCAATCTGTTAGCATTCGAGGCAAAGCAAGGTCGTGAATGGGGCTACGTGTAGACGAGCCACTAGTGGATGGGATCATGATGTCCATCCAGATAATTGAAGACTGTAGGAATAGATAATACTCTATGGTAGGCAAGTAGACATGGGTTCCTAGAGCAAGCTTGCGGTAGGCGGCTGTCAGTCTCCCTATCTAGTTCAGGGTATGTAAGTGTGATAAATTGACATATACCTTAAAGAATATAGGGATAGACTGTTACGCTGCGGTTGGCGAGTAGACCTGTGTTCCTAAAGTAGGCTTGCGGTAGCGGCTATTAGTCTCCTAATATATTTATGGTATATATGTGTATTGGATTGGCATATATGTCTTTCCCATAATGAGTTGATTAAACTAGTGGTTGGCTCAGTTTAAAGTTTTGTCGGTCCCCATATATCCACACTTTTATTTGGTATTCTAGAGATGGCCTTATTTATTGATTGTGATTGATTATTCTTATGGTTTGTATGATATTGGATATCATTTGGATGTTTGATGGGCTATCTCACATTATCTATTAATTATATGATATTATATTAGCGCATTGTTGTGCATTAGATCTATTTACTGGATGGTTTTATTTTTCTATAATGATAATTTATATTATGAGATTGTGAGATATTTGGGCATTATAGTTTCTTTCCCTATTGTACTTGAGGATATTTCATTATTGTTTTTTTCCGAATTTGATAGTGATTTCAAGATATGGATGATTCACCCATTGATGTAGACTAATGATTTTTGATTTGATGTAATTGACATTGGTAATGACATCTTTTTGTTGTGTTTTGAGAGTGTTGCTATTATTATACACTATTGTTAATGTATCATCATCATTATATTTATGTATATTCTATATCTATATATGTATTGACCCACATATTTAGATATAGTCTGACACGTATGTTATTTATATAATACTCCGGCCAGACCGAGACATTTCAAGTAAGGACTACGAGACTAGCATATATATATATATTGTGGGCTTAGAGGAGATTAGATATTCAACATTGTAGTATATTATTTTGTATTGTATCGACTCGTGTATGTATTTGACATTGAGATCTATATCATACCTTGTATATTTTTTATAAATTATATCTTATCGGTATGACTGAATCTGTGAACTTTGTTATTTACAATATATTGTGTATAGTTCTATCCTGGAGCCACACGTGTTTATCGCTTTGTGCCAATATTGTGTATGTGACGAAATGGATTTTTCGCGTTCAAAAATCGACATCCATACTTTACATCGTACTCGAATGTCGCAGATTCGACCGTTCAAATCCGAGTCGTCGGAGCTTATAACACAATTAAGTAAACAACACAACGGAAGAAAAAGAATAATACATTGACATACAACATTGATATAATATCTGGTACAACAGATGATACAATGATATCAATATACATCAGAGATATGATACAATAAAAATAGTAGCGGAAAAGAAAATAGATAACACCAGCAGCGGAACACATAATTCCATGATAGTCTTCAAGAGAGGACTCCAAGGCACTAATCCAGAAGTAGCTCGCACTCCCATCAAGTTTCACTAAGACAAGCAAGTCTCGTCCGCATCTAAAGACTGAACTAGCTCCAGATAACCCACTAATCTGTCTATCTGAAAAACCCAACTCTATACTGCCCATGTGGAAAAAATTTGAGCATCATCATTCAATCATCAAAGATTAAAACACAGAAATATAGATGATAAGCGATATAAACTATAACGCTTATCGTCCATTCACAGATTCACAGATAATATACAAATGTAAATAAATGAATAAATTACTCAGTTAAATGCACAGAACAAAACATCACAGATCAGTTAGGACAATCAATCCAAGGCATCTCATACAATACAATCATTCATACGTAAGGTCAAGCATTCAATAATCATTTATAAGCAGGATTTATTTAATTGTTTAATCCTAATTTCCAATTGAATTGATCACTTATGAATAAATTATCCAATCTTGATTTATTAATTTTAAATCATTTGATATACATTAATTTATGAAACACTTTAATCAATTATCCTCAATTAATCATATTAATTAAATTAACCTTTAAATCAATTTCATAATTAATTAACCTTAATAAATCAAAATATCCCAAATTTATTACAATAAGTGATTAACCCTTAATTACTTTCATTAAGTAATTACATTTAAACAATTTATAATTGATTATCTAAATTAATTAATCCAATTAATTGTTAACATTAATTACTTTAATCAATACTTAAAAATCCTTAGTTAATTATCTTTATTAACCAAAAATATTTCTTTAATTACTTACTTAAGGAAATTTCTTAGATTTAAATCATTATTAATCATTTATAACTAATTTAATTTATTAATTTAAAGATAAAATAAATCGTTCTTTAATTACTTTTCTAAAGAAATTACTTGCATTAATCATTATTCATTGAAATTGATTAACCATTAATACTCATTAATTAACCCAATCATAATTAATCATTCTAATTAACTTAATAATTTATGAATTACAAATCAATAAGTTTCATTAACTTTTAAAGATAATTTATCCTTATTAATGATTTTATTTATTACTTTCTTATATTTGAAAACATTTATTTCAAATTTACTTTTAAAATTTCATGTTAAAGTAATATTAATCATCTGAAAGAAATTCAAAAGAGTTTAAACTCAATCATTTAGATTCAAATCATTTTATAGAATATACTTGAACATTTTAAAGTTTTTTAAATACTTTAAATTTCATATAACTTCATTTATTTCAAAAGTTAATTTGAATTCCATCTTTCAAATTCTGATTTTAAACTTATATTAAAATCTGTTTTAAATTCAAGCTCTGTTTAAAATTAAACAGACAGGTTTCAGGTTTTTAAAACCTGGAACTAACATTGACCCGAGGCCAAACAAAAATGCTTCGAGTCAAACGCTTAAATACTTCGAGTAAACACTCGAGATAAACTCGCATGTAACCCTGTTCCACCCAGGCCTATCAAAATGCCCAGACCACTAAACACGGTGCTCGTGCACGTGCACGACGCCGGTGAGCGAACTCAGGCAACTCCACGTCATCGAGCAAGTCAACGATCATCCTCGAATCAATCTCAGATCATCCCAAAACCCATCCTCTTCGCAAATTCGAATTCGAGTATAACTTGAAACCTGGAACACGAATTTGCCTCATCACCCAAACCTAGAAACTATCGCTATTCTCGACTCCTCGACCATCGGAGTTCATGCAACTCTGGTCACGCGATCGTCAACCTTCCCTCTTTCATCACCCACGGTTTCGTAGCACTCGATCCATCATAGAGGACGAGCGAATCGAAACATTGACCTTTGACAAAACTAGGGCTACAAACTGGAACCCATCACCGTCGCTTCCACGATTAACAACCCACCATCACACTATTTTTCCTGCAACCACTGTTCAACCTTCGATCACCATCAAAGACCCCGATCGCCACAAATTAGAGAATCACCAAAATTTCCCAAAAGAGTGATTTTTAATCAAACTCGAACTGCACGTTAATTCTAACTCTAAGAATTATGGTTTTTGCTTTAAAAATCATGTTATAGGATACGAATTCAAGTTACAAACCTGAATTTGTAAATTAAGAAATTTGAAATTTGATTAATTTAATGTTTTACTCAGTATCTTGGTTTTTCAGAGACATCGATAAGTTGTTTTAATCTTAATATATACTGTAACTTGTAGACTGAGAACACATGAATAATAGCCTGCACATAGTTCATTCCTCATTCACTTATACATAGAGAGTTAAATGTATATACTAACATATTCATGATTGATATAACTTGCAACAGGTTCAACTTTTTAAAAATTTCAAAATGATGTTACTCACATTAGTTTGAAGAACAGAGAGCACTGTTGATTGGAAACTGCATATTTTATTTTTTCTTTAAAACCTGTTTTGTTTTCTTGAACTTGAATGATATTTTGAGTTTTCAAGATAATGTTTGCTTCCATTTTACTCAGTTGTGATAATCGAACTGAAGTGAGGATTGATGCATATAAAAAGAAGCATGCTGAAGATGCTTGCATTAAATGCATAAGGTATGTTTCATTTATTTCTTTGCTGATTTGATGCTAGAGATGTGGCATTAATTGCCTTTTACTTGCCTGCACATCCATTACAGGCTACATACTTTATGTTTGCTTTGGTTTTGTTTAAGTGTACTTAATAAATTTGTCTTGCATATATTTTATTTTGTTTCTTTCTTTTGTTTTACACTTTGAAATATGCATGAGTTCTATGATGTTAGATTTTAGTTAATATGTTTACTTTTACTTGAATATATTTTTGCTTTTCTCTTGCTTTGCCTTCTTACTTTAAAATATAAATGAAATTCTATAGTTAATATGTTGTTTGAATTTAGCAAATTTGTTATCCTTATACTTTACATACATGAGTGTATTTCAAACTTAAATTTTTATTTCTTATTTTAATTACAATAAAATAAACACACACATTTTTATTTGAATTTAGAGATGCCCAGATTAATTTACCAATAAATTTCACAATTTTATTCAAAAATAAATTTAATTATTCATTTAAACTCAATTAAAATCCGAGATCGTTACAGATTCCCCTCCTTAAGAAATTTCGTCCCTGAAATTTGCAGGCACGAAAACAACAAAGATAGACGAAGAATGTTTCATCAAATCAAACTGAATATCTACTATGCTTTTGGCTTACAATCAGAATATCAATAATAGATACGAGAACGAATCTATTTAAATTTTCACAAGATACTCGGTTTATCCAGATCTATGAGGTATGCAGTGGCACTGATTAGTTCGAAGGATAACTAGCCGTCCATAGAATATATCGAGACCCAAACAATAGATAAATGGATTTTTATTTTCCACAACTTCCAAATACTAGATATGGATTCCAAACTCAAGTCGGAGTATCTCAAAATATATACCAATTTGTCCCTCTTCGGACTTCGATATTTCCAAGAAATTACAATAGAATTTCAAATTCGGTTTTAAACGAAATCGTTTTATCGATACAATTCAAATTATCCTTCATATTCTATTAATCAAGTTAACTCAATTTAAAATTTAAATTTTTTTTAAATTTTCAATTCCAAATTTCCAATTCATTTTCATTAAGGTTCAAATCAAAAACTGATAAGAAACCGATGAAGATACAAAAATAAAAAAAAATCTACAACGATTCGTAGAGCCATCATTACACTGAGACTTCTTCTTGTAGCTGGTACGAAGCAATCAAAAAAATTTGAAATTGAATCAAAGCAGATTGATAGAGAAAAATTGTTTCTGTTGACGCAGGGTATTGACTATTTATAGTGGTACTTTCCTGTCCCCTATCTCGTTCTCTTCTTGCACTCATACTCACTATCAGTGGATAGTAAGAGAATTTACTGAGGCATTCAGACGGATATCTTAGGGATATACTCATTCTAGGGATACTTCACCCTATCTCTAATGAGTTACTTAATGTGTTATACTCCTGAACTAAAGTTTAACCTTAGCTCTGATACCAAATGTGACGAACTGGATTTTTCGCGTTCAAAAATCGACATCCATACTTTACATCGTACTCGAATGTCGCAGATTCAACCGTTCAAATCCGAGTCGTCGGAGCTTATAACACAATTAAGTAAACAACACAGCGGAAGAAAAAGAATAATACATTGACGTACATCATTGATACAATATCTGGTACAACAGATGATACAATGATATCAATATACATCAGAGATATGATACAATAAAAATAGCAGCGGAAAAGAAAATAGATAACACCAGCAGCGGAACACATAATTCCAAGATAGTCTTCAAGAGAGGACTCCGAGGCACCAATCCAGATGTAGCTCGCACTCCCATCAAGTTTCACGAAGACAAGCAAGTCTCGTCCGCATCTAAAGACTGAACTAGCTCCAGATAACCCACTAATCTGACTATCTAAAAAACCCAACTCTAGACTGCCCGTGTGGAAATATTTTGAGCATCCAGAGTTTAGGAAAGAAACAATAAACTTCAGATCACTCATGAGACTGGTATGAGTAACAAAACAGTTTATCTTTAGAAACAAACAAAGAAATATTTTAAATTAGATTCGCAATGCTTTTAGAAAATGAGACTACCATAAGGCCTCCCGCACACACACACACAATGCAAACACAGAATCGAAGGAGATTTCTCCTTATGATAGTCAAACATGCTTGATACGCAAATTATTTGATATTATTACTATAAGTGCAAAATGTAAAAAAAACATTTCGAAAGTATAATATAAATCTTAGCCAACATAGACATTTCGAACTATGCCTACTATAGCTACAATCCAAACAGTGGGGTGCCACCAAAAGTAGATGGCAGATTCTACAACTAAAACCGTATAGGGTTTCGTATTGTTTTGTTTGGATTTTCAACAAATGGTCGGGCAAAGGAACTTCCCATACTGAAATGGAACGCCTCTGGAAGGATGTCCCTGGATCCTAACCGGATCTGTGCCAACACAAGGCCGGTGTACCCCTTGCCCGGGAGTACCACCTCAGATATTCCATCCCCGGTTGAACCAACCTTTATCCCGGGATCCCGATAACCAACAACCACAAAGCAATAAGTCCGCAGAAACCATAAAGTAAGTATCTGGGCTCCATACCATGACACCACTCATAATCCAGAACGAATGGACACACCCTAGGGGCGCGATCCCTGAAACCTTGCTGCCACGATTCCTGTTTCGACCATAACCGGGTTATGAGGTTCGACGAAGTCTCGTCCACAAAGCTACACTTTCCACAGAAGCCACACTTTGATCAACAAATGATCAGCAGCACTTAGCATGCCACATTACCAAGGTGGGAATATATTGCTGATAACCTTCAACTACATAACCTTCGAGCTCGTACGTCTCAGAGAAGGGTGTTAAGCTAAGACAATAAATTCTACGCCACCAACAGAAATGTATTTGAAAGAAATCTGCTTTATATCTCAATTTGTAATGTCAGACATGCAATCCATACAAGTCTATTCTGGGTTCAAACAGAACCGAAGGCACTTCCAAAGAAGTCCTTGCAATCCGGGTATTCACAATCCCGATCAAACTTCCCATCACTTATGGAATCTCTATACGGGAGCAACTCAGTGCAGAGACAATCGATAGGTCATCCTATCGTTCTCGCAAATACCCGGTCTTCACCACCGGTCTTTAAATGCTATCCATATACGTCGAATCACATATTCGAAATGTGTTATATGACACAAAGGTCCTTTCCCGGCTAAACCGAATAGTGAGCGCAACATTTAAAACATATGGATATGGGATTTCAATTAAGTCACAACTTAACAATTCAAAACTTCCTTTCAAATGGTTTAAACAAATTACCATTTCCAATCTTTTTAAACAAAAAGATTCATTTCACAGATTTCACCCAATTTCACAAAGATTCATTCATAGATTTCAAAACAATTCCATCTCAATTGGATTAATTCATTTAAAATCTTTAAATTAAAGATTTAACTTATAGCTTTCAAACAGTTTCCATAACTTGGAAAATCATTTTCATTTTTAACTTGAAATCCCTTTGTAACACAATTTGGAAGTTCACTTCTTATATGAAAGCTTTTATTATTTGAAAACGTATAGTTTCATTTCATAAAGATCCGATTATATTTGCACGAGTTAAAGCCTTTGAATTTAAATTCAAATTCCCAAATCAATACCTTTAAAATAGTTTAACCCGTATAAACTCATTTATAAGTTGAATAGCCTTTCTAAACCCTAGTTTCCAAATCATAGAATTCAGTTTCAAATATTGAATTCAAATTTAAATCAAATTATTTGAATTCCCAAAACTTAATCAAGTTATTCAAAATAAATTTCATCTTTGAAATTCCATTTCAAAAGCTTTTCACTTTAAACCCAATCCATTTCCAAAACGTTTGAATTCAAATTGTCTATTTAAAAATCACTTCAAAAATCTGTGACTTAATCGATTCCCTCGTGAAATCCATATTTGTGTGTGTATAAGTGTGGTCCAGGGGTTTAACACAAAAGTGCATCATCATTCAATCATCACAGATTAAAACACAGAAATATAGTTGATAAGCGATATAAACTATAACGCTTATCGTCCATTAACAGATTCATAGATAATATACAAATGTAAATAAATGAATAAATTACTCAGTTAAATGCACAGAACAAAATATCACAGATCATTTAGGACAATCAATCCAAAGCATCTCATATAATACAATCATTCATACGTAAGGTCAAGCATTCAATAATCATTTATAAGCAGGATTTATTTAATTGTTTAATCCTAATTTCCAATTAAATTGATTACTTATGAATAAATTATCCAATCTTGATTTATTAATTTTAAATCATTTGATATACATTAATTTATCAAATACTTTAATCAATTATCCTCAATTAATCATATTAATTAGATTAACCTTTAAACCAATTTCATAATAATTAACCTTAATAAATCAAAATATCCCAAATTTATTACAATAAGTGATTAACCCTTAATTACTTTCATTAAGTAATTACATTTAAACAATTTATAATTGATTATCTAAATTAATTAATCCAATTTATTATTAACATTAATCACTTTAATCAATACTTAATAATCATTAGTTAATTATCTTTATTAACCATTAATATTTCTTTAATTACTTACTTAAGGAAATTTCTTAGAATTAAATCATTATTAATCATTTATAATTAATTTAATTTATTAATTTAAAGATAAAATAAATCATTCTTTAATTACTTTTCTAAAGAAATTACTTGCATTAATCATTATTCATTAAAATTGATTAACCATTAATACTCATTAATTAACCCAATCATAATTAATCATTCTAATTAACTTAATATTTTATGAATTACAAATCAATAAGTTTCATTAACTTTTAAAGATAATTTATTCTTATTAATGATTTTATTTATTACTTTATTATATTTGAAAACATTTATTTCAAATTTACATTTAAAATTTCATGTTAATGTAATATTAATCATCTGAAAGAAATTCAAAAGAGTTTAAACTCAATCATTTAGATTCAAATCATTTTATAGAATATACTTGAACATTTTAAAGTTGTTTAAATACTTTAAATTTCATAAAACTTCATTTATTTCAAAAGTTAATTTGAATTCCATCTTTCAAATTATGATTTTAAACTTATATTAAAATCTGTTTTAAATTCATGTTCTGTTTAAAATTAAACAGACAGGTTTCAGGTTTTTAAAACCTGGAACAAACATTGACCCGAGGCCAAACAAAAATGCTTCGAGTCAAATGCTTAAATACTTCGAGTAAACACTCGAGATAAACTCGCGTGCAACCCTGTTCTACCCAGGCCTATCAAAATGCCCCGACCACCAAACACGGTGCTCGTGCACGACGCCGGCGAGCAAACTCAGGCAACTCCATGTCACCGAGCAAATCAACGATCGTCCTCGAATCAATCTCAGATCATCCCAAAACCCATCCTCTTTGCGAATTCGAATTCGAGTATAACTCGAAACCTGGAATACGAATTTGCCGCATCACCCAAACCTAGAAACTATCGCCGTTCTCGACACCTCGACCATCGGAGTTCATGCAACTCCGGTCACGCGATCGTCAACCTCCCCTCTTCCATCACCCACGGTTTCGTAGCACTCGATCCATCATAGAGGACGAGCGAATCGAAACATTGACCTTTGACAAAACTAGGGCTACAAACTGGAACCCATCATAGCCACTTCCACGATCAACTACCCACCATCACACTATTTTTCCTGCAACCACTGTTCAACCTTCCATCACCATCAAAGACCCCGATCACCACAAATCAGAGAATCACCAAAATTTCCCAAAAGAATGATTTTTAATCAAACTCGAACTGCACGTTAATTCTAACTCTAAAAATTATGGTTTTTTCTTTAAAAATCATGTTATAGGATACGAATTCAAGTTACAAACCTGAATTTGTAAATTAAGTAATTTGAAATTTGATTAATTTAAAGTTTTACTCAGTATCTTGGTTTTCCAGAGACATCGACAAGATGTTTTAATCTTAATATATGCTGTAACTTGTAGACGGAGAACACATATGAATAATAGCCTGCACATAGTTCATTCCTCATTCACTTATACACAGAGAGTTTAAATATATATACTAACATATTCATCATAGATATAACTTGCAACGGATTCAACTTTTTAAAAATTTCAAAATGATGTTACTCACATTAGTTTGAAGAACAGAGAGCACTGTTGATTGGAAACTGCAAATTTTATTTTCTTTAAAACCTGTTTTGTTTTCTTGAACTTGAATGATATTTTGAGTTTTCAAGATAATGTTTGCTTCCATTTTACTCAGTTGTGATAATCGAACTGAAGAGGATTGATGCATATAAAAAGAAGCATGTAGTATATTATTTGTACAATAAGCATGCTGAAAATGCTTGCATTAAATGCATGAGGTATGTTGCATTTATTTCTTTACTGATTTGATGCTAGAGATGTGGCATTAATTGCCTTTTACTTGCCTGCACATCTATTACAGGCTACATACTTTATGTTTTCTTTGGTTTTGTTTAAGTGTACTTAATAAATTTGTCTTGCATATATTTTATTTTGTTTCTTTCTTTTGTTTTACACTTTGAAATAAGCATGAGTTCTATGATGTTAGATTTTAGTTAATATGTTTATTTTTACTTGAATATATTTTTGCTTTTCTCTTGCTTTGCCTTCTTACTTTAAAATATAAATGAAAATCTATAGTAATATGTTGTTTGAATTTAGAAAATTTGTTATCCTTATATTTTACATACATGAGTGCATTTCAAACTTAAATTTTTATTTCTTATTTTGCACTGCAATAAAATAAACACACACATTTTTGAATTTAGAGATGCCCAAATTAATTTACCAATAAATTTCACAATTTTATTCAAAAATAAATTTAATTATTCGTTTAAACTCAATTAAAATCCAGGATCGTTATAGTGTACACATAAGTGTGTTATTTATTCGATGTTTTAATATGCACGAATATACGTGTGCACCCCATATCATCTTATTCTCTGTATTATCTGACAGTATTGCCTTGTAATACTCTTAGATAATATGCATATAGATGTAGGAGTGTTCACAACATGCCCCTTTCTGGGCCTCCTATTTGCTTCAAGCCTGATTAAATTAATATGCAATTAAATCTACTTAAAATGCACATCAATATCGTATATCGATACGTGTGTTTGTAACAATAATATAGCACTATTTAATTCTTATCAACACAAATTAAATAAAATTTAACAATTAGTACTTCATAAATATTAATTAACTTAATTAATTAATAACAATTATAATTAATTAAATCAGGTAGTAACAAGAGTATTCAACGTTTCAGTTGTGTAACTCTCAGGTGTAAATTCGGTCAGCGATCAGTACCGAATAATTTGAATATTACCGTTTACACGTTACTTTAGCTAGTGGTGTAATACAATGGCCAAATTCATCGCTTACATAGCTTCGGTAAAATCAATTTTACTTTATTTACGCGTAACTTAGTAGTGACAATTATTTACACCAATTCTCTTCGTCAAATCTAAATCACATTAGGAGTTATGAAATTTGGTAATGGTTACCATTTCAATATCGTCCTATTCAACTTTATAGTCTAAACATAAAGTCCTTAGTTTAATAATAACAATTATTACTATCTGAACTACTTTGGCTAAAGATTTTGACTTTAAGTTGACTTCAATTGACTGTGATACTAACTTCGTATAACCGAGGAGATGAACCCTCTATTGAATAGTGTTTCATTCCAATGCTTCCACCCGACCCAATTATAGTCGTTTGACGGACATTGTGCCAAGTATAATCAAAGTAGAGCTTCCACATTGAATATCGTCGGTATTCTCAAGTCAAGAGAACTGTGTAACATTGTCAATTCGATATTTTCTGTTTGCCCTTAGTTATATTAACCAATAGAAAACTATTGAGCGAGTCACTCCATAGTTATCCAATACCGATCACTACATAATCTATTGGTTCCTTCAACAGTCATGAATAATACACCACCCAGCATCTAGAAAGTGTTATGTGCTTGTAACGTCCCCTATTTGGAGGTCCAAAGCTAAGCACTGAAGATATTGCAGTCATCCATAGTATTTACTTCCAATGACCAAATATGGTAAGGTTAATAGCATCCATAATGTCAAAAGCATTTGAATATGAAATAAAATCATCATAGATTAAAACACTTTTCTGATTACATTTCAAAACAATATTTCATATCCAAGTTACATAACCCCAAAACGTTTCCCAGGTTCAGATCAAATATAATTATTACATAAATACGCCACTAACGACATATGAAGATGCCCCCTTGTGTGACCAGAATATTAAATAGTCATAACAGACTTAATACAACATAGGGGAAGTAAAACGAAAAAACTCCTAAATATAGCTTGCATCAGCCTCCAACTCGTCTCTGAAAGCCTTATTTGTCCACCTACTAAACCTACAAACCCAAACTCTCAATTTACTAAAATTAATTTTGACCCGAGAGTTTAAGGAAAAAACATAAACTTCGAGTCAAACATAAAACCCGGTGTGAATAATTCTATTACATCTCGGTTTACTGATACTAAGTGAGACCATGCTGATTAGCGGAACGGGTTTTCCCTCACTAATATGCCATTAAAACATATCGTTTTGCAAATCAAAGCCATGCAATCAAACTTGTTAATCAGACTGATCATATCAATAATAGAAAATATCATATATGCTTAAAAATAGGTAATAAATGGACTAGCTGTCCGAATAAAATGTAGTTTTGTTTGGCTAACTACTAACCATTGGCTGACTCGGGCCTACCAAATAAACTAAACAAATTATCTAACAACTGTTAGACATACATCTGGACGGTTTGTCCTTAACTTACTTCTCCAAGGGTCACCTGATCCTAATGGTTTTGTTAGCTCATCGATAACCTATCTCTCTACATATATATTCCTTTCTGTGTGTAATCATAATTTAATTCTTACATATGACTAAACCCTACACACTAGAATTTTGGACTAAATTAACTACGGGCTAATAGCTAATGTATAGGGCGCAACTCTATACCAGTCCCATTTGGCATACAATTATCTAAGTCATTTTACTTAGGGTTAACTACCCTTTAAATTTTCCTTCAGAACCTTTTCAAAATGATTTAACCCTTCAAATCATACTTATACAAGGAAAATAAATTATTTGCTTTACTCCAATCTCTTTGCCATGATATGCTGTGACGACCCACATTTGGGAGGTTTAAATCCACAATAATCCATACATGTCCAACTCAAACAATCGGAAACACAGATAATCAATAGGGTTAATTAAGAAAAATAAGAAAACAAATACAGAATCTCGCAACAGAATCATAAAATATAATAATCAAATAAACAGTTTATGAAGCTGTTTATACTATACATTTGGTTAAAATTTGCCAACATCTATCAAAGTTATATATACAACCGGACAATAGAATAACACAGCAGAACAACATGATGCAGGGAATAATATTAGTAATAATATTATACTAATCTTCGTCTTCGTCCTCCAGAGAATAATCTTCAATGCGCTAAAAACTCATGGCTGACCTGATCATAAAGTAAAACAATACACTTGAGTCAGAACTAAAATATTGAATCAAATCAATATCACATATAACACGAGTGTAATAGCGTCAGAGGTGTTTAGGGGTTTCACATCTCATGTCCAATGTATAACATGCGTGCAATAACTTAAGAGATGTTAAAATCTCGTAGGATCCTATACCAACCGGTGTCAAATAATATACAGGGTGATAAATGGGATATATATAAAATAAATAAACATTCAATCGTCCAAAATATTGTAGGATTTTTTTCACCCTAAAGCGGGGGTAAATAGGGTGTACTAACAAAAATTGATGCGGAAATAAAAACAGAAAGTAATGCAGTAGATATCACATACAGATTTACCCAGCTTCGGAAAAAACAAGCCTACGTGCTGCCTCCAAGGTTTCTACTAGAAATTAGGTAATTATACGTTTACAAAAACACGTAAACTCGTGACACCTGCTAACTCGATTAACCTAAGTCTAATCTCAAAACCTTGCCATGACTCAGCCACTGAGTTGCAAATTCTCGAACTACAAAACTGTATTTCGTAACCTAGTTAAAACTAGAGCTCGACTCAAATAAAAAATAGAAAGTTACAATTAAAAATAAAACAAGAAAAAACCCTTTTATGAAAACAAAGCCCGATATAAAAATTAAAACCGGCCCACGTGTAAAATAACAAAAGAGATCCGACTCCCTTTTCTTTTTAGTTCATATACTCTGGCCGTTCCTTTTCCTTTTGTTGCTCTTCTCAAACTAGAGTTTTGATGATTGAAGTCACCGCTTGAATTAGACGTTTGAATTGATTCGTGGCACGCTTTTGTTCATCAATTAGCTTTGATGCTTCTTCAAAGTGCTTTGCATCCATTCAAGATAGAGTTTGAATGAAATAAAATCGGTATGTGATTTTATAATTTATTTCTCTGTTGATTTACTTAACTTGAACGCGATGTCTTGCCGATGATGATATGGGTTGAATTTACAGGATGAAATCCCTAAATTTTCGTTCGTATATTTTTGGTTTGAATTCCGTGCTCGGCGTTGATTTGTGCTTGAATGATTAATGATATTTACTGACTTGTTCATTCCTCTATTGTAGCTTGGCATTTGAATTTGTTAAATATATTTATGATATATTCGATACTTGACTTGTTCATCAACGACTATTTAATGAACAATTCTTCAGTGTTTCTCGTTTTGTCGCTTCTTTTTGAAACAGTTCCTTGACTTTGTTCGAACTGCTACATATACTTTCCCATGGCTCCTTCACTATTTTTGATACATTTAAACTGTTCGAATTGCAACTGTTTGACCATTTCTTTTTGAAACATGTAAATTGCTTCAATGTTTTTTTTTTGAAACATGATCTTGTCCCTGACTTTGTTATTTCTCTGTTGCAAATGCTTGTTTGTGTGCTAGTTTCTAGGTTGAGTGTATGATTTCTATGGCTGCTCTGTCCACTTCAGTGCTTGCATTCTGGCATATGTATATACATGTCACTGATTCACTAGTGTGTTGCATGTTCTAGTATACTACATTTTGATGTGTTGAGTAACTCACTGCCTTGAGTTCATTGATATGCATCCCTATTGTATCTTGCTTGCACACTGCTCATTACTTTTTCATGCACATGTACACTTGTATTTATCTCCGTCCTCAATTCTTGTTGTTCATGCCTGCACTTGATCACTGTCACTGTTTTTCCCTATCACATGCCTATGCACTTTTCCATGGTTTCATATGAATAAAGTCTTCATGTGTGTAAATTTTGTTGAGGCTTCATGAGTCTGCACCGTTTGAAGTGCTGCATGTTGTTTTACGTGTACACACTGGTCTAGTGCACTTGTTACTGTAGTCTGGGTTCACTTTAATGTTGAAACTAAATGTTTGCATCTTTACTCGTTTGATTTCCACCATATATATGTATACATGTGTATCTTCATGTATGTTGGCCGGTTGCCTCTGGTCTGCATTGTGTGGTGGTCTAAAGTCTTGTTGCCCTTGAAGTCTGAATGCATGTTGTATCCATGTTCACAATTGTGTTGTTATGCTCTATCCACTTTTGTGTTGAAACAGAACTTGATTGTTTCTTGGTAGAGTGTACTTGTTGTTGTGAGCCTGTTATGTTGATGCTCTCTCTGTTCTTGGCCCTCGTGCATCACATACATGTTGAAAGTGTCATGTGGTCACTTAATTCAAGTATGTTTGCATGTTTTGCATTTGAATTATGCACTTTGAAGTTGTTCATGCCTCCGAACTATAGTTTTTCTGATTTTGTATTTTCACTTGAGTTGAATCCAGCCTAGGCTTGGGTTTGACCTTGTGCTC
The DNA here is from genome assembly GCA_030765085.1 of Allium cepa. Taxonomy (NCBI): domain Eukaryota; kingdom Viridiplantae; phylum Streptophyta; class Magnoliopsida; order Asparagales; family Amaryllidaceae; genus Allium; species Allium cepa. Next base: position 766,257,380 of record CM060935.1, read on the forward strand.
ACCTGTCCTTCCAATTTTAACAAGCAATTGTATATCGGTGTGCACAACTTTGTGGCATGTACAATGATACACTGTGCATGTCACAAGTTGTTCGTGTATGATGAATTAAAAGAAAAATGATGCCGAACAACCTAAATAACTGAGGCAAATAATATTTTCAAAAAAAACACTTCATTATGCACTACAGAAAAAATTCTTTTTCATTTTTACTACGTCGGCGATTATTTTACAGGTAGTTCAGATGCTAGATATAGGCTGGAACAGAGTTGAAGATAAAAATACGAGTAAAGAATGAATATGTAGTGAGTGTGAAAAATTATATTTGAAAATTGTGTTGTAACAGAAATTGTATAGTGAGAGCTTAAATTTGTACTATTCGAATTTGTAATAAAATATTTATTTGAATAAAATATTTGTTTACATATGAATTCTGAGTTATTTATTTTATTCAATAAATATTTATTTAATTACATGGAAAAATATAATAGTACAATAACCAATATATTTAAACGAATATATATATATATATGTTTATTATCATCAAACAAAAATCATATAATAGTATATTCTACAATCTTCCCCTTTTGGTGATGACAAACATATATTAAGATGTTGACTCTATTAAATATATTTGTTCTTGATGAATTCTATTAGCTCCCCTTATTTGAATAGTCCTCCTACAACAAAAATCCTCATGCACAGATGCGTGTAGTTAAAACTAAAAAATTAATTAAAAATAACTTTGAATAAAAATACTGTCGAATATTAGTAAGGATGTCACTCAAAAATCAAAATCTTAACCTCTCTCCCCCTTTTATTATCATCAAAAATAATAATAGTAATTGCAATAGCTATGATTTTGATTAAAAATATAAAATCAAATCATGAGGGAAATATTAATTTCAAATTCCAATTAACCAAACAAAAATCATAATATTTAATTAACTAGAAACCAACTCCACTTTAGAGAAATGCTAGGATTATGGAAAATTTTATATAGCGGCAAGAGTTTGATATTTTCAATAAAGGAATAATTTGTGCATTTTTCCTTTTCCAATGTTACACAAAAAAATGTAAAGCACTTACTAAGCATGCATAACCGTTAGGACTTTTAAATGAGGTTAGTCGTTACCCTTTTTTTCAAAAAAAAACATGTCAAGAATTTCCTAACCATGCATAACCGTGAGGACTTTTAAATGAGATTAGCATATACTTGATATTTATTCCTTTCTTATATGCCTCCCATCCATGCATAACTGCGAGGACTTTTAAATGAGAATAGAAGCCCATAATAGAAATTCAAGTAATTCACCCATGCATAATCGCGAGAATTTTAAATGAGAGTGAATACTTTAGGATATAATTATTTTACAAAAAAGATATTTCCTTATTTTGAAATATCAAATTCTGCACACTATATTATGATATATGGATTGACAGAAAGGTGAAAGTGATAGAAATGATAATGGAATAAGTACTAATCTAAAATGTTATAAAATTTGTTTAATTTTCATGAAATTTTAAAATTATACTTCCTCTTGTTATGAAATATAATTTAATCACCATCCGTCACTTTTAAAGCACTATAATAATTTTGATAAGTTCCAAAAGGTTCAATTTGTCAATGGTTACCTTTTCTAGAGTTAATCTCTAACCGAAATAAACCATAGTATTTTTATCATGACGGAAACCCAAGTTTAAAAATTAAAATAAGTGAAAATTAATTTTCTGCAAGGGGGTTTTGTGAAAATGGCTTCTAGTTGAAAATCAATATAAATAATTAAATAATTGCAAAAATTATTTCAACATGAGATGATATCAAATACCACTTGTATTTGAGGTATTCATGGTGATATACAGTGATATAAAAGAAAAACGTGTGCTCCTCAACAATTGAATTGTTTTTTTGAAATTTTCAGCACGTCCATTTATATCAGGCACAAGTGAAGTAATCTATATTGAGCAAAAACAAATATTCAAACAATTCATCAAAGCAGTTTTGAAAATTGATTTAATAGACATGAAGAGAGTTAATAATGATTGTTGTTTCAAAGTAGTTGACAATCTTTGTTTCGAAGACTCACTCAATTTGAAACCTTTATTTGGATGATAAAAGTTTGAAGTTTGATTTGGCTCATAATACGAGAGTTTTAGATGTTCAAAATTGCGACTTGCCAAATTTGGTTTCAAGTTAATTTATCAAAATCAATAAAAAATTATACTTGAAATACCACAACTTGTTTGTGTAAAACAGATATGCTTTCTGAGTTATATATTAAGTTTATTGCAGTTTTTCATGGCATTTCAAAATGAATCAATAAAAACAAAAAACAAAAAAGTTATAGTATTATCGATTGGCTTTCCAGAACTTCAAGCATTTCAAAAGAAAGTTGAGATGTTCAAGATATGATCAAATTACTACAGCTATGTTAAGAAAGTTTTGAAACTGTTTCAAACGATACTCCAAATGATTTGCATCTTTTCAACTACTTAAGTTTAGATTTTGGGAAAGCACAAAAAATAAAAGTTGTAGCATTTTAAATCTACTTTCCAGAACATCTTGAATTTTAGAAATCGAAGTTAAGAATCTCAATATATGGAATAAATATTTCAACAATGTTGATGAAAACATACTTAACAATATGTGAACAAAATTAAGTTAAGAGATCATACCTCACTTTCCTTCGATGCCGTGATATCTGAAATGCGATGATCTTCATCTATCTTTATAGGCTAAGGAACATTCAGATTTTAGTTTATTAATCATCTAGAACAACTCGAAATCTATCTCCATCAAATTTGTTCCTTAGCCCCCTTATGTGTCTAAATTTTTGAGAAGGCAAGTGGTCTAACTAAGGATGTAGGACCTCTATTATTATCTATTGAATTCTCTGGTACCCAATTTTGTCTATATAAAAAACTGTTAGCATCTACAATTGTACCATTTGAAATCCAAATTTGTTTAAATTTCAAACCATTTATATTCGTACTTTTTGGAATCCATATTTGTTTAACAGTTTTGTGTTTGTATATATTTCGACAATTATTCTAGCCATGTCCAATATTTCCACACTTTACGCATTTGGGTATCACACTTTTCCCCTTAACAGAGTTATTAGTCGTTTGTTCATATTTTGACACTTTCACAAATCCAAATCCTTTCCTTTTATTCATGAAGAGTTGATTTTCTAAGAGCCTATCGAATGATTTTCCTCTAGTCAAAAATTTTCGAGCAATCAACTCAAGTTTATTAACTTTGGATTTTAAAAGTTTATTTTCATTATTAGCTTTGAATAACAACTAATGGTATTATCTCTCTTTACAAAATTATTCATTTTCGAGCCCATATTTTCATTTTCAAGCTCTCTAATTTTAGTCTCAATTTCTAGCATCTCGGTTTCAAAGAGTTGGAGTTTTTTAAAATCAATTTTTTCAAAATCCTTGTTTTTTTCAATCCCTTTTCAAACTCATGATTTAATCGAATAATTTCAGATTTGATCAAAATCATGTTTTCTTTTTCAAGGGTTTTGAAATTTTCGTTGATCTCATTTAATTTCTTTCCAAAAATCGCACATTTAAAACTTTCTGACCTCTTAGAACAATCCAACTCTTTTTGCAAAATATTATTTTTACAAATCAACACAGTTTTGCTCTTCTTCCGAATTAAAATTTCGTTTTCTTACTTCTGAAACTTTTCATGAAAACAGGCAAATTCTTTTTCATAGTCCAAACACCTTTTGCAATTTGAATTTTTATTTTTCTTAATATTTTGAAGCTATTTTTCAAATTATTATTTTTCTGATGCAGTTTAGATTATTCCCTTTGTAACTTATTATTTTTCATCTCAAGAGCTTTATTATTTTCAATTAATTTTCGGCACAAGAGAACTAAATCATTTAATGAAAAATCATTTATCTCATCAGCTATTGGATCTTCATCACTGCTGTCTTTTGCCAATCCCGTCAAGCACGTTTCTTTAACCAGTCGACTGTGGAGGATTTCTCACTGTTGTTGACTTTTGCACCATATATTGCATCAAAAGTATTTCAGATTTCATGTGCACTTTCACAATTAGAGATATGGTTAAAATTATCTCGATTAATATGAGAATATAGAATATGCATAGCAAGAGCATTAATTCGAAGTATTAAACTTGTCTACTATATCACACCCATTTTCAATAATATCCCAACATTTAGAATTAACAGATTTTAAATGAAATTCCAATTTTAATTGCCAATTTAAAAATCTATTCCATCAAAAATAGGGGGAATAATACTAGACTAACTCTCGCTAGATTTGCAACTATGGTTAGACATCTATGCTATTAACCATACTCTAATACCACTTGTAGGATCGTCTTCACCCTAGAGGGGTGGAGAATAGGGTGTACTAATAAAAATTAGTGCGGATATATAAATAGAAAGTAATGCAGTAGATATCACACACAGATTTACCCAGCTTTGGCAAAAACCTACCTACGTGCTGCCCTCAAGGTTTCTACTAGAATTAGGTACTTAGATGCTTACAAAAGCACGTAAACTCGCAACACCCGCTAACTTCATTAACCTAACTCTAAGCTCAAAACACTGCCACAACTCAGCCATCGAGTTGTGAATTCTCGAACTACAAAACCATAGTTCGTAACCTAGTTGAAACTAGAGTTTGACTCAAATAAAAAATAGAAAGTTATAAATAAAAATAAAACAAGAACAAAACCCTATTTATAAAAATTAAGCCCAATATAAAAATTAGATCTGGCCCACGTGTGAAATAACAAAAGAGACCTGACTCCCTTTTCTTTTCAGTTCATATACTCTGACCGTTCCATTTCCTTTTGTTGCTCTTCTCAAATTAAAGTTTTGATGATTGAAGCCGCCGCTTGAATTAGACGTTCGAATTGATTCTCGGCACGCTCTTGTTCCTCAATTAGCTTCGATGCTTCTTCGAATTACTTTGCGGCCACTTTAAGATCGAGTTCGAATGAAGCAAAATGGGTATGTGATTTTATACTTTATTTCTCTATTGATTTGCTTAAACTTGAACTCGACGTCTTGTCGATGATGATATGGGTTGAATTTATAAGGATCGAATCCCTAAATTTTCGTTCGTATATTTTTGATTTGAATTCTGTGCTCGGCACGGATTTGTGCTTGAATGATTGATGATATTTGCTGACTTGTTCATTCATCGATTGTAGCTTGGCAGTTGAATTTGTTGAATATATTTGTGTTATATTCAATACTTGACTTGTTCATCAATGACTCTTTAATGAACGATTCTTCAGTGTTTCTCGTTTTGTCACTTCTTTTCGAAACAGTTCCTTGATTTTTCTTGTTTTGTCACTTCTTTTTGAAACAGTTCCTTGATTTTGTTCGAACTGCTACATATACTTTCCCACGGCTCCTTCACTATTTTTGATACATTTAAACTGTTTGAATTGCAACAGCTTGATCATTTGTTTCTGAAACATGTAAACTGCTTCATTGTTTTCTTTTGAAACATGAACATGACCCTGACTTTGTTATTGCTCTGTTGCATATGCTTGTTCGTGTGCTAGTTTCAGGGTTGAGTGTGTGATTTCTATGGCGCTCTGTCCACTTCAGTGCTTGTATTATGGCATATGTATATACATGTTACTGATTCACTACTGCATTGCATGTTCTAGTATACTGCATTTTGATTTGTTGAGTAACTCACTGCCTTGAGTTCATTGATATGCATCCCTTTTGTATCTTGCTTATGCACCGCTCATTACTTCTGCTTGCATATGTACACTTGTTATTGTAGTCTGGGTTCACTTTAATATTGAAACTGAATGTTTGCATCTTTGTTTGTTTGATTTCCACTATATATATGTATATAAGTATCTTCACGTATATTGGTTGGTTGCCTCTGGTCTGCATTATGTGGTAGTCTGAAGTCTTGTTGCACTTGAAATCTGAAGGCATGTTGTATCCATGTTCAGAACTGTGTTGTTATGCTCTGTCCATTGTTGTGTTGAAACAGAACTTGATTGTTTCTTGGATGAGTATACTTGTTTTTGTGAGCCTGTTATGTTGATGCTCTTTCTATATTTGGCCATTGTGCATCACATACATGTTGAAACTGCCATGTGGTCACCTGATTCAAGTCTGTTTGCATGTTTTGCATTTGAATACTGCACTTTGAAGTTGTTCATGCCTTTGAACTGTAGTATTTTTGATTTTGTATTTTCACTTGAGTTGAATCAGGCCTAGGCTTGGGTTTGACCTTGTGCTCACCTGTCCCTATAGTTTTAACAAGAAAGTGTATATCGGTGTGCACGACCGTGTGGCATGTAATATGATACACTGTGCGTGTCACAAGTCATTTATGTATGATGAATTAAAAGAAAAAATGATGGCGAACAACCCAAATAACCAAAGAAAATAATATTTTCAGAAACACACACTTCATTGTGTGCTGTAAAAAAAAATCAACTTTATTGCGTCAGTGATTATTTTGCAGGTCATTCAGATGCTGGATACGGGCTAGAACAGAGTTAAAGACAAATATACGAGTAAAGAGTGGATATGTAGTGAGTATAAAAATTTGTATATTGAAAATTGTGTTGTAATAGAAACTTGTACAGTGAGAGCTTAAACTTGTACTATTCAAATTCGTAACAAAAGATTTGTTTGAATAAAATATTTGTTTATATATGAATTCTATGTTAGTTATTTTATTTAACAAATATTTATTTAACTATGTGAAAAAATAAAATAGCACAATAACAAATACAGTTAAACGAATATATGTATACGTTTATTATCATCAAACAAAAATCATATAATAGTGTATTCTACAAATATCAACCAATGGCTATCCATCACAATCAACATCCAAAACAGCTAATAAATCACAACAGTTAACTAGTTATCAATATTGAGGGTTTAACTAACAATTCGATTTTAATTTCAGGTTAACTGTTAATTCTAAATTTCTTACATGTTAACTTCTATGTCGATTTCCCTATCAGTTAAATTACCAAACAACAACCAATAAAATTAAATGCTTCATGATTTCAATTTAACGAACATAAGAAATATTTTAGTATTTTGTGAGCGTTTTAAAACACTCATCTTTATTTGAAACTGAAAATTTTTCAGCTTCAAAAAAATTTCAATCCAACTCCATATCGTAGATGACTTCGGTACAAATCCTATGCAATTTGTTTCACTCGAATCCGACCTCGTACGAGAAAGTTACGATCTTTATTAGCATAATGATATAACAACAAAAAATTAATGTAGGCTTAAAACTAAACCTCCCTGCTCACGTGCGTTCTTGCTTCTCCAGGCCGAACTCGTGATTTTCGATCCTTTTTTTGAACGATCGCGCCCCAGCCCACATCAACATCGCCGACCAGAACCATCTTGTGCTCCTCTCCTCTACCGTCACCTGCCATCGCCAGCGCCACTTCGTTCACGCACGTTCACGAGCAAAAAACTCAACACAGCAGCTCGAACCCTGCCTTCCATCGGTCTCCTTACGACGAAATTAGACGATCCGACCATCCACCTTGTAGAGCTTGTCGAGATCTACATCTTTGTTTTTGGACCCATTTGATTTCGTGGAACGAATTATGAGAAAATGAGAGGAGAAGATTGGCCGTTTTTGGTCATTAATCCTATGAAAGAGAGCGACTGCATTTAGTTAGGATTTGATGAAAATGAAAACAACGTGGCCTTATATTAAATATCTAACACAATCCACACATAAATTTTCCGAACTCCAAACGAAGCATATCGCCTGGCGTTCTATACGTATACCCCTATTCCGAATACAATGAAACGTACATCGAGAGCCAATTCCATCATATCCAAAAGATAGCTTTTTAAATCAAATTATTTTAATTAAATTCCTTTAAATGGTTTCTATGCATTTCAAGCTCGCATGACCAAACGGTAAGTCTGATCGCTACGAAACTTGATATCCTATAATAATTCACTATTATGGATCCAATGAAACTGGTTTCGTCGGAATCCAAGATAGTGCCTAAAAAGACTATTTTTACACGTTAATTAAAATATAAAAGTTTCAATTTCTATTTATTCACTTTTAAATTCAATTTTAAAAGTAAACAATCTTCATTCCTGTTAAATAAAATTTAAATCTACTTTCAACATCATTTTCATTCGTATTAAATTCAGGTTTCGATTATTTAAAAAATTTCCAATATTAAATTTTAGACAATTTAGTTATCCAATAAATCGCTATGAATTGAAATACAAGTTATTTAACTTATAAATTTTAACTTATAAAACGAATTCAAATAATAAAATAACTACTCTACTCTTTATAAAATTATAATCATAGTCAAATAAGACGTACTTATATGAATTATTTTCAAATATCATTTTATAAATAAAATGTTCGTTCTCATTCAATACACAAATGTTTTTATATTAAATATATATATTACACTATGCTACACTTCTTTATTTAAAGTATTCCAAAAATCCAATTTCGATGAATTCCAATATTAGAATTTCAATAAATCCTAATATTAGATTTCAAACGAATTTTAGTTATCAAACAATTATTTTATTTTCATCTAAATATTCAACATTTATTATTCAATTCTTGCTATTGTTTTCAAACATTAAATATATTAAACTTCTTTCTAACATAATTAATTTCCTTAAATCTTATCGAAATTGTTATTTCAAAACTTTATTCAAGTTCATATTAATTTGCATAAATAAAACATAAAATTTTATTTCCAACCATTTTTCTTTAATAATTATATTAAATTTAATAATTTAGAATAGCTAACAATACGGGTCCTTACAATCTCCTTCACTCAAAACTTTTCATCCTCGAAAAGGGGTTGAGTAAAGAATCAAACCTTTGATATATATTTCTCAAAATAATCAATTTATAAACATAAAAATCTTATTTGCAAAACCTTTACTGCGCTTCCACTACGCCATTCTGATATCAGCTTATTGTAAAACAATTTATAAAATTTTAAAGGTCTCAAAAAATTTCTAACACACAGATTTATGGAAAATTTTGATAGCGTCTCCTTTGGGTGGCTCGATTGTAAAAATTTACGATATAGATATATACACCAAATATACATCTCATCTCAATATTGAGGCATCCTGTAGGAAAAAATATAAAAGCATGGTATATAATTCGAGATATTTATCTTATTATTATTAATATGAGCGAGTTCGCTCATATTAAGCAAGCAGATCAAACCGCGTATACATCCTAAGGCCTTCGTGTATACCTATCTCAACTCAAATTAGAATATTAGTCACTTACACAAAGATATAGAAAGCATGCATGAGTTTAATAGAACTGCATAACCATAAACGTAAACATTAGTATTCAGCATAGCAATCATGTGTGACCAAAAACAGTTATGACTATGATTTACAACAAAATAAACCATCCAACAATTAATATTCATCCAATTAATTCACAACTATATGATTTATATTATCCAATGTCCATAGCTAATTTATACACTTCGTTTCTTATTAACATCCATTCTTTGTTAATATCTAATTGGTTTGCTTTAAATTTATTCATATTTATTTCATTTACATTCAGTTTATTCAAATTTCAATTATTTCCTTTTTCGTTTAACACAATTTATGTCAAATTATTTATGGACCATTCGTAATAAATCATTTTATTTAACCTTATTTAAGTTAAATTTTATTTCATTACCACTAAGTATATTCTCTTAAATACTAATATCATTTATAAACCATTTCATAAAACCATTTAAGTTTAATATAAAAAATTAATAAAACACAACTCATGTTTGTTATTACTTCATAACTTAAGTTCATACTAATTCATTAATTCACTTCTTTAGTTCATTTCATTAATTCATATCATTAAATTTACTAAAGTAAATTTTATTTTATAACTCAAATTATATTAGTAAAAAAATTCTTTTTATCACAATCATTTTCATTCAACTTTTCTTAATTAACTTTCATCTTATAATTCATTTGATTCGACTTGACTTAAGTAAAATTTTATTTCACAATTCAAATTTCAACTTTCTTATTTCATTAATCATTTCTTAAGTTTATAATCATTTTATACAGATGTATCATCTTTTACATGATATTACTCAAATTATAATTGTCTCGGAAAGCAACAACTAAATCTTAAAGCATCTTTTCTAGATTTATTTATTTATTTTACAAACAGTTTACAAAGATATGAATCAATTTATTATTTGTTTTCCTTCTCTTAATTTCATATCTAAATAGTATTTTCTTTTTTACTATTCAAATTATTCATTTAACATTTCTTAGAACATTAACAAAGTGAATAACATTTCTTATAACAACTTAATTTTTTTATAAACAATTATTTAAACACAATTTCAATTTGAAACATTTTTATTTACTTAAGTTCAAACTTGTATAATATTCTATTACATATTCGTATTTAACATTTCAAGTTTGTAGACATTTCTAGTAAGTTTTATATATGTTTTTAGAATGTAATTAAGTGTTATACAAATTTATCTTATTCATTTTAGTTAACAAGAATGCTCAATAATTTACACAAGTTTAAATTTCCATTATCTTGAAATTTAAGAGTTATAATTTAACTTCTCATATTTCATTTAAACACCTAGATTCAATTTCTTGTTCCTCATTTTAGAAGTTTCCAGCTAGTAAAAGAAATCACTTTATTCAAACAACTGAAAATCATTAATTAATAGGAACTTAATAATTCAAATACCGGGTTCATCTCAAATCATAAAATAATATATATACTCATGTCTTTTATATATATAAAATTATATTTAGAAATTTTAAATCAAAATCTGTTTATCAAACCAAATGTGCAGCAAAGCTACTAAGTGGCCTATTTCATTTTAAAACTCAAAAATGAATGTCGAGGATGCGGCCGGCATCACCGAAATTATTTTCCAACGACAAAAGAGGGGAGTACAGGAATTATTTTCTTTTAATTCCTTTTGAAACACTTTTATTCGTAAATACTTTTAAATAATACTATTTATCCTATCACAATCTTAGAAAACAATTTCAAAAGCACTGGGATTTAAGTTCTCAAATTCTCAGTTTTTAAATCCTTTTTATTTATAAGCTATATTATAAATATACTTATACAATCACCTTACCTTATTATGAAAACATTTCATTAATTTACATCTTTGTTATTGCAAACAATTCTTATGGTAATTAGATTTCAATTTAATCTAATTATCAAACGCTTCATGAAATAGAGTTCACGATGTATTCATTTCTAGTTTAATTCAACCAATAATCGATGATAACTGAATATTATCATCTCATAACAACTAACATCCATAAATAAATTCGTATTTTCATAAACCTATGTGGTTATTTATGGAAGATTATTTCTTTTTATGTATAAAATATAATTTAGATAAACATATTTCATTTACCCTATTTTAAAAAAAATATTACCTCGTTTAAGTATTTAGAAACCCCTGTCGATAACATGGCATCCTACTCACCGACCAGAATTCATAAACATATCAACAAATAAGCAAACATAATATAAAACATTTTATAACACTTACAAGCACGTGCTCTCATATATATGTATATACACACATTTAACAAACTCATTCTAGGGTATTACTACCCTATCTCTAATGAGTTAAACCTCACAAAACTAAGGTTACCGCTAAACCAAAGCTCTGATACCAACCGTGACGACCCACATTTCTGGTGGTTTAAATCGACAATAATCCATATATGTCCAACTCAAATAATCCAAAACACAGATAATCAATGGGTTAATTAAGAAAAAGAAGAAAACAAATACAGAATCTTGTAGCGGAATCACAAAAATATACTAATCAAATAAACTGTTTATGAAGTTGTTTATACTATATATTTGATTAAAATTTTACAACATCTATCAAAGTTATATATACAACCAAACAATATAATAACGCAGCAGAACAACATGGTGCAGGGAATAATACTAGTAATAATAATATACCAATCTTCGTCTTCGTCCTCCAGAGAATAATCTTCAATGCGCCAAAAACTCAGGGCTGACCCGAGCATAAGGTAAAATGATACACTCGAGTCAGAACTAAAATATTCTTATGTGAGTCAAATCAATATCACATATAAGTGTAATAAAGTCAGAGATGTTTATGGGGTTTCACATCTCCTATCCAGTGTATAATGTGCATGCAATAACTCAAGAGATGTTATGAGATTTTCCATCTCTTAAGGATCCATCAAAATGTCTATATATAGTAGAATACACTATATATACAATGTCTAATTGGTAAAATAAATATTTTTCTTAGTGTTAAGGTTTTGCATTAATCCCCCTTAACGCATTTTTAAGCATCGTCGTACAGTTTACATACAACACAACCAGTAGAACGTCGATAGATAGGGATGCACTGTGATACGAGGACGTTAAACCAAGCACGTAGTGATCTCACATAGGGATAAAAGTATGACAAGGCATGTGAGACAATGCCCAAGGTAGGATACTACCAATTCGAGTCGCAAGGCTAGTGGTAACGCATCGTAGCTATGACCGCCCACCCGTCCACCCATCCCATATCGAGTCAAAGGGAAGTTATCCCAAATCAAGGTGCACCAATCGAAACCAACATCAAGATAATAGTATGGACCCAGTCCATAAGAAAAATCGAATAACAGGTGTCTGCTAGGGGGAGCTAGCCCACTTGGACTGGATCAAGCCATCTAGTTTTATTCATTTCAAATTGACACAAAGTGTCGGGGCTATCCATCATCGTTCTCTTTCTTCAAATCCAGCAACCATCATCGTTCTCTTTCTTCAAATCCAGCAATGTACACCAAGTCCAACCATTTCATTCTGGAGTCTCCTCTACGTACACAGTTGTCAAAGTGGTTCCAGCATTGATATAGAGTATGTAAATAATCGGCCCCGTTGTCTTTAACAACCAAACGTCATTTTACACATCGGTTGGTTCTTTTACATTTCGAAAATGATTCACTTGATATCAAAATATCATATTCGCTTCAAAATATCATTTTTACTTCAATATGTCATATTCGCTTCAAAATTAATTTCATTTCAAAATCATTTTATTCCGTACGAAATCAATTTCATTTCAAAACATCATATTTACTTAAAATATGCCAATTACACTTGGAAATCATTTCCAATATCTCAATTTTACTTCCAAAATCATTTTGAATTTCTACTTAGGTTATAACTTCATTTTTAACCTAATTCGCATTTAAAACCACTGTTCAAATGTAAACAGATCCCACTTTGACCAGTTTGAATTTTTAGAAAATGGTTTGAATAGTTAAAATAGTTTAAAATAAATGGTTTGAGAATTAAAATGGTTTATATAGTAAAATAGTTTGGAAAATCAAAATTATTTGAATATTTAAAAATATAGATTTTAAATAGTTTATATTAAAATAATTTATTTCGAAAATAGTTTCAAATCAAAATGTTTCTTTCTTTTTCCAATAATCTAGACTCAGGACCAAATTTCAATCAAATTGATTCAATTTCAAATCTTTCAATTTAAATCATCTTCAATCTTAAATCAATTTAATTCGACTCAATTATGATTCCAATTTGAATCAGTCTCAATTTCAATTTCAATTCAAATTGATTTTGATTTCAATTCGAATTAATTTCGATTTCGATTTCGATTTCAATTGATTCGATTCAAATAGTTTAAGTTCAATTCAATCCTCCATTTTAAACTATTTCAGTTTATATGAAGTTTGAGTTCAACTTCAAAATATCGATTTGAGTCATTTAAATCAAACTAAACTTCGTTGTTCAATTTAAGGTTCAAATCTTTAAAATAATTCAATTCCAAGCTCACGTCTTGAAATATCCATTTAAATTACCTTTTCTTGAATATATTTCAAAGTTCGAATAAAAGTTTAAATCTTTTAAACAAATCAATTTTCATAGTTTAAATCATATTTCAATTATAACTTCAACTTTCAAATTCAATTCTTTAAACATTTATGTTAACAAATTTCAATTTCAACATTTCAAGCTCGAGTTTGAAAATAATCCAATTCCCATATTTCAATTCAATTATATTTTTATAAAACAAAAACAATTTGAATAAATTCAATCCAAGAATTTGAAATTATTTAATTTAACCAATCCGGTGTCTGTATATAATTTTTTATCCTATGGCCAAGTGAATAGTTATTCCAAATGTAATTTTGGGATGGATATATATCATTTCAATCCAAAGTAAATGTCATAGGTATAAATCATTTCAACCTATTTTTTAATTTGTTCGAAATAATTCAAATAACCGTTTATATACAGTCAAATAATATACAGGGTGATAAATAGGATATATATATAAAATAAATAAACATCCAATCATCCAAAATATCAACCAATGGCCATCCATCACAATCAACATTCAAAACAGCCAATAAATCAAAATAGTTAACTAGTTACCAATATCGGGGTTTAACTAGCAATTCAATTTCAATTTGACTGTTATTTCTAAATTTCTTACATGTCAATTTCTAAGTCGATTCCCTATTAGTTAAATTGCCAAACAATAATCAATAAAATTAAATCGATTCATGATTTCAATTTAACAAACATAAGAAATATTTTAGTATTTCATGAGCGTTTTAAAACATTCACCTTTATTTCAAATCGAATTTTTTTAACTTCAAATAAATTCCAATCTAATTCCATGTCGTAGATGACTTCGGTACGAATCCAATGCAACTTGTTGCGTTCGAATCAGACCTCATACGAGAAACTTACGATTTTTATTAGCATAACGATATGATTAACGTATAACTAACAAAAAATTAATTTAGGTTTTAAAACAAAACCTCTCTGCTCACCTGGTGTTCCTTCTTCCCCAGGACGAACTCGATATTTTCCTCTTTTCTTCTTCTGTTGTTTTGATTGAACGATCGTGCCCTTGCCTGCATCGACGTCACTGACCCACAACCATCGCGTGCCTCTCCCCTCCACTCCCGCCTTCCACCGCCAGCGCCACTTCATTCATGTGTGTTCGCGCACAAAAAACCCAACACAGTATCTCAAACACGGCCCTCCATCAGCCTCGTGCAATGAAATTAGACGATCCGAGCGTCCGTCTTGTAGAGCTCGTCAAAATCTACATCTTTGCTTTTTGAGTCGTTTGATTCGTTGAGTGGATATGAGAAAACGAGAGGAGAAGGCCGGCCATTTTTGGTCATTAATCGAATGAAAGAGAGTGGTTGCATTTTGATAGGGTTTGATGAAAATGAAAACAACGTGGCCTTATATATAAATTTCTGACACTATTTACTCATATATTTTCGAACTCCAAACGAAGCGCGCCGTGTGAGATTCTATATGTTATACTCCTATTCCGAACACAATGGAATATATATCAGGAGCCAATTCCATCATATTCAGAAGATAGCTTTTCAAATCAAACTATTTTAACTAAATTCATTTAACTGTTTTCTACGTGTTTCAAGCTCGCATGACCAAACGATAAGTCCGATCGTTACGAAACTTGGAATCCTATAATAAAGTGTAACAGCCCGCAAATCCGTACCCCTTGAGCCAACACTATTCTACATCAATTAACTCAAATGGAATAGAAATACAAACCATTAGGGTTAAAGAAGAAAAGGTAGAAGAAAGAAGGAACTAAACAATATCAGAATCTAACCATCGCAGCGGAATAAATATAATAGTCAATAATAGATCTTTACACAAAATGAAAACTATATCTGTTTCATTCACTATTACGGTTCTAATGAAACAGGTTTCGTGGGAATCTAAGACAATGCCCAAAAAGACTATTTTTACATGTTAATTAAAATTTAAAATTTTCAATTTCTATTTATTCACTTTTAAATTCAATTTTAAAAGTAAATAGTCTTCATTCTTGTTTAAATCAAATTTCTGTAACGACCCGATTTTTCGACCTTCGAAAGTCGACATCAATACGTCCACTGTGTTAAAAGCTGAACAATCAAATGCCCAAAAACCGAACCGTTAGGGTTAAAAAAGAAGATGGAAAATGAAACAGAAACAATAACAGAATCTCACATTCATAGTGGAACGATATATAATAGATAAATGAATACTTTTTAAACAAAAGAACTATATCAGTTTATACAATACATCATTAGAGTCATATACAACACAACAACGGAAAAGAAATAACATATACTAGTGATATGCCTCGCCATCTAGCTTTGCCTCCAGATCTCCACAACATACTATTCTGTCTTAGCTCCAGAACAACATATTACCTGACTCTACGATGCCCACTGGAAAATTATGGACATCCAGAGTTTAGAAAGGAAACAATAAACTCCAGGTCAGTCATGGGACTGGTGTGAGATCTTAAAATAGTTATTTGCACAAAGGAAATAAAAGAAATCGGCTATGCTCTTGGAAAATGAAACAACCGTAAGGCCTCCTGCACATACACAACGCAAGCGCATAATTGGTGGAGATTTCTCCTTACATTAGTCAAATATGCTTGGTACGCAAAATCTTTTTAATATTATTATTAGTGCATAGTGCAGAAAACATTTCGAAATTATAATATTAATCTTAGCCAACATGCGTACCATTATAGTATGCCTACTATAGCTACCAAGTTAAATGGCAGGTTCTACAACTAAAACTGTACAAGGCGCATATTGAATGATTGGATTTTCAACAAATGGTCAGGCTAAGGAACTTCTTCACCGAATGGGTACGTCTCTGGAGGGACGCTCCGAGAACTTAACCAGCTCTCTGCCAACACAAGGCCGGGTTACCTCTGTAAATAGGTAACCAACTTTCATGAGTATGCCACCCCCGGTTTAGACTGACCTTTATTCGAGGCGCCTCTCAACCAACAACCACTAAGAAAATAATCTGGGCTCCACACTAGAAAACCACTTTTAAATCCACATAAGTTAATCTGGACTCCATACAGATACCACTTTTTATGTAGAAGGAGATGTACATACCCTGAGAGGCGCATGCCCCATACCCTTGCCGCATCCTTCTTGTTTTGACCATTTTCGGAGCGTGAGGTCCGACGAAGTCTCGTCCACAAAGCTACGCTTTTCACAAAAGTCATGCTTCGATCAATAAATGATCAGCAGCGCTTAGCATGCCACATTACCAATTTGGGAATATATCACCAGTACATAACCTCTGAGCTCGTTCGTCTCATGGAAGGTGTAATAACTCAGTATTTTCACCCATTTGCATCCACACATGCCGGACTTGAATTGCTCAAAATACCGCGTTGTAAATAAAATTTGACAAATCTCAGAATATACAGTATATAAAAATCACACATCATAGACACAGAGTAATAATAGTGCAGCAGAAGTAAAAGAAATAGTAGTTCATGAAGCTTCTATGTAAATATATCAGAGTTACATAAGATACAACAAAAGAAATAAAGTACAAAAGAAGTCTCAAGATGATAACCAAGTACAAAATGAATACAATACTGGGATCAACAGGATAACTGGAAGTGAAATAGATAAAACTAGACAACCAGATAATCTCCAGCAATTCCAATCATCAGAAAGTGGAAATCCAAATCTACGAATACTTAGGCTGACTCGAGCGTAAATAAAAATGCAAACACTTGAGTCAAGACATACATACTTATACAATGTAAACCAACTCAAGTGAACTATAGTAAAAGTACAAGTAACTTAAAGGATGCTTGGGACCGTCCATCCTCTAAGGATCCATTAAATTATTTACTATGTAGTAATATTACGCTATTATAATAATGTCTAATAGTAAAATAAACATACTTTTAAATAGCATTAAGGCTTTACATTTTCCACCTTAACATGTAATAGTCCCAGTAGTCCATCCAATATCTTCATATCTCCTGGTCGGGAGACTACGAGAAGATAAGCATGGGCTATGGGAGAAAACCAAACTCGTAATAAAAGGCTCGATAGGGTAGGTGACACGGCATACAAGGCAATGCCAGGGTAGATATACCAATTACGACACTCGGGCTGGTGGTAACGCGGCAGCCATATATGCCCACCTCGGATCACATTCCCAAAATCGTAGGGGCGTCCAAACAATCACAAAAGCAATAGAATGGTATCGAAGAAATGCATCCGACCAGAGGAGCTACCCCTTTTGGCCCGAGACCGCTCCTGTTTTTCCACCTTATGCCAACTCACGGAAGTTGGTCCTCATGAACGTCGCCACCATCCTACTTCATTCTGGAATTTCCACCACGTACATGGTTGTCAAAGTGGTTTTCGGTATCGACAGAGAGTATGCCCATATCCGATCCCGGTCTTTTTGCCAACCAATCGTTATTATAACCCATGTTATAACTCTAAAATAATATTTTATACTTCAAAATAAAATATCATTTCAATTCAAATCTTTATCAAAATAAAGATTAAATCATTTCCAAACCTTTTCAATATATCAACATACCATATCTTTCAAATTCAAATATTTATCAAAATGAATATCAAGTTATTTCTAACCATTTCAATATATTAAATTATCATATCCTTTCAAAACTTCCTTTTAAATAATTTTAATACATTAAAATATCATATCCTTTCAAAACTTCATTTCTAGATAATTTTAATATCAAAATATCATACCTTTCAGAAGTTCATTTTCAAATCATTATATAAGTTCAAATCCAAATATTCAACTTTGAATACCTTCTAAATTCAAGATAACATTAATTTATTATCCTTTCAAATCACCTTTTAAAATTTTATCTTCCAATTAAATTTATTCATTTAAATCATTTAAAAGTGAAGTTATTATTCTTTCAAGTCAAGTATTCAATTTTCAAAGTTTCAAACCATTCTGAGCTCATTTACTTAGTTAAAAACCATAAACATTGAAAATTTCAGCCTTACGCAGCATTCAGAAAAGCTGTTATAAGTTATACTTGAAAACATTTTTAATTCAGCAAAGACAACATTTAAAACTGCTGTTAAATCTCATTTTAGTTGAATTTTTAGTTTAAAACAGCAAAAACAGCATTTTCAGAAATGCTGTAATAGGTCAGGTTTTAAATTAAAGGTTTTTATTAATTTCAGCAAAAACAGCAGACCATTACAACATTTACAGAACTGCTGTAATAGGCCTTTATTTAGTTTTTAGCCTTTTAGTTTACTTCAGCAACTACAGCATTTCAAAACGGCTGTAACAGCCTTTTTATTAGGTTTTTAGTTCATTTACAGAAACCATAGCATTTCTGAATGTTGTTAAAAGTATTTTCCAAATTTTAGTGTATTTCCAGCAAATAATAAGCTTCAATTTAAACCCTTTAAACATTGTAAAAATCATATTTTAACATTAAAAAATGTTTATTAACACACCTTTAACATATGATTTTTATAAAATAAATTTCTTATAAATAAATCAATTTTTTCAATAAATTTACTTAACAAATTCAAGTGTATAATTTCCATTCCTTCACATATGCAATTTATTAACACTTACATTTTTAAATTTCCATTTCACAAATTAAACTAAATTTCCCATTGATTTCATTTAACTGAAACTTTTAATTAAACCAAATTTCACATTTCCCAGTCAAGTTGTATTTTAAAATTACACATTTAAGCATTCATTTATTTAACCATTTAAATTCATAGAAAAATCAATAATACTTTATAAATCACTTAAATTAAAATTTAAATCAAATTATCATATTTACCATTTTTCAAATAAAATTAAATTTCCACATTATCTATATAACTTAAATACCACGTTCAAACCAAAATTTTCCAAATTTCCAAACTTAAGTTATATTTCAAAAATTCAATTTGACCATTAACTTATTTAACATTTCCAATTATAGAAAAAAATCTTAAATCCTTTATTTAAAACACTTTAAAAATCTATTTAAATCAAATTATCATAAATTTACATTTTAAACCACTAAAAATTGTATTTATATAACTTAAATGTCATTTTAAAAGCCAAAGTCCAAATTTCCAGATTTAAGTTATATTTCAAAAAAATTCAATTTAATCATTTAATTATTCAACATTTTTAACTTATAGAAAAGAAATCAAAATTTCTTGTTTAAACATTAAAAATCCAATTTAAATCAAATTTTCATAAATTTACACTTTTAAGAATACTTAAAAATATTCGAAATACTTTATAAAATACCCACGGGCATGTATATAGTTTTCTAACCTAGGTCAAGTGGTACGGATATTTATCATTTCAATCCGCAATTTAAAGAGAAAAATCCGGGTTCTATCATTTCGAACCCGCAGTTCCAAGTAAAATAAAATAAATAAAAACCGTTCAGGCCTATCATTTCAGCCCATAACGATTTTTTCCTATTCTAAAGTCCGTTCGGGTATGTATCATTTCAACCCATAGTGATTTCTATACTAACAGGGAACTTACAGTGATGATCAACATAAATGAACAGTTAAGAACATATAATAGTAACATATGAGATGACATGTAATTAAACAGGGTTAACATCGTATAGCATATATAATCCTAGGCAGGTATAACGTAATGTATCATTCTACATATTCAATCGTTGTTGCTTCATATTTGCATAAGTATAAATGTCAAGTGAGATTACTCACCTCTTGTGCTGGAGAGAGCGAATCAAATGACACAAACAGATTCTCAAAGGCACGTTGACACAACAATAGATTCAAGTGGATGAGAACAAGCTAATGATCTTGTCACGACACATAAACAAAACCAAAATAAAATTAAAATTCAATACAACATTTAATAGAAATAACTTTGAAACAAAACACAATATGAACACAATAGTTTTTTTTTGCCTTGCTTCCTACCACTACATGCTCGGCCTAGTGATTGTCTTTGGTCAGCCATAACATGGTTTAGGGTCTGGTTTGGACCTATGAAGTCACGGCTAAAAGAGAATAGAAAGTGTAGAGGAGTTACAAGTGAGGAGTACAAGTGGTTAAGGCAAATATATGAGTTTTGGTTCGACTTTTGGGCTCGGTCTATGTCCCATCTAGGTTCGGCCATTTCATGTATAGGTATGGACAGAGGTAGCAGGTGATGGTTAGAGGTGTGTCAAGGTGGTGGTGGAGCAATAGGAGGTGGCCACGGTCATCTAAGGTGATGGTGATGAAGACTAGGTGGCTAGGCATGTTTTCAAGAGGATGTTGCCATGTTTTGTGGAGTTTTTGTGGTGTTAACATCCAAAGAAAGTCACGGCCAGAAGTAAACAAGTGGAGGGGAGGGTGGTGAGGCCGTGGATGATGGTGGTGCTGGTCATGGAGGTGGTGGAGGAGACATGGCTGATCAACACTATGAAGAAGCAAGGCAAAATATTAATAAAACAAGAAGAAAAGTAGAAAAATATGAAGGAACCCATTACCAAACTTCTTAGCCGTGAAAGAGAAATGAGAGGCATAATTTTTCACGTGAATGATGAAAAAAAAATTACGGCTATGGTATTGAAGTGTATGGCCAAACATGAGCAAGTGAAAAGACAAGAAAATGAAAAGACTAGCAAATGAAAGGTCTTAAGTTAAAAGCTTTTTAAACTCTTCACATTTCCTTTTCTTTAATTCAATTAAAACAAAAATAATATCATAAATTGACTTTAAAAATCGAAAAAAAGTAATATAAAATAAAAATAAATAATAAATTTTAAAGAAAATGGAAAAAGAATTAAAGAATTTGCTTAAAATTCAAAACAGGGTTCAAAATTTACAATTAAATCATTATTGGCTTTGGAAAAATATCTACTTCATTTTAAAAAATTTCTAATCAAAAATTTTGAAATAAAATAATTTATTAAACATATTCAAAGTGAAATAAATAATTAAATTTATAGAAATTAGAAAAATAATTAAAGAAATTGTTTAAAAATTGGAAACAGGACATGAAAATTACAAATAAAATACCATTAGCTTTGGCAAATTTCTATTTCACATTAAAAAAATTAAAATGTCAAATAAATAAAATAAATGAGGAACAAAATAAGGTGGGAATGAAAATAAAATAAGTTCTTAAGAAAAATATAAAGATAAATAAAGAATTACTTTAATTAATTGAAACTGGAAATCAGAAATTTTAAACAAAAATACAACTGACACTGGAAAATATCGATTACACTTTCAAAATGTTTTTAAACCAAAACATATACATAACATGTTATTTTACCCATATAAATATAAATATAAATTATAACATTACAAGACCAATAAAATATTATTTATACAAATTAAAATAAACAGTTTTGTTAAATACAGCAAATTACACACAATATTTAAAGGCATAACTTCCACAATATAAGTCAGATTTCAGCGAAACGAAAAGCGGTATTCTTAAAATTTTATTAACTTTCATAACAAAAGATAAAATTCAAATTTTCAAACTTTCAAATTTCAAATTTTAAATTCAAAGTTGACCATATTGACCAAAATTCACTTTTTGGAAAAATATTATTTTTAGTCATGTTTGGAATTCTAATTCATATCAAAATCAAAATTTATATTTAATAAATAAATATAAAGTTTTTAAATAAAAAATTCAATTAAAATAATTAGAATATACAGTTAATATAATCAGAAAATACAGGGTTGTTACAATCTCCCCCACTTAAAACTTTTCATCCCCGAAAAGGAATGAGGTACAGGAAAGCACTGAAAAAATAGAAATGAAATAAGATTAAGATAAGGTGACAATAAGATTGAGATTATACTTGATAACTATTGTTATAGGTAAGTTTAACAAGGTGAAGATGATCTTTCCCAGATCCTCCAGAATCAAGAACACAAGCACGAAAAAGGTGGATTCAAAATGAGTACCAAAGATTATCAAAGATTATAGAAAGATTTCTAAACAGAAAGATTATAAAAAGATGCCTATATCAGTCTGTAGCAAAATAAGGATAATAAGGACAACCAAAAGATAGTTTGAAAAACAAAATAAGGAAATAAGTTTAAAACCATGGAAATTTCAACTTAAATAGAAAATAGATTTTTACAAGTTAAATAAATCTTAACTATCTCAAATTTCATTGTCTTATCATCCAATTATCTTAAATTAATAATTTTAAAACCATGGGTTTGAAAAATAATCATTTGTTATACTCATAATGTACTTAATAAATTTAATTCTTCTTTATCCCTAATAAAAATTAAATTTATTCCTCTCAATATATTTATCACTTATGTTAAATATACTTGCACTTATTATAACTGCTTTATTTTATTCTTAGTTTTTTTAACATTATTTTATTATAAGTTATTCAATTACCATTTATTATATTTATTTCTGTTAATCATTTTATAACTAAAATTTAAGTGTATAACATTTATTATAACTACTCAAATTTTATTTATAAAATCTTTTTATATTGTATATTATCCAATTACATTGTTAACTTCTAAAATTAGGGTAAGTTATATTTGAACGGAATTGTATTATACAAATAAAAATTTCCAATTAAATCATTTCATGCTTGAATATTCATCCAAAATTTTGATTTTCTTTTTGTAATTGAAATTATTATTTAAAATAAAATTTAAGAATTAAATTTTCGATTTCTTCAAACCATTTAGAGATAAATAAATGTATGTACATAATTTGTCAAATCAAATTTAAATCATATATCTGTATATATTAAAAATCAAGTCATACTTTAGAAATTCAAATCAATTTGATTTCCCAAAACAAGCTGTAGCAAGACTACAGAGTGATCTCTTCACCTCGAAACTCGAAAATGAATGTCGATGATGTTGCAGTCATCACCAAAATTATTTCCCAGCGACAAAGAGAAGAGTACTGATTTTTAACCTTTAAAATTCTTTGGAAACATATTCTTATTCGAAAATGCTTTAGTTAATATACTTTAAAACTTAAACACAAGGTTTGAAGCCATCGGAAATTAAATTCTCAAATTTCTTGTTTTAAATTCATTTCAGTTCCTAAATCAATTTATAAACAACTATTTATAAATTCATTTATAGAACAGTAAATGACAAATCAAGTATTATCATTTCAAATAATCAATTAAAATCAGTTTATTAAGTTCCATAAATTTACTTATATATCAAAATTTATTTCACTAACCAAATTTGAAAATAATATTGTGTTAGTTTGTTCTGTCAAAGTGTTTTAGAAGTCCTATCGATAGCGTTGATCAGACGAATCGATCGGAAACCCAAATCAACACCAACAACTCAAACAACACAATATATAAAACAAAACATAGATTTACAAGTACAATTCAAAATGTTTGAAGATAGGTTGGAAACAAAAGACAAGATGATTAAATAACAGAGTAGGGAGATGGGTAAGCTTAAGTAAATCGCGGGCAACCTTAACCGGGTCAACCGTGGCTTAAAGAATAAGATCGATGTGGATTTTTTTAGGATAAATCTACATTCGATCTCAAGAGATAGAGTTTGGAATAACAAAAGATGTTAGCATTTAAACCAAAGATAGATATAAATCCCTGGTCAATTGATGCTAATTGTAAAGGAGTTTTACCCCTTTACAAATCATTTTGAAATTGGCGAGACCGTCGATTCAGTAAAAGAATCATTCGAAGCGGAGTTATGGGATACTCCGGAATCAAAAGAAGATGAATAGTGAGGGACACGAATGGATTTTGGAACCGTAAGGAACGTTCCAAAATTCAAAGGAAATTCGAATCAAAGAGGAAAGATTTAAACTCTAATGAAAGTGATTCTGTAAATAATTTACCTTATATTCTAAGTTTTGCCTCATAGCCAAAGCTCTGATACCAAATGTAACAACTCAGTATTTTCACCATTTGCATCCACACATGCCGGACTTGAATTGCTCAAAATACCGCGTTGTAAATAAAATTTGGCAAATATCAGAATATACAGTAAATTAAAATCATAGATCACAGACAATGAGTAAATTAGTGCAGTGGAAGTAAAAGAAATTGTAGTTCATGAAGCTTCTATGTAAATATATCAGAGCTACATAAGATACAACAAAAGAAATAAAGTACAAAAGAAGTCTCAAGATTATAACCAAGTACAAAATGAATACAATACTGGGAACAACAGGATAACTGGAAGTGAAATAGATAAAACTAGACAATCAAATAATATCCAGCGATTCCAATCTCCAAAAAGTAACCCAAGCGTAAATAAAAATACAAATACTTGAGTCAGGACATACATACTTATACAATGTAAACCAACTCAAGTGAACTGTAGTAAAAGTACAAGTAACTTAAAGGATGCTTGGGACCGCCCATCCTCTAAGGATCCGTTAAACTATTTACTATGTAGTAATATTACGCTATTATAATAATGTTTAATAGTGAAATAAACTTACTTTTGAATAGTATTAAGGCTTTACATTTTCCACCTTAACACGTAATAGTCCCAGTAGTCCATCCAATATCTGCATTATCTCCTAATCGGGAGACTACGAGAAGATACGCATGGGCTACGGGAGAAAACCAAACTCGTAGTTAAGGCTCAATAGGGTAGGTGACACGGCACACAAGGCAATGCCAGGGTAGATATACCAATTATGACACTCAGGCTGGTGGTAACGCAGCAGCCACATACGCCCACCTCGAAACACATTTCCAAAATCGGAGGGGCGCCCAAACAATCACAAAAGCAATAGAATGGTATCGAAGAAATGTGTCTGACCAGAGGAGCTACCCCTTTTGGTCCAAGACCGCTCCTGTTTTTGCCACCTTATGCCAACTCACGGTAGTTGGGTCCACGTAATATACCTCAAGAACGTCGCCACTATCCTACTTCATTCTGGAATCTCCACCGCGTACACGGTTGTCAAAGTGGTTTTCGGTATCTACAGAGAGTATGCCTATATCTGATCCCGGTCTCTTTGCCAACCAATCGATATTATAACCCGTGGTTATAACTTTAAAATAATATTTTATACTTCGAAATAAAATATCATTTCAATCCAAATCTTTATCAAAATAAAGATTAAATCATTTCCAAACCTTTTCAATATGTCAACATACCATATCTTTCAAATTCAATTATTTATCAAAATAAATATCAAGTCATTTTTAACCATTTCAATATATTAAATTATCGTATCGTTTCATAACTTCCTTTCAAATCATTTTAACACATTAAAATAGCATATCCTTTCAAAACTTCATTTCCAGATCATTTAATATTAAAATATCATATCTTTCAGAACTTCATTTTCAAATCATTATATAAGTTCAAATCCAAATATTCAACTTTGAATACCTTCTAAATTCAAGATAACATTCATTTATTATCCTTTCAAATCACCTTTTAAAATGATTTATTTTCTAATTAAATTTATTCAAGTAAATCATTTAAAAGTGAAGTTATTATTCTTTCAAGTCAAGTATTCAATTTTCAAAGTTTCAAATCATTCTGAACTCATTTACTTAGTTAAAAACCATAAACATTGAAAATTTCAGCCTTACGCAGCATTTAGAAAAAGCTGTTATAAGTAATACTTGAAAACATTTTTAGTTCAGTAAATACAGCATTTAAAACTGCTGTTAAATCTCATTTTAGTTGAAATTGTAGCTTAAAACAGCAAAGGCAGCATTTCCAGAAATGTTGTAATCACTTGGGTTTAAAATTAAAGGTTTTATTAATTTCAGCAAAGATAGCAGACCACTACAGCATTTACAGAACTGCTGTAATAGGCCTTTATTAAGTTTTTAGCCTTTTAGTTTGCTTCAGCAACTACAACATTTCAGGACTGCTGTAATAGCCTTTTTATTTGGTTTTTAGTTCATTTACAGAAACCATAGTATTTCTGAATGCTATTAAAAGTATTTTTCAGATTTTAGTGTATTTCCAGCAAATAAAAAACTTCAATTTAAACCCTTTAAACATTATAAATATCATATTTTAGCATTAAAAAATGTTTATTAACACACCTTTAACATACGATTTTTATAAATTAAATTTCTTATAAATAAATCAAAATTTTCAATAAATTTACTTAACAAATTCAAGTGTATAATTTCCGTTCCTTCACATATGCAATTTATTAACACTTACATTTTTAAATTTCCATTTCACAAATTAAACTAAATTTCCCATTGATTTCATTTAACTGAAACCTTTAATTAAACCAAATTTCACATTTCCCAATCAAGTTGTATTTTAGAATTACACATTTAAGCATTCATTTATTTAACCATTTAAATTCATAGAAAAATCAATAATACTTTATAAATCACTTAAATTAAAATTTAAATCAAATTATCATATTTACCATTTTTCAAATAAAATTAAATTTCCACATTATCTATATAACTTAAATACCACTTTCAAACCAAAATTTCCTAAATTTCCAAACTTAAGTTATATTTCAAAAATTCAATTTGACCATTAATTTATTTAACATTTCCACTTATAGAAAAAATCATAAATCCTTTATTTAAAACACTTTAAAAATCTATTTAAATCAAATTATCATAAATTTACATTTTAAACCATTTAAAATTTTATTTATATAACTTAAATGTTATTTTAAAAGCCAAAGTCCAAATTTCCAGATTTAAGTTATATTTCAAACAATTCAATTTAATCATTTAATTATTCAACATTTTTAACTTATAGAAAAAAGTCAAAATTTCTTATTTAAACATTAAAAATCCAATTTAAATCAAATTTTCATAAATTTACACTTTTAAGAATACTTAAAAATATTCAAAATACTTTATAAAATACCCATGGGCCTGTATATAGTTTTCTAACCTATGTCAAGTGATACGGATATATATCATTTCAATCTACAATTTAAAAAGAAAAATCCGTGTTCTATCATTTCAAACCCGCAGTCCCAGGTAAAATAAAATAAATAAAAACCGTTCAGGCCTATCATTTCAACCCATAACGAGTTTTCCCTATTCTAAAGTTCGTTCGGGTATGTATCATTTCAACCCATGGTGATTTCTATACTAACAGGGAACTTATAGTGATGATCAGCATAAATGAACAGTTAAAAACATATAATAGTAACAGATGAGATGACATGTTATTAAACAGGGTTAACATCATATAGCATATATAATCATAGGCAGGTATAACATAATGTATCATTCTACACATTCAATTGTTGTCGCTTCACATTTGCATAAGTATAAATGTCAAGTGAGATTACTCACCTCTTATGCTGGATAGCGAATCAAATGACACAAACAGATTCCCAAAGGCAAGATGACACAACAATAGATTCAAGTGGATAAGAACCAAGCTAATGATCTTGTCACAACCCATAAAAAAAACCAAAATAAAATTATAATTCAATACAACATTTAATAGAAATAACTTTGAAATAAAACACAATATGAACACGACAGTTTTTTTTGCCTTGCTTCCTACGCCTATATGCTTGGCCTAAGGATTGTCTTTGGTCAGCCATAACATGGTTTAGGGTCTGATTTGGACCTATGAAGGCACAGTTAAAAGAGAATAGGAAGTGTAGAGAAGTTACAGTGAGGAGTACAAGTGGTCAAGGCAAATATATGAGTTTTGGTTCAACCTTTGGCTCGGTCTATGTCCCATCTAGGTTCGTCCATTTCATGTACAGGTCTGGATAGAGGTAGAAGGTGATGGTTAGAGGTGTTTCAAGGTGGTGGTGGAGAAATAGGAGGTGGCCATGGTCATCTAAGGTGATGCTGATGAAGACTAGGTGGTTGGGCATGTTTTCAAGAGGATGTTGCCATGTTTTGTGGAGTTTTTTTATGGTGTTAACATCCAAAACAAGTCACGGCCAGAAGTAAACAAGTGGAGGGGAGGATGATGAGGCCATGGATGATGGTGGTTCTGGTCATGGAGGTGGTGGAGGAGCCATGGCTGATCAACACTATGAAGAAGCAAGGCAAAATATTAATAAAACAAGAAGAAAAGTAGAAAAATATGAAGGAAGCCATTACCAAACTTCTTAGCCGTGAAAGAGAAATGAGAGGCATAATTTTTCACGTGAATTATGAGTGATAAACTCAGGGATATGGTGTTGAAGTGTACGGCCAAACATGAGCAAGTGAAAAGACAAGAAAATAAAAAGACTACCGAATGAAAGGTCTTAAGTTAAAAGCTTTTTAAACTCTTCACATTTCCTTTTCTTTAGTTCAATTAAAACAAAAATAATATCAGAAATTGACTTTAAAAACCGAATCAAAGTAATATAAAATAAAAATAAATTTTAAAGAAAATGGAAAAAGAATTAAAGAAATTGCTTAAAATTCAAAACAGGGTTCAAAATTTACAATTAAATCATCATTGGCTTTGGAAAAATATCTACTTCATTTTAAAAATATTCTAAAGCAAAATTTTGAAATAAAATAATTTCTTAAACATATTCAAAGTGAAATAAATAATTAAATTTAGAGAAATTAGAAAAATAATTAAAGAAATTGTTTTAAAACTGGAAACATGATATGAAAATTACAAATAAAATACCATTAACTTTGGAAAAATTTCCATTTCACTTTAAAACAAATAAAATGCCAAATAAATAAAATAAATGAGGAAAAAAAATAAAGTGGGAATCAAAATAAAATAAGTTCTTAAGAAAAATATAAAGATAAATAAAGAATTGCTTTAATTAATTGAAACTGGAAATTAGAAATTTTAAACAAAAATACAACTGACACTGGAAAATTTTGATTACACTTTAAAAAAAATTAAAACCAAAATGTATACACAACATGTTATTTTACTCATATAAATATGAACATTACAAGACCAATAAAATATTATTTATATAAATCAAAATAAACAGTTTTGTTAAATACAGCAAATTATACACAATATTTAAAGGCATAATTTCCACAATATAAGTCTGATTTCAACGAAACGAAAAGCAGTATTCTTAAAATTTTATTTACTTTCATAATAAAATGTAAAATTCAAATTTTCAAACTTTCAAATTTTAAATTTAAAAGTCAAAGTTGACCATAATGACCAAAATTCACTTTTTAGAAAAATATTCTTTTTAGTCATGTTTGGAACTCTAATTCATATCAAAATCAAAATTTATATTTAATAAATAAATATAAAGTTTTTAAATCAAAAATTCAATTAAAATATTTAAAATATACAATTAAAATAATCATAAAATACAGGGTTGTTATAGAAGGGTGTTAAGCTAAGAGAATAAATTCTCCGCCACCAACAGAAACGTATATGATGGAAACCAGCTTTATATCTCAAAGTGTAATGTCAGACACACAACCATACAAGTCCGTTCCGGGTTCGATTGGGGGCACTTCAAAGAAGCCCTTGCAAATCTGGATATTCACTAATCACTTCCGGACTCCCCATCACAAAGGGTGATAAAATCTCTATACCGGAGCAACTCAGTGCAGAGACATTCGACAGGTAATCCTTTCGTCCTCGAAAATACCCAGTCTTTGACCACCGTCTTCAAATGCAATCTCATTTCGTCGTATCATTATTCTAAATGAATTTATGACACAAAGTCCTCTCCCGCTAATCCGAATAATGAGCGCTTATTTTAAGAATAAGTGTTACATTCAGATTTCAAGTAAATCACAACAATTTCCACTTTAATATTTTTTAAGCAAAAGATCCATCACAAAGATTCGATGTGGTTTTCAGATAACCATTAGGAATCCGACCCGGGTCGCATCGAAATTCAAATGTCGTTTAATGGCCAATATTGATAATCGGTTATTTAACTATCAATCAATATTCACAACAATCACCAGATTTAAATAATTTTTTCCCAATTATTTATTTCAAAATATCTTCGCAAGATATATTTTCACACTTCAACCTTTTGAAAACAAATTTCAAATCACTTTCCTCACGTGGAATAAATTTTCAAATATTGTTTATTTCCACTGAAAATTTTTTCAAGTCCGAATACTTCAAAATAATTTAAATCACTTATCCAAAAATATATACTTGGAAACATTTAAAATAAAAAATATTTTAAACACTTATTTAAATATTAGTTATGAAATTATTATACTAATATTTCATATAAATCTCAAGTCCAAACTAATTTTAAAAATAAAATTATTAGATAGAGTATAACTATTTAAATACCTATTTTATAAATCAAATGTCAATTAAATCTTTAGAATAATCACTTCTGTAATTAACTTAATAAATCTTTAAAAGATTTAAAAACAACTTAAGAAAATAATTTTTCCAAAGCATTTTTTTAAAAACCAACCTTAAAATTTACAATTTATATTTATAAGGTACTTTGAAAACATACTCGGCTTTCCAAGGAAAATACACTTTCCATGGTCCATTTGAATCAATTAATAAATCCTTCTTGATTTATTTTAAATTAACATTCCAAATTCGTAAATTCCTTTCCACACTTTTAAAAATAATCCAATATTTATTTTTGAAACAAATTTCTCTTTCCTTTATAAATTTCCATTGTGAATTTATATTTCCAAATATCCATTGATATACACATTGCGGATTGATTTCCAAATATTCACTTTCAAATACCAAACCAAATTTCAAATCTATTTCCTAATGATTTATTTTCAAACATCAAATCAATTTTCAAATTGATTTCCAAATTTATTTTCAAACACTGAATCAAATTCCAAATTGATTTTTTCCAAAAATTTATTTTCAAATACCAAATCAATTTCCAAATTTATTTTCAAAAATTTATTCCATTTAAAAATTATTCCTTTATTTATCCAAATTTATTTCAAAAATCATTAATCCAATATTCATGCCTTCATTTAAATTTTAAAATCTGAATTTTAAAATAAATTCTTTAATTTTTAAACAATACTAGTCAAAGTCCATTTATTCTTATTTATAAAAATTGTTTTCTTATACTTAGAATTTATTCGATAGGATTTCAAAAAATTAATCTTCACCATTTTAAAATTCCTTATTTTAAAATTTTCAATTCTCCAAAATGAATTTATTTAAAATTTCTACTTTAATTTCCAAAGATCCAATTTTTTTCCGGTATCCTATGATACCATAAATATATTCGGCTAAACCATAGCCTTCAATAAATTTCAATTACCAATATAATCATTCCCACCAATATAATCATTCACAGATTATCACATCACAACATATAAAAATAAATTCAACAATGTGAGGAATCCAGTTGGATCCCTCCGATCTGTTTTCCTGCATCCACGGATTTTTGCACAACAATTTAAATACCAATTCTACTCCGAGGTGGAATATCGCGGTATATGGGACTATATCATATCATTCGCTATTATACGGCGCATAGGGTCTCGTCCGCTATATAATGCGGGAAATCAATCACTCCAATACACACACACGCGTACACACACACTACTATATATACTATAACAATCAAATAATCAATCAATAACTGAAATTCCAATTATTTCAATTGAGTGAGAAGATCTCACCTTTAGCTATGCATGTAACCCATTTTCATCACGACTTGTTTTCTTCACTTTATTAGAACTTATATAAACATTTATACAATTTATTAATATTTGAAAAAAAAATCGAATAATCAATTTTCGTTTTAATTCACTAATGATTCTATTTTAAACTAATACTTTTAAATCAATTCCTTCTAATAAATTTATTTAACAAAAATTAAATTTAAAACAAAATTCCTTTAAAAGCCTTTTAGTATCTAAATAACTAAATAAGTTTATTTAACAAATAAATCTCCATAACACATTTTTTTTTAAAATTGAACTAGTAGCTTAAAATGATTATATATGTATATTTATTTAATCTATTTTCCTTTGAAACTGCGTATATAATTTTTGCTGTATAGATGTTTATTGATGTATATATATATCTTCGATACATATATAAATTTTAAATTGGTAAAAGAAAAAAGTAAAACAGCAAAAATACCTTACAGGCGATCGATCAAGCCCACAGCAAAATCGCGACTCACTGCCATAGACAACATCACCTCGATTCTCGCGCGTCGCCGCTCTAGCCGAAGATTGCTGACCTCATCGCGCATCCATTACACGCTCTACGATTCTAAACGAACGCGACCTCTCTGCAACCAAGAACTACGCAGCAATCCAAAGCCTTGCCACGGTACCTAAGCCTCCCAAGATCGATGAATTTCCCATCACTTCCTACTGCAATGCGAGGTCCGATCGATGCATGCCCTAACACCACGATGGGACTGCTGCCTTCTGCGATCCTCGAGTCGCCAGAGCCCCATCGTACACAGCGACGAAGTCGCCCAGGTAGCGTCACCCCCACGTGCGTGCAACTTCGATTTCGAGCATCCTTCCTCGCTTCATCATCGTGATTCAATCGTGATCCTCTTTTTTTGAACAGTTCGACCGATTTGGAATGATAAAAACTCGACTATTTGTTTTTTTTGAAGGATTTCACTTGATTTATTTGAACACGACTTCGATTAATCTTTGAATAGTTTGTTTTTTTCTTTTGAGCTTGGCCATATGTTTTGATTTGGATTTACAGAAGAGAGAAGAAACGAAGAGGGTTTTAACGATTTTGATTTCCTTTTTATTTTATTTTACTTTCTGCTTGTGTTTAATCATATATGTTTATATATATATATATATATATATATATAAAAACTATTACGTGCCTTAAATTACTTTGCATGCTTGACAGGTGTTAGAAAGGTCGTCACGTGTTGGATCAAATGTTTTGTTTTTGACTGGTCATAATTATAGAATTTAAATTCAAATTTGAATTCAAACGTCTTGAAATTGAGCTAAAAATCCTGGTTTCCTATCAAGGCGTATCGCCAGGCGTTCATAAGGTTATGCCCCTATTTCAAACGCAATGGAAAAGGTTTCGAGTCCAAATTCGATCGTATGAAGAAGATAGCTTTTTGGACACACCTATGAAATTAAATTTTGATATAATTTTCAGCGTGTTTTCTTATCATACGGCCAAACGATCGCCGCAAACACAACGGAAATTGAAATCTAATAATAATACAATATTACGGATCCAATGGAACTAGTTTCGTCAAATTCCAAGACTGTGCCTCCGAAGGCTACTCTTTAAATATCGATTTAAACGATAAAATTTCAAACCGATCAAAGCATTTTCAAATTCAATTCTGAAGCTTCCACTATCTTCAGTATCATCAATATAAGTTTTCTAAGCTTTTAAAATATTTTTAACAAGCTCAAAACTGAAGATTAAATATCAAAACTGAAGATCAAAGCATTTTACCCAAGTTTCAATAATTAAATTCAAAAAATTTAATTGCCAAATTCGTTCTGATATTTGAAATTCAAGTTAAATCAACTTATAAATATTAAAATTCAATCAAATATTTCAATTTCAAATGTCAAAATTTTCGGGTCGTCACAATTTCGACATCATTTTCATTCATATTAAATTCAGGATTCAATTATGTAAATAATTTCCATTATTAAATTTTAAACAATTTAATTATCCAATAAATCACTATAATTGAAATACAAGTTATTTAACTTATAAAACGAATTCAAATAATAAAACAACTACTACACACTTTATAAAATTATAATCATAGTAAAATAAGACGTACTTATATAAATTATTTTCAAATATCATTTTATAAATGAAATGTTCGTTCTTATTCAATACACAAATGTTTCTATATTAAACACATAGATTGCACTATGCTACACTTCTTTATTTAAAGTATTCCAAAAATCCAATTTCGATGAATTCCAATATAAGAATTTCAATAAATCCTAATGTTAGATTTCAAATGAATTTTAATTACCATATAATTATTTTATTTTTATCTAAATTATTCAATATTTACTATTCAAATCTTGCTATTGATTTCAACACGGTAAATATATTAAACTTCTTTCTAACACAAATAATTTCCTTAAATCTTATCGAAATTGTTATTTTAAAATTTTATTCAAGTTCATTTTAAATAAATTACATAAATAAAACATAAATTTTTATTTCTAACCATTTTTATCCAATATTTATATTAAATTTATTGATTTAAAATAGCTATAAATAAAGATCGTTACATATGCTTTATTCAAAAAATTGCTGATTTAAACATTCAAAACCTTTAAACAATCTTATTCAAAACCATTAAAAGTACCCCTTTCGATATAGTAAACTACTTTACTTGATAACCTTAGGCCTAAAGGCCAAACATACATTTCGAAACTATAGAATCAGTCCTTTCCAAAACATTGAAAACGCCTTCTTCGAAAGGTTTATAAACCTTAGACATCCTCTTTTAAAATCGTTTAGATATGCCTTTCGAAACCATTGAAAGCCTTCCATTTAAACTAAGGTAAACCTTTTGAAAATACTAGAAACCATTCCTTTCGAAACCTTCACCAGTCACCTTTCGAAAGCATTAAAGTATAAAACAAACCTTTAGGAAGCATTCGGTTCGAATTAAAACATGTGGATAAATCTTTCGAAACCATTTCTTGCGAAACTTTTGGATTTAACTTTCATAATATAAAAAACGGTCTTAAACAATTAAGTCGAAAACAACTCTTTCAATACCATTGACCAAGTCAAAAGCTATCTTATTCAGAACCAATCTTTTTGAAAGCAAAGCAGACATGCTTCCATTTAAAAGCCATAAAAGGTTTCGTCCCCTTCAGAACCCCTTGTTTTGACCCTATACATTTCGTCTATGTCCAATTCACTATGTACCAATTCTTTGAACTGCGTGCATTAGTTTCGAGCAGGTTGGGGGCAGAGGTACTAAGTCGAAAGGTAGCTGCCGAAGATGGTGAAGCATCGGAACCTTACAAAATCTGATTTTTAACTTAAAAAGGTAATCATTTTCAACTTACCTGCTTATTTGTCATCTTGCCTTAGCTTTTCAAAATCTTTTCTGAAAGCTGCTATCGAATATCAGAGATTAACATTTTAGAACATTTGCAAATAGCCTGTTCTCCTTTTATAAATATGTAAAACATTTAAGTCTCATACATTAAATAATTTTATATATTTATTAAAAAACTTAGGAAAATTCTATAAAAATTCTCATAAATCACTTTTAACATGTTTTCTAACATATTTAAATTTCTGACTCAAAACATATATATAATTGCCAAATTAATTTTAAACCCAAATATCCATTTTCTTCACTAGAAAATTAATATTAAATCCATGTTAATTCAGAAAATTATAAAACTTGAAACATATCTCTAAAATATCATTTCTGATCATATATTAAAATCGCAAGGCATTTGGATGTCATTTAATACATTTTCAATTCAAAACATGTCATAAAATCAATATGAATGAGCATAATTCATCAACAAACATATGTATATGTGTGTGTTTGTTTAATTATCATTCAAAACATAGCAATATAATTTGCAAAATCATTCAGGTCTAATCTTGGAAACTAAAAACATCAAAATATGAGATGTAGCATATTACTCACATTTAGCCATGTTGTTAAGGAGTTGAGATTTGATCTTGGATTGAATTTTAATTTAGATTTTCCTCTTGATTTAGCTTTTCTTCCCCTTACTCTCCGTTAATGATGGCCCACCACTCGGCTTAGTGTTTTAGATTGTGAACATGAGAAATGTTATGGTATGAAGGGTTTAGGGTACAAGAATGTAGCTTATTCCTATATCGCCGCTTATTTAATATCCCTCTCCTGTTTCATTTTAAACCCATTTAATTCATTATTTAACTAGACATGGCTACCCCTTATTTATTCAAATCTCAATCTCTTAACTATTTAATCTTTACATTATTCTGTTTAGTTTAGCTAATTAAATATCTTGAATAATGTTATCTAAAATTAGGGGTGCTATGGTGCTCTAGTCTCAACAGATGCATCGATATCTAGCCTCGATACATCTTGACTAGGCAGGAATATCTAAAACAATGTATTTATTATATTATGATAAAACACTCAGGATTACAACAATAGTAATTACAATCACAAAACACACCATTTATAGATTTTCTATTAAATATACTCAAATTAAATAAATAATCATTTATAACACATTGCAACAGTTATATAATAGAAAGAAAAAACTTTTTATCACGAATGAGATTTTATTAAAAGGTTAATAATTTTCATTTGATAATTTATTAATATTCGAAAAAAAATCAAATAATCAATTTTCATTTGATAATTTTAATTCACTGGTGATTCTATTTTAAACCAATACTTTTAAATCAATTCCTTCTAATAAATGTATTTAACAAAAATTAAATTTATAACTAAATTCCTTTAAAAATATTTTAGTATCTAAATAACTAAATAAGTTTATTTAACAAATAAATCTCGATAACACATTATTTTTATAAATTGAACTAGTAGCTTAAAATGATTATATATGTATATTTACTTAATTTATTTTCCTTTGAAACTGCATATATAATTTTTATTGTATAGATATTTCTTTCTGTATATATATCTTCTATACATATATAAATTTTAAATTGGTAAAAGAAAAAATAAAACAGCAAAAATACATCACAGGCGATCGATCAAGCCCACAGCAAAATCGCGTCTCGCTGCCATAGACAACATCATCTCGATTCTCATGCGCCATCTCTCTAGCCGAAGATTGCCGACCTCATTGCGCATGCATTGCATGCTCCACGATTCCTAACGAACGCGACCTCTCTGCAACCAAGAACTACGCAGCAATCCAAAGCCTTGCCGCGGTTCCTAAGCCTCCCCAGATCGATGAATTTCCCATCACTTTCTACTGCAATGCGAGGCTCCGATCGATGCATGCCCTAACACCACGTCGCGAATGCTTCCTTCGTCGATCCTCGAGTCGCTAGAGCCCCATCGTACATAGCGACGAAGTCGCCTAGGTAGCCTCACCCCCATGCGCACGCGACTCCGATTTTGAGCATCCCTCCCTGCTTCATCGTCGCGATTCAACCGCTATCCTCTTTTATTTGAACAGTTCGACCGATTTGGAATGATAAAAAACTCGGCTATTTGTTTTTTGAAGGATTTCTCTTGATTTATTTGAACACAGCTTCAATTAATCTTTGAATCGCTTTTTCTTTCGAGCTTGGCCATATGTTTTGATTTGGATTTATAGAAGAGGGAAGAAACGAAGAGGGTTTTAACAAATTTGAGTTCCTTTTTATCTTATTTTATTTTCTGCTTGCGTTAAGTCATATGTGTGTGTATACATATTTAAACTGTTACGCGCTTTAAATTACTTTGCATGCTTGACAAAAGTTAGAAAGGGCATTACGTGTTGGATCAAATGTTTTGTTTTGACTAGTCATAATTAGAGAAATTAAATTCAAATTTGAA
Source organism: Allium cepa (assembly GCA_030765085.1). Lineage (NCBI taxonomy): Eukaryota > Viridiplantae > Streptophyta > Magnoliopsida > Asparagales > Amaryllidaceae > Allium > Allium cepa. The sequence continues at coordinate 766,295,597 of CM060935.1, forward strand.
TTCAAACGTTTCGAAATCAAGCTAAAAATCTCGGTTTCCTATAGAGGCATGTCGCCAGGCATTCATAAGATTATGCCCCTATTTTTAATGCAATGGAAAAGGTTTCGAGTCCAAAATCGATCGTATGGAGAAGATAGCTTTTTGGACCCAGCTATGAAATTAAATTTCGATATAATTTTCAGCGCGTTTGCTTATCGTACGGCCAAACGATCACTCAAAATACTACAAAAATTGAAATCTGATAATAATAAAATATTACGTATCCAATGGAACTGGTTTCCTCGAATTCCAAGATTGTACGATTTAAATGATAAAATTTCAAAACTGATCAAAGCATTTCCAAATTCAATTTTGAAGCTTCCATTATCTTCAGTATCATCAACATAGATTTTCTAAGCTTTTAAAATATTTTTAACAAGCTCAAAACTGAAGATTAAATATTTTACCCAAGTTTCAATAATTAAATTCAAAAATTTTAATTGCCAAATTCATTCTGATATTCGAAATTCAAGTTAAATCAACATCTAAATATTAAAATTCAATCAAATATTTCAATTTCAAATGTCAAAATTTCCGGGTCGTCACAATTTCGACATCATTTTCATTCATATTAAATTCAGGATTCAATTATGTAAATAATTTCCAATATTAAATTTTAAACAATTTAATTATCTAATAAATCACTATAATTGAAATACAAGTTATTTAACTTATAAAGTTTAACTTATAAAATGAATTCAAATAACAAAACAACTACTACACACTTTATAAAATTATAATCATAGTCAAATAAGACGAACTTATATAAATTATTTTCAAATATCATTTTATAAATAAAATGTTCGTTCTTATTCAATACACAAATGTTTTTATATTAAATACATAGATTACATTATGCTATACTTCTTTATTTAAAGTATTCCAAAAATCCAATTTCGATGAATTCCAATATAAGAATTTCAATAAATCCCAATATTAGATTTCAAATGAATTTTAATTATCGGATAATTATTTTATTTTTATATAAATAATTCAGCATTTACTATTCAATTCTTGCTATTGATTTCAACACGTTAAATATATTAAACTTCTTTCTAACACAAATAATTTCCTTAAATCTTATTGAAATTGTTATTTTAAAATTTTATTCAAGTTCATAATAAATAAATTACATAAATAAAACGTAAATTTTTATTTCTAACCATTTTTATCCAATATTTATATTAAATTTAATAGTTTAAAATAGCTAAAAATAAGGGTCGTTACATATGCTTTATTCAAAAAATTGCTGATGAAAACATTCAAAACCTTTAAACAAACTTATTCAAGACCATTAAAAGTACCCCTTTCGATATAGTAAACTACTTTACTTGATAACCTTAGGCCTAAAGGCCAAACATACATTTCGAAACCATAGAAACAGTCCTTTCAAAAACATTGAAAACTCCTTCTTCGAAAGGTTTATAAACCTTAGACATCCTCTTTTAAAATCCTTTAGATATTCCTTTCGAAACCATTGGAAACCTACCATTTAAACTAAGGTAAACCTTTTGAAAATATTGGAAACCATTCCTTTAGGAACCTTCACCAGTTACCTTTTGAAAGCATTAAAGTATAAAACAAACCTTTAGGAAGCATTCGGTTTGAGTTAAAACATGTGGATAAATCTTTCGAAACCATTTCTTTCGAAACTTTTGGATTTAACTTTCATAATATAAAAAACGGTATTAAACAATTAACTCGAAAACAAATCTTTTGAAACCATTGACCAAGTCGAAAGCTATCTTATTCGAAACCAGTCCTTTTGAAAGCAAAGCAGACGTACTTCCATTTAAAAGCCATAAAAGGTTTCATCCCCTTCGAACCCCTTGTTTTGACCCTATACATTTCATCTATATCCAATTCACTATGTACCAATTCTCTGAACTGCGTGCATTGGTTTCGATCAGGTTAGGGGCGGAGGTACTAAGTCAAAAGGTGGCTGTCGAAGATGGTGAAGCATCGGAACTTTACAAAATCCGATTTTTAACTTAAAAAGGTAATTATTTTCAACTTACCTGCTTATTTGTCATCTTATAATTGGTTGCCTTAACTTTTCAAAATCTTTTCTGAAAGGCGCTCTCGAATTTCAGAGATTAACATTTTAGAACATTTGCAAATAGCCCCTTCTCCTTTTATAAACATATAAAACATTTAAGTCCCATACATTAAATAATTCTATATATTTATTAAAACACTTACGAAAATTCTATAAAAATTCTCATAAATCACTTTTTACATGTTTCTAACATATTTAAATTTCTGACCCAAAACTTGTATATAATTGCCGAATTAATGTTAAACCCAAATATCCATTTTCTTCACTAGAAAATTAATAACAAATCCATGTTAATTCAGAAAATTATAAAACTTGAAACCTATCTCTAAAATATCATTTCTGATCATATACTAAAATCGAAAGGCATTTGGATGTTGTTTGCGCCAAAAATGGTCACAAACACCCGATAATTGATAATTCACAATCACAGATCTTAGATATATAACAAGTACGAATATCACTCAGAAAATTCAAAGCAACGCAGTAAACAACACAGAATTTATAGTGGTTCGGCGATCTGGCCTACGTCCACTTTGAAGTTTATGACTTTATTGATTCACTTGATGTTTCAATCTATTACAGCAGATTACAGTAGATTATAGCTCTGAAGTTTGAATACAACGGTGATGGTAAGATGTAGAATTGAATCCGGCAAAGTCTGGACGTCGAATAGCCAAAAGATTCCTTTTCTGTAGGCTTCAGGGGGCTATTTATAGGCGTAGGAGGCTGATATCGCGCTCAAACTTCAGGAGACTCCTTCTGGCACGTGAATGGGCCCACACGGCCGGTCCCACCAAGTTTTGACTCGATCTGTGATCGATGTGAATTGATTTCGCATCGATCAAGAAATTACCCAATCGAGCTGAAACTTGGCAGAGACATTCTTTAGCATGTATGCAAGCTGCTGTGAAAATTTCATAGCATTTGGATCAGCAGTTTGTGAGATACGATCGATGCGAGATTACGGTTTTGTGTATGCTGTCTTGTTCTAATCCATGTTTCGTATCCGCCCCTTCGTATCGATCAGAAGCACATGCGCATGGGATAACGTAGCATGAGTTTCCTGGGTCGATCCAACTTTTGCGGTGATTTGATCGAGTCGTTCTGAGGCTTTCGCCTTGCTTACATCGACGCGTTCGCCTCAATTTTTCGTATCGATTTCGCACCGATAGCATTCGCATCGTTCGTTCATAAGGTCTCGTTCGTATCGATCGATTGTGGCTGGGGATTGATACAAACTGATTAGTTTTAAGAGGGATGCGAATGATACCGATGCGTTGACATGGATTCGAATATATGGAGTGCGAATGAGATTTCTTTGGAACGATACGAACTAAATGGATACGAACTGTATGACCACGGACCGATTCATGCCCGATCGATTCGCAGACGATCGATTCGAAGATGATCGATTCGAAGTCGATAGGTCCCGATGAATTCGAACTTGATGATAGCTCTCTGATGGTTATGAATCTGATCGATTCGAATAGGTCATCACCTCGGTTTTCTGATGGATACGAACAGCACATTTTATCTAACTTGTATCGATCATATCTCATTCATACGAACTTCGATTAACCTGAAATTTGAAACGCTGGCATTTATGGTTTTGTTTATCATGTCTTGTCAATTGCAGCCCGATCTGGACTCGGACAAAATTCATCGATATCCATAGCGAAGCAGTGTATAACCGATCTTCGGGATGAACTATCTTTGGCTTTCGATCAATCTTTTGGTATCACGGCCTTGCCAAAAGGCGGGATAACACTTGCCCCTCAAAACATGCCTTGCTATAGGAAGGTGTGTTTTGTAATGCCATAAGCTGGATGTTCGTATCCTATCGATGACTTGTAAAGAACTTGATAGTTTCATATGACCTCGAATGGCGATCGTTCGGGATCGTATGCCATTTGAGGTGAAACGTGACCGCTCGCGGTCGAATGCCGTTCGCGGCAAATGGTGGAACGGGACCGTTCGCGATCGGATGGCACTTCAAGCGAAGGGCGACTGTTTGAGGTTGGATGTCGTTCTAGACGATTTGCGATCGTTCGCGATCGAACATCGTTCTTGACGAATAGTGACCGTTCGCGTTCGGATGCCGCACGAGGCAGAATGTGATCGTTTGCGATCGGATATCATACTGGGTGAATTATGACTGTTCGCGGTCGGGTGCCGCACGAGGTAGAGTGTAATCGTTCGCGATCGGATGCCGCATGAGGCTGAATGTGATCGTTCGTGATCGAATGTTGAGGGGGACTTGGCATCACTAGAGTCAGATATCACGTTCGGGTGAATTTCTGAACTAGCGGCTTTGGCGGTTCATCGCCATGCAAGTTGTACTTGTGGACTGTTCGCGATCCAACGGGTATACAAGTAAATTCTTTCACAGAATTGCAAATATTAAAGCAATGTTCACATGAATTCCATAACAGAAATGTCCAAACAAACTAAGTCCAAATGTCCAAACCAAAACAAAACAGAAGCAAGACAAGGATGTCAATGTGTAAACTCTTACTATGATGCAGTTAGTAGTCATTCAGAGCATGCCTGTGGATCGTTCGCGATCCCGTACATGTGTAAATGATTTAACCGCGTTAGTGAGAAATTTACAACTTGTTTATCGTTATTTCAGTCAATTGATAACCATCAGGTGTCCCGGTTCAGGGTCACCCCTAGCTAATGTAGACGGTGGTCGTTCTGGCTCCACCATTGGAGCTCGCCTCCTCACATACTAAAGTAACCTACCGTTCCTAGTATGCCCTTCCACCTCATCCTTCAGATGTCTACAGTCGTTTGTGTTATGGCCGTTCAATTCGTGGAATAAGCAATATTTGTTTGATTTCCTCTCGTCAATAGTTGGATCCCTTCGCATTGGTCTACGATAGGGAACTTGCTCTTTAGTATCTTGATAGATTCGCTCCAAACTTTCATCCAGCTCCAAATAAGTGGTGAATCGCGGCTCCCTCCGCGGCCGCTTTGACATGTCATCATTATCCTCAGCCTTTCGTTTCCCTTTACCAATCTCTGCACCTTTTCCAGATGGGTTTCCACCCTTGACAGCATAAACATCGATTCCCTCTTCTCTTTCTGCATTAGCATCCTCCAATCGTAAAAACTTTTCGGCCTCATGATAGAATTCTCCTAAATCCATAGGCGGATCTTTAGTTAACGAATTTTTGAACTCTGTGTCATCAGCTATTCCAGATACAACCGCCATCATAACCATGGATGGATCTGGTCGGTCCACTGATGCTGCTGCCGCATTGAATCGTGTCAGAAAATTCCTCAAAGACTCCCCAGCTTTCTGCTTTAAAGTTTCCAAACTCATCACATTCTTGGGTCTTGCGATGTGAAACCTAAATTGCCTTATGAACTTCTCGGCTAATTCAGCCCACGTTCCAATGGATTTGCTCTCCAGCTGCCTAAACCATAGTGCCGCGATATATGTAAGATACAATGGAAAGCACCGGGCCATGACTTCCTGTGATGCCTCCAGCACTTCCATGTGCCTCATATACTTTGTCATATGGACAACGAGGTCCGTCCTCCCATCGTACATCTCCACTGAAGATAACTTGAACTCTGGTGGGTTCCTAGCCATCCTAATCGCAGGAGAAAAGGGACTCCTGTTTACATCTTCAAGATCTCTATTTACTAATCCGCCCCTCATGGCTCGCCTGACCATCTCTGCCAATCTGTCATTGTCTCCAAGATGTAGTCCTCGTTCATTGCCTTCGATATGCCCCCCGAGTCCATGAGAGCTTTCAAGAATCTGCCCCCCTGGCTGAGCGTTCATCCCTCTACCACCACCAGGTTGCTCGAATGTCCCCGTCTCTCTCCACGGGATTGGATCAACATGCTCCAAGTGTGTGCCCCCTAGTCCTAGTGCTGCGCCGGATGGTCCTGCTCCATTCTGAGCTCCGTTTGCTCCTTGATTTTGCGCTCAAGTTGCCCAATCTGTTGAAACAAATTCTGGATCATCTCTTCTTGCCTTCTCATCATTGTCTCCATCTCATCCCTGGTAATGAAGACTGAAGCTTGGTTCGCTACTGAGGAAACCCTTTGACTTCCTTCGTGTTGACTTCCCTCTGGTCTCTGCCTTCTACTTGTTTGCCTTGTCATAGCTCCTTAGATTTGAATTCTTAAATCTTCAAATTCAACTTCCAAGCGGTAGAATCCTGGAATTAGCCCTCTCAATGAAAGCACCAAAATGTTTGCGCCAAAAACAGTCATAAACACCCGATAATTGATAATTCACAATCACAGATCTTAGATATAACAAGTACGAATATCACTCAGAAAATTCAAAGCAACACAGTAAACAACACAGAATTTATAGTGGTTCGGCGATCTGGCCTACATCCACTTTGAAGTTTATGACTTTATTGATTCACTTGATGATTTCAATATATTACAGCAGATTACAGTAGATTATAGCTCTGAAGTTTGAATACAACGGTGATGGTAAGACACAGAATTAAGTCCGACAGAGTCTGGACGTCGAATAGCCAAAAGATCCCTTTTCTGTAGGCTTCAGGGGTCTATTTATAGGTGTAGGAGGCTGATATCACGCTCAAACTTTGGGAGACTCCTACTGGCACATGAGTGGGCCCATGCGATCGGTCCCACCAAGTTTCAACTCGATCTGTGATCGACGCGAATTGATTTCGTATCGATCAAGAAATTGTCCAATCGAGCTAAAACTTGGCAGAGACATTCTTTAGCATGTACACAAGCTGCTGTGAAAATTTCATAGCATTTGGATCAGCGGTTTGTGAAATATGATCGATGCGAGATTACGGTTCCTGTACGCTGTCTTGTTCGAATCCATGTTTCGTATCCGCCCCATCATATCGATCGGAAGCACATGCGCATGGGATAACATGGCGTGAGTTTCCTGGGTCGATCCAACCTTTGCGGCGACTTAATCGAGTCATTTTGAGGCTTTCGCCTTGTTTACATAGACACGTTCGCCTCAAATTTTTCGTAGCGATTTCGCACCGATAGCATGCGCATCGTTCGTTCATAAGGTCTCGTTCGTATTGATCGGTTGTGGCTGGGGATCGATATGAACTGACTAGTTTAAGAGGAATGCGAATGATACCGATGCGTTGACATGGATTCGAACATATGGAGTGCGAATGGGATTTCTCTAGAACGATACGAACTAAGTAAATACGAACTGTATGACCATAGACCGATTCATGCCCAATCGATTCGAAGACGATCAATTTGAAGTCGCCAGGTCCCGATGGATTCAAACTTGACGATAGCTCTCTGATGGATACGAATCTGATCGATTCGAATAGGTCGCCATCTCAGTTTTCTGATGGATACGAACATCACATTTTATCTAACTTGTATCAATCATATCTCATTCATACGAACTCCGATTAACCTGAAATTTGAAACACTGGCTTTTATGGTTTTGCTGGTCATGTCTTCTTAATTGCAGCCCGATCTGGACTCGGACAAAATTCATCGATATCCATAGCGAAACAGTGTATAACCGATCTTCGGGACGAACTGTCTTTGGTTTTCGATCAATCTTTTGGTATCACGTCCTTGCCAAAAGGCGGGATAACATATGTCATTTAATACTTTTTAATCCAAAACATGTCATAAAATCAATATGAATAAGCATAATTCATCAACAAACATATATATATGTGTGTGTGTGTGTGTGTGTCTAATTATCATTCGAAACATAGCAATATACTTTGCAAAATCATTTGGGTCTAATTTTAGGAACTAAAAACATCAAAATATGAGATGTAACATATTATTCACATTTAGCTATGTTGTTAAGGAGTTGAGATTTGATCTTGGATTGAATTTTAATTAAGATTTTCCTCTTGATTTAGCTTTTCTTCCTCTTACTCTCCTTTAATGATGGCCGACCCCTCGGTTTAGTGTTTTAGATTGTGAACATGAGAAATGTTATGGTATTAAGGGTTTAGGGTGCAAGAATGTAGCTTATTCCTATATCTCCCCTTATCTAATTTCCCTCTCCTGTTTCATTTTAAACCCATTTAATTCATTGTTTAACTAGACACGGCTACCCTTTATTTATTCAAATCTCAATCTCTTAACTATTTAATCTTTATATTATTCTATTTAATTTAACTAATTAAATATCTTAAATATTGTTATCTAAAATTAGGGGTGTTACGATGCTCTAGTCTCAATAGATGCATCGATATCTAGCCTCGATACATTTTGACTAGGTAGGAATATCTAAAACAATGTATTTATTATATTATGATAAAATACTCATGATTACAACAATAGTAATTACAATAAAAAAACACACCATTTATAGATTTCTATTAAATATACTCAAATTAAATAAATAATCATTTATAACACATTGCAACAAGTATATAATAGAAGAAAAAAACTTTTATCACGAATGAGATTTTATTAAGGAGTTAATAATTTACATTAAATTACAGCATTGCTCTTAGGGTATACCCCTAACTTTATCATATGTGTGTATACATAAGTAAGTAATTGGTACTATATGCATTTATAGTTGGTATTTAACATAAATTCATATTATAAGGCTATATGTGTGTGTGTGTAGATATGGAAAAGTGGGTAGATACGAAATTTTAAAAAGCAGAAGGAAGAATGTTAAAAATAATGTAAATTTGAAAGGGATGTAATGTATTAAAAAATTAAAAATAAAAACGTGCCCCTAATTTCCACATCCAAAAATATAAACAATTATACAAAGTTGCGCAATTTCTTCATTTGTGTGTTATCGGTGTAAACTAAGAGGCTTTGGATGTAATCTAAGTTATTCTATAAATGTGCACAAGTTTTAGGTCAAAATGTCATGGTTGTTTAATTATTTGCCTAAAAGAAAACACAACTAATTTAGTTCTACATACAGTTGGGTGACTTGCTCCCAACTTGCAACAAAGTCGACACGCTAGCGATCAGTACAATATATACATATATATACACATATATATATACATACATACATGCATGCATGCATATATATATATATATATATCCTCCCCATATTCACATTTGACTTGCCAAATTCAGTGAATTAGCCGTAGATCCAATAAGAGAACCAGTATAGGTTCCTTTTGCCAAAATATGCAAAATAACAACATATACTATCTTAATTAGCAAAAGTGCAATTAAATAACTATAACGACCCACTATTTTGGACTATTCGCATCCGCACATGTCGGACTTGAATAATTCAAAAATACAAAATTGTTAATTTAAATTTGGAAAAACTGAAAATATACAGTAAATGAATAATTACAGATCACAGACACAGAGTAATAAATGCAGCAGAAACAAAAGATAGCGGTTCATGAAGCTAATATATACATATCAGAGTTAAATAAGGTACAACAGAAGTCTCGAATACAATAGTCAAATACACTACCAGAATAAAGCACTGGAATCAACTGAATATCTGAAAGCTGGATAGATAGCTGGATCTCCAAGCGAAGCTCCAACTCCAAAAGTGTGTCTCGAATACTGGTACACTCAGTCTGACCCGAGCGTAAAGCAAAATACAAAACACTCGAGTCGGGATTAACATTCTTATATTAATAAATCCAACTGAAGTGAAATAAAAACTAAAATACAAGTAACTCAAAGGACGTTGGAATAACCATCCTCTAAGGATCCGTTAAACTATCTACTATGTAGTAATATACGCTAAATAGATAATGCCTATCAGTAATATAAAGTATCAAAATAGTGTTAAGGCGTTACCATTATCCCCCTTAACACATTTTATATAAGTGTCATAGTCTATACAGCACTGTAAACTCTACCGTAAACTAGTGGAATATCAGGGAGTATTCCATAGGTATAACACAAAACAAATTTGTAGTGGTCGCGTATATAGGAATACAAGTATGACAAGGCACATGAGGCAATACCCAAGGTAGTGAAACTACCGTTTGCCTGATCCGTACTGGTGAGAACACATCGCTGCAACGATCGCAACATCGTGAAACAACACTCCCAAAATTCGAGGGTGCACACCAATCAATAACAAGTAATGAGTAGTTTACGAAGAAGTGTGTTCGCTCGAGGTGGCTAACCCCATTTGGCCCGGCACGACTCCTGTTTTAGTCATTTCCAATTTGACACAAGTGTCAAGGCTATCCATTATCGTTCTCTTTCTTCTGTCATCACGTACATCATTCCAACCACTTCATTCTGGATCACACTCCGCGTATAGTTATTAAAGTGGTTTTCGGTTCAGACAGAGAGTATGTCCATAATCGATCCCGGTTTCTTTAATAACTTTCGTAATTATTACACCGATCGGTCGTTTGATATATTTCTAAACCAAATCAATTTCAGTTTCAATTTCAATTAGAATTTGTAAACCATCATTTCTTTTGTCGTTCTAAAACAATTTCCAAAATTTACGTTCATAACTTCAATCCCATAATTTCAAAACTCAATAATTCAATTTCAAAATTTGATTTAAAGCAAATTAAATATTCATTTAAATTTGTATATAAGTTTATTCCGTCATTAATTTAATTTAACATTCAAATTAATTTAAATTTATTGATCGATTTCATTCAATATTCATTAAATTAATTTATCATTCAAAACAATTTCCATTTAATTTCCGTTTCATTAAATCAATTACTTAAGTTCAACTTCATTATATCAAAACTTACAAATTGAATTAAATTAAATTCGTCAAATCATTTTTTTTTAATTTCAAGTCTTTCATTAATTTCAATAAATCACATTTATTCCTTGTTAAAGAAATTAAAATTCACTTATTTATTCCCTTAGTTACAAGTTTCAAAACTAAAGAGACAAAGAAACTTAATTTCACTTTATTCAAGAAGTTCAATTTCATTTATTAAAGAATTCAATTCTATTTAATTATTAAATAATTCGGTCTTATTTAATTATTAAATAATTTCAAACTTAATTATTAAAAAATTTCAAAACTTAATTATTAAATAATCTCAAAACTTAATTATTAGTTAATTAATTTAAATCAACATTCTTTCATCAACTACTATGTTAATATTTGTTTCAGATTATTAAATATGAGCATTTCCTTTCATTAGAATTTAAATTCCAACTTCATTTAAAACCCTTATTATTTTATTCAAATAAAATCTTTATTTTTTATAAATCAAATTATTGACCAGTCGGGCTTTTATTTAATTCTCTATCCTAAGTCAAGTTCATTTGGGTATTTATCATTTCAACCCGATTCCATTTCAATTCAAAAATTTAAAGCATAGCAAAGGGAACTTGCAGTGTGATAACTGGAATGATGTCAAAGTAAATAAACAAGCAATAACATCAATCAATAACAATCCAATAATTAATTCAAATAATCCCGAAATAATCGTATTAATTCACATTGTTGTTTGTGTAAATTAATATAATTATTTCTAGAATCTACACTATCATTTCATGTAGATTAAAGTTTGTTACACTAATATTTATACGGTTCTTAACTTGATATCTATTACTCGAATTTCATACTACGTCAATTTAAATAACATACATTTAAATGGTTCAAGGTGAAATTGACCAAATTTTTACTTGTCGATTAATTTAACATTTAAAGGGGGTCGTATTATATAAATTTTATCTAATCAATTTCAACACATATAAATTTCAAATTGTTAACTCCTATGTCAATTTCAATTGTAAATTATTTATCACTTCATACATCAACAATTTAACGTCCAATGTCAACATCAAACAATCAATCATTTATCAACCAAACTGGATTATCATCGTATAAATAACAGATAATGGTTTCAGATGTCACAGGTGAACTGATACAGGTAATAGCATATATAACAGTGTAAATAACTAACAGTCCCATATTTCAATTGTCGTTTCAATTGAAATCAAATTTAATAAATAAAAGAACATCAATCGTGAGTGATTGCTCACCTTTTTAGGCTAGAGAATACCGAAAATGACTCGGATGTGCACACTGATGCGGACACTGGAATTTGAATGACGAATCAAAGCAAAGCAAAATCGACATGGATTCAACGATTAAAGCTGATAATAAAAATAGACAAAATCCAAATCAGGAGTAGATCGATGAAGATAATCGGAATCATCTTGATAGAACATAAAAATATAATATCTATATACCTCTTCTCTAAAAATTAATAAAAAAATTTAAACTCAAATTTAAAGTAGCATATATATATTCGTAAAGAAAATCCAAATATCAATATTTATTATAAAATCAATATAAACAAGTTATTTCAATATATATATATATATAACTTACAGAATATATAAACAAAAATTTTATATCTATATCTAACAATGACTGCATAATATTTTTTATATAACCCACCTACCTTGAAACTATAGATATATGCAGACTGACAACAACATACATCATATATCATATGAAAAATAAATTTTTCTATTGAAATCTAAACTATGATGTATGTATGCAAACTGACAATCAATATATAAATATCAATGCATATGAAACTTACATATATTTTTACTCATATGAACTGACAGATTTGAAATTTATACAAACACATAGCCGTTATGTAACGAGACGGATTTTGCCCGCTCGAAAATCGACATCCATACTTCATATCGTATTCGAATGCCATAGATTCGACCGTTCAAATCCGATTCGCCGGAGCTTATAACAACATTAAGTAAATAACACAGCGGAATAAAAGAATAATACATTGATATACAGCTTTGATACAATATCTGATACAACAGATAATCCAATAGATATCAATATACATCAGAGATATGATACAATAAATAGCAGCGGAAAGGAAAACAGATGACATCTAGCAGCGGAACAATATAACTCTAAGATAGTCTTCAAAAGAGAACTCCGAGAACTGCAACTCCATTTCCAAGAATCAATCCAGCAATAGCTCGAACTCCCAATAACGATGCACCAAGCTAAGCAAGGCTGGTGTGGTCCAAAGACTGAACTAACTCCAGATAATCTACTAAACCTATCTATCTGAAAAACCCAACTCCAGACTGCTCGTGTAGAAAATAATGAGCACCCAGAGTTTAGGAAAGAAACAATAAACTCCGGATCAGTCGTGGGACTGGTGTGAGCAACAAAAACAGTTTATCTTTAAAAACATTCAACAAAAGATTTTCAAAGTCAATTCGCAATGCTTTTTAAAAATGAGACTACCATAAGGCCTCCCGCACACACACACAATGCAAACGCAGAATTGGAGGAGATTTCTCCTTATGATAGTCAAAGATGCTTGATACGCATTAAAAAGAAACATTTGATATTATTACTAGTGCATAGTGTAGTAAAAATCATTTCGAAAGTAAAGATATAAATCCTAGCCAACATAGACATTTTGAACTATGCCTACTATAGCTACCATCCAAACAGTGGGGCGCCACCATAAGTGAATGATAGGTTCTACAACTAAAACCGTACAAGGTACGTATTTGAAGAATGGATTTCCAACAAATGGTCAGGCCAAGGAACTTCCCATTGCCACATGGAAACGCCTCTGGAAGGACGCCCCGAGAACCAAACCGTTCTCTGCTAAACAAGGCCGGGAACCCCTTTTCCCAAGGGATATTACAAACCCTCAGATATGCCACCCCCGGTCCTTTGGTACCTTTAAACGAGCGCTTGTCACCATCATCACACAATCATAACAAAGTGTTTTCAACATGAGTAAGTATCTGGGCTCCATACCATGATACTACCCTTTTCCAGAAGGAATGGCCATACCCTAGGGAAGCGATCCCTGGAAACCTTGCCGCACAATTCCTGTTTCGACCATTACCGGTTTGTGAGGCTCGACGAAGTCACGTCCACAAAAACACACTTTATACAAAAGCCGTGCTTTGGGTCAACAAATGATCATAGAAATGATCACAAAGATAGACGATCAAATAAATGATCCTATCGCAAATAATCAACACAATGATCATTTCACAGCAACACTCAGCATGTCACATTACCAAATTGGGAATATATCGCTGATAACCTTCAACTACATAACATCTGAGCTCGTACGTCTCAGAGAAGGGTGTTAAGCTAAGAGAATAAATTCTCCGCCACCAACAGAAATATATTTGAAAGAAATCAGCTTTATATCTCAATTTGTAATGTCAGACATACTATCCATACAAGTCTGTTTCGGGCTCGAACAGAACCGAAGGCACTTACAAAGAAGTCCTTGCAATCCGGATATTCACTAATCACGTTCGGACTTCCCATCACATATGGAGTCTCTATACCGGGGACCAGTCGATGCAAAGACATTCGACGAGTTGTCCTTTCGCTTTCAAAAATATCCGGTCTTCAACACCGGTCTTCAAATGCTATCCATAACGACATATCACATATTCGGAATGGGATATATGACACAAAGGTCCTCTCCCGGCTAAACCGAACAGTGAGCGCAGTATTTCAAAAACATATGGATATTGGGATTTCAATTAAGTCACAACTTATTACACAAAACTTTTCTTCAAATGGTTTAAACAAATTACCATTTCTAATCTTCTAAACAAAAAGATTCATTTCATAAAGTTCACCCCCGTTTCATAAAGATCCATTCATAGATTTCAAAACAATTTCTATTTCAATTGGATTAATTCACTTAAATCTTTAAATCAAAGATTTAACTTATAGCTTTCTAACCATTTCTAAAATATGGAAATCATTCCCATTTTAAACCAGAAATCTTTTTAACACAAATTGGAAGTTCATTACTTATGTGAAAGCTTTTATTATGTGAAAAACAAACAGTTTTCGTTTCAGAAAATCCAATTATATTTACACGAGTTAAAGCTCTTGAATTCTATTCACATCCCCAAATCAATACTTTAAAAATAGTTTAACCCATATATAACTGGTATAACATTTTTAATCCTTAGTTTTTAAATCATAGAATTCAATTTCAAATCTTGAATTTAAGTTCAAATCAAATTATTCAACTTCACATTTTATCGAGTTATTCAAAATAAATTTCATCTATGAAATTCTATTTCAAAAGCTTTTCACTTTAAACCCAATCCATTTCCAAAACATTTGAATTCAAATATTCAAATTTAAAACTATTTCAAAAATCTGTGACTTAATCGATTTCCTCGTGAAATACATATTGGTGTGTGTATAAGTGTGGTCCAGGGGTTTAACACACTAGTGCAACATCATTTCAATCATCACAGATCAAATACAACAATATATTTAAATAAGCGATATAAATTACAACGCTTATCTTTCATACACAGATTCACAGATATATATATCACAGATAATAAATTTCATCATAGATCACAACACAAATCAGGATGTATCACAAAGCATCACAAATCAGAGATGTCAAATAATTCAACATTCAATAGAATCCATACATTCACAAGTGAATTTATTAATTAACTGATTAATTTAAATCATATGTATCAATTGATTAATCTGGGTTAATTATCATAAGTTAATTTCAATTTGTTTGAAATAAATCTTCGTTTCAAATTTTATTAGTTAACCTTTAATTATTAACTAATCATTCTAAATTAATGAACCAATTAATTTCTAATTAATTAACCTTTTAATCATTTATTTAATTTACCTTAATCAATTTTTTTTATAAATCTTTGATTAACCTTTAATTATTAAGTAATCTTCAACAGTTAACCACTACCATTTATTAGTTAATTAATTAACTTTAAATGGTTAATTAAATAATTTATTACAAATTGATTTCCACAAGATTATTAAAATAAATCTTTAACTACAAATTTTTAAACCTTAACTACTTATTTAGTTATAGTTACAAATTAATTACATTCTTAATTAATGTCTAATTTAAATTAACCATCTTACGTTTGAAAACATTCTTGATAAATTTAAATCAAATATTAACTTTGTTAATTACAATGCTTAAAGTATTTAAAGCAACTTCATCAGCAACTGGACCCGAGACACACACATAGTTTACTCGAGAAAAGCATGCGGTTCTTCCTCGTTTCCCCCGAGTTTCTCCTCCCTCCCTCTCGCGTATTAAAAAGTTTAAATACTGAACTGTTCTTCCCACTCAAATCACGAAACCGAGTCCTTTTTCTTCCACTTCTGTTCCATACCATGCTCAGGCACATTTATGTGCACCGTGCACCTACACCAGCCAACTGACCACCACCAGCCACTGCCGCAACCACCCACATGACGACGATCATTTCCATATACACTCCGATAAATCAGATTAACAAAACGACTCGAGAATCAAAATCGAGCTACCCAAAGCAACTAGAACCCAAATTCGAACAAGACTGAGTCACCAACAACGCCACGTACACCCACCTCTGACCATCAGAGGTCATGCGCTTCGGGTCAAAACATCGCCATACCTCGACGAACGAGTTCCCACACTCGCGATTCACTCCAGCGATCGATCGACTACACAATAATCCCGAAATCAAAGGCCTCCAATATCAATGTCGAAACCCTACTACCCTCAATTTCGATCACCTCGGCCAACGAAAAATTTCACTTGCATTTTTCCTGAAATCAACAAGCATCAAGCCAGCTCCAACATGATTTTTAACATCCAAATTTGTTTGAATCATCAGATATCCTCAAATAAGCATTTTTGGTTCACTTTAAAACTGCACCTATTTACTTATCTAAAAATCAATATTTCTGTTTTTAAAAATCCTAATTTTCTAAGATGATTCAAGATATATACTTGAATCAATATCATTTAACATTTGATTTTATTACATATTTAAGATTTCACCGTATTTTCTTGTTTCCAGAGGATTTTGAAACTTTAAGTACTTGAATTTTTTTTTTAAACTTAAATCATGTTTATATAAACATCTTGTGTTTAAATTTTAAAGTTTAACAATGACTGAAGAAGAAGAAACCAAATTCAAAACAGATTTTGGAACCCTGGAACCACGAAGGCAATTATGCCTACCTCAAAACATTCATAACAGATATGCCTGTACATTATCACTAATACAAACAAACCCAAATACCAAACCAAGCATCACAACATCTATCAGGTTTTAAATTTTACTTTGAACAGAGACATATATTTTACTATAAATGTTTAGTTTCCAAAGTATTAACTATATATTTCTATTTGAAACAAATTTTTAAATTTAATTCTAGTTGATGCTAACTTTCTTCTTTTATACAGTAGACCCTAAGAGAGACTATGAGCAGAAGAAGATAAGTTTGTTCTATTATTTTGTTTTTATTTTTCTTTAAACCTGTTAACCTAAAATAGAGGTATGTATCCAAACATACCCAGACATTCACCCCCATAAATATATGTAAACTCAAACATGCAGGCATTTAAACCATCACCCTTCAAGTGTCGACCCTAATATCAAAAAGCACATATATAGATAAGTGAGTTTGCTCACCTCAGTCATGAAGACAGAGAACAAAGAACAGAGGCAGATTTTTTTTTCTTTAGGCCTGGAACTTGCATTCTTTGATTTGCTTTTACTTTGATTTTCATTCCAGGTTTTGAGATGATTTGTTTTTTTTTCTAGTTGAATGAATTGTTCAAGTTTTTATGGACGAACTGAAAATGAAGAGAGGCTTGATATATAAGAGAGTGTACAGGGTGACATTACTTCTTTGTGTACAAAAACATGTTGAAGGTGCAGGCATTAAATGCTAGAAGTATGTTTCATTAAATGCATGTGTCTTGTTTTATAAATATTTCCTTTGTTTATAGGCTGAGATGTTTCTTGTTTCGGCTGAAAACTTATTATAATATGTTCCCTATGTCTTGTTTCACTTTATCATATCTATACTTTATTGGTTTGTACACACTTTTTGTTTTAAATGTTTTAAGTGTACCTGGTTTGTTTTTGCAAGCTTAGATATTTCTTTTGTCTTTTGTTTTCTTTTATAAGCTATCCACATATATGTTTATATTTTTGTTTCTGGTTTGTTTTGTATTTTCTTCTTTTTGTTTTGTTGACTAATATTTTACTTGCTTTGTATCTTGCTTTGCCCAGGTTGATGTATTGTTTTATCTTCTTGTTTATATGCTAATATACTTGTTTGTACAATTTGTTTATGTTTGCCTATTTTACTTTTTACTTGCCTACATACTTACTTTTACTTTGCTTTAGTTTTATGTTCTTTTAGCTAGCTTTGTATTCGAGCTTTGTTTATTCTTGCATTTTTATTTTACTTTATCTTGCTTACTTGTTTTTATTTAATTCTTTCTTTAGCTTAAAATTTTTAATTCAAATCCAATATATGCACATATACATATATATTCACATGTATATATAAAAAGTTCAAATTCAAATTTATTTTCTAAGGCATTTCAAATTTTGTCCCAATCCATATTCAATTCGATTGAATTCAAATACATTTTTTTCCCCAAGTAATTCGTAATTTAACTAAAATTTTATATTAATTACCAATTATTTTCACAAATTTTATTCAAAAATAAAATTTAATTATCAATTTAAACTTAATAATATTCAAGATCGTTACAGACTTCCCCCCTTAAAAAGAATTTCGTCCTCGAAATTCGCAGGCACGAAAACAACACAGAGATAGATAGATTCGATCTTCTATAATTCCTCAAACACAAGATATAGATTCCAAACTCAAATCGGAATACCTCAAAATATATACCAATTTGTCCCTCTTCGGACTTCGATCAACCCGAGAAATTTCAATAGAATTTCAAATTTAGTTTTAAACGAAATCGTTTTATCGATACAATTCGATTTAGCTTCATCTTTTATTAATCAATTTTAACTCAATTTAAAATTTCTAATTTATTCAAAATTTCTAATTTCTTCAAAATTCCCAATTCATTCAAATTTCAAATTCATATTCATTAAAGTTTAAAATCAAAAACTGAAAAGAAACTGATGAAATACGAAGTAAGAATCTTCTACAACGATTCGTAGGGCCATCATCACACCGAAATTTCTTTCTGGAGCTATCACGAAGAAATCAAAAGAATTTTGAAAACGAATCAAAAAGAGATTGATAGAGAAAGATTATTTCCACTGTTGCAGTGCATCGACCATTTATAGTCGTATTCTCTTGTCCCCTATCTCGTCCTCTTCTTACACTCATACTCACTATCAGTGGATAGTAAGAGAATTTACCGAGGCATTCAAACGGATATCTTAGGGATTATACTCATTCTAGGATATACTTCACCCTATCTCTAATGAGCTACTTAATGTGTTATACTCCTGAGCTAAAGTTCAACCTTAGCTCTGATACCAAATGTAACGAGACGGATTTTGCCCGCTCGAAAATCGACATCCATACTTCATATCGTATTCGAATGCCATAGATTCGACCGTTCAAATCCGATTCGCCGGAGCTTATAACAACATTAAGTAAATAACACAGCAGAATAAAAGAATAATATATTGATATACAGCTTTGATACAATATCTGATACAACAGATAATCCAATAGATATCAATATACATCAGAGATATGATACAATAAATAGCAGCGGAAAGGAAAATAGATGACATCTAGCAGCGGAACAATATAACTCTAAGATTGTCTTCAAAAGAGAACTCCGAGAACTGCAACTCCATTTCCAAGAATCAATCCAGCAATAGCTCGAACTCCCAATAACGATGCACCAAGCTAAGCAAGGCTGGTGTGGTCCAAAGACTGAACTAACTCCAGATAATCTACTAAACCTAGCTGTCTGAAAAACCCAACTCCAGACTGCTCGTGTAGAAAATAATGAGCACCCAGAGTTTAGGAAAGAAACAATAAACTCCGGATCAGTCGTGGGACTGGTGTGAGCAACAAAAAAAGTTTATCTTTAAAAACATTCAACAAAAGATTTTCAAAGTCAATTCGCAATGCTTTTTAAAAATGAGACTACCATAAGGCCTCCCGCACACACACACAATGCAAACGCAGAATCGGAGGAGATTTCTCCTTATGATAGTCAAAGATGCTTGATACGCATTAAAAAGAAACATTTTATATTATTACTAGTGCATAGTGTAGTAAAAATCATTTCGAAAGTAAAGATATAAATCCTAGCCAACATAGACATTTCGAACTATGCCTACTATAGCTACCATCCAAACAGTGGGGCGCCACCATAAGTGAATGATAGGTTCTACAACTAAAACCGTACAAGGTACGTATTTGAAGAATGGATTTCCAACAAATGGTCAGGCCAAGGAACTTCCCATTGCCACATGGAAACGCCTCTGGAAGGACGCCCCGAGAACCAAACCGTTCTCTGCTAAACAAGGCCGGAACCCCTTTTCCCAAGGGATATTACAAACCCTCAGATATGCCACCCCCGGTCCTTTGGGACCTTTAAACGAGCGCTCGTCACCATCATCACACAATCATAACAAAGTGTTTTCAACATGAGTAAGTATCTGGGCTCCATACCATGATACTACCCTTTTCCAGAAGGAATGGCCATACCCTAGGGAAGCGATCCCTGGAAACCTTGCCGCACAATTCCTGTTTCGACCATTACCGGTTTGTGAGGCTCGACGAAGTCACGTCCACAAAAACACACTTTATACAAAAGCCGTGCTTTGGGTCAACAAATGATCATAGAAATGATCACAAAGATAGACGATCAAATAAATGATCCTATCGCAAATAATCAACACAATGATCATTTCACAGCAACACTCAACATGTCACATTACCAAATTGGGAATATATCGCTGATAACCTTCAACTACATAACCTCTGAGCTCGTACGTCTCAGAGAAGGGTGTTAAGCTAAGAGAATAAATTCTCCGCCACCAACAGAAATATATTTGAAAGAAATCAGCTTTATATCTCAATTTGTAATGTCAGACATACTATCCATACAAGTCTGTTCCGGGCTCGAACAGAACAGAAAGCACTTACAAAGAAGTCCTTGCAATCCGGATATTCACTAATCACGTTCGGACTTCCCATCACATATGGAGTCTCTATACCGAGGACCAGTCGATGCAAAGACATTCGACGAGTTGTCCTTTCGCTTTCAAAAATATCCGGTCTTCAACACCGGTCTTCAAATGCTATCCATAACGACATATCACATATTCGGAATGGGATATATGACACAAAGGTCCTCTCCCGGCTAAACCGAACAGTGAGCGCAGTATTTCAAAAACATATGGATATTGTGATTTCAGTTAAGTCACAACTTATTACACAAAACTTTTCTTCAAATGGTTTAAACAAATTACCATTTCTAATCTTCTAAACAAAAAGATTCATTTCATAAAGTTCACCCCCGTTTCATAAAGATCCATTCATAGATTTCAAAACAATTTCTATTTCAATTGGATTAATTCACTTAAATCTTTAAATCAAAGATTTAACTTATAGCTTTCTAACCATTTCTAAAATATGGAAATCATTCCCATTTTAAACCAGAAATCTTTTTAACACAAATTGGAATTTCATTACTGATGTGAAAGCTTTTATTATGTGAAAAACAAACAGTTTTCGTTCCAGAAAAATCCAATTATATTTACACGAGTTAAAGCTCTTGAATTCTATTCACATCCCCAAATCAATACTTTAAAAATAGTTTAACCCATATATAACTGGTATAACATTTTTAATCCTTAGTTTTTAAATCATAGAATTCAATTTCAAATCTTGAATTTAAGTTCAAATCAAATTATTCAACTTCACATTTTATCGAGTTATTCAAAATAAATTTCATCTATGAAATTCTATTTCAAAAGCTTTTCACTTTAAACCCAATCCATTTCCAAAACATTTGAATTCAAATATTCAAATTTAAAACTATTTCAAAAATCTGTGACTTAATCGATTTCCTCGTGAAATCCATATTGGTGTGTGTATAAGTGTGGTCCAGGGGTTTAACACACTAGTGCAACATCATTTCAATCATCACAGATCAAATACAACAATATATTTAAATAAGCGATATAAATTACAACGCTTATCTTTCATACACAAGTTCACAGATATACATATCACAGATAATAAATTTCATCATAGATCACAACACAAATCAGGATGTATCACAAAGCATCACAAATCAGAGATGTCAAATAATTCAACATTCAATAGAATCCATACATTCACAAGTGAATTTATTAATTAACTGATTAATTTAAATCATATGTATCAATTGATTAATCCGAGTTAATTATCATAAGTTAATTTCAATTTGTTTGAAATAAATCTTCCTTTCAAATTATATTAGTTAACCTTTAATTATTAACTAATCATTCTAAATTAATGACCCAATTAATTTCTAATTAATTAACCTTTTAATCATTTATTTAATTTACCTTAATCAATTTTTTTTTTATAAATCTTTGATTAACCTTTAATTATTAAGTAATCTTTAATAGTTAACCACTACCATTTATTAGTTAATTAATTAACTTTAAATGGTTAATTAAATAATTTATTACAAACTGATTTCCACAAGATTATTAAAATAAATCTTTAATTACAAATTTTTAAACCTTAACTACTTATTTAGTTATAGTTACAAATTAATTACATTCTGAATTAATGTCCAATTTAAATTATCCATCTTACGTTTGAAAACATTCTTGATAAATTTAAATCAAATATTAACTTTGTTAATTACAATGCTTAAAGTATTTAAAGCAACTTCATCAGCAACTGGACCCGAGACACACACATAGTTTACTCGAGAAAAGCATGCGGTTCTTCCTCGTTTCCCCCGAGTTTCTCCTCCCTCCCTCTCGCGTATTAAAAAGTTTAAATACTGAACTGTTCTTCCCACTCAAATCACGAAACCGAGTCCTTTTTCTTCCACTTCTGTTCCATACCATGCTCAGGCACATTTATGTGCACCGTGCACCTACACCAGCCAACTGACCACCACCAGCCACTGCCGCAACCACCCACATGACGACGATCGTTTCCATATACACTCCGATAAATCAGATTGACAAAACCACTCGAGAATCAAAATCGAGCTACCCAAAGCAACTAGAACCCAAATTCGAACAAGACTGAGTCACCAACAACACCACGTACACCCACCTATGACCATCAGAGGTCGTGCGCTTCGGGTCAAAACATCGCCATACCTCGACGAACGAGTTCCCACACTCGCGATTCACTCCAGCGATCGATCGACTACACAATAATCCCGAAATCAAAGGCCTCCAATATCAATGTCGAAACCCTACTACCCTCAATTTCGATCACCTCGGCCAACGAAAAATTTCACTTGCATTTTTCTTGAAATCAACAAGCATCAAGCCAGCCAACATGATTTTTAACATCCAAATTTGTTTGAATCATCAGATATCCTCAAATAAGCATTTTTGGTTCACTTTAAAACTGCACCTATTTACTTATCTAAAAATCAATATTTCTGTTTTTAAAAACCCTAATTTTCTAAGATGATTCAAGATATATACTTGAATCAATATCATTTAACATTTGATTTTATTACATATTTAAGATTTCACCGTATTTTCTTGTTTCCAAAGGATTTTCAAACTTTAAGTACTTGAATTTATTTATTTTTTAAACTTAAATCATGTTTATATAAACATCTTGTGTTTAAATTTTAAAGTTTAACAATGACTGAAGAAGAAGAAACCAAATTCAAAATAGATTTTGGAACCCTGGAACCACGAAGGCAATTATGCCTACCTCAAAACATTCATAACATATATGCCTGTACATTATCACTAATACAAACAAACCCAAATACCAAACCAAGCATCACAACATCTATCAGGTTTTAAATTTTACTTTGAACAGAGACATATATTTTACTATAAATGTTTAGTTTCCAAGTATTAACTATATATTTCTATTTGAAACAAATTTTTAAATTTAATTCTAGTTGATGCTAACTTTCTTCTTTTATACAGTAGACCCTAAGAGAGACTATGAGCAGAAGAAGATAAGTTTGTTCTATTATTTTATTTTTATTTTTCTTTAAACCTGTTAACCTAAAATAGAGGTATGTATCCAAACATACCCAGACATTCACCCCCATAAATATATGTAAACTCAAACATGCAGGCATTTAAACCATCACCCTTCAAGTGTCGACCCTAATATCAAAAAGCACATATATAGATAAGTGAGTTTGCTCACCTCAGTCATGAAGACAGAGAACAAAGAACAGAGGCAGATTTTTTTTTCCTTTAGGCCTGGAACTTGCATTCTTTGATTTGCTTTTACTTTGATTTTCATTCCAGGTTTTGAGATGATTTGGTTTTTTTTTTTCTAGTTGAATGAATTGTTCAAGTTTTTATGAACGAACTGAAAATGAAGAGAGGCTTGATATATAAGAGAGTGTACAGGGTGACATTACTTCTTTGTGTACAAAAACATGTTGAAGGTGCTGGCATTAAATGCTAGAAGTATGTTTCATTAAATACGTGTGTCTTGTTTTATATATATTTCCTTTGTTTATAGGCTGAGATGATTCTTGTTTCGGCTGAAAACTTATTATAATATGTTCCCTATGCCTTGTTTCACTTTATCATATCTATACTTTATTGGTTTGTACGCACTTTTTGTTTTAAATGTTTTAAGTGTACCTGGTTTGTTTTTGCAAGCTTAGATATTTCTTTTGTCTTTTGTTTTCTTTTATAAGCTATCCACATATATGTTTATATTTTTGTTTCTGGTTTGTTTTGTATTTTCTTCTTTTTGTTTTGTTGACTAATATTTTACTTGCTTTGTATCTTGCTTTGCCCAGGTTGATGTATTGTTTTATCTTCTTGTTTATATGCTAATATACTTGTTTGTACAGTTTGTTTATGTTTGCCTATTTTACTTTTTACTTGCCTACATACTTACTTCTACTTTGCTTTAGTTTTATATTCTTTTAGCTAGCTTTGTATTCGAGCTTTGTTTATTCTTGCATTTTTATTTTACTTTATCTTGCTTAATTGTTTTTATTTAATTCTTTCTTTAGCTTAAAATTTTAAATTCAAATCCAATATATGCACATATACATATATATTCACATGTGTATATATAAAGTTCAAATTCAAATTTATTTTCTAAGGCATTTAAAATTTTGTCCCAATCCATATTCAATTCGATTGAATTCAAATACATTTTTTTCCCAAGTAATTTGTAATTTAACTAAAATTTTATATTAATTACCAATTATTTTCACAAATTTTATTCAAAAATAAAATTTAATTATCAATTTAAACTTAATAATATTCGAGATCGTTACACGTTATATCAAAACTTATACATATGTGTATTTATAAACTAATATATAAACTACAATATAATACTACATATATTATGCGTATATTTTTCTTCCAAATCAATATAAAACCATGCTGTATATTATGCATAAAACTGTTCCAACACAGTAACTTTATATATAGTTTTATGGGTGCCACGTATAAGAGCTAATAATATATAAAATACTGTAATATTGTATACTTAACATTTTGTATAAACTAACATTTACATTGCATATAATAAAATATACTAATATATATATTTACCTATCACAGTAAGATGAAAACAAAGGAACATAACTACTTCAGGTAGTATAATTTTTATAATATGAAATAGATCCACCTCCTAAAGCAAAGGAAAAAACTAACTAACCTATACAGAGAAGAAAAGAGGCACGGGTCAAGGTTTTGATGGTGGTTGCCGTGCTCGACGCGGGTGTTGGCTCGGAAGGTGGAAGAATGATTGACTTGAAGGATTGCATACGTGGACGGGTGGCCGGCGAGATGAAGAGCTCGGGGTAGGCGACAGCGGTCAAAGCAAGGGTTTCGGCAAAAGGAATAGGAGCAGGCAGCGAGAGTGGCTGGTCGCTAGGTCACGGAGGAAGGAGGTGCCTGGGTCTCGGCTGGAGATGCTCGGCGTCGGGGTTTAGAGGCAGAGGCCAGTTCTATGCGAAGGCTCTGGTGGCCAGCGAGCAGATCAAAGGCCGCGGGCAAGGGAGGAGGGAAGCAGCGGAGTCGAGAAGCTAGAAAGGAGGGGGTTCTCGGCAGTAAGTGACGGTCTCGGTGATAGGGCGGTGCTTGGCTGCGGGTTGGCGCACTGTAGGGAAGGAGGAGAAGGGATGGTCGATGCTTAGAGGCCGGCGTGGGTTGTGCATTACTGCCAGGTGCCGGAGGTGGCGGATTGGTGAAATCCTTGCTCGGTGATGGTTGTGATGAGGTTGCGAAGGGGATATGAAATGAAGATGAAGCGAAATAATGACAGCGGGTTATACGAAATAGTTCAGAGGAAGTGCAAACGTTTATAATACATCTTTTCCTTCAAATGAACGAAATAAAATATAAACTTTTTAAA
Organism: Allium cepa; assembly: GCA_030765085.1. Classification (NCBI taxonomy): domain Eukaryota; kingdom Viridiplantae; phylum Streptophyta; class Magnoliopsida; order Asparagales; family Amaryllidaceae; genus Allium; species Allium cepa. The sequence continues at coordinate 766,321,969 of CM060935.1, forward strand.
CCTTAAAAATATAAAAACTCAGTATCCTTGAATTCAAGGCAATATTTAAAACTAACGATTACTGATTTTGAACGGTGGAATGTAAAAGACTGGATTGGAAACAAAAGATTTTACAAACCGGTACCAATACGAAATTGTTTCGTGGATTCCACTGCGTACCGGACTTCAAAACACAGAATCGAATATACCGCAGAGATCAGCACGACGAGACGATCAAAACGGTATACAGATATCAGTGGTACGATTGAATTATAAAAATTAAAATTTTTTATTAGGGAAAATGCAGCAAAAACGCAGAAAAATAAGATCGACGGAGCTAAAGAAGTCCGAATTTGGTAAAAGGAAAAATGACGACTTCCGCGGAAGATGATTTAGAATTTTTCTATACAAAAATATTTAGGTTTCGAAAATATTTTATTTTCATCAATTCCTAACTGATTAAATTGAAATAAAATTACGCACGAAATAAACTTTCATATTTTCGGGTGAAAATTTACCGGTTGCTATGTTTAACTAGACGCATTTCAAATATTAAATTTTTATTTCAAAATTTTATAATTTAAAATTTCACAAAATTCAATTAATTAAATAAAGAAAACGACAAAATTTACGGGTCGTTACACTCTCCCCCACTCAAAACTTTTCGTCCCCGAAAATGAAGGAGGTAGTAGAATAGAAACAACCAGAAGAAAATAGACTCGAATTACAAAATAAAACAATTAACTTAAAACCATAAAATTTCGATTTATATTAATTTATATTTAATAATCACTTTTCAATTAAAAGTATATTATTGAGTTGATTTAATTTCAATTTATTAACTTCTTCAAAACAAAATTTGTTTAATTTATCGCATTTATTCATTATCTTATTATCCAATTATCCTCAATTAACAATTTCCTAAAATCATAAATTTGAATAGTCATTTATTATAATTATATTTTATTCAACAAATTTAATTCCTCTTTATTTCAAATTATTATTAAATTTATTCCACTTAATGTATCTTATCACATATATTAAGTATATTTTCACTTATTATACTTACTCAACATTATTTAAAATTTCTTTTAACATCATTTTATATTGTATAATATCCAATTACGTAGCTAATCTCTGAATAATTTTGGTAGGTTATATTGGAATGCAATTGGGTATTATACAAGTAAATTTCAAATTCAATTCTCTTAAGTTTAAATATTAATTCAAAATTTTAGTTTCATTTATAATTGAAATCATCCTTTACCCAAATTTAAGAATTAAATTTCCGATTAACTTCAAACAATTAGAGATAAATATGTTTATATATTTTACATATATCAAAATAATCATACGCCGATATATATTATATAAATCAAGCCATACTTTAGGAATTTAAATCAATTTAATTTCCAAACAAAGTGTAGCAAAACTACAGAACGATCTCTCCACTTCGAAACTTGAAAATGAATGTCGATGATGCAGCCGCCATTACCGAAATTATTTTCCAACGACAATGGAGGATAGCACTGATTTAAACATTTTAAATTCTTTGAAATGATTTCTATTTGAGAATATTTAAATACTATACACTTTAAAACTTTCAAATCGAAGTTTGAAATCACCGGAAATTAAATACTCAAATTCTAATTTAAATCCATTTCAATTCCTAATTAAAATTTTGAACCATGTTCTATAATTTCATTTATTTATCATATTGGAATAGTCAATGGTTTACAAAACAATAAATAAAATCAAATATTATTATTTTCGACAACAAATTCATTAACAATCTAATTACAGAGAAATTTATACTTATATATAATATAATCATACAAAACTATTTTGTTTACCAAATTTGAAAACAATATTGTGTCAGTTTGCTCTGTTCAAGCGTTTTGGAAATCCTATCGATAACGTTGATCAGACGAATCGATCGAAAATCCAAATCAACATCAACAACTCAACAACACAATATATATTAAAACATTTAAATGTTAGTTTACAAATACACTTCCTCGCTCGACGCTACAGGAATTGATTCCAAAGCAAGGATAGAGATTTAAATTTGATGGACTCAAATCAAAGAGAATTCTGATTCGAAGACAAGTTCAAAAGAAAAGAAAAGATGATTCAATAATAGAATCGGAAGATGGATAAGCTTATCTAGTTCACGGGCAACCTTCCGGGTCAACCGTGACTTCAAGAATTAGATCGATGTGGAATTCTGAGGAAAATCCACATCTGATCTCAAGAGATAGAATTCAGGATATCTAGAGATATTAGCATCTAAACCGAGGATATATATAAATCTTCGGTGAATCGACGCTATTGTAAATGAGTTTCATCCCTTTAAAATTCATATGAATGTTGGAGAGACCGCCAATTCATTATAAAGATCATTCAAAGTGGAGTTATGGGATACTCCAGAATTCAGAAGAATACGAATAGTGAGGGACAAGAATGAATTTCGGAACCGAGGGAACGTTCCGAAATTCAAAGGAATCGAGACAAAAGGAAGAGATTCAAACTCGAATGAAAGTGATTCTGTAAATACATTTACCCTATATGCTGAGTTTTGCCTAGAGCTACCAAAGCTCTGATACCAACCGTAATGATCCTCTAATTTGGACTATTCGCATCCGCACATGTCGGACTTGAATAATTCAAAAATACCGAATTTTTAATTTAAATTTGGCAAACTGAACATATATAGTAAATAAATAATTACAGATCACAGACACAGAGTAATAAATGCAGCGGAAACAAAAGATAGTAGTTCATGAAGCTACTATATATATATCAGAGTTAAATAAGGTACAACAGAAGTCTCGAATACAATAGTCAAATACACTATCAGAATACAGCACTGGAATCAACTGAATATCTGAAAGTTGGATAGATAGATGGATCTCCAAGCGAAGCTCCAACTCCAAAGGTGAGTCTCGAATACTGGTACACTCAGTCTGACCTGAGCGTAAAGCAAAATACAAAACACTCGAGTCAGGATTAACATTCTTATATTAATAAATCCAACTCAAGTGAAATAACAACTGAAATGCAAGTAACTCAAAGGACGTTGGAATAACCATCCTCTAAGGATCCATTAAACTATCTACTATGTAGTAAGATACGCTAAATAGACAATGCCTATCAGTAATATAAAGTATCAAAATAGCGTTAAGGCGTTACCATTATTCCCCTTAACACATTTTATATAAGTGTCATAGTCAGGGTGTACTCCATAGGTATAACACAAAACAAATTTGCAGTGGTCGCGCATATAGGGATACAAATATGATAAGGCACACGAGGCAATACCCAAGGTAGTGAAACTACCGTTTGTCTGATCCGGACTGGTGAGAACGTATCGCCGCAACGATCGCAACACCGCGAAACAACACTCTCAAAATTCGAGGGTGCACACCAATCAATAACAAGTAATGAGTACTTTACGAAAAAATGTGTTTGCTCGAGGTGGCTAACCCCATTTGGCCCAGCATGGCTTCTGTTTTAGTCATTTCCAATTTGACACAAATGTCAAGGCTATCCATTATCGTTCTCTTTCTTCAGTCATCACGTACATCATTCCAACCACTTCATTTTGGATCACACTTCGCGTATAGTTATTAAAGTGATTTTCGGTTTGGATGGAAAGTATGTCCATAACCGATCCCGGTTTCTTTAATAACTTTCGTAATTATTACACCGATTGGTCATTTGATATATTTCAAAACCAAATTAATTTTAGTTTCAATTAGAATTTGTAAACCATCGTTTCTTTTGTCGTTCTAAGACAATTTCCAAAATTTACGTTCATAACTTCAACCCATAATTTCAAAACTCAATAATTCAATTTCAAAATTTGATTTAAAGCAAATCAAATATTCATTTAAATTCGTATATAAGTTTATTCCGTCATTAATTTAATTTAACATTCAAATTAATTTAAATTTATTGATCGATTTCATTCAATATTCGTTAAATTAATTTATCATTCAAAACAGTTTCCATTTAATTTCCAATTCATTAAATCAATTACTTAAGTTCAACTTCATTATATCAAAACTTACAAATTAAATTAAATTCGTCAAATCAATTTTTTTTAATTTCAAGTCTTTCATTAGTTTCAATAAATCACATTTATTCCTTGTTAAAGAAATTCAAATTCACATATTTATTCCCTTAGTTACAAATTTCAAAACTCAATTAATAAAGAAACTTAATTTCACTTATTCAAGAAGTTCAATTACATTTATTAAAGAATTCAATTTTATTTAATTATTAAATAATTCAATCTTATTTAATTATTAAATATTTTCAAACTTAATTATTAAACAATTTCAAAACTTAATTATTAAATAATCTCAAAACATAATTATTAGATAATTAATTTAAATCAACGTTCTTTCATCAACTACTATGTTAATATTTGTTTCGTATTATTAAATATTAACATTTCTGTTCATTAGAATTTAAATTCCTACTTCATTTAAAATCCTTATTATTTTATTCAAATAAAATCTTTATTTTTTTTAAATCAAATTATTGACCAATCGGGTTTTTATTTAATTCTCTATCCAAAGTCAAATTCATTTGGGTATTTATCATTTCAACCCGATTCCATTTCAATTCAAAATTTTAAAGCATAACAAAGGGAACTTACAGTGTGATAACTGGGATGATGTCAAAGTAAATAAACAAGCAATAACATCAATCAATAACAATCTAATAATTAATTCAAATAATCCTGGAATAATCGTATTAATTCACATTGTTGTTTGCGCAAATTAATATAATTATTTCTAGAATCTACACTATAATTTTATGTAGATTAAAGATTGTTACACTAATATTTATACGGTTCTTAACTTGATATCTATTATTCAAATTTCATACTACATCAATTTAAATAACATACATTTAAATGGTTCAAGGTGAAATTAACCAAATTTCTACTTGTCGATTAATTTAACATTTAAAGGGGGTCGTATTATACAAATTTTATCTAATCAATTTCAACACATATATCAATTTCAAATTGTTAACTCCTACGTCAATTTCAATTGTAAATTATTTATCACTTCATACGTTAACAATTTAACGTCCAAAATCAACATCATACAATCAATCATTTATCAACCAAACTGGATTATCATCGTATAAATAACAGATAATGGTGTCAGATGTCACAGGTGAACTGATATAGGTAATAGTATATATAACAGTGTAAATAACTAACAGTCGCATATTTCAATTGTCGTTTCAATCGAAATCAAATTTAATAGATAAAAGAACATTAATCGTGAGTGATTGCTCACCTTTTGAGGCTAGAGAATACAGAAAATGACTCGGATGCGCACACTGATGCGGACAATGGAATTTGAATGACGAATCGAAGCAAAGCAAAATCGGTATGGATTCAACGATTAAAGCTGATAATAAAAATAGACAAAATCCAAATCAGGACTAGATCAATGAAGATAATCAGAATCATCTTGATAGAACATAAAAATATAATATCCATATATCTCTTCTCTAAAAATTAATATAAAATTTTAAACTCAAATTTCAAGTAGCATATATATATATATATACACACACACACACACACACACACTCGTAAAGAAAATCCAAATATCAATATTTATTATAAAATCAATATAAACAAGTTATTTTAATATATATATATATATATAACTTATAGAATATATAAACAAATTTTTTATATCTATATCTAACAATGACTACATAATATATTTTTTATATAACCCACCAACCTTGAGACTATAGATCTATGCAGATTGACAACAACATACATCATATATCATATGAAAAATAAAATTTTCTTTTGAAATCTAAACTATGACGTATGTATGCAAACTGATAATCAATATATAAATATCAATGCATATGAAACTTACATATATTTTTACTTATATGAACTGACAGATTTGAAATTTATACAAGCACATAGCCGTTATATCAAAACTTATACATATGTATATTTATGAACTAATATATAAACTACAACATAATCCTACATATATTATGCGTATATTTTTCTTCCAAATTAACATAAAACCATGATGTATATTATGTATAAAACTGTTTCAACACAGTAACTTTATATATAGTTTTATGGGTGCCACTTACAAGAGCTAATAATATATAAATACTGTAATATTGTATACTTAACATTTTGTATAAACTAACATTTACACTGCATATAATAAAATATACTGATATATATATTTACCTATCACAATAAGATGAAAACAAAGGAACAAAACTACTTCAGGTAATATAACTTTTATAATATGAAATAGATCCACCTCCTAAAGTAAAGAAAAAAACTAACTAACCTATACAGAGAAGAAAAGAGGCGTGGGTCAAGGTCTTGATGGTGGTTGTTGTGCTCGACGCGGGTGTTCGTTCGGAAGGTGGAAGAATGATTGACTTGGAGGATTGCATATGTGGACGGGTGGTCGGCGAGATGAAGAGCTCGGGGTAGGCGGCAACGGTCAAGGCAAGGGTTTCAGAAAAAGGAATAGGAGCAAGCAGCGAGAGTGGCTGGTCGCTAGGTCGCGGAGGAAGGAGGTGCCTGGGTCTCGGCTGGAGATGCTCGACGTCGGGGTTTAGAGGCAGAGGCCGGTTTTATGCGAAGGCTCTGGTGGCCAGCAAGCAGATCGAAGGCCGCAGGCAAGGGAGGAGGGAAGCAGCGGAGTCGAGAAGCTGGAAAGGAGGGGGTTCTCGACAGCAGGCAACGGTCTCGGTGACAGGGCGGTGCTTGGCTGCGGGTTGGGGCACTGTAGGGAAGGAGGAGAAGGGATGGTCGATGCTTAGAGGCCGGCGTGGGTTGTGCGTTACTGCCAGGTGGCGGTGGTGGAAGAGTGGTGAAATCCTTGCTCGGTGACGGTTGTGTTGAGGTTGCGAAGGGAATATGAAATGAAGATGAAGCAAAATAATGACAGCGGGTTATACGAAATAGTTCATAGGAAGTGCAAACGTTTATAATACACCTTTTCCTTCCAATGAACGAAATAAAATATAAATTTTTTAAACCTTGAAAATATAAAAAGTCTGTATCCTTGAATTCAAGGCAATATTAAAAACTGATGACCACTGATTTTGAACGGTGGAATATGAAAGACTGGATTGGAAACAAAAGATTTTACAAACCGGTACCGATACGAAATTGTTTCGTCGATTCCACTACGTACTGGACTTCAAAACACAGAATTGAATATACCGAAGAGATCAGCATGACGAGACGATCAAAACGGTATACAGATATCAGTGGTACGATTGAATTATAAAAATTCAAATTTTCTATTAGCGGAAAATGCAGCAAAAACGCAGAAAAATAATATCGACGGAGCTAAAGAAGTCCGAATTTGAAAAAAACGAAAATGACGTCTTCCGCAGATGATGATTTAGAATTTTTCTATATAAAAATATTTAGGTTTCGAAAACATTTTATTTTCATCAATTCCTAACTGATTAAATTGAAATAAAATTACGCACGAAATAAGCTTTCATATTTTCGGATGAAAATTTACCGGTTGTTATGTTTAACTAGACGCATTTCAAATATTAAATTTTTATTTCAAAATTTTATTATTTAAAATTTCACAAAATTCAATTATTTAAATAAATAAAATGACAAAATTTACGGGTCGTTACAATAACTTGGTATTCACATGCGTATATACCAACCGCATATAACACGTAACATGATAACATCCGTATACCACCAACCAGAGAAAATTTGAAATATACAAAGCAATATCGAGTGTGAATGGTTAATCACCTTATTTACTTGCAATAATAGCAAAATTTTACCCAAAAAATCTCCAAACTCAGACTACAAAGCTTTGTAGTGGCACCACTTCGCTTAGGGGAAAACAATTTTTAGGGCAAATTATCTTAAAAAATCAGGCAAAATGACACGTGCAATTTTTTTTCCTTTCAAGGACAGGTTCAAAGCTCATTCATAAATTAAACCTTGCTTCCACCTTCTATTTTTTTCCATTCGACCGTCTTCTTCAATCTTAAACCCTTTTCTCCATTCGCTCTCAAAACTTAAAATCACTGTGGCAATGGCATCTGAAACCAGAAACAAATCATTATCTCCAACACAACCACAAACATCAATGCATGGTGAACAACCATAAGAAATTCAACAACCATCCCAAATCGTAAAATCGAAAACCTAGCATCACCTAAAATTCAACAGCAATGTTGAACTACATAAACCAAAAAACCTAGCTTCAGCAAAAATTCAACAACAATCCCCAACTCGAGAAACAGAAAACCTAGCTCAAAATGACCCAAAATCGCAAATGATGACTGCAAAACTTAGAAAGCTAAACTTACGAAAATGGCCAGTTGAACAAGAAGCACAACAAATACTCGAAAAAAGAACAAAGAGAAGACATTAAAAATGAAAAGATGAAAACCAATCAAAAATGAAAGAAAACACACGGGAAAAGGTAACTAATATATAAAATCAAGTACAACAAAATAAATATAGTTGTATTGTATTATCATTGATTTATTTTGACAGAACAATGAAGAAGATATGCACCAACAAACAGCCGCTGAGAAAGAAAATGAAGAGCGGCTGACAAATTTAGAAATAAGAACGAAGAAAAAAATCAAAAGGAAATTCAAACAAAACTAAAAAGACAGTTCAACAGGTAAATGATACTACAAAATTATAAAAGTGATACCAACAATATCATATTATTAAACTTATATGCTGATAGTATCAAATTTTCTAAACAGAAAAAGCAAGAAAAGAAAAGCGAAAAAAATCGTTGTTGAAGAATCTGAAGAGCAAGAAATGAATTCGGTAAAATTACAAATAATATCATTTGATAACATATCATTTATTGAAAAATGATACTTACAGAATGTTTGTTTGAAATTAATGCTTTGTAGTTGTAGAAATTGACATAACTGTAATTTATAGCAAAACTGATACCAATGTATAACAAAAATGATACCTACTGCCTGTTTGTTTAAAGATAAAGCTTTGCAATTTTAGAAACTGTTTTTATTTTAATTTGTAACAAAACTGATATCGTTATAAACCAAAAACGATATCTATAGTTTGCATGTATGATGTTAATACCTTGAAACTTTAAAAATTATTTCCACTGTAATTTTTAACAAAATTGATACAAATATTTAACAAAAATGATACGCACTGTTTTTTGAGTAGAGTTGATGACTTCTAATTTTATAAACTGTTTTCCATGTCATTTGTAGCAAAATTGACGCCGATATCTTGCAAAAATAATGTTGATAATCAGTTTGTTTGAAGTTTGTACTTTGTACTATGATAAATTGTTTTCACTGTATTTTTTATAAAAACTGATACCATTATAATTCAAAAATGGTACACAGTCTGTATGTTTAAAAATAATGATTTGAAATTTTAAAATTATTACCACTGTCATTTTTAACAAAACCGATACCAATATTTAACAAAAATGGTGCTCATTGTTTGTTTCAGAGGAGTTGATGACTTCTAAATTTATAAACTGTTTTCCATGTCATTTATAGCAAAATTGATATCAATATTTTGCAAAAAATGATACCAATAATATGTATGTTTGAAGTTCATACTTTGTATTTTTACAATTGTTTCACTATCATTTTTATCAAATCTGATACCATTATAATTCAAAAATGATATCTACAATCTGTATGTTTTAAATTAATGATTTGGAATTTCAAAAATATTTCCACGGTCGTTTTTAACAATACTGGTACCAATATTTAACAAAAATGATACCCACTATCTATTTCAGTGGAGTTGATGTCTTCGAATTTATAAATTATTTTTCATGTCATTTGTAGTAAAACTGAAACCAATATCTTGCAAAATGATATTGATAATCTGTATGTTTGAAGTTTATGCTTTGTACTTTTATAAATTGTTTCATTGTCATTTTTATCAAATTTGATACAATTATATTGCAAGATGATATCCCTTATATGTTTGCTTGAAGTTGGTGATTTGCAACTGTAGAACTTGTTTTCACTATTGTTTGTAATAAACCTGATATCAACATAAACCAAAAATGATACATACAACTTGTTTGGTTGAAGCTAATGCTTTGGAATTTTAGAAATCCTCTTCATGTAATTTGTAAGAAAACTGAAACCGATGTATAACAAACAGGCCCGGCCCGAATGATTTTATTGCCCCAGACCAGTCAAAAAAGTTAAGCAGAAAAAAAAATGTAAAATTGCCGAACCTAGAATCAAACTCTAGTTGCTTGCTTCAAAGCAATGACCTACTACCATCTAGACATATTATCATTTAGTATGAGCTTGTAATAAAAGTATATAATCATGCGAACTACTAATTGTTGCCCCTCCCCACCCCGTTGCCCTAAACGGCTGGCTTGCTAGCCTTGCCCTAGGGTCGGGCTTGATAACAAAAATGATACATATAGCATATTTGTTTGAAGTTAATGCGTTGTAATTTTAGAAATTGTTTTTGCTGTAATGTATAACAAAACCGATACTAATATTATTATTTGTTTTAAAATGATACCTACAGTCTATTTGATTGAAGTTAATGCTTTGTAATTTTAGAAATTGTTTTCACTGTCATTTGTAATAAAAACCGACATCAATAAATTACAACAATGATACATGCTGATCAACTTAAGACCACTTTTCATACAACAGGAGGACGACGATTTTGCCAACCCATGTCCTGAGAGCAAGAGAGCGATATCTGAAGCATCAGAGCGAAAAGCAAGTGAAGTAAAAGTAAAAGGCGAAGATATCTGCATATATATATATATATATATATATATATATATATATATATGTATGAATTGTAAGCAATATTCAAGATCATACAGTTGGTTAAAGAAAAAAACGACTGACAAAAAATAAATAGACATTCTGAAACACTCATTTTACCACTTCTTCAATGTTTTATATGAAGATAAAATTACAATGAAAGAAAGCAAAAAAAAAAACATCAAAACAATTTGAATGCATTATACAGTTGCTACTCAACAGAACAACCGACATCAATAATTTTCTTTATATAACAACAACAAAAAAAAGCAGATTTAACAAAAATGATACCTATAGTATATATAACTGATATCAAAAAACCAATCTTCAAATTAGTAATAAAACTGATACTCAAACAAACTTCATTAAATGTTTGATACTAACAAAACACTAATTTAACTCATTAATTGTTTGGTACATATCGTCATATTTACTCTGTAACAACTTCATTAATGATACTTAAACAAACAAAACATTAAAAATCTTTCAAACTGCATTATTATGAAAAATGATACTAAGAAAAAATAAAAATGATACATAAAAATTGATCCTCATTGAACTAAACACAAGAATACATTTTCAATCAAAACAATATGAATGAAAGATATACATCGGTGAACAAAAAAAAAATTCAATTTAAAACACATAAGAAAACAAACGTCGTATAAAAAAGAGAAGAAAACGGAAGATATCTTTTCCAAATTTGTCATAAAATAATAAGGAAGCAAACAACAACAAAACAAAATTTAATTTTTAAAAAGAAAACGAGGAAAAATGAAAAACAACCAAAACAAACTCTAATAGAAGAAAAAACAAAAAACAGAGTAATAGAATCACATTTAAATCTGAAAATTATACTGTGCAAAGAAATAAACGTAATTCGAAATTAGTAAATATGAATGGATCGCGCATGAAAAAGAGATGCATGAAGAAATGAATTAACTTTTCAACATGCAAAATGGAGAGGGAAGAAGAAGAAAGAGGCCGAAAAAGAGAAAGAGGGAGCACGGCGATAGTTAGGGCTCGTTGAAAAGTTCGAACTCAAATTTGTCTGTTTAAGTTATATAGAAAAATGATAAATTCATTTATCATTATTTCTTTATAACTGAAAATTATAACTTTATTTATCATTTTCCTATAAGTTATCTTTAAAACTAATTTTTCAAACATGCTATCCTTGAAAGTTATTATTTTGCGTAAAGAAACTTTTTAAATGAAAGTCCAAGAAAAAAAATCTTACAATTTGTCCTTGAGAACTTTTCCCAAATACAAATTGAATAAGATATTGGGGCCTTAACAAATGACCTAGTCTTAGGGGTTTTCAGCAAATTTGTGCATCCCCTTTATATCTCAATTCTGATCATTACCGTGCCCTTAGTTCGCCATTTTCTGGTTATCCACGGGCACTGACCTGTCCCTCACCACCGACCATGATTCCCATCTCATCTTTGACTCCGGTGGCGAACTATAATCAAAAGCGAGTTCTACAGAGTTTATCTCCGAACCGAAATTCCAACCCCTTCATCTCACGTGGATGAATTTCTGGTCTTTCTTGATCAAATTCTGGTGTTATTGAAATATCAAAATATAAATTTGGCAGCCTGCGACCTGGGGATGTAGCTCAGATGGTAGAGAGCTCGCTTAGCATGCAAAAGATACGGGGATCGATACCATGCATCTGCAGCTATTATATACCCAGTATGTTTCCGCTTTTTTGGGGCACATAGTTCTGGCCCAATTCGTTTTCCCCACTACCGAAACCCTAGCCCTCAAAATAGCAAGGATACAGACCATTTCCCCCGCTTCTGGACTCCCGAGGTCCTCTTCAGATTTCGAGGTAAATGTCATTGCCATTCAACTTGTTCATATGACTGCTGCTAGCTTTTTACTCTTCCTTTAATCGATTTAATGTTAATTTTACACGGTTACTACTACTGTTGATGCGGAGGACTCCATGATATGAGTTTCTGTTTAATTACAGAAGTTTGATATCACCTTAAGAACAACTGGGTATTCGTTGTTTTGTTAAGGCTGATATCAAGCGTTCTCTCATTGATATTGACTATTGAGCCATGATCTTAATATGTTGATGCTTATCATATCTACTATTTTTGTGCTATTGCCTGTGTATGCTCTCTTGATTTTTCAATTTTTTTATATATTTTTATTTTTATTTACTTATTTTTTTTTTATTATGATCATGTTTTTCATAGTATTATTATTATTTTTGAATCAACCTTTTCGTTTAGTTTGGGTTCCATCTCTAGTCCATTGTCTAAGTTGTTCTTGCCGCCGCCTCTGTATGCTCTTATGTAAATTTTACCAGGATACAAGGTAGTGGTTTATTCCTTCTTTCATCATGTCGGGTTTACATCATTGTACATATGCTCACATCATTTTATATATGCTTATTTTCATACTTTGTCCTGTTTACAGTTTACACCAATCCTTTTAAAATATGCCGGTCGACATTAAGAATTACAATTATCAGAAAATAACGTATTTTCCCATAAATTGAAAAGCAGCTTACGTTGGTAGATCATTTCGTGCAGGAGTTGCTGATTTCATGATATTCACGATTTTATTGAAATTATGGAATGATGATCCTCCTTCTCTTATGCTTTTACTTGCAGATTCTTTCAACTTCAGAGCTCTTCCATTAATATCCTCATCCCCTAATAATTCTTCCACTTTTTCTTTAACATTTCCCTTAAACACCATCCCATATTTTTCAGGATTCATCCTCAATCCAATTTTCCAGACATCACAAACATAGCTCTCATTAAAAAACTGATCGCAGAAATAAGGCCAACAAAGAATTGGCACGCCATTTCTCACTCCTTCAATAGTCGAATTCCAACCACAATGGGAAAGGAAGCAAGCTACAGCAGGATGAGCCAGTACCTTCTGTTGTGGGCACCAGTCCACAATCATTCCTCTACCTTCAACACGGTCACTGTACCCAGATGGATACACATCCACTGACCCGTTTGTCATATCGGGTCTCACAACCCACAGAAAAGGTCGATTTGTCAGTTCTAACCCAAGTGCTAGCTCTTGGAACTGTTCTCTACTCATTAGCGTGAGACTCCCAAAAGCTACATATATAACAGACTTCATAGGTTGCTTGTCTAGCCACCTAACACAAGCTTCGTTCTCTGGCCAAAAAGTGCCTAGTGACTTTTCAAGATATTGGTCTGCCAGTAATGGGCCTATAGGTATCAAGTTAGGCATGTATGAGAACACGAATGGTTCAAGCTCGTAGAATGAGTTACACAGTATGAACTCTGCTTGCCTCACTTTCTCACAGTTGTTGGTTGTGTAATGAAACACAATTCCACATGCATTTGCATTGCCTACGTGTAACCATACAAACTGAGTGGTGTCCATTTTAGGCATGCCTGGGCTTACCTCAATCATCTCTTTCCTCAAAGGTGTTCCTGTATCATGAACACAAGAACCAGTGACTATTACATATCATTCCAAATAGAAGGTGCAAGGAGTAAATCTTTCTGAATAACATGTAGTATATATGTGTTGTGGAATCTGTGTATATTTTCTTTGTAATCTACGGACAGCATTCAACCTTCCTGAGAATTTTTGAAAATAAATAATATTATAGATACCTTCCTTATCGAGAATTCCATCCTTGATGAACTTGGGGATTTCGAACATAGCAGCAAGAATAGCTGCTGGTGCAGCCCATAGCGCACCAGCTCTTACTTTCAACTTCTTAGCCACATCAATTGCCCATGCCATGCTTTTATCCACGATCATCCATGTGATCTTCCCAAATTCAGATTCATCACTCTTCCTTATGATTTCTTCTATATAAGCAGGCATGACATTCAACGATCCTTCACATAATCTCCCTATGTCATTTTGGTCTTCGTGAGATTTCAAACCGTTTGGTACTGATATTAGCTTTATCATGTTGTGAATTTTTCCGTTACTTTGTTTTGGTAAAGAATTAAGGAGACGGGCGTGATTGAATTCAGAGTTGATGAAAGTTATACAAAAGCCGTGGTTGACTAAAGAGTGGGAAAGCTCCATCAGTGGAATTACATGACCTTGTGCTGGATATGGTAGCACAAGTACGTGCTGTTGAGCCATTATTTGTATTTGTAGGAGATGAAGAAATGAGTAGTAGTATCTTTCTGCTTGCATTTATACAGCTCAAATACATTGTCCCCATCTTCTATGCCCTCATGTGCTCATGTGCTATATGTATTTCAGTCCTTCATTTTTTTGTCTTCACTCGTAAAAAAAATAGTGGATCCTACTTATTTATTAATTTGCTATGATAAATGACTGTAATTCTTTGTGGCATAGGGGACAGACAATAGGGGACAAAGGAATTGACCTCGGGTTGACAACAAATTTGAGATATTACTTTTAGGTTTTCATATCTTCCTGTAAGGTAACTCTGTTTTGGTGCTTTCTTGGGTTCGTACTTGAACTATCTCAACATGCATAAAAAACGGTATATTACAACTTCTTCCTGTTATTTTCCATCTGCTCTTACTTTCTTTTTTTGCCAATAACGGGGTTTTAATATTTGCATGGAGCTTACCATGTTCGTTATTAAACAAATTTCCAATGCTAATCAAGAATAATCCTGCATATTAACAAGTGTGCATGTTGGATGTAATTCATAAAGAATACTACCAGGTTCTTTCTTTAGGATTAAGTCTATACGGTATTGTTTCAGTTTCATTGTGTATATATAATCATAATTTTTTAGAATAATGATGAATCGTTCTACCTGTGTTAGTTTATGATTGCACATGATAGTTAATATGTATTCATTTAGTGTATGTAAATTGTTATAGGTGACTGAAAGCATTGACGATCAAAGGAGATGTGGATGAATTAACATATTTGAACCGGGATGATGACGCCGTATGCAATCTTCTGTTGTAATGTTAATCATACTGCATTACTCTGGATATGTTAATAGCATGTAATTTCAATATTTTCACAAATTAGCCTTCTCAATTCTTTTATATACATGAAATAAATGTGCTATTTATGTGAAAAGGAAATGGACAAAATTGAATTCTTTTATTGTTATCCATCAAATATCAATCGCAAATTGATCTGTTGCTTCACCCTCTTATAAACACACGCGTTTAATCATAACATTTTACACGTATCATGATTTCTTTTCTCACTACTACATATGAAATTTAAGACCTTGTGCATACTTAGAAATTTGGTAGAAATTGAATACATTTACATTGTTGCATGTCATGTTCCACTATTTACTGTTTTGAAACCTCACAAGTCTGACAGTGATTGTTTATGGCTTATTTACCAAGTCTTGTTTTACCATCTAGTGCTTGCCTAACAGCCTAAGGCTCGAACAAAAAGCTTGACCGGTGTACGTAGGCAGATTTGTTATATGCGATGTGTTGATGTGTGCCTGTAAAATCACAAAAGACAAAATTAACAAAGGTTTAGAGATCAAAATCCAAAAATTCCTTTTCAACTTCAAAATTATGTGATTATTTTATAAGGGTAATTAACTAATTGTAAAAACTTATTGTATGCTCAATTACCACTTGCTAATCTTTGTTTTACTTAAGATATATTTTCCATTAATACATGGGAAGCTAATTAATAAAACATTGTCAATAGAATTATCAATTAATTATTTCAAAACAGATGCTAAAATCAATGGCCTAGATGTCATTAAAGCATGGCCATTCACTAATTATATCATATCTTGATTAAATGCTATACAAAGCAACACCTTCGTAATACCGGAAAAATAAAATAAAAGAGAAATAAAATAAAATAAAGAGGATTAATTTAAAGGACAAAAATTTGTATATTTTTAGCCACAAGGACACGACCTTAACATTTTTACCACAAGGACAAATATTCTTCTAAAAATTGTTCATAAGGACAAACATTCTTTCAAAATTATTCAAAATGACAAACATTCTTTCAAAACTGCCACCTAACTAAAAGCTGCTACCTAAAAACTGCTATCGATACGTAAAAACTGATACCTAAAAACTGCTATCTATAACTAAAAACTGATACCTAAAGAAACTTGTCCTTCAGGCAAAAATACTGAACGTCTGCCCTTGAGGCTAAAATGTCTAGAAATTTTGTCCTTGACAATAATTTCCTGAAAATAAAACAGGTGGACCACTATCCTCTAGGCTATACAAAGCCACACATTTTAAAACAGGTGGACCGCTATTCTCTAGGCTATGCAAAGCCACACATTTGTAATAACAGAAAATTAAAATAAAATAAAAGGGAAATAAAGATAACTAGTTCACTTGCATAACTCTGTCTCATGTGTCCAAATAACAGCCGGAAGGAAAAGTTGTGCATGCATATTGTAACATTGTAACAGAAAACATTCTTTATGAAACAGTATCCAAAGGCCAAAGCATCAAAGCAAGTGACCGTTAATCCAGGTAGCGGGCTGGCATCTTGGTGCGACATTTAGGTCAAGCTGGAGCATCCAAAGAGCTGACTGTATCAGACTGAATGACTTATTAATGCAGCTTTAATAGAGCGAATAAGAATTTAAGTATCTATTTGTAATTTGAGAGACTAAAAGCATAAGATTTTAACATTTTTCACAAGAAAGGTTTATATCATATGACATCTCCAACCCATGTCTCATGTAAATTAGTTATAATCTTTGTGCCTAAGATTACTTAATAGTGCCAAGTGAACATGGAATTACTAAATGCCTGCCAGCTTAATTTTATTAATACTGAAAGGACAGAAGAATGTTCAAAGCTTTATAATATAGAGAAATTATCCATGTCTTATGTGAAGTTCAATCTTCATACTGAACACTAAGAAAGAAGATGTTTAGTATTTTTTATGCTACAATAACAATCAGTTCTACCATTAAAGTTCATTTCTTAAACGGTGTTAAATAATATTTGTTTGATCGCACAAACTTGTAATCAAGGATGAATTTTGTAAGAAGAATAGATAATACTAAGTTAAAGAGTTGTCCAGAATATCGTATAATATAGCAGTTCTTCATTAATAACTTAGATAATGACATAAATAATGTGTTCATTCGGGGATTATTTGATTGGATTAGCAAAGCCAGGAACATAGCATGTGATCAATACAGTAAATTAAGACTCTTTAAGGAAGAAAAAATAATACAAAAAGGAAATGCTGCCAGGTAGATAGTACATTTATTTGGTAGTTCATAAGTTCGGTTTTTGAGAAATATCAGAGAATACAGCACTCGCCCAGACTGCCACAAATTTCTTGCAGCAAGCGACAGTACAATGAAGATGTATGCTTACATACGAAGGATCAAAAAACAAACATAAGGTTACAAGGACTATTGTCGTGAATCAATTCATTTCGAATTTTGTAATTTGTTAGCAACATAAAGAAGGTGACTAATGTTTGTCGATGGGTAGTGCTGCAGCAGCTTCAGGTTTGAGGTGAAATCCCCAGCAAGCAAGCGTTTTCGAACTAGTATCAGCATTGCACAACATACTCTGAGTAATGTATCCTATATAAAGGAGAAATACAAATAGTGCCAACTTTACAAATAGAAGGAGAAACGCACGTCCTGCAAAACTTGGAAAAGTATGTTGCTATTACCTGAGGGCCTTCAGGGTCACTTAGAAGGGTATCCCAAATGTGGATGCTGTCAGCAAAGTTAAATTCCTGGGTGAGAAGTAGAGTGATCCATCTAAATGCATAGAACTGTGGATTTACCTGCATATTCGCATCCAACAATCTTCATCTACTAAAGAGATTGTACATGAGCCTCGATGGGTTGACATAACACAAAATATCAAAACAACTAATTTAACTGAGATTAGATCAAAATCAACTGTGTTTACGGTAAAATATATCTGCAAATAATTTGAATGTAATAAATTAATAATCAACATACCATCTCCGTCACATGGATCAAACTAAAGCTAACGTATGTGCTATTTTGTTTTAATCCCGTAAGTGCCTTAACATTAATTGAAGAGAGGTGGTGGTGTTTACGCCAAGTTCGAATTCATTCTGCCGACCTAGGACTGTTTTTCTAGAATGTTCCAGAAGAATTTTGTCATTAAGCCAAAGGTCACTATACAACTACGACTGACGTTTTGTATGATGAAAACCTTTTTTGGCTTACCAACAAGTTGGCTATAGACAACATGCATATTTGAAGTATAAAATCCTCGAGGAGGAATCCAACAAAATAGAAATCAGAATCTGATAAATGACTTTGATAGGATAACACCAAATAAAGCAAACTTAGCATTCCATCCACAGCAGTATCCTATCTTATCTTATGAGAGCTACAAATGTGATGCTCAATCAAAATTCGTTACTTGTACATGTAACCACAACTTCTCTATAATTTCTTAAGACCCACATCTTCAATTAAGTTTACTCGACCTTCATGATTGCAAATCCATAGCTGGAGTTAGTTTGGAAGTTTGTGTTAGAAAGGATATAAACAAATGGGCAGCTACTAGATGTAAAAGATGAGAACCTTGTGAAATTTTGACAATTAACACAATTACCAGTGTCAAAAGTCAGGACCCCAAAAAAATAAAAATCAGAGGGGAAAAAAAAAGGAATTTTACCTTTGTTATTATCTCCAAATGACGCCATAGCTCACCATCATGTTTTTTAAGTAGCTGTGATAATCTACCTATAGTGGAACGAATGCCAACAACACTATTATCGAGCTTTTGGCAGAAATTGTCCCTGAATCCACTAAGCAATTCAACAAAACAAAAGAATGTGTCTGCCTCAGCACATGCCTGAGTTAAAGTCATTATTATAATTAGGTTGGTCTTTATTTGAATACGATAAGCAGTCCAAGGTAGAAACTAGATATGGGAAAATATCATTTTAGCGAACATCACATTCATCGTCTACTCTAAGAAATAAGACAGGTTAAGAATATGTGTAAAAATGTACATGCACACCTTGTTGCGCACATGAATTTGCTGCATTGTCCATAGATCCATATATATAGCGAAGTACCAAGACTATAAAAATCGCTACGCAGATGCTAGGTGACAAACATGAATTAGGGATTAATCGTTTAGGAAGAGAATAATCGGAGATTAATCAAAGTTGCACGTTTTTTATAAACTTGTGTATTTTGAATCAAAATTTATTATTTGGTTTAGTATTTAATTGAACCAAATTGGAACTCTGGGTTTGAGTGGGCTTGTGAACAGTCAAGGTGGCAAAACCGTCTAAAACTAGCACGTAAATATTTTATACGAGGCATCAAGCCTCAACTAATGCTTAATAACTGACAAGATATCCATTCAGATGCTTAAAATGGTATGCATCATGTAAGTGGGCCTAGGTGGATGATTAGGCAGTAAGTCTCACCTAACGCCAAGGAGGTGCCTAAGGGGACGCCTAGGACAATTTTTACAACAGAGCTAAATGCTTAACTAATACTATTTAATTGTAGCTAAATTTTACAATAACTATATATTTATGAATATGTGAATTATACATGCAAGTCAAATAGTTGATAAAATATTCAATTAAGAGTGATGTATCAACACGTATATCTTCTCTTCCTAAACTCAAAACTGTTATACGTCTAGTATACCAAAACAGAGAATAATCAATTATAAACTCGCCGCACAAGTTTATAACTCAAATTTCCATTACACTGGAATTCTGTAGTAATTATTATAACAATATGAATGTTGTAAATAAGCTACAACAACAACGTTATACTATTTTGAATAAATAGTATAGCCAGAATAACGGATAGAATATAGAATAATATATATAAATGTACAAACAGACTAGAATTCTAACCGGATTATGTCTGAGGCTCGTCATAATGATTTTCTTAAAATTTTTATTTCAAAATTCTCCCAAGATACAACAGACGAAATCTGCACGAGATAGTAATGAGTATGTCAACTCTGTGATATATATAGAACGGTAGAGAAAAGAAGCAGAGGAAAAACAGAACTGCATTGGATATAAAATGTGATCAGCATTCTGTCCTATTTATAGTTTTGTCTGCATCCCTTCAAACAGTCGCGTCCGCTCGACGGGTCGCACCCGCTGCCTTTTGAACGCTGATGTTCGTTAACGGGTCGCATCCGCTTCTGTTCGCCCGCGCTTCTTCAGTCCGGTCGCACCCGCTCGCTTCAGTAACCCGCGTCCACTTATGAACAGTCGTGTCTGTTCATTAGCCTGTAACTGATAAAAAATCCGGCCCAGTTTTAGGATCATATTAGACCCAAACCCGAGCCCGGCCCGGTTCGGTTCTGTCGGTCGGACGGACGGCGGCGGCGGCGCGCGCGTGTGGTGGAGATACATGATCTCCCTCCTCACAACGAAGTATGCATTTGGGAGCCCCAGGCCCCCAACCTCCACTTGAGAAAGACATATATAAACTAGTATATCTCTCAACAAATTGGCGATGTGAGATATTGTATATTTCCATTCATTATTTTCTTTTAGGAATTCCAACAATCCCCCACATGAATGATAATATACATATCCCCCACACAAAGCGAAATATCACAAAGAACATATGGAATAATGCTTTATCGTGGATAAGTAGATATTTCACTTTGAACTTTCCCTAGTTAAAACTTATCGGATCTACTTGGCTAATCGGTGAATTATTTCATCTTGAACCGTCGGCCTTTATTGTATATCCAGACAATAACCTTTACGAAGCATTGATTCCCTTCTCATCAATCTCTTGGTTGTGTTCATTTTGGTCCTAAACAAATTTTGGTTCTGCGAGTGTTTTAGAGAATAAAAACCTTTTAATATTCTCATAGAGCCGACCCAGCTCACACGAACATAGGTGATCGCAACCATTAAGAGTATCCTACATATACCCCACTTGTTATTTTCAAGATATGGTTATCATTAAAAAACATAGTTTTAACCTTTAAATACTTCTGTAGGCATGCATTTATGTTGTGCACCATAGGAATGGAGTTGGACTATGTCCATGCCAATGCATTACGTCTTGAGTTATTCAGAACTGATTTGCCTATTGATCCTAGTCTGTGGGATCTCCAGTCGCTAGAATAGGTTTCTGTATAAGATAACTCTTTGTGGTTTAGGCTTTTAAACTCATTCCTCTCGATGCGCAATCAATTTTCTCTCCTGATAAACTTTTAGTAAATGGATCCGCTAGGTTATCATTTGTTCTCACATAATCTATGGAAATAGTTCCATTTGAGAGTAACTGCCTAACTGTGTTGTGGCGTCGACAAATATGTCATGACTTTCCATTATACACAAAGTTGTGCGCTCTGCTTAGCGCAGCTTGGTTATCACAGTGTATGCATATGGCCGGTACAGGTTTAGGCCAAAATGAAATATCTTCTAAAAAATGACGAAGCCATTCTGCTTCTTCGCCTGCTTTATCTAATGCGATGAACTCTGATTCCATAGAGGATCGAGCTATGCATGTTTGTTTAGTAGATTTCCATGACACTGCTGCCCCTGCCAAGGTAAAGACATAACCACTTGTTGATTTTGATTCTTCTGAATCTGCAATCCAGTTTGCATCACTATATCCTTCTAAGACGGCAGGATATTTTCCATAATGTAAGAAAAAATTAGTGGTATTCTTTAAATATCTCAACACTCTCATTAGTGCTTTTCAGTGTTCCTTTCCTGGATTGCTTGTATACCTGCTCAGTCGACTTACTGCATAAGCTATATCTGGCCTTGTGCAATTCATGAGATACATGAGACATCCTATTAAACGAGAATATTCCAGTTGCATTACACTCTCATTAGTGTTTTTATGTAGTACTTCTGATGAATTAAAAGGTGTTTTTACTCCTTTAATCCCAAAATTTTGAAATCTTTCAATCACTTTTTCTACATAATGTGATTGAGATAACTCAATTCCATTAGGTGTTCTTATTATTTTTATTACCAAAATAACATCTGCAACACGCAAGTCTTTCATGTCGAAATTGTTCATTAACATTTTCTTTATGGTCTCAATTACCTGAGTATTTGGACCGAATATTAGCATATCGTCCACATATAGACAGATCATCACATATGATTGTCCAAGTTATTTATAATAAACACATTTGTCACATTAATTTATACGAAAACTATTTCTCATCATGACACTATCAAATTTTGCGTGCCATTGCTTTGGAGCTTGTTTTAGTCCGTATAAAGATTTGACTAATCTACATACTTTGTTTTCATTTTCTTTGGAATAAATCACTCAGGCTGCTCCATGTAAATTTCCTCATCGAGATTTCAATTTAAGAATGTTGTTTTTACATCCATTTGATGAATCTCTAGATTATAGATGGATGCAATTGCTATTAACATTCTTATAGAGGTTATTCGTGTTACCGGCGAATATGTATCAAAAAAGTCAACTCCTTCTTTTTGACGATATCCTTTGACTACTAATCTGGCTTTATACTTGTCGATAGAGCCATCTGCATTCATTTTCTTCTTGAAAATCCATTTGAAGCCAATAGGTTTAATCTCAGGTGGAATATCAACAATTTCCCAAGTTTTATTACTTAGAATTGAATCAATCTCACTTTGGATTGCTTCTTTCCAACATGAAGATCCAGAAGATGAGATTGCTTCCTTGTACGTTTGAGGTTCGTGTTCTAACACATAAGTGAAAAAATCCGAACCAAATGTCTTGGAAGTCCTAGCCCTTACGCTTCTTCTTGGTTAAACTTCCTCAATCTGATGATGAGTTTCATCTTCATGAGAATTGCTTAATTCTTCTCTTGTCCTTTTAGGGACATTATTTCCTTCATTCCTTTTGTGTGGAATCACGTCTTCAAAGAATGAGGCATCTCTAGATTCCATGATTGTATTTACATGAATATCAGCTATATCAGACTTGAATACCAAAAATCTGTAGGCACTACTATTTTGGACGGGCCCAAGATAATAACAATCTACTGTTTTTGGTCCAAGTTTGACTCTCTTGGGAGGCGGAACTGGAACTTTTGCCAAGCACCCCCACACTTTGAGGTATTTAAAACTTGATTTGTGTCCTTTCCATAACTCATATGGAATTGTTCCTGTTTTATTGTGAGGGATTTTGTTTAATATGTGATTAGACATATTTAAGGCTTCTCCCACAAGTTCGTCGGTGGACCAGAAGTTAAAAGCATGACAGTAATCATGTCTTTTAACGTTCTGTTCTTCCTCTCGGCTACACCATTTTGTTATGGTGAATATGGAGCTGTTGTTTGATGACTTATACCATTTTCGGCACAGAACCGTTCATATGGTGATTCATATTCTCCACCTCGATCAGATCTTAGTATCTTGATCTTTTTATTTAACTGATTTTCTACCTCAGCCTTGTATTTTATAAATGCTGTTATTGCTTCATCTTTACTATTTAAAAGATATACATAGCAATATCGCGTATAATCGTCAATAAAAGTTATGAAATACTTTCCCCCCTTTTTTAGGTAGTGATTTAAAATCACATAAATCTGTATGTACCAAACCTAATGGTTCGGTGCTTTTGTCAACAGATTTAAATGGTTGTTTGAGCATTTTTGCTTCTACACATGTCTCACATTTGTAGTTCTTATCTACTTGGAAATTTGAAATTAATACCAAGTTTGATAATGTTTTCATTTTGCGGAAATTTATGTGTCCCAATCTATCATGCCATAGTAAAATTTCGTGCTCAAGCAAATAAGAAACTTCAATTTTATTAATAGCACAATCAGAATACATATTTTTGTTGCCGACAACGGCTACATTTGCCTTAATAGGCCATCACATAAATATCCCCTTCCTATATACATTCCAGCCTTGGACAGAACCATCTTGTCTGACTTGAACACCATCTTGAATCCCTTCTTTGATAGGACTGCACCAGAGATGAGATTCTTGCGTATGTCTGAAACGTGGAGCAAATCATTCAACTTAACAGTTTTTCCAGAAGTAAACTTGAGGATTCTGTGACACTGCCTTCGATCATGGAAACTGCAGAATTACCCATGTATTCTTCGTGATCGAATTTCTGATATATAGAAAATATGGATTTGTCAGACAAACATGACGAGTAGCGTCTGTATCTACCCACCATTGGTTAGGATTCTGAACCAGATTGCATTCAGATACCACCGCTGAGAAGTTGGACTCATCTACTTCCATGTTATCCACTATATTTGCCTCTTTATTGCGTTTCTTGTGTCTGCAATCTTTAGCGGCATATTCAACTTTTCCACAAACCCAACATTCGCCATTAAACTTCTTGCTTCGTTTGTTATCTTTTGGTTTGTTGTCTTGAGCTTTCCTTTTCTTCTGGAAATTCTTCTTTTTGTTTTTGGTCTTTGACCCTTCAGCCACAAATGCCTCCTCGCTTTGTTTTGTTATTCCACGGTTATCTGCCTCAATTTTCAATCGGATTATGAGATCCTGTAAAGAGATTTCCTTCTTTTTATGCTTTAGATAATTGCGGTAATCTCTCCATGACGGCGGCAGTTTTCCCATGATGGCTTCAACCAAAAACGATTCTCCAACCTTATGACCTTCCGCCTCGAGTTCATGAATGATGATTTGCAGTTCATGCAGTTGAGCAGTCACCGGTTTGGAGTCAACCATCTTGTAGTCCATGAATTTGTCTACAATGAATTTCTTAAGACTGATATTCTACGTCTTATACTTTGTGGTAAGTGCATTTCGAGTGCTTTTGATGTCTTTGAAGGCTGATATACTTTGTATAGCACATTGTCGAGACAATTCAGAATATAGTTTATGCATAAAAAATCGGAATGCTTCCACGTATTCACCTCTGCTTCATTGCCTGGTGCAGGAATCGGTTCCTCCTCGTCGAGGTACTTTTGCAGACCGAGTGTGGTGAGATAAAACAACATCTGATTCTTCCATGTCAAGAAATGATCACCATCTCACTTGAACGGTTAATGTCTGTTGTGAGTAGTATTCTTTGAAAATTCTACTGTTGCCATCTCTGTTTTAGTAAGAAAATAGTAAAATTCTTAAGATGTTATACGTCTAGTATACCAAAACAGAGAATAATCAATTATAAACTCGTCGCACAAGTTTATAACTCAGATTTCCACTACACTGGAATTCTGTAGTAATTATTATAACAATATGAATGTTGTAAATAAGCTACAACAACAACGTTATACTGTTTTGAATAAATAGTATAGTCATAATAACAGATAAAATATATATAGAATAATGTATATAAATATGCAAACAGACTAGAATTCTAACCGGATTATGTCTGAGGCTTGTCGTAACGATTTTCTTAAGAATTTTATTTCAAAATTCTCCCAAGATACAACAGACGAAATCTGCACGAGATAGTAATGAGTATGTTAACTCTGTGATATATGTAGAGCGGTAGAGAAAAAAAGCAGAGGAAAAACAGAACTGAATTGGATATAAAATGTGATCGACATTCTGTCATATTTATAGTTTTGTCCGCATTCCTTCAGACAGCCGCGTCCGCTCGACGGGTCGCACCCGCGTGTGTGGTGGAGGTGCATGATTTCCCTCCTTACAACGAAGCGTACATTTGGAAGCCTCATGCCCCCAACCTCCACTTGAGAAAGGCATAATAAACTATTATACCTCTCAATAAATTGGCGATGTGGAACATTATATATTTCCATTCATTATTTTCTTTTAGGAATTCCAACAAAAACATCAAAAGTTTAAAACTCCAACTCAAATCTTCCTAAATATTAGCAAACATATTTTTAAATTTTGGATTATTTTGATTTCTTTTTTTTTTCCATCGCTGCTTTGAAAATAAAAAAATGAATCACTTGTGCTTTTTTTAAGTTCTTTACTTTCTTCCATTAAAGCATGATAAGAGGAGAATCAATTGATATATGCTGTAGAGTTTTAGTTGTCTAACATCATATTTTACACTCGGTTTCTTATTACCATTCTTTCAATTCAAGTTTCTACTACGAATGGACACTGATTTTAATGTGAGTTTAGGAAGTTGAAAAGCTTAACCGTTGTATATAGCAGCAACTTTCATTAACAAAAAATAATTGTTACAGGGTATTTACAATATAACCATATTCATGAGAATGTGAAATATTACAAACAAGTTGAACTCAACTGATAATTATGTGGGTGTGAAATGGAAAATAAACAAGTGGACTTCCGTAAAATTAAGAATTTGCAAGTAACCATGCTCTATGGACTTGAAATTTATAATTATATTAACATTAAATAATAATAATAATAATATTCCATTGTAAAACTAAAATTTATAATCATTTAGTTTTGGGTTCCATTTTTGCCCGACCCCAACTTGTTTGGAAATAATTACTTAGTTGTTGTTGCTGTATAACTTGTGACAATGAATATATTGTTATAGTAATTTGTAAAGGCACTTGCGAGGAAGGGTGGAAGTGTGGATATACACAGATTTCGTAACTGGTAGAACGGATCACAAATCAATGTAAACATTGTCATGTAAACTATTAGATGTAATAAAGTAACACAGATCTCTCACAATACATTACCAGCCATCTGATCATCAGGCTATCCAACGGTTTATATTTTACATTTTGCCTTTGTGAAAGATTGCTAGTTGTTGGGCTTGGCCCATCTATATTTGTATATATATTATCTGCTTTGTATTATCAAAGTAATTGAATGCAAACATTTCTGTTTCACAAAACGTTTCTTACATCTACTTTCACATTTCTGTATCAAACTCTATCTGTCAACATAATCTTCTTTATGGTATCGGAGCGGTGTGTCTAACGACTGATCGTCAGAATTCACTCTATGATCATCATCGAGCCATCCAGAAAGATAGACTAATTGACATATCTTCGGTTGCTCTCAGTATTCATAGAGCATCTCATCATTTGATTCACCTGATTTCCATTCTTATATCTGTTCTTATCTTTTTCTTGTGTCAAGATTCGCTTTCTTGATCAGCATCTGGCTGCAAATCGAAATCTGCCTCACCAGTATCTGATTTTTTCATCATGTCTGAAGAAAGTGAAGCAGTTGCTACATCAGAAGTCAGAGCCAACAACGCAGCAATCTTCTCTAGAATCATAAAATTAAAAGGTCAGACAGCAGTTCAATTAGATGAAAGTAATTACATCATGTGGAAATATCAAACTGAAACAGCAATTAAAGGCCATGGATTGGAAGAATATATCAATGGTACTCTAACCATTCCACCAAAAATGATAACTGACAATCAAAACAAGGTGATTCCCAATCAAGAATTTACATTCTATCAGAGGCAAGATAATCTTCTTGCAACATGGCTAATGTCATCAATCAGCACCAGCATATTGTCTCATATTGTTGGATGCAAAACATCACAAGAAATCTGGGAATCCATTGAACAATTCTTCAATTCCCAATCTTCTGCAAGAATTATACACTACAAAAGACAACTACAAAACTTAAGGAAGAATGATATGTCTATGAGAGAATACTTAACAAAAGCCAAAAATTTTTGTGATCTTCTCAGCACAGCAGGATACAAAGTATCAGAAACTGAACAAATTCTTACAATCTTGAGTGGATTGGATGAAGATTATGAATTCATAGTAGCTGTTATCTCTGCTAAGAAGAATTTGCCAAATATTCAATATGTTCATGCAACTCTTCTTGCACACGAAGGAAGAATTGATCAAAAGAAAACACAAAATTCAGACTATTCTATCAATTATGCTTCAGTCAATAAAAAGAAAGGTCAAGATACTACTCAGAACTCAAATAAAAATCAAACTGGAGGATTTAGAGGAGGAAATCAAAACAATCAGAATAGCAGAGGTAGAGGGAGAGGCAGATGGAACAATTTTAATCGACCAAAATGTCAAATTTGCGAAAGATCAGGGCATACAGCATCAAAATGCTATTTCAGATTCGATCAAAACTACTCTCTCAACAACAACAACAACAATAACAATCAAAGATCAAACAATCCAAATGCTAACATAGCTCACACTGGAGTGGATACCAGCAATCAAAACAATACACAACCTTCAAAAAATGAGGACACAGCATATGAAGAATGGTACCCAGACTCAGGAGCTACCAATCACATTACAAACAATTTGGAAAATCTGAATCTAGGAAACAAAGAATACAAAGGTACGCAATCTATTCTTTTAGGTAATGGTAAGTCCATAAAAATAACACACACTGGAAATGCTAAAATTCTTGGCAAAAGAGAACTACACTTAAATAATCTTCTTAGAGCTCCTCAAATAAAGAAAAATCTCATAAGTGTTTCTCAATTTGCCAAAGATAATCATGTATACTTTGAATTTTTTCCAAAAACTTGTTTAGTTAGAGATACATCAACTAGAGAAATTTTACTGCAGGGTAAATTGCAAAATGGACTATACTCATTCAACCTGAGGGAGAAAAATAGGGTACCCTACTCTGGAAAATGGTGTAACAATGTTGAAAATGATAGTAGAATTAACAAAATCTTTGATCATTGGCATTGTAAATTGGGTCATCCCAGTTTTAACACTGTAAAATCTGTGTTACTGAGTAATAAAATTGATTTTAATACTTTGTCTCTACCCTACATATGTTCTGCATGTCAAATAGGAAAGAATCACAAACTACCTTTTTTTGAATCATCAACCAAATATACTAAACCATTGGAGATGGTAGCTACAGATTTATGGGGACCTGCCCCAATAAACTCTGATTTTGGGTTCAAATATTACATATCTTTTGTTGACTCTTTTTCAAGGTATACATGGATATATTTTTTAAAAAATAAAGCAGAAACATATAGGGCAGTTATTCAATTCATTACTCAAGTTGAAAGACAATTCAATCATCAACTAAAAATAATTCAAACTGATGGAGGGGCAGAATTTAAATCATTAAAGAATTATTTTTTAGAAAAAGGAATAATACATAGAACAACCTGCCCTTATACCTCTGAGCAAAATGGGTTAGTTGAGAGAAAGCATAGGCATATTGTTGATACTGGCATCACTCTTTTGGCACATGCCTCAATGCCACTCAAGTTCTGGCCTGATGCTTTCTACTCAGCAGTACATCTTATCAACAGGATGCCAACAAAGGTACTGCAAAATAAAACTCCTTTAGAATCTTTATTTAATGTTTTACCAGATTATAACAGTCTCAAAACATATGGTTGTCTATGCTTTCCCTATATGAGGCCTTATAACTCTCATAAATTAAGCAACAGATCAACATCTTGTACCTTTATTGGTTATACTTCTAATCAAAAAGGGTACAAATGTTTATCTAGTGATGGAAAAATTATAATATCTCGACATGTTGGATTTAATGAATCTATATTTCCATTTGCTAATGCAGAAAACAAAACAACTGAAAAGGTTTATAATGCAAAAATGATTATACCTGAGATACCCATCCTCTCTCACAATAAAACAGATGAAGAAATGAATTAGAGTCAACTCAAATCTCAACTCACTATATCCAATAAAGGATCAGGTCAAAATTCAAGTGACTCCAATAATGATTTCATCAACAACAATGAATCCAGCACAAAATCTGCTTCTATTCAAGAAAACCAAAGCACCACTACTCCTCAGCACTGTAATCTCAATGAGGAAGAAACTGGTCACCATATGATGACCAGATCAAAACATGGTATTTTCAAACCCAAAGCATATCATGTTCTCAACAAGTCTTCTGAACCTGTTTGCTTTGATGAAGCCATACAGGATGAGAAGTGGAAAGCTGCAATGGATGATGAGTATGATGCTCTCATCAAAAATGAAACATGGACTCTTGTTCCTACACCAAATAACAAAAATATCATTGGTTGTAGATGGACATATAGAATTAAAAAAAATTCTGAAGGCAATATTGACAAATACAAAGCCAGACTTGTTGCTAAGGGCTATTCTCAACAATATGGAATAGATTTTAGTGGAACTTTCTCACCAGTAGTAAAACCCACAACTATAAGAGTTATTCTAACTATTGCTCTTCACAATAAATGGCAAATAAAACAATTAGATGTCAATAATGCTTTCTTAAATGGTGAACTTCAGGAGGAAGTTTTTATGCAACAGCCATCTGGGTATATTCAAAATGACAGGAAAAGCTGGGTGTGTAAACTCAACAAAGCTATATATGGGCTTAAACAAGCTCCTCCTGTCTGGTATGAAAAACTTAAATCTACTCTTATTGATCTCAACTATCATCCCACTAAATCTGATAATTCTTTATATATTAAAAATTATGACAACATAACTGTATTTATACTTGTTTATGTGGATGATATCATTATCACAGGAAATTGCATAAAATAAATCAGGTATGTCACTGATTACTTAAATAACAAATTTTCCTTAAAAGACTTAGGAAATTTAAAATATTTTCTAGGTATTGAAGTCATACGAAAATCTGAAGACGAACTTGTTCTCTGTCAAAGAAAATACATATATGAAGTACTGAATAGAACAAAAATGAGTGCTGCAAAGCCTATGCCTACCCCAATGTCAATCAATTTACGCTTATCTAAAAATAAAGGAGAAGCTTTTGATAATGAAAAGCTTTACAGAAGTACTGTAGGGGCTTTGCAGTATATCACAATTACTAGACCAGATTTATCTTTTGCTGTGAATAAAGTTTGCCAATTTATGCAGAAACCATTAGATCTTCACTGGAAAGCTGTCAAACATATCTTACGATACTTAAAAGGAACTATCAATTAAGGCCTAAAGCTTACAGTAGGTAAAGACTTATCTATTAAAGGGTTCGCCGACGCTGACTGGGCATCAGACTCTGACGACAGAAGATCTACAACGGGTTACTGCATCTACTTAGGAAACAACCCAGTGTCTTGGTGTTCAAAGAAGCAACCCACCGTGTCTCGCTCCAGCACTGAAGCAGAATACCGCAGCGTGGCTAGCACGACAGCTGAAATTATTTGGCTCAGATCCCTTCTCAAAGAAATCAAAGTTAATTCCTCAAATCAACCAACAATTTGGTGCGACAATTCAGGAGCCGTTTCTATTTCATCAAATCCTGTTCTTCATTACAGAACGAAGCACATAGAAATCGATCTGTAATTCGTTCGAGAACAAATTATCAGAAAGGAACTTGCTGTTAATCATATACCAGCAAGTCACCAGATAGCTGATATTCTTACTAAAGCTCTTTCGAGGCATAACTTTGAAAGATTCAAAGCTAAATTAAAGATTGAAAATGTCGAAGGCAGTTCTAGAGCAGAAGAAGAAGAGAATGGAAAACCTAGATCTAATTGAGGGCGGCTATTAGATGTAATAAAGTAACACAGATCTCGCACAATACATTACCAGCCATCTGATCATCAGGCTATCCAACGGTTTATATTTTACATTTTGCCTTTGTGAAAGATTGCTAGTTGTTGGGCTTGGCCCATCTATATTTGTATATATATTATCTGCTTTGTATTATCAAAGTAATTGAATGCAAACATTTCTGTTTCACAAAACGTTTCTTACATCTACTTTCACATTTCTGTATCAAACTCTATCTGTCAACATAATCTTCTTTATAAACATTGTCATAAAGAACCTTACAATCCCTTACCTATACCAAATTACGCTTAGAAGTTAAAAGTTTTGTAATACATACATCATTGTTCTCATCTGGATCATTTCTGAATACATAATACATTAGTGCTAGAATTTCGTTCATTCCTTGTACATACTTTATTCCAGGATTCAGTTTTGCAAAGATGATAAGTATGTTTTTCAGTGCCTCCTGAAAATAAGGTGAATAATCCAATTTAGGTCTCCAAGCATAAACCAACAATAATGTAAAAACATGATATCACAGGTCACCTGGTTAGTTTTTGCCAAAGAAGAATCACCAGAGAAAAAAATGCATGTCCGGATGGGTGCGCTTTACATCTCGGTCAATTTGCTCAACGGTTTCAGTGTCCTGCATATTAGAAACTATTAAGAGGTGTGTGTGCAGGTACACACATTAATTATTCTTCGTTATTTGCAATGTAAAAACTGGACATGCACAAAATTTTAAACAAATGTCACTGTATGAAAATGGTTAAGCATCTAGTAAACAATAAGGGTATTCTATAACCCCCTAAAGAAAACAGTGAAAATAAAGGGATATCCCTGTAATTATTTTCATAAAGAATAATGAGTTAATGTGGTGCATTTCAGTCAATTTTCTTTACAGCGTTGATGTCCTGATGTTAGAATGTTGGAATTCCTAAAGCTAGAATGAATGGAAATATACAAAGTCCCACATCGCCAAATTCTTGAGAGTTATATTGGTTTATATATGGTTTTCTCAAGTGCAGGTTGGGGGCAGGGTTTTTTGCCTGAGCAGATGCGACTGTTCATGAACGGACGCGAACAGTAAACGGGTGCGACCCGTTGGAAGCAAACAGGTGCGATTGAAGCGGACGCCGACGCAAGCGGGTGCGACCCGACTGAACAGGCGCGGGCGAAACAGTGCGAGCAGGTATGAAACAGTACCGTTGGACGGGCGGGTGCGACCCGTTAACGAACAGCAGCGACCAAAAGGCAACGGGTGAGACCCGTCAAGCAGACGCGACTGTTCGAAGGGATACGGACGAAATTATAAATAGGAGAGAATACTGATCACATTCTTATCCTATTCCAATCTAATTTCTTCTGCTTCTTTACTCCACTGCTCTATATTCCATATATATATCACAGAGTTGACATACTCATTACAATCTCGTGCAGATTACGTCTGTTGTATCTTGGGAGAGTTTTGAAATAAAATTCTTAAGGAAATTGTTACGACAAGCCTCAGACGGAATTTTCTTTCTATACTGGTTAGATTCACGGTAATCTTTCCCGTTTATAAGTTATACTATTTCTTACAATAGTATAACGTTGTTGTTGTAATTTATTTACAACGTAACTTATTGTTACATTTATCTAATACAGAATTCCAGCGTAGCGGAATTCTAATTAATAAACTTGTGCGACGAGTTTATTGTAGCGTGCTATCTGTTTTAGTACACTAGACATATAACATCTTAAGAATTTTACTGTTTTACACTAAAACAGAGATGCTAACAGTTGACAACATGAAAATGGATAAGTCCAACTTTTCAGCGGTTATTTCTGAATGCAATTTGATTCAGAACCCTAACCAATGGTGGGTTGACACAGGAGCTACTCGTCATGTTTGCTCTGAAAAATCCATGTTTTCAACATACCAGAAATTCGATCAGAAAGAAAGACTCTACATGGGTAATTCTGCAGTTTCCATGATCGAAGGAAGTGGAACAGTTATCCTCAAGTTCACTTCTGGAAAAACTGTCAAATTGAATGACGTGCTTCACGTTCCAGACATACGCAAGAATCTCATCTCTGGTGCAGTCCTATCAAAGAAGGGATTCAAGATGGTATTTGAGTCAGACAAGATGGTTCTGTCCAAAGCTGGAATGTATATCGGAAGGGGATATCTATGTGATGGCCTATTTAAGGCAAATGTAGCCGTTACGGGCAATAAATCTATGTATTCTGATTGTGCTAATAATAAAATTGAAGTCTCTTACTTGCTTGAGCACGAAATTTTACTATGGCACGATAGATTAGGACACATAAACTTCCGAAAAATGAAGAAATTATCAAACTTGGGATTGATTCCAAATTTCCAAGTAGATAAGAACTACAAATGTGAGACGTGTGTAGAAGCAAAAATGGTCAAACAACCATTTAAATCTGTTGACAGAAGCACCGAACCATTAGGTTTGGTACATACAGATTTATGTGATTTTAAATCACTACCTACAAGAGGTGGGAAAAAGTATTTTATTACTTTTATTGACGATTATACGCGATATTGTTATGTATATCTTTTAAATAGTAAGGATGAAGCAATAACCGCGTTTATAAAATACAAGGCTGAGGTAGAAAATCAGTTAAATAAAAAGATCAAGATATTGAGATCTGATCGAGGTGGAGAATATGAATCACCATTTGAACAGTTCTGTGCCGAAAATGGTATAATTCATCAAACAACAGCTCCATATTCACCACAACAAAATGGTGTAGCCGAGAGGAAGAACAGAACGTTAAAAGACATGATTACTGCCATGCTTTTAACTTCTGGTCTGCCGACGAACTTGTGGGGGGAAGCCTTAAATATGTCTAATCACATATTAAACAAAGTTCCTCACAATAAAACGGGAACAATTCCATATGAGATATGGAAAGGACACAAACCAAGCTTTAAATACCTCAAAGTGTGGGGGTGCTTGGCAAAAGTTCCAGTTCCGCCTCCGAAGAGAGTCAAACTTGGACCAAAAACAGTAGACTGTTATTATCTTGGGCCAGCCCAAAATAGTAGTGCCTATAGATTTTTGGTATTCAAGTCTGATATAAATGATATTCATGTAAATACAATCATGGAATCAAGAGATGCCTCGTTCTTTGAAGATGTGTTTCCACATAAAAGAAACGATGGAAATCATGTCCCAAAAAGGACAAGAGATAACAGAGATGAGACATGTGAAGATGAAACTCATCAGGACAACGAGAAGGTTGAACCAAGAAGAAGCGTAAGGGCAAGAACTTCCAAATCATTTGGTTCGGATTTTTTAACTTATATGTTAGAACACGAACCTCAAACGTACAAGGAAGCAATGTCATCTTCTGAATCTTCATGTTGGAAAGAAGCAATCCAAAGTGAGATTGATTCAATTCTAAGTAATAAAACTTGGGAAATTGTTGATATTCCACCAGGAATAAAACCAATTGGCTGCAAATGGATTTTCAAGAAGAAAATGAAAGCAGATGGCTCTATCGACAAGTATAAAGCCAGATTAGTAGCCAAAGGATATCATCAAAAAGAAGGAGTAGACTTCTTTGATACCTATTCACCGGTTACACGAATAACCTCTATAAGAATGTTAATAGCAATTGCATCCATTTATAATCTAGAGATTCATCAAATGGATGTAAAAACAGCATTCTTAAATGGAAATCTCGATGAGGAGATTTACATGGAGCAACCTGAGGGATTTATTTCCAAAGGAAATGAAAACAAAGTCTGTAGATTAGTCAAATCATTATACGGACTAAAACAAGCTCCAAAGCAATGGCACGCAAAATTTGATAGTGTCATGATGAAAAATGGTTTTCGTATAAATGAATGTGATAAATGTGTTTATTACAAACAGGTTGGGCAATCATATGTGATGATTTGTCTATATGTGGACGATATGCTAATATTCGGTCCAAATACTCAGGTAATTGAGACCATAAAGAAAATGTTGATCAACAATTTCGACATGAAAGACTTGGGTGTTGCAGATATTATTTTGGGAATAAAAATAATAAGAACATCGAATGGAATTGAGTTATCTCAATCACATTATGTAGAAAAAGTAATTGAAAGATTTCAAAACTTTGGAATTAAAGGAGTAAATACACCCTTTAATCCATCGGAAGTACTGCATAAAAACACTGATGGGAGTGTAATGCAACTGGAATACTCTCGTGTAATAGGATGCTTAATGTATCTGATGAATTGCACCAGACCAGATATAGCTTATGCAGTAAGTCGATTGAGCAGGTATACAAGCAATCCAGGGAAGGAACACTGGAAAGCACTAATGAGAGTGCTTGGATATTTAAAAAATACCACTAACTATTCCTTACATTATGGAAAATATCCTGCCGTCTTAGAAGGATATAGTGATGCAAACTGGATTGCAGATTCAGAGGAATCAAAATCAACGAGTGGTTATGTTTTTACCCTAGCAGGGGCAGCAGTGTCATGGAAATCTACTAAACAAACATGCATAGCTCGATCCACTATGGAATCAGAGTTCATTGCATTAGATAAAGCAGGCGAAGAAGCAGAATGACTTCGTCATTTTTTAGAAGATATTCCATTTTGGCCTAAACCTGTACCGGCCATATGCATACACTGTGATAACCAAGCTGCGCTAAGCAGAGCGCACAATTTTGTGTATAATGGAAAATCACGACATATTCGTCGACGCCATAACACAGTTAGGCAGTTACTCTCTAATGGAACAATTTCCATAGATTATGTGAGAACAAATGATAACCTAGCGGATCCATTTACTAAAGGTTTATCAAGAGAGAAAATTGACTGCGCATCGAGGGGAATGGGTTTAAAAGCCTAAACCAACAAGAGTTACCTTATACGGAAACCTATCCTAGCGACTGGAGATCCCACGGACTAGGATCAATAGGCAAACCAGTTATGAGTAACTCAAGAAGTAATGCATTTGTCTGGACTTGGTCCTACTCCATTCCTATGGTGCAAAATATAATGCATGCCTACAGAAGTTTTAAAGGTTAAAACTATGTTTTTTAATGATGACCATATCTTGGAAATAACAAGTGGGGTATATGTAGGATACTCTTAATGGTTGCGATCACCTATGTTAGTGTGAGCTGGGTCGGCTCTATGAGAATATTAAAAGGCTTTTATTCTCTAAAACACTCGCAGAACCTAAAATTGTTCAGGACCAAAATGAACAAAACCAAGAGATTGGATGTGAAGGGAATCAATGCTTCGTAAAACTTATTGTCTGGGTATACAATAAAGGCCGACGGTTCAAGATGAAATAATTCACCGATTAGCCAAGTAGATCCGATAAGTTTTAACTAGGGAAAGTTCAAAGTGAAATATCTACTTATCCACGATAAAGCATTATTCCATATGTACTCTGTGATATTTCGCTTTGTGTGGGGGATATGTATATTATCATTCATGTGGGGGATTGTTGGAATTCCTAAAGCTAGAATGAATGGAAATATACAAAGTCCCACATCGCCAAATTCTTGAGAGCTATATTGGTTTATATATGGTTTTCTCAAGTGCAGGTTGGGGGCCTGGGGCTCCCAAATGTATGCTTCGTTGTGAGGAGGGAGATCATGCATCACCACCACACACGCGCCGCCGCCGCCATCCGTCCGAACCGGGCCGGGCTCGGGTACGGGTACGGGTCTAAAATGACCATTCTTTTTACTAGGCCATTGTTTAACGGTTTTGGGCTTCGTCTGAAACTGGGCTGGGCCTGGAATTTAAAGAGAAGCGGGCGGGTGAACAGACGCAGGGTTTTTTGCCTGAGCAGATGCGACTGTTCATGAACGGACGCGAACAGTAAACGGGTGCGACCCGTTGGAAGCAAACAGGTGCGATTGAAGCGGACGCCGACGCAAGCGGGTGCGACCCGACTGAACAGGCGCGGGCGAAACAGTGCGAGCAGGTATGAAACAGTACCGTTGGACGGGCGGGTGCGACCCGTTAACGAACAGCAGCGACCAAAAGGCAACGGGTGCGACCCGTCAAGCAGACGCGACTGTTCGAAGGGATACGGACGAAATTATAAATAGGAGAGAATACTGATCACATTCTTATCCTATTCCAATCTAATTTCTTCTGCTTCTTTACTCCACTGCTCTATATTTCATATATATATCACAGAGTTGACATACTCATTACAATCTCGTGCAGATTACGTCTGTTGTATCTTGGGAGAGTTTTGAAATAAAATTCTTAAGGAAATTGTTACGACAAGCCTCAGACGGAATTTCCTTTATATACTGGTTAGATTCACGGTAATCTTTCCCGTTTATAAGTTATACTATTTCTTACAATAGTATAACGTTGTTGTTGTAATTTATTTACAACGTAACTTATTGTTACATTTATCTAATACAGAATTCCAGCGTAGCGGAATTCTAATTAATAAACTTGTGCGACGAGTTTATTGTAGCGTGCTATCTGTTTTAGTACACTAGACATATAACATAGAATACGTGTGTATGTGCACTGAATATCGGGGACGAATGTCACGAATCTATGTATCTTCTTGCCTGGACTACAGCTCAGGTTCATTTTCTTAAAAGTGACCAATAATTTATGGTTTCTATATTATGGTCCAGTAGCATAAACCTGTAACCCCATTTTGGTTCTAAAGAAACCCAGATACTCCATTGCTAATGAACTTGTGTCGGTTTCTTTCTCACGTGTTCTCTAGAAGCCAAATTTAAGGAGGGAAACAATTGAACTGAGGACCTGAGGTAATCCTCTCAATCAAAAAATAATAAATATATAAAAGATTATGTTCTCATTCTCCTCTAAGGCTTCTTTTTTCATCTACACATCCAAATTATTTAACGATAGTCAGACCCTAATCTACTCAAGTGATCAATTTTTTACTTCTATCCAAATCGACTAAACAGAATACTAGTGCTAACTGAGAATGTTTGTTGAAAACTTGATTATACAATACTAGTTTTAGATTTCATCACTATTAGTTGAGATGTTTAATGTTAGAAACTAAAAGTAAATAGGGGTAAGTTTTTTCGTGAAGAAGATGTGGTTGTCAATATAAAGAGAACTTGTTGAAGATATTGGTTCAGGTACGGTAGTATATAATTTATAATCACGTAAGGAACGTAATGTTCAAATTATCCAGACTATTTTGTGCGTGTGTGAGTCACACTACTATATGTACATGAATGTCTCACGTTATTGTAAGCTTCCGCTATTGTGTACTAAAATGTGCATGGTCGCAATTTTTGATATTGTTTAACTATATATCTTTATTTCATGGCATTATAAAATCATAGCTTCGTCCCTCCTAAATATGTTCTCTAGTCTCTACACAGCTACACCTCAGTAAGCATGAGTGAACCTTATATGTACTCAAAAATTTAAGCAATGTCGAGAAACTGTGAATGATAAGCAACTTATAACCGTAGGAAGGCAAATAGAATGAAAAATAAAACAAAATGCAAATTTTTTTTTAGTTATTACATAAGAGTGATGCTGATGTGTTGCGGAAAAAAAAATCATTGCGCTTATCAGCTAACAAATACTTGCTTCATTTAGGTGGTTAATATTGGTATTAGCAACATATTGGTATCAATATCGAAAATATATTGAACATGTTATTAACAAGTTAAAAAATGCTATTAAACCATGCAATGCAATCAAAAGTATATTAGTATTTCTTTTAAAATTGTAATTCTGTACTAAATATTAATTGGAAAATAACACGAGTTTCACAAAGTATAACTTGCCATACTTAGATCACCAGTAGTAATAAAACTAGTTCGTGAAACAGAAAAAATATATAAACAATATGCATCTTTGCTATTTTTTTCCTTTAATCTTTGACATCATCCTGTACATTTATTATTTCCTTCAAACTCGTCTTCACTATAATGAAACAGTTAAGAATTTGAGGTGCTTTTTGCTGTTTACATGATAATTTTAACTGACATTTTCCAATACTAACTATACAACATTTCTCTGCTAGCACCATGTCTATGTTGCTTAGCTGATCCAAGCTTTCTCCTGATTATAGAACCACATATTTAATTTAATATGTTAAACATAATTTACCTGAAAGAATTGATTCCAAACACTAGTTTGTCCAAGACTAAGAGGATGCTCTTCATGACTGATATGTGATCTTTGGAGAATACACTTCTCTTTACCGTCCACTTCATCATTCTTAATGGCAGAAGATTCATCCATGATGCGTGTGATATCTGACTAACTAGCACCAATAACTTTTAGGAATATCAAATGGGTTATTGTTTTTAAGCTAGGTATTCATGCTTGACTAAAACAAACTTATTCTAGGAGTAACCATGATAATATTTGCTTCATTGCTCCAGCATAGATCCAACTTCTACATCCATATTATGAAGTACAATTTTTTTACCAATTGAAGAAAAAGAATGAGGTTAAATGTATGTACCATGCCAAAAATTACATTTATTGTTGAATAAACTTTAACATTATAAAACATGTATCCACCTAATTTCATGCAATTTCAACATTATCACTCCCACCCAACCCCCTTCAAAATGAAAGCGGGTTATCTTTTTTATCGGAGAGAACCACTTTTTGCTACCATCCAAAGCAATGGCAGATTAAATCACATGAAAATTAATGTACATGTGCTTAACATGAGACGATCAAGATGAACCATCAAACAATGATCAAATCAACACAGAAAATTGTCCTCACATATATAATGTATGCATACATACATATGTATGTTTACATATATGTGTGTGTGTCTTATTTCCACGGCTCTCACAAGTTAATATGGATTACTTACTGGGTTCACAAGAAAATGATCTTTGAAAGCCTGATTCTGAGATCTCTTCTTGGTCATTTCTTTAATCCACAAATCTCTATCATTTGGCAAATAACCCAGGAGAAGCTGCTCAAGGGAAAGAAAACATCATTTATAAATTTCGACCAAAAAAAAAAAATGAAATCAAATTATCGTGAAGATTAAAACAAAAAAAAATTACTTGAAGACCTTATATTAACACAAATACCACCTATAAGGATGCTTCCTTGCTAGAAATAGCATGTAAAAAAATCAATATTTCATTAGGATATTTGATGACATTAAATTAAAAATAAATGTGTATATTTATTATCTTTAACCTAGGAACATAAGCATAAAATCACTTACTGGTTATAGAATCAAAGACAGATCGATATCTCATGTTTATAAAGACATACATACCTATCTTAGAAATGGTATTTGATGGTTAAGGAAAAGAAAGTGAATGATGTAGAGTAAAAGGAGAAGAATTTGATTTTAGTATAATGTAGAGTCAATTTTAGTGTAGCATGAGAATTTGATTTAAGATAAGGATTGAATTTGAGACAGTTTTTCTTGCAAATACTAGAATACAAATAAAAAAGAAAAGTTGAATATTCAAGTGTCAAGAAAATAAAACGACAAGGAGTATTAGCGACGTAATACATTGTAATGGAATTTTGCATTTCTAATTCTTGACATGTGATTAGCATCGTTCCCAATATGGAGGAGCATTTAGAACTTTAGATATGTACACTTATATTTCTCTACACTCATAAGTTCTGAACTTTAATGTTATTTTTATTCGTCTTTTTTTTTTTTTTTTGGAAAAAGGTAAGCGGGAAGAGAACTGGCCCCTTCCAGTTTATATGCATGAAAGAAAAGGATGTATGCACATACCACAAACAAACCAAAAGTTGGCAAAATAGGAATATAAAAACCTGACATACAAATACCTAAAAATATAGATTAAAAAACAGTAGAAAGATGAGGCCCTAACACAAGAATAGAAACTTCATCCTATCCCAGTAGCTTCAGGGAAATTAGGACGCACAGTAGCAGCCAAAACGATCATTGATCGTTGTATTTTCTTCTGAATGATCCCCAACAGCGATAGGGCATTTATTTTGGTCTCTGGGAACACTCGAGTATTACGCTCCTTCCATATAGCATTCCGTATGTTCGAAATAGAGCATGCAAAGCTGTACAAAATCCTCACTAAAACTGCACGGTTTGCAATTCATGCACAATAATCAACCTAGCATTAAATTCGAAGTAAATGCATAACGAAGACCAAACAGCCCGATATACAAACAAACTACGCTACCGTTTCCGAAACTAACACAGTTCAAAATATGCATATGTTATGCCGCCACAGTTGAGTCAAGTTGCGTCGCTACAGCTAATTCAGACCACAACGTCACAATTAAGCCGAGTCGCGCTGCCATAGTTGAGTAAAGTTTGGCCACCACAACTAAATCAAACCGCGCCTTTGCCGTTGAAATAAACGTCATCATAACTAAAATAACAAGTCTGTTATCCGATAATCACACCTTCATAAAGCAACACAGACAACATGGAAAATGCATACACTCATGAAGGAGTATAGCTCAAAT
Organism: Allium cepa; assembly: GCA_030765085.1. NCBI lineage: Eukaryota > Viridiplantae > Streptophyta > Magnoliopsida > Asparagales > Amaryllidaceae > Allium > Allium cepa. The sequence goes on from CM060935.1 coordinate 766,364,473, forward strand.
AGCTACTTGCTACGCCAATACCAATATAAGCACGAGACAGCTTATAGTCTTGATCATGAGCACAACATTGCAAAATTCAAACTTTTTGCCTAGAGCCAAATCCTCCCCCTCAAAAATAAAATTCTTCCACCTAAAGCAAATTCTCTCACTTGAGTCCAGGTCAGCAATCCGTGCACATTTAATTAATCAAAGAGATGAATGACACCTGGTAGAATCTAATGGTAGAGAGAGAGAGTACGAGGAAAAGCCATAAGTGATCCATGTAATGTCATTCAGCTATAAAGGGAAAAAACACCGTAACAGAAAAGGAGATCGAAAAATCTTTCTTTCTTTGAATTATATGCTGTAAAATTGTGCTCCCTACCGTTAGAATCAAAAACTTGTACTATAAAAGAAATTAAAAGAAGAAAGAATTGATCTATAGACGTAATATTCCATAATATTCGAAAATCTTTGTGTCTTTTTAATTTATAGCATTTATTTTTCTTGTTTTATGCGTTGGATACTACTTGGATTTGAATGAATTTTTAGTAAATTAGACTTGACATTTTAACATATAGTTAAAGTGCTTCTTTATAATTATGTAAGCTTAAGCGTCATAATTACTTCTATTAAGGCAATCTGAATGCTGTTTAAACTTTCTAATTTCTAATTACGAAAACATTCACCACCGTAATTATTTAAAAACTAAGTTACTGTTGTGAGAAAGAATTTTTTTACTACCATACACATATCCAAATTTTTGGTATATATGCTTCTTTTTCATGTAGTAATAGTGCACATGTCAACTAATCAAATGGTAGCATAAAAAAGAAACCATTTATATTAAAGTCTTGCTAAACCATTCTCTACCTACAACCTTCAAACTTCTATATTTTAAATCTTTTATAAAATTTACTTTCCCATTCAGCGAATTCATGAGTTGAAATAACTATTTTCAAACTTACATCTTGTTGGGAGCAACCGGTAATAATCAAGAAACATCGCAAAATGAACGATGTATGAAATTATGATGTGTTTCTTTTGCAGAATTTCTTGTTACAATTTAAATAGAACGGGTTCCAAGTTATTTAGATAGAATGAGTTTTCACGTTATCGCTCAACCATAAATTCTCACTCTTTCGCCCTAAACAATAAATGAACAAATAATAATACATTAAAAGAAATACTTATCCAATTGTACATATATACGTACATCGAATTGAACTATGAACTTTAATATTGGACATTGCAATTAAATACACATATTATTAGAGTTTTAACCATTGACTCAGCTTCAGATATCTAAGTGATATAGCGATGATAAAGGGAATACATGCACAACATATGCTTCATAAGGGTGTCTCTTTAAAAGATAAGAAATTGGATTTTACCTCGATAATATATATGCAACTGAACTCGTGTTTGCCACCGTGCTTTCAGCAAAGTCCATACAACCTTCAATATTTAAATTATTTAAATATATCAGCGGACGACTTTACTATACTCTCCTCAGGAGTTTATCGGCCCGCCGAGTTCTCCTGGGTTTTCAAAGAAAAATTATTTAAACATTTCGCAATTAAATACAGATATTATTAGGGTTTTAACCATTGACTCAGCTTTAGATATCTAAGTGGTATAGCGATGATAAAGGGAATACATGCACAACATATGTTGCATAAGGGTGTCTCTTAAAACGATAAGAAATTGGATTTTACCTCGATAATATGTATGCAACTGAACTCGTGTCTACCACCGTGCTTCAGCAAAGTCCGTACAACCTTCAATATTTAAATTATTTAAATATCACTAAGGACTAAATTCACACTTGACAATCACAGCACTGCAACTCTTATCTTTCGATCAAAATAATTTAATGAAGTAATTATAAAAGTTATAGATTATTATTATAGAGATAATATGTGTGGATATGAACTAGTTAAATATGTCTAATTATTTAAATGAGATAAGATCTCAATTATAATGGGTCATACCGTGAATAGTAGACTTGGGTAAAATACTTTACATAGCCCATTGGTGTTATAAATGTATCTTGATGCTTCATTCTAATGACACGAAGTTTTATTTTCTCTCCACAATAAATTATATCTTAATGATGGACTTTACAACTCCAACATTGAGTTTGAGAAATGTTCTCCTCAAGGTGAAGCCGACAATTCAAGGTAATCGATTGACAAGATTAACAAATGCAAATTTTCATCATTATTCATATACATTTATCATGAAAATAATTAAATGGAGTTTTTGAATTGATATAACTATAATTTAATACACACACAGCCATATATATATATATATACATATATATACATAGATACATATAGATATTACATATTTGTATTTAAAAAGAATTAGTGTGCATGACTATTATTCATCGTGCATCCCTTCATCCCTATGCACAAAATCTTGATTAACATTCTTCACTGAAACTGTTATAGAGGGCATCACTGACATTGTGTTGATATGGCGAAACGATGGTAGGGTTAGTTGGATCTCCAATGATGCTAAGCAGTGGTGATCTCAAGCCTAAATGACGATTGTGAAATTAGGGTTTGCAGTTTAGGGCATCGATTGGAATTTCGAATGTAATAGTAGATCGTTCTTGCCATGAGGAGGACAATTGCAGTGGTTATGGCATCTCTGGCTAGCTCAGGCATTCAGAAAAATTCTTCAAAGGAATGCTATCAAGTTGTTAATGTTTGAGTTATATAAGGAAGATAGGTGTTTATTATTAAGTCCTTAATTTATAGTAAATTGCATTATAGACCCTGAATATTTAAACGAGTATATCTTTCATATATGAATTCCTTTTTACATGTAACTTGCATCATTGTGTTCTTATTGAAATTCGAAACATAATGATATTGGTTGACCGTAAATAATCTACTGATGCATAACATAAAAAATTAGACCTTAGAATATTAACTATCATTTAGGTATCAACACCTTTTAATTGGAAATTGATGTAACAAGATACCATATGTTCCTTTTGAATATTTGATATACAAATTCAAATGGATAATGAATCACTCATATACCAACTATTATATATGTGTGTATTATATTTATAAATACCGTACATTTACTTATATTTCACCTGTGCTAGTACAATCCTTCCTTTTATATGTTAGACCTTAGTGTAATAATTACCTTCGTCATAGAGCATAACACACACACATGAAAATGTTGTAAAATTCATATAAAATTATTTTCAAGTAAAATAATGTTTTGAATAAAATAATTCATATCTGAAAATTAAACTTTTAATCTAAAATTTAATTTAATTATATTAAGAACATTATATATGATTTAATGTAAGCAACCAAAATGTTCATGATAACGCTGAAAAATATATAGTGCATAATGAATTAAATTTTTTTTTCAAATTTACCCTTTTTACCATGTTGTCTACTGCACTTGATCCAACAATAATACCAAAGCATGTATTGTGTTATTATGAATTACTGACCAACATGTTGGGTAGACTATTGAAAAATCCATTTAGATGGATGCCCAGAAAAGAGTGTTTTACTAAGAAGAAGGTTACCTGAATTAAGGCATTTTCCTACGAAGAAAAAACCCTCCATGCTCTTGGTCGTTACCTATCTCATCACAGTTGTTTATTTCAATGGTATGCCTTAGTATAAGGTGCAACTGTGTTGCATTTGGAAAATAATTTTGTTATTTTGATGATAGTAACTATATGATAGTGCTATTAACAATTTTATCAAGGTATTTGTAACATCTCCTATTTTGAGGCCCGAAACTAAGCGTTACGGATGCTGCAATCATCCATAGTTATTAATTTTCCATGACCAAATACGGCCGTGTTAATCATATTAGTAACATCAGAAGCACATGAATATGAAAAACTTTAAACACAATTTAATAGCAAATTTTCACATTACATTTCATAAATAACATTTCATATTCATTACATAATCCTATGCGTAATCCCACGTTTAGAGAAATATAATTATTACAAAATACTCCAAGAGCGATATATAAAGATGCACCTTTGTGGATCAGAGTCTAATACTTGGCAATTATATAACTTGTCATTACATCCATACAAACAAAAACAAACAATACAAAGGATTATATAAGAACTCCAAAATAGCCAGATTACCTCCTGCACATCTCCAGAAGCTTATTCGTCTTACTGGGAACCTAAAAACCTTTACTTCTGACCTACTCAAATGAGTACCAGAGAGTTTAAGGGGAAAACAAAAACTATGGGTTAGACAAACAGGATGTGAATAATAACCTACTATTTCAAATCAAAAATAGATATCTAGTGAGACCATGCTGCTAAGCAGAATGAGTTTTCTCCTCATTAGTATCTTAACCAAAACACAATAACCATATATTGTGCTTCTGCATCCATAATGGTTAGAACTAGAAAACAAGCATTTGTAGTTATGCAACATATACTGACCTACCCATCTCAATTTATTAAACTATCCGTCCTAATTTCATTTGACTATCTGTCTTAAACTTCTTTGGACTACCCAGTTCACATATAAACATTTCTATGGATTTCTATCCCCTCCCATATGCACTACTCATCACACATGGTTTCATTATCAAAGTTATGTGGATTATCCAACTCACATATTTCATGTAATTAAAATGATATGGACTATCCATCACACATCCTAGTTTTCATAGGATGACTATGAACCCTTCATTAACCATATAGTGACTATCCATCTTTAGCATGACGTGGACTATCCATCAAACATTCCATAGTTTTCTAGGATAACTATGAACCCATCTCATATCAATTTAATTTATGTTTAGACCAAATGTTCAATCTATGTTTATTGGTGTCCCCAATTACGTTGTATACCCCTTAAACTTATAACATCTCAAAATAATATACATTGGTATCCCCAATGATCTACGTCGAAGTTTTAAAATGAAATACATTCGTATCCTCAATGATTAATGTCGATTTATGAAACAATCGTGTCAATATGATATATATTGGTATCCCCAATGAACAATGTCAAATTTCTAAAGCATATAGCATGTCGAAATTAATCTACATTTGTATCCCCAATGAACAATGTCAAATAAAATTTATGGATCACCACCATTAATACGCAGAAAATATGCGACATTCATGCCGCACTATACAATGTCGAATCATCATGCATATGGCTCCCATCATTTATATAGCAATGTACAAGACTTATAGCATTCATGCCGCCAATCAACATTGAACCTCTATCCAAGGTTGGAAAACAAATATTGTAACAAACAGGAATTTTCGACTTTCGAAAATCCGACATCGACACTCACTTTATCGACTGCCGAGAAATCAAAGGCCGAAAACCGAATAGTTAGGGGTTTTAAAAAGAAAAGAATTTAAGAAAAGAAAAAAAGAGAGAAAAAGGTAGAAGATAGAGGAAGAAAGATAGAGGGAAAAGAAGATAGACAATTTTTAGAAAACAGAGAATTTTAAAAATAGAAGAAAATAGGACGGACAGAAAGGAAACAACAGAACAACATCAGAATCTCACAATTCGCAGCGGAACAACATATAATAATAAATGAATAATCTTTAAACAAAGAACTATATCAGTTATTACATTCCATCACCTTTCATTACATCATATCATCAGAGTGTACAACATCAACAACATCAAACAGTGCAGCGGAAAAAGAAATACTATATACTAGTAATACGCCATGCCATCCAGCTTGCCTCCAGCAACTCCAGAATATCCAGAATATCCTGATAAACCTAACTCTTAACTGCCCGTGTGGAAATTTGTGGGCACCCAGAGTTTAGGAAGGAAAACAATAAACTCCAAGTCAGTCATGTGACTGGTGTGAGAACTCAAAACAGTTTATTTATTTTAAAATCAAAAAGAGGGATATTTTTTAAATTAATTCGCAATGCTTTTAAAAAATGAGACTACCATAAGGCCTCCCGCACACACACACATGCAAACGCAGAATCGGAGGAGATTTCTCCTTATGATAGTCAAAGATGCTTGATACGCATTTAAAATAACATTTGATATTATTATTAGTGAATAGTGTATAACAAATTCATTTCGAAAGTAGAATATAAATCTTAGCCAACATACGACCATTATCGTATGCCTACTATAGCTACTATCCAAACAGTGGTGACCACCATAAGTGAATAGCAGGTTCTACAACTAATACCGTACAAGTTTCGTATTGGGAATTGGATTTCCAACAAATGGTCAGGCCAAGGAACTTCCCATTGCCACATGAGAATGCCTCTGTATGGACATCCCCGAGAACCAAACCGGATCTCTACCAACACAAGGCCGGGTTACCCCTAACTGGGTAACAACTGACACGAGTATGCCATCCCCCGGTCCTTTGGGACCTTTATCAACCGAGCGCTCGATATCCAACATCACACCATAATAAATAGACTGTTTTCAACATGAGTAAGTATCTGGGCTCCATACCATGATACCACCCTTTTCCAGAAGGAAATGCACATACCCTAAGGGGAGCTACAGCAACCCCTAATAATCTTGCTGCATCTTTCCTGTTTTGACCATTTTCGGGATGTGAGGCTCGACGAAGTCACGTCCACAAAAACATACTTTATACAAAAGCCATGCTTTGGGTCAACAAATGATCAACACAATGATCACTAGGATAGACGATCAAATAAACGATCCTATCACAAATAATCAACACAATGATCATTTCAGCATCACTCAGCATGTCACATTACCAAAATGGGATATATCGCTGATAACTTCAACTATATAACCTTTGAGCTCGTACGTCTCAAAGAAGGGTGTCAAGCAAAGAATAAATTCTCCGCCACCAACAGAAATATATTTGAAAGAAATCGGCTTTATATCTCAAATTGTAATATCAGGCATACAATCCATACAAGTTTGTTCCGGGCTCGAACAAAACCGAAGGCACTTACAAAGAAGTCCTTGCAATCCGGATATTCACAATCCTGATCGGATTCACCATCACATATGGAGAACTCAATACCGTAGCTACTCGGTGCAGAGTCAATCGATAGTTCATCCTATCGCTTTCGCAAATACCGGTCTTCAACACCGATCTTCAAATGCAATTCACAACGACGTATCACATATTCGGAGTGGGTTATACGACCCCATGGTCCTTTCCCGGTTAACCCGAATAGTGAGCGCTTATTCAAAAATAAGTGTGCATTCAAATTCAATCAATTCACATCAAATACCCATTCAAAGGGAAATATTGATAGTCGATTATTGAACTATCAATGGATATGCATACATCACCAGATTCCAAATAATTTTCCAAATTATTTATTTTCCAAAATATCTTTACAAGATATATAATTTCAACACTTCAAAAATAAATCAATATTTATTTTTTAACCAATTTCACTTTTCACATATAAATTCCATAATGAATTTATATTTCAAAATATTCATGCATATACTATTCCAATTATCCATTTCAATTTATCTTCAAAAAGATAAATTCTAATTATTCACTTCATATTGGAAAACATTTCCATACTTATTAAAATAAGTAATTCACAAATCTTTTTATTTTCAACACTTAGAAAATATTCAATATACTTAAATCGAATTAAGTATATATTTCATTCTTTAAGGAAATCATTCACTTAAACATATTTACTTGGGCTAAAACGAATGTTACGTAAAACATCGTTACGACAACCCAAAATCATTAGTATAGGGATTCGAAATTAAATAGATATATAAATCCCAATACTATACAAAACATTTCCTTTCAGAAATCATTTACTATAACAACAGTGTTATAGTCCACCATTTCCTTTTATTTCACGAAACATCTATTTCAACAATGAATGTTGAAATCTATGGTTTCGAATCTCAACACCTTTTAAAACATCGTTAGATCGTTTTAATTCTATTTAAAATATCACATTCAAAACATTTCTTTAACGTCTTATTCACTATTCAAAAACGTGAATATACTATGTTCACAAATTCCATTATTTCTATTCTTTTTTTAACTTAAAAGATTATTCACTGTTTACAACGTGAATATAACTCCATTAATAGGTTATAACAATTAACTTATCAAAATAAGTCGTTTGCGGATTTATAAAACAACGTTTATAAATTCCGTTTCTATTTATTTATAAAAACTTCTTTTTTATAAATTCCTTTATTAACCTATTCCAGTTTATAACTCAATTATAAACTACAAGTTCATATTATAAGTTAATTACTTATAAAACAATTATTTTACAAAATCGTTCATTTAACTTCCCAAATTATTAATCTTAACTTATAAGATTGTTTATTTATCCAAAATTCATTCTTTCGATAACTTTATAATTTCATAAACCTATTGCTTATAAAATTTCATTTATAACTTCACAGTTTATAATTTCATAAATTTCATTCATTTAGGAAATTCATTTTCACTACATTCAAACACTTATAAAAACTCGTTTTATAATGTCCAAAATTCAATTTATAAATATCCATTTATAAATCTCTTAATATAAATCAGTTTATATTATTATTCTAAAACGTCTTTAAATTCCTTTATAATTTCATCATTTCGATTTATAAAAAAATCAAATTTTATAAATCCTATATTTAAACTTTTATCATATATTCAAAAATCCAATCTAAATTATTTTATAAAATCATTAGTTCATATTTCTCAAAAATCGACTTTTAATCGTATTTCTAAAAATCAGCTTTTTAACTATATTTCACAAAAACCATAATTTTTATAACTTTAAAAATTATAACGTTTATTTATTTATAATGGATCAATTCCAAAAATATAGTATATTTTCAAAATCACTTTTAAAATCATTTTAAAATTCCAAAATCTGGGTCCAATGATGCTACACACCAAATAGTCAATCACGACTAACAACGATATCATATATCAATATGATAATCCATCAAATATCAAAATATCTGAAATAAAATAAATACTGTTGAGGAATCCAGTTGGATCCCTCCAACCTGTTTTCCTGCATCCAAAAACATTAGCACAATACCAATTTCGCTCCAGTACGAAATTATCGCGGTACATGTTCTTAATAAATATTATCCGCTTAATAACGGCGTAATAGGGTCTCATCCGCTAAACAAAAAAATGCGGGAAATCAACAACTGCAATATATACATATGCCAATATATATATATTGATATTATATATAATACCAATTTCACTGTTTATGAAATATTCGCGGTATATGTTTTTAATAAATAACATCCGCTTACTAACGGCGTATAATGTCTATTTTAACAATCAATAATTTACAGTCATCATTCAAACATGCATTCAAATATTTTAAATCTAACTATTTAAAATAAAATCGAAACCTATTCGATTGAGTGAGAAGTTCTCACCTTGATTTTAATTTCCGTTTTAGCTTTTATTTCGAATAAAATTAAACGCGCGTTTAATTTTACCCGAAATTCTCACTAACTCCAAACGACTCCAAACCAACTCCATCGCGTAGTGCTCGTCCATACGATTCCAACGCAACTGAGTTTGCATTTTTTCGACCTCGTATGAAAAAGATATGAATTTTACAAGTTACACGAGTTTTTATATAAAAATTACAACTTAAATCAAACTTTATAAACCCACTCTAGTTTCTGGCCACAAGATCCTACATCCCCTTCATCTCCACCGTCCATCTCTTCTTCCCCAAACCCACGCACGGCTACAGAACAAAGCCGTCTTCATGAAACCCATACAATCCATACTAGGGTTTAATTATTCTCCCTCCATGCTTGATTAAAACATGATCAGGTTGCTCCAGTACGAAGCTCTCACCTCCAGCTACACTCGACCCAAACCCCAAGGCACTCGGCCTCCTAGATCTGCGTGCGCACGCACGAGAACAGCCACGAACGGCCATGCTTTGCTCCTCCATCGTCGCACCATTTACGATCATCACCGTATGGAATTCAAGATCTCTTCGTGCTCTATAACTTTCGTGTTGAGAGTTTCTTCTAATTCTTTGTAGATTGGAAGAGATTAAGAATTGAATTTGGGAAATTTCTGGCCCTTCATTCAAAAGTGGCGGCTGGCAATAGTTAGGGTTAGGTTTAGGTTTTGTTATTTATTTTTGTGAATTAAGGTGTATTTATAGGAAAAGCTAGCGTAAACACTATTCATCCCGGAAATTCCGAACTCCGATTTAGACGCCGTAACCAGTGTACCTAGGGTTTATCCCGCGTTCCGGACACAATGGAACAGGTTTCGGAAGCTAATTCGGAAGTATGTGCGAGTTATGGCTGAAAACGTTCGATTTAAATTAAACCGATTTAAACCGATTTCTAGGCGTTTTAATTTGTACCGGACAAACGGTAAATCCAAACGACTTGAAATTTGAAACCTTACAATAATATCACATTACGGATCCGATGAAACTGGTTTCGTCGAAATCCGAGACTTTTTGAAAAATGGCTATTTTGACTCGCCAAATTTAAATTAAAAACGATTCGATGCGTTTCGAGCTGCCACGATCAAACGATAACTCCGATTGACACGAAAATTGAAATCCGGTAATAACTAACTATTACGGATCCAATGGAACTGGTTTCGTTCAATTCTGAGACTGTTCAAAAATTGACTATTTTACAGTCGATTATTAAATATTAAAATATTCAATTTTCACAAATTAACTTTTAATTCGATTTTAAAAGTTCTAAAATATTTCTATAACTCCAGTATGATTAAATAAAATTTTACAAATCATTTTCTATCATATTTAACTCTATTTTCAATTATTTCCATAATTTAACATATTAAATTATCGATTTAATAATCCAATTAAATCCAAAAATTCAAATAAAAATTTATTTGACTTATAAATTCACTTATAAATATTTAAAATAAATTAAATATTCAAATTTTAATTTCTAAAAATTCTGGGTCGTTACAAATATTTTGATTTTATAGTCATATGGCTAGCTACTGAAATCCTAAGCTATTAGATCTTCTTAAAAACATAGGCTATCTCGCATCTTTAAGACATACCTTTAGTTAGCATAAAACAAAGCCTCGCCGACATTGAAATGAAGAGTAACGGCATCAATGCCATGTGGCATTATCGTTGAAATCGGTCACTTGCGGCATTAATACTATAATATCAAAAAACACAGTACTTTGGGTTTATGTCGTAAAACATAGGGTGTCGGAATTGACAACCTATGATATAAATTTCCTTTACATCGAAGTCAAGTAATAGCGGCATCATCGCCATAAATATGTTAATATTGAAAATATTGCTTGCAGCATTATTGCCTAAAGCTATGGCGTCGATATAAGAAACATGCGACATCGCCACCTTAATATAATTAGTATTGAAATAGTGGTATGCGGCGTCATTTAAGTCTATGGTGAAAACTTGCGGCGTCGATATGCGACATTAAGACATGCGACATCATTGATACCGTAGACATGAATGCCAACTTACTCATACTTCTCACTTCAACCAAGTGGGTTCATTCCATACCAACTAAGAGTGATGTCGTATGCATCCACTATAGCTAATAACGAAAAGCATAGTTGTGCCATATATGATTATGACAACAACGACGACGACGGTGGCACTCCCATGATTAATATAAAAAATGTTTTATTTCTACTGTTATCCCGCCTTTTGACAAGGCTGTGATATCAAAAGAATTAGCTGGAAACCAAAGATAGTCATCCCGAAGATTGATTATACGCAAGTTTACTATGGATGTCGATAAATTTTATCCAAGTCCAGATCAAGCTACAATTGATATGACGAGACAAGCCAAGCTATGAAAGCCGATATTCCAAATTTCAAGTCAATCGGAGGTCGTATGCTCAGGATATGATCAATGCAACTCAAGCAATAATCTAATTCATATCCATCAGCAGGAAGGCCTCGTTCATATCCACCAGCAGAAAGGCCTCGTTCGTATCCATCAGCTGAATGTCCATGTTCATATCCATCGAGCCTGGACTATTCGTATCCATCAATCGATATTGTTTCGTATCCATCAGACAACCACTCTCTTCGTATCCATCAGCCAGTAACATCATTCCTAGTCTACTTGGCCAACTGTTGTCATTTTCGTATCGATCCCTTTCTACCCATTTCGTATCGGTCAGACAAGGGCAATGATATGAACTCAAGGCTTTTTATCGATATGAAGTGGAATGCACAAAAGAGATATTAAGTGAGATGCAATCAGTGGATACGAACAAAGCGATGATAATCGATACGAACAGTGGATTCACGGTCGATACAAACAAGACAGTTCTGATCGATTCGAACAAGGCTCAATTGGATCGATGCGAACAATATACACTTTAATGAAAGACTTAATCACTCTGCATGAAAAGTGGATTGATCCAAAGAGTTAGCGCCATGTCATCTTGCAGGCATGTGCCCGAATCGATTTGAACAGATGGATACGAACGGCATCGAGACGAACTAGACAGCATACGAAAAACCCAAACTTGCATCGATTATAACTCACAATCTACAAGTCCAAATGCCACCAAATTTTCACAGGAGCTTACGTACAACCTAAAGAATGTTCATGATCAATTTCAACTCGATTGAGTCAAATCCTAATTGATATGGAATACGTTCGTATCGAACACGGACCAAGTGCAAACCACATCGATCGATCGCGTGGGCCCACCCACGTGCCAGAAAAGGTCTTCCGAGATCTGAGCGAGATATTTACAGCCTACACCTGTAAATAGCATCGTAGAGCCTATAGAAAAGGGAACTTTTAGCTCTCCTTCGTCCAGATTCCGCCGAAACCATTTTTGCACTCATAGATCACTGTTGTACTTGAAATCTACTACTGTAATCCGCTGTAGTCAGTTACAGTCGATAAGAAAACATCAATAAAATCATCAATTTCATAGTGGACGTAGGCGATATGCCGAACCACTCTAAATCTCCTTGTTTCTATGTGTTTTTCTTATATGTTTTTGAAGTGTCTGTTAGATAATGCTCTTTTTACATTTACTTTCTTTATTTTATCTCTTCAAATACTTCCAAAGAGTGTTGTGTCCAATTTTGGTACAAACACTTTAGTGCTTTCACTGAGAAAACATAGTTTTTCTCCCGCTTATTGGATCTACTATCGATATCGGATTGCATAAATCTGAGAAGAAGATCTAGATCTCAAGTTCAAAGTTCTTCTATCCTATTCAAATTTGCATCAAACCTAGGAAAGAGCTTCGCTATTCATCATGGTTAACACAAAGATCACCTCTACTACTGCAGATGCAGAAGGATGAGATCAACAGAATTCCGTACAACTACCTCTGACTGATCATAATGCCGTCGGAACATCAGATCTGCAAGGCCCTGTCCCCAGGGAAGAGTTTCAGATGCTAATGCAAGAGCTGTCATAGAGCCATGGAAACTTACTCAACAGTTGCACGCCAACGCAGAATCAACCGATCAACTGAATCACCAAAGCCGTAGAAGATCCAGGAGGGATCAGGCTTTTTATTCATCCACTGAGAGTTCAGCTTTTTCAAACAATCATCACAGATCCACGCGCCCACGGCTAGATGGAAGTTATACCCAAGCTACTGGACATCAACGTGCACTGAGCCTTGGGCAACCAAGAGCTGGCCCATCCACCAACCATCAGACTGGACCCTCCTACCGAAGAGGTACTATTCCATATCATGTTATAGACTACCGAGCTACCACCGCTGATGCTGAACCGGGAGTAGATGCCCGAAACTGGACAGATCCGATCCAACGTCAGCATACTCCCGAACCTTACATCCTTGAAGACTTAGAACCAAGGAGACGAGACCTGGACCTTCGACCACGTCCGGCCAGCCTCGCATTTTGGAACCCGACCACACCTTGGCCCAACGCGCTCAAAATGTCCAAATGCCAGATATACTGACAATTACTTGTCAAATGATCCGTGAAAGTCAAGGTCTTACTAACGATGACTGGGAATATCCCGAAGTCATACCCCTTCACTATGACATACTCCATGTTGAACCACCTCGTTGATTCAGGATGCCTTCTACGTGTCTATGAAGGACGCTCGAATCCCAATCAACATATTTTGAAGTACGAATGGTTGTTGAATGCTGCATGAGCTGACGATGCTGTTAAATGCCGAAGTTTTCCAATCTCTCTTGGAGGCATAGCTACCATGTGGTTTACCCGTCTGCCACCTCGATCTATCTCATGTTTTGATCGGTTAGCAACGATGTTTGTTGGGAAGTTCTGAATGCATGTAACGAGACCGAAGGATGTCAACACTTTGTCCAGTGTCATTTAAGCTCCTGGAGAGACACTTAGGTGTTATCTAGAAAGATTTCATGCTACGTGTGCTGAGATTAGCAATCTCAATGACAATTCTATTCTGATGGCACTAACTAAGGGGATTGATCCTGATTCTGAATTTGGCAACTGGTTGGCCGAAATGCCTCATGTGTCGTTGGACCGTTTCTATTCCAAGGCACCCTAATTTTTGAGAAGGGAGGATGCGAAATAGTCCAGAAAAAAGGACGACGCAGGGCCCAGTGTTGAAGGAATCCAGAGTAGTGTAGCTGTTAAACAATCCGAGGAGAGTTCCGAAAAAGTGCAGTTGAATATTCAAAATAAACAGAATCGGTAGAGAGATAATGGAGATCGAACTAAGAAAAGGGATCAGAATCATAGCCCACGCCGCATGGATCCCATGTTTGATAATTACACTCCTTTGAATATGTCGCTGGAGAATGTGTACTTACAACTTGTAATACCATTCAATACAAAAAACCTGCCCCGAGACCATCATCAGAGAAGTAAATCCAAACGGGAAAGTTTTGCAGATTCCACCATAGCTATGGCCATAGCACGAATGAGTGCCGTCACTTGCAAGATATCATTTAAAAGTTTATAAGAGATAGGAGGTTAGAGCAGTTTGTGCGGCAGCGCCGTAGTCTGGAGGTGCGGGCCCATTAAATCAAAATCGTGTACCTAATCTGGCAAGACCGGACGAACCCGCTCGTACTGGCGGGAGGTTAGTGATAAATACTGTTGTGGTCGTCCTTATCCAGCAGACCGAAGCTGGAAAGAAATGGAGTCGTATGCTAGTTCTATTAGGCATGCAGAATTCGAGTGTTGTAGTAGTTTGATGATGGGGCTCCGGCCAAACAACAGAAGACGATGATTGACGACATTGTATTCCGAGATAGAGATGCTGACAAGGTTGAAACCCCCACTATTGATCCACTTGTCATGTCAACTCAAGTAGATCCTTCTTGAATGAAGAGGATCCCAGTCGACAGTGGAAGTTCTGTGAATATACTATTTAAGCGAGCCTATGACCAGATGAAGAAGGAGGATAAAGATTTGAAGCCTTGCTAGTCCCGTATTCATGGCTTCAACGGGAGTGCAACCATACCCACTGGAGTGGTGGAATTGCTAGTGGAGTTAGGAACTGAAAAATGCCGAAGAGTCCGTACATTCCAATTTTTTGTATTGGACATCGACTCGCCGTACAATGCTTTCTTGGGCCGATTGGACCTAGCTGAATTCAAGGCTGCTATTTCTCCATGGTGTTTGACTCTAAAGTTTCTCATCGATCACGAGTTAGAGTTGTTCAAGGAGATCAGGCTGCTAGGAGAGCTTGTTATGTTGCTGAGCTGCGTGAAGCGCAGCGAAAGGAGAAAGGAAAGGGCACAGAGGAGTCTCTCTGCGTCCTCTTTGTTGAAAACGGACAATTGATGCCTGGGCCCAAGCCAGGGCACCTAACCAATTCCTAAGAGATCTTGACCCAAGAGATAACAAAAGTGAAAATGAAAGTTAAGACAGTCAAGGTTCTCAAGCGGAACTGACGATTGATGTCCCGATTGATGATATCGACGATTCTAGAATGATAAAGATTGGATATCAGTTAAGCCAACAAATGCAAGAGGAACTGGTTGGATTTATCCGGGAAAACCTCGACGTGTTTGCTTGGACACATTCTGACATGTGTGGGATCTCGTCAGACATCGCGAGCCACATGTTGAACATTGACCCACGGTACGTCTCGGTCAAACAAAAAAGGTGTGATATGGATCCAGAGATATCTACCGCCCTTAAGGTAGAGGTAGATAAACTAAAATCGAATGGATTTATTCGAGATTCCCTATACCCAGAGTAGGTATCCAAACCTGTACTTGTCCGAAAGCTAAATGGAAAATGGAGAACGTGTGTCGACTATTTAGATTTGTATAAAGCTTGCCTCAAAGACAGTTTTCCACTTCCTCGAATCGATTAGCTTGTAGATTCAACGACTGGACATGAACTCCTATCCTTCATGGACGCGTATTCAGGCTACAACCAGATACCCATGCACCTTCCCGACCAGGAGCAACCAGCTTCGTGACCGATCTAAGGACTCTTTTGCTACAAAGTCGTGCCTTTTGGACTCAAGAACGCCGGTGCAACTTACCAACGATTGGTTAATCGGATGTTCGCCAACCAGATCGAGAAAACCATGGTGGTATGCGTGGGCGACATGCTAATGAAATCACGATTCTCCATCGATCACATTAAAGACCTGGAGTCAATGTTTGATATCCTCCGAGAATATAGAATGAAGCTCAATCCGTTGAAATGCCACTTTGGGGTCGCATTTGGAAAATTCCTTGGGTTTATCGTTAAAGCTCGAGGAATTGAAGCCAATCCCAAAAAGATCTGGGCAATCAGAAATCTTGAGACTTCAAGAACTATAAAACAAATCCAGAGCCTTAACAGAAAAGTAGCATCACTAAGTAGGTTCATTTCAAAATCCACTGACAAATGCATTCCCTTCTTTAATTTGATCTAAAAAGGGAAACAGAACTTTGAATGGATCACAGAACGTGAGGGCACTTTTCGAGCACTAATTCAACACCTCTGCACACTGCCTATTTTGTCAAAGTCTATCGATCATGAGAAATTATACCTTTACATAGAGGTATCAGAAAACGCGATCGGTGCCGCCCTCATTCGGGAGGAAGACCGAGTACAAAAACTGATCTGCTATATTAGTAAACGAGTAACCGGAGCTGAGAGAAATTATCCGAAGCTGGATAAGTTAGCTTATTGTCTTGTTATTGCCTCAAGGAAGGTCCGTCCGTATTTCCAGGCTCATCCTGTCTATGTTTACACCGATCAACAGGTTCTTATACGGCCTAAGACGTTGGTAGATTACTCAAGTGGAATATCGAGCTATGTCAGTTTGATACTACTTATACTCCACGGCGAGCCATTCAAGGACAAGTCCTAGCAGATTTCATAGCTGAATTTACCATCCCAGAGGACTTGCTTAAAACCAATGAACCTCCCAAATATATCTTGAAGCTGCATACTGATGGTGCATCAAATAACTGTTGCTCAGGTGTCGGGGTTGTACTTGAGACTCCCGAAGGTCGATCAATATACTATGCTTTAAAGTTTGACTTTCGTGCGACCAACAATGAAGCTGAGTATGAAGCCTTACATGCTGGATTGAGGCTTGCCCGAGATTTGAAAGTCATTGCTATGGAGATTTATTATGATTCACAACTGTTCATATGTCAAGTTTGGGAGGAGTACTAGGCCAAAGATCGAAGATTGGTTGTTTACCTAGCTCGAATCTAGGAGATATTGAATCAGTTCGGTTATTATGCTATCTGCTGCATCCTCCGAGAGCGCAATCAAAAAGCTGAGTCATTGGCAAAACTAGCCAGCATAGGTGAAGCACAACAAATGGGACTCGTTCCTATGAAAACAATGTCTTCCCCAAGCATCGATCGAATAGAGACAGATTGGGTATTTGAAGTCGTTCCTGATAAAGAGTCATGGATGACTCCATTCAAAAATTATCTCGAGCATGGAACGCTGCCAGAGCGCAGGAGTTAAAAAAGACAGATTCTTCGAAAAGCTTCGCGGTTCACTATTTAGAATAGAGCCGTGTATAAAAGAGGGTACTCCATTCCTCTACTCCGATGTATCGCTCACGATGAAATCAAACGAGTGTTGCATGATGTACACGAAGGAGAGCGTGGCGATCACACCGGAGGGCTAGCTCTAGCTAAGAAAGTACTCCAATATGGATACTATTGGCCGGCCGTGAATCGTGATGCGTCGGACCATCCAAAAAATATGACAGATGTCAAAAATACGCTCAGATTCCTAGAGCCCCTCCTACCAAAATAACCCAGATGGTTAGTCCATGGCCATTTGCAGTTTGGGGCATTGATATTATTGGCTCTCTACCTCTGGCCAAAGGTGGTGCGAAGTAAGCCATCGTCGCAGTTGATTAGTTTACCAAATGGGCTGAAGCTGAAACCCTTGCTACAATCACGACGAAGAAGGTGATCAACATTGTAGTCGCAACATTATCTGCCGATTTGTTCTCCCACATATCATCACTGATAACGGAACCCAGTTCGACAGTGTTGAGTTCAAGGATTTCTGTCAACGATTCCACATTCAAAAGAAATTCTCTACAGTTGCACACCCTCAAGCGAATGGACAAGTTGAGGTGGTGAACAAATTTATAAAGTCTATTCTAAAGAAACGACTGGAAAAGGCCAGGAGCAAGTGTGTCGATGAACTTCCTATGGCGCTATGGGCTTACCGAACAACCCATAAGTCCATGACCGGACACATTCCATTCTCTCTTTCCTACGGTTCAGAAGCTGTTATTCCAGTCGAGATGGAAGTACCTTCTCATCGTGTGACTTATTATGATCCGAAGACAAATGCCATATTACTTGCTGAATCCTTGTATTTATTAGATGAGAAGCGCGAATAGGCTGATTTAAGGGCAGCCGCATATAGAAGTCGAATCGCCTGACTATAGAATGTTAAGGTCCGACCCCGAACCTTTGAACTCGGCGATTTCGTCCTTAAAAGAATCTACTCGGTTCCTTCACACATAAAGCCGACGTGGGAAGGGACATATATGATTGAACGAAAGCTCGGAGATGGCACATTTAATTGTCGACCATTGACGGTCTTACTCAGCCAAGAGCCTAGAACAGCGAGAGTCTTCGTCGCTACTACACATGACAGGGTTTATTTATTTAGTCTACTTTTCATTTGCAGTTTATTTCTGCGTTTTGAAATTTGAATTTGTAATAAGGCAACTGACTTTGCCGTATTATCTTATTTCAGCAATAAAATGCAATCTCTTCGAGCTAGAGCTATGATTTATCAAATGTGTCATACAACCATCACGATGCACGAAGAGCTAAGATACGTCGGGATTTATTCAAATAGGGAGTGACTATGATATGACCGGCCACTCACTGAGTGAAACCCGAGTTCGGGGACAAGTCACCACATTGAAGCCAAAAAAGGATTGATACATGACAAGCCTTTAACTAACTCCAGTCTCCCAAAGTGTGAGCTAGAGTATAAACTTATAAATGCAGTTTCGAAGAGGGTGGATCCGTCCACCTAAAGACTTCGCCTGTATCTTGACCAAGTTTGAGGAGGATGGACCCGTTCATCTAACGACCTCGCTTGTTAACTCAGGGTGGATGTGGATCGACCGTCCACGATCCTGATAAATCCATCGTTCTCGGAGTGTGAACGAAATTCAAACGCCTAAACAAACGTGATTGATCGTTTGTCGGCCAACTCCAAATTTTCAAAGTGTGAATTAGAGTATAAACATCAACTCCAAATTCTCAAAGTGCGAATTGGAGTATAAACATCAACTTCAAGTTCCCAGAGTGCGAATAGAGTATAAACATCAACTTCAAATTCCCAGAGTGCGAATTGGAGCATAAACACTAACTTCAGATTCCCAGAGTGCGAACTAGAGACCGCGATTAACTTTAAGTCCCCAAAGCATGGATTAGAGAATAAACATCGACTAACTTTAAATCCCCAGAAAGTGGATTAGAGTTTAAACACAAACCGGATACAAATTGATCATCCGTAACACAACTCTGAGTCCCCAGAGTGTGGTTAGAGTATAAATATAACTCGGGTGTGAATGATCACTCGTAAACTAACTTAAGTCCCCGGAGCGTGGACATATACTTAAAACTTAAACAGACATGAACGACCACCAACGTACAAAAGCAAATCCCCAAAGTGCGGATGTGATCATTAATAAGTGAGAAGTGTGATTTGACCACTCGATCCTCACTAGTTTTAGCATCAATTCAACGACGTTAAGCTCGATGAATTGGAGGCGAAATGCAATCGCTAGCCGATCTTTACAACTCATCTCCAAAACTGGGGGCAAAAGTTAAGTGTAGATCACTGGTTGAAGCAGTGCAGCATCGGAGTTCAGCTTGGTGTCAGTCACGACTGATTCCGGGACTTAACAAATAAACTCAAAAACCCGATCCAAAGGTCGAAACTTCACAAGTTTATTAAACAAGAATTCAAATGCTCGAACACTTAAGCAAATAAACAATAATTGGTTTGAAGGCAAAATAGAATTTCATTTCAACTATTTGTGGAAGGAATTTATGTACAAGTTATTTCCAAAAATCCTACTAGCAAAGGCCGAACCCACATCTATACACGGCCAACAAAAGCTAAAGAAATTCCTATCTACTCAAAAATGAGCCGAGGAGAAGTATCTATTCTCTTTTCTTCTTCGGTTTCCTCTTCGGTGTAGACCTATTGGAGCTTTCACTTGGCTTTCTCTTCGAGCCCTTGCCTTTTGACGGCCGATCTCCGGTCGGGGGCATTATGTCTACCTCCTCCTCCTCCGAACTCACATGGATAGGTATGCTCCTTGAAGGAGGAGTCGGAGGGACCAGATCAACTGTAGGAGATGGGGTAGGCACGCTAGTGTCAAAAACCGTACCACCGGAGATATCATCCTTAACGGAGCCGGGCCTGGTCCTGCCATTCTACCTCCAAAGCTATTGGTTCGAGCTGTTGCTTCCATTTCAGCCTTAATCTTGGCTATAATCTCCTTCTTGTGAATTGTTGCACATCGCCAGGAATGCCTACAGCTGGACTGAGGAACTGGTCGCCGGTGTGTTTCCGCTCATGACGAATGGAAAATCCGCAAAGGGGTCACTGTGATGACCGAGAAGTTCTTCCATCATCTGTTCATCAAAGGAAAGTATGCATCCCTACGTTCCATCAATAAGCGCTGCAGGTGTTGTAGCGACCGCTTCAGTTACGATAGCCTCCAGCACATGATGCTATTTTTGAGTGGCAAGAGGCGCGACTGAGGCTCCAAACACTGGAAAGAAACAAAGGAAACCCTTATTAAATGTTTCGAGTAAAGCTCCTGATTTCACACAAGTATGAGCAATGTTCGGAGTACCTTCCTCATTTTGACTTTTGGCAGCTGAACGGCCTCAGAAATTTTCTCGCTAACTTGAGATATCCGCGGCTGATCCGGGTTGTAAGCAGGAACGGATTGAGAATCAACTTGCAGAATTCGGTTCAGGCTGAGTTGGCACAAGAGTTTCGAGACTTGTTTCACGGTACTTGATACCAAAACCTTCTCCGACCTCTGGATTCTAAGTGCCAAGCTTCTCCTTCTCATAAGAAATCATAGCATCATGGAGAACTTTCCTTTTGTCTTCATTGAACACTCGGTTCTCAAGCTTGAATTCGTCGACCGATTCACCTTGATGGGCAGCCTTCTCATCATCTGTTAATCGACCCGAGGCATTGTATAAATGTGTCGAATAGTTATCGAGCCAGACTAAGTTCCTATGCCTCAAGATTTTAGCATTATAGGTAACGAGGATATCTTCAATTTCATCCTCTAGCCTGGACTCCGCCATTTGGACCTTTTCCTCGACCTCGGTCTCCACCTTCCAGACTTTAGCTATGGCCGCATCATGTTCGCCACGAAGCACTACGGCCTGTTCACATGCCTCTTGGGATGCGCTATTTGCATCATCCCTCTCCTCGATGATTTTGGAAAATTTGGCTTTGAGCTCGTTAAGTTCTTTAAAGGCAGCATCCCGTTCTGCTGTGATAGCGGTGTTTTGATGGCCCATCTCCTCCAACAAGCAAAATGTGTTTGCCACATCCTCTCCATTGTCAAGTTCGCCTCATCGGCCTTTTGGGTGGCCTCTATTTATGACTTCCGAGAGGATTCAACCTCATCGTTAAGCACTTGAATAATCCGGTCCTTTCGAGACAGCTCGTCTTCTAATTTCTCAATGGTATTCTCCTGCTCAAAGGCCATCTTCGATGCTTTCTCTGTAGCTTTCCCTCACTCCTTGTACTGGGTGTAGATATCATGAATATAATCATGCATTATGTGCTCTGCTTCCAATGGAATTCTCTTTAAGTGAGGGGAAGGTGAAGCCGTCAAAGCATAAGTTTGGAAAATCTTTCTTCAACTGAGAAATTCTAATAGCCTCTTCCCTGGTGGGTTCAGTGATGGCCTATTCAGCGACAATAGGGGTTTTGGCCTCATGTCTATGGCATTGTGATTCGGGCCTATGAGGAGGCTCTACTGGATGTTTTCCATGGGTAGAAGGTTGTGTAGGGATTCGAGGAGGTAGAGAACGCGATCGGGATCGGTAACTTTGTTCTCTATCCCTATCTCTATCCCTATCTCTCTCATGATATTCATGGCTAGAGTACCTACGATAGTGGTCTCTTTTTGTATCCCTCCTACGGGACTCATAGTATGAAGAAGATCGGCGAGCTGAACGAAGGCTCCCTAACATCGACCCTCGTTCGGACATTGTATCTGCAAGGTAAAAGAAGAAAAAGCTAATAGTCTCTAGAAGTGGATAGTTTAAGACTGGAAACCATGTAATGTCATGAATTGTATATGTATGTGCAACCCCCCGACCAACCAAAATGTCGGCCATGCTTGTGGGAAGAGACTCGCTTAAGTCTAAAGCATTTTGACCCCCTCCAATCTGGCGTCATGCTAAAATGACACATAATCCAGGATTGGGATATCGAAAAGCCCTTCGAAAAGTTTCTCCACTTGCGATGAAGGAGCCTCTGAAATTCTAATACCGAGAATAGGCAAAGAAACGATTACGGATTTCCATCTCAAAGATTTGTGGCGCTTATGCGCTGCAGCCTTGACTTTTCTCCTTCCCTTAAGACTTTGAAAACTATCGGAAACCCCAGCCATGGGTTTGTCATAGGTAGGTGTATTTTCTTCCTCACCCTCTTCGGTTATTACGATCCTAGGCGCTTTATGTTTATCCCATTTCACCGGAGCCACCCTCAGCATTCCTTCAAGCCTAATGCTTTGATTTCGCTCAATTACCCCGACGGCCCTCAAATTTCTATTTATTAGCTCCGAGTCCATGTCCCTCATTTCACTCGGCACTTCTTGAAGGACCCGCACTATTTCTTTAAAGTGTACGCCTTCGGATCATGGAATTACGGTTGTAAAAGGAAAAAATATGAGATTCAGCATCGGTTAGGGCAAATTCATGAATTATCGAAGAAAATTGTGACACTTACGTCTGGCTAACCATCGACTGGCGAATCCTGGGGGCATTGAACACAGAACCATTCTGTCTTGAAATAGGTAAGCTTGGTCTAAGAGCCCGTCACCACTTGACAGTTCCTAATTACCTCCGGAAATGTGAACGAAGGACTATCTCCCCGACTCTTAACATTAAATAGATATCTGATTTCGATCGGAGTCGGGGGTCGAAAAAGATGCTCCATGAATCAATGAATAGGCTACTCCGCAGCGCATATCTGTTGGGGTGTAGTTGTGAGGGGGCAGTTCCGAAAAAAGCAAATACTTCCCGAATATATTGGTTGAATGAGAGAAGCATCCCAGTTATGCACGGGTGCCTGTTAAAGGCAGTAAACCCCTCCTCGGGAGCATGTGGTATATCACTTGGCCCGGGTAATAAGACATCGTCCAACGACAAGCCGTGTCTTAGGCATATCTGTCCCAACATATCTTCGAAGACATTGGACGACATAGAATCTTGTGGGTTTACAATGAAAGTTGCTCTAGGAAACTCGTCCGGAGCTGGATCGATGACCTCGGTCGCGATGGCCGACGACTCTATTATTGGAAGAGATGAACTTTGGGTTTCTTGTTGTTGAGAACTTGTGGATTCCTTAGCTAACAAACTTATCAAAAATCATCATTAGATGATAATAAGCCCATGTTTCCCTAGTGTGAAGTGTGTGAATGTGTTGTGCAGTATAGTGCTACATATTACTTGAGAAATTCTACGGAATTTGAAAAAATATTAAAATGACAAGACTTCGAAATTCAACTAAAGTGACCATCATCACTGACCATCACAACCGTGCCATCCAGACTTTAGAGTCCGATCCGAGTTACAGTTTGTTAAGATTTTATTAAGTTACAGTTCGATTGACAAGCTTCAAAGGGCAGTCAAATATGCAGTTCAACGGTCAAGTCCAATCATGCTAGATTAAAGCTCGTCGGAGTCAGACGTTCAAATGTGCAAGGGTTTTCAAATTCACTAAGGTTCAACTCATAATCGATCACCAAAGATCAAATTTTCATCGGTCAATAAAGTTGTTCGTTCCATCAAGATACGAATTCGAATTCGTATCGATCGCCTAAGCTGCCTCTGTATCTATTCCCTGGCACATAGTTCGTATCGAATGGAAATATTAGAATTCGTTTCGATCAAATGCAACCTCTTCGTATCAATCAGCAAGTCTAAAGCCTTCGTATCGATCATCTCGAGTCGATACGGAAACTCCACCATCAGTCGATACGAAGAGCTCCACTTCACCATTTCGAAGTCCTATTATCTGGATTGATTCGAACAACCCAGCATCCCTCCATCGATACGAGATAGTTTTTCCAACCGATACAAAGTCGCATTCCGTCTGAATCGATACGAACTCACCCTTCGTCCATCATCGGTACGATGGCTCCTAGATTTCTTCTTCTCCAAATCGACCCGAGCTCCATCACCTCCTTTCTTGACCTTGCTCTATCTCACCTTTGGCCTCCTCGCAACCAGAATCGGTAGCGAATATGGGAGGAATGGAATTAGCGCTTAAGTCTCATCATTTTAGTGTGAAGTTATTAATCAATTACCTAAATGAAGTAATTAGTTCGAAGTAATGATGAATTATCTTCTTTGCGGATGAAGGCATTGCAATTCTTTTTTCTCTTGTGTTCACAATCGATACGAAGGAAAGGAATAAAATTGGAGCTGATAAAATTTTCCTAAGTCCAAATGATATTTATATGGACGTGGGGTAAAGGCCAATGACGATTCATCTTCAGGTTAATATGACCGGTAACCACGGTTTTCAATTTTATCAATACGCAGAGTTGTCTTCATATCCTTCCACACGTATCGATACGAACACCATTGCCAAGTCATGTTTAAACCGTTCGTTTCTCATCGATACGAGATGACAAATTCGAGTCCATCACTTTGAAGACCATAGGAATTCAAATTCATTGATACGAAGAAATTTCATGAAACCGGATAATTTCGAATTGATAACCATCGATACGAAAATCATGGCATAATTATATCTGGAAAAATCAACTCTATCGATGCGAAACACCGATTTCGTATCCATCAATTTCGAGACCCAAGACCTCGTATCCATCGATACAAAGCATCTCGGAAGACCATTTCGTATCAATAGTCATCGATATGAAGCATGCATTCCAACTTCTCGATTCGATCCAGGAGAGGATCGATGGAAAAGAAATTACTTGAAACGACTATCGATCGTTGCTCCAACTCAAATTTTACATCGATTTAGGAGAGCATCGATACGGAATTTGATGCAAGAAACTTATAACAACTCGCCAACGTACAAACATCGGTAAGAATTGAATACTCGCTTGATGACAATTACATTAACCAATCACTATCATACAACACTCAGTTACAACAATATACGGTACAACAATTGTCAGTCAACAGTTCATGGTTTATGCTTCTATTAATCAATAAAAGATTACAACTTTTGATTAGTAGAAAACAACTGTTTAACAAGTCAGACAGAACTTTTCAGAATGAAGATTGTGGCTTTTCAAAGCACGTCATGTCCTCATAAAGCGTACTTTGATGGGCAAATATTATCTTACCTTTTGGCAAGGCCGTGATATCAAAAAAATTAGTTGGAAACCAAAGATAGTCATCCCGAAGATCGATTATACGCAGGTTCACTGTGGACGTCGATAAATTTGATCCAAGTCCGGATCAAGCTATAATTAACTTGACGAGACAAGCCAAGCTATGAAAGCAAACGCTTCAAATTTCAAGTCGATCGAAGGTCGTATGCTCAGGATATGATCGATACAACTCAAGTAATAATCTAATTCGTTCCATCAACAGAAATACCTCGTTCGTATCCATCAACAGAAAGGCCTCATTCGTATCCATCAAGCCTCGACTGTTCGTGTCAATCAACTGAAAGGCCTTATTCGTATCCATCAAGCCTCGACTTTTCATATCCATCAATCAATATTGTTTCATATCCTCAGACAACCACTCTCTTTGTATCCATCAGCCAGTAACATCATTCCTAGTCCGCTTGGTCAACGGTTGCCATTTTCGTATCGATCCCTTTCTACCCATTTCGTATCGGTCAGCTAAGGGCTATATGAAGTGGAATGCGCAAAAGAGATACGAAGTGAGATGCAACTAATGGATACGAACAAAGCGATGACAATCGATACGAATAGAGAATTGACGATCGATGTGGACAAGACAGTTCTGATCGATATGAACAAGGCTCAATTGGTCGATGCAAGCAATATACACTCCAATGAAAGACTTAATCACTCGGCATGAAAAGAGAATCGATCCGAAGAGTTAGCGGCATGTCAAGTTGCAGGCATGTGCCTGAATCGATTCGAACAGATCGATACGAATGGCATCGAGACAAACTAGACAGCATACGAAAAACCCGAATTTGCATCGATCATAACTCACAATCTACAAGTCCAAATGCCATCAAATTTTCACAGGAGCTTATGTACAACCTAAAGAATATTCGTGCTCAATTTCAACTCGATTGGGTAAAATCCTAATCGATACGAAATGCGTTCGTATCGATCGCGTGGGCCCACCCACATGCTAGAAGAGGTCTTCCGAGATCTGAGCGAGATATTTGCAATCTACGCATATAAATAGCATCCTAGAGCCTACAGAAAAGAGAACTTTTAGCTCTCGTACATCCAGACTCTGTCGAAACCATTTTTGTACTCATAGATCACTGTTGTACTCAAAATCTTCTGTTGTAATCCACTGTAATCAGTTGTAGTCAACAAGCAAACATCAATAAAATCATCAATTTCATAGTGGATGTAGGCAATACGCCGAACCACTCTAAATCTCTGTGTTTCTGCGTGTTTTTCTTATCTGTTTTTGAAGTGTTTGTTAGATAATCCTCTTTTTACATTTACTTTCTTCGCTTTATCTCTTCAAATACTTCCATAGAGTGCTGTGTCCAATTTTGGTACAAACATCTATTAAAAGCATTTTTTTCACCAAATCTCATTCTTTGTCAAGTTTCTATTATATGGCAATATAATTTTGTCCAAATCTTTTTAGAAAACTACCACAACCAATTTTACTTTCCCAAAATATATATCAACTTTTATTAATTAATATCATTAATTAGTTGCTTATTTAAATACTTATCTGGTATAATAAATTCATAATAAATCATAACCAGCTGGGAAAAGTCCCAAAAAATCACAGAAATTCAGAATTAACATATTATTTCATTTACCAAAATTTCAGAACCAAAATTATTATCTAATTATTTTTAATAATTGAAACCCGAAATAAAAGTTATTTCCTTCAAAAAAAATCATTTTAACTTGAAAAGTTGTGAAATTAAAAAATCATCTCCAAAATAATGTTTTGCTATACATATCAGAAAATCAAATCGAGTGGGGATTAATAACTTAGGTTTTACCCTTAAAAGTCATTCAAATAATTTCATAAAATTTCATAATTCATTATTCTGTTTGAGTTATGAAATTAAAAACACATCGGATATTACCCATAGCTGAATTCGAAAACAAATAATGGAGATGGTTCACTTATTATTCACCTTAATTCAGATGAAGGATTTGAGATTTTATGGTGTTTAGCTTCCCTAAGATTTATCTTTTGAATCCCTTTTGATTTCTCTTCCTTTTACCTTGATTAATGGCCTTCCCAATTTCTTCTTTGTGATTATTTTCGGATGTAGAATAAGAATTAATAAGAGGGTGAGGGTTTAATGGATAAAAGATGAATCTATTTCTATTTTTCCCTCCTCATATATTCTTTTATATATTAAGTTTTAAAACAATCTTATTAGTTAATTAGTTAAGGCCTAACCCAATTAATTATCAAATCTCATCCCTATGTCCCACTACATAATTTTATCTAATCTATCCAATTAAATTTCTTGAATAATGTTAAACCAAAATTAAGGATTTTACAGGCTTCCTGCCTTAAATAATTTCATCCTCGAAATTTAATAAGAACTACATAATAATTATATCAAACATGCAAACAATGCAAGTATATCCTACCAGCTACAAAGTCTATATACAACAAATATAGAACATACCATCATGACAACTGAGGATTAGTATCCCTAATCTCGTCCTTTGTCTCCTAAGTACAATTTTTCACATTGTCACTCCACTTGCCTTTCACTAACTTGACTGTCTTGTTCCTTAACTTCTTCTCATGTTTGGCCACAACACAAACTAGTTGTTTTACAAAAGTCGGATCTGATTCCACTTTTAAATCTTCCAATGAAGTCAGAGCAATATTAGTCTCTGGATCATGCACATACTTTCTAAGATGAGAAACATGAAACACTTTATGGGCTCCTGTCACACTACCCGGTAACTCTACCAGGTACGCGATTTTATCGATCCTCTCTATAATAGGGAAAGGTCCTACATATCTCGATACCAGTTTCCCTGACTTTCCAAACCGTATCACACCCTTTATTGGTTATACTTTAATGAAAACATGATCTCCAACTGAGAACTCTAAATCTTTATGCCTCTTTACTACATAACTTTTCTGCCTAAACTGAGTTTCCTTCATCCTAACTCAATCTTCTATGTGGCTTCTCTTACCATATCTGAATTAAGGACCAATCTGCCTCCAGTCTAGAACTTACATGCTAGCGATTTGCACAGCCTTTTATACAAAGCTTCAAAAGGCACCATTCCTATACTAGTCTGATAACTATTATTATAGAAAAACTCAACTAAGTGCAATGGTTTTCCCATGACCCACCAAAATCTAGTACAGCTCTCAACAAATTTCAAGTACCTTATTGACTCGCTTTGTCTGTCCATCCATTTATGGGTGATGAGCGGTACTCATCTTAAGCTTGGTACCTAATACTTCTTATAGACTCATTCAGAATTCACTAGTGAGCAATGCATCTCTGTCATTGACTATACTATTAGGAATTCCATGCAGTCTAACAAAATTCTTCATAAACAACTTAGTCAATACAGGTGCTGTCCTAATTAACTTAACAGGAATGAAATATGCACTCTTGGTCAGTCTATCCTCTTTAACCCAAATATTTCACTTTCTCTGTTCCACCTCGGCAACCCGTCAATAAAATTCATGAAAATAGAATCCCATTTTCAAATCGGTGTATCTAAAGGCTGAAGCAACCCACTTGACTTCTAATGCTCGGCTTTAACTTACTAGCAATTCAAACGTTGTCTACCCAAGAGCCTACATCCCTTTTCGTACCTTTCTAGAAGAAACTTCTCTTCATATCCTGATACATATTAGTTCCTCCAAGATGTATAGTAAACTTCGATTGATGACACTTCCTAAGAACTTCCTTCTTGAGGTCACCAATATCTGGAATACATAACCGTCTATAACAACCCACACTTCAATGGACCTAGATTTTCGCTAAGCCAAAAATCCAAGTACGCTAAAATACGGATAGTTAGCTTGGTATCCTGCAAAAGAGAAGCTATATCATAGCATTACAAGTAATAACTCATAGCGGAAATAAGTAAATAAAATAGATCATAATAATCACTGACCCAGAATTGACACCACAAATGTCAAGTGCTTTAGCCAGAACATCGCTTCCATTACCGTACCTGCCCTTCTAAATCTTGTGGGTTGTAATAAGAAAGGGGTCAGAACAATGTTTGGTAATTAGTTGGAACAACATTCTGGTGACTACTAAATTATATGTCGATTTACCTTCCAAAAAATCCCTTTTCTTTTCAGAACCTACATTTTCATTTTTCTTTTCTTTTATTTAGTAGCTAGTTAAATAAATTTTCATAATTTCTTACTTAACTTTCAGTTTTAACTATTTTCTCTTCCCACGCATTTGCTAAGTGACCTTCTTTGAAGTTTCCCTTTTACCGTTTTCCCAATCATTGCGGTCCACTAAGAAAACACATAAAAGGGAACATTTCCCTAAACGAAGTAATCCATAGCAATAATTAATGCTTACAACCCACAAAAAGAAAAGCAAACACTGGAAGGAAACATAACACCACAAACTACTACTACAAGAACAGACCTTGGTAACATGTCATCCCGCTACAACAATCTTCATATCTTATCCTTCCTTTATTACTTACGATGAATAAGGTCTATTCATCTCTTCTATTCTATACCTAATTATGGAATAACTATGCCTCTTCTCACTACATTGCATAAGGAATACAACCTATGAAATCTCCATATTAAGTGGCAATTAAATTTGGGGAAATAACCTTCCAATTCCCCTCTTGCTTCCCCAATTTGAGTCTATCAATATCCTCCATGTGTGCTTATCATCTCGTTACCATCTATTACTATCTTCTCATTATCCCAATCTTTTAATGGTAATCTCGATCCTTGGTATTTCCTTTATCCATAAGCCTCCTATAAGCATATCCTAAAACTTATAGAAGTGTACCTCAATACCCTCTTTATGGCTTACACATATCAACATAACATTCTTAGGCTCTTTTAGTGTCCCACACACTCTATGGGATTTCTTGTTCTATTCTCAAAGTAGTCATAGCTATCTCCTTCATAGTCTTATAAGATTATAAGATTTAAAATGGCTTATATAACCAAGGAAAATATGAGATTGAATTTTTGAGTTAAAATTAAAATGAAGTCAAAAATAAGGAAAACATTAAATGTTGAATTTTGGAATTAAAATTCAAAGCGAAAAGTTAAAGATGGAAATTTAACTTGGATTAAAACTTGAACTTTAGTTAATGATTTGGAAGGGATAAATTAGTAGATTTTAAATGAAGTTGAAATGAGAAATAAAACTTAAAGTGGGTTGAAATTAATTTAAGTTATGTGAATGGAAGTAAATTGAATTAAACTGAAAATAAAATTCAGTTGTATTGGAATTAAATTGAAATTTGAATTAAAAATGGGATTAGGTGATGAAACCCGAGTTATAAATAGAAATTCCATTGAAATGGTAAGTAAAATTAAATATGAATCACATGGGATTTGATCTAGATGAGTATCAAATAAATTGGAAATGAATTTAAGTAAGAAGTTGCAATAAATAAATTGACTTAAGATTTAAAATTTATGGAAAGGTGATTTCGAAGAAAGTGAAAGTTTATTGAATAAAATAGATTGGTAAAGTACCTTAAACTTCGGATGTGATTGGATGGTAAATAGCAAATTTAATTGGATTGAGAACTTTGATTGAACTGGAATTATCTCAAGCTAAGTTAATGTTTGAATTTGAATGAAGATGAATTAAACTGAGATGTAGATGATATTGTAATAAAACTCTCACATGGCTAAAATTCATAATAATGAAATGAGGTTGAATTTAATGTAAGCTGAGTTAAGTGAAATTTGAATTTGAATAAATAAGAGTTCGATAGCTTATAAAAGAATTGAGAAGCATTGAAATAAAAATATATACTTGGCTAAGTAAAAATGTATAAACCCGAATTAAAATAAAATGGGAATGTGGTTAACTGTAAATGAATGGAAGTGTGAAGATAAATTAGAAGTGGGACTTATAAAATTAAGGTGGAATAAATAAGTCAAATAGAATTGTTTGAATTTGGGAATAGAAATCCGAACCTGAATTACAAAATAGAATTGAACTAAAGAAATTTAAATGAAGAGATTTTTGAAGCTAAAAAAATAAAGTATTGAATTATAAATTAGGAGTAAACTAATTTGGGATAAATTAGTAACTTGAATATGTGGATAAGCTTTGAATTGGTTAAATAAAAGTTGAATGGTAAATTAATAAAATTGGATTGTGAATTAAAGTGAATGGGAGGAATAGGCCTTGAGTTATAAATATAAAATTCAACTTGGAATGGTTAGCAAATAAAATGAAATTAGATTAAATATAAATGGTTAGAAGTGCAAACAAAATCCAATTGTGTATGAATAAAGTGAAAATGGTCTTGTAATAAGTTAAATAAGTTCGAGAATGAATCGAACATGGGAATTGAATTTTTTAAATGAAATAATTAATTGAGCTAAGAAGTAAATGAACGAGATTTAAATAAAATCAAATTAATTTGGAAAAGAATTTATGGGCAAATGAAATAAACTTAAGTTATGAAAATTAATTAATTTGAAGTAAATTAACTGAAGTCTAAAATTCAATGAAGCATGACTTATATAAATTTGGGACATGATTGTTAAATTTTAAGCATTGAAGTTGTCGAGCTTAATAAAAATGGTTTTGAATAAAATCAAAGCAAAGATATGGTTTAAAAATAAATTAGAATGTAATGAAATTTCATATAACTTGAGTTGGAATCAATTTTAAAACAGTTATAAAACTAAAGAAATTGTTTGTTTGAACGAGTATTGTCGAATTTACATAGAAATAATTGTAGTTGTCGTAAACAAGATTAAATAAAGTTCTATGGAATAATAGAAGTAAGTAAACTTGATTTTTGAATAAATTGCCATGAATACAAAATAGTTCGGATTAAGAATGAATTGAATAAAAGAATGATGTGAAAATCATTCCGAATTGGATAGGATGACATTAATCAAGTAAAAGCGACTGAATTAGTCTGGAAACCTTATTACTTGTTTGTAAAAGTTGATTCGCGTATAATTGTTTATAAAATATGGTTTTGAATTGATAAGAAGCATAAATTGATTTTTGAAATCAATTAAATTGAAAATGGGTTTGTTTGGACATAATTATGAATTGAAGATAAGTAAATGAGTTGTAACTCACTTAAAGCTGAATGCAAATGGTATATAATCGATTAGAAACAAATTGAACTAAAGTTAGAAACCGTACCAATTGCATACGTAAGTCATTTGGAATGCATTACTTATGTTATTGACTGTTGTGGTTGTTTGAATGAGTAAAATGTTATAGATTTCATAAGTTTGTTGCTTATATGTTTAAATTGAGTAAGTACAGGCACCAGAAGACTGTATAACGGGATTTTAGGCACGCAAATGCTTAAATAAATATGCTGCTTGCTTAAAATGCTAAATAAGGTACGCCTACGAAATACAAACTAGGAAATATGAACTATTTTTGATTTTTCGACCGTGTGGGTCGATGTATATATATTTATATCTATTGTCAAATTGCAAAAGCTCCTCCGTACAAAGGGGACTCTACCAAAAAAATTCGAAAATTTTGGGAGCTAGAAATTTTTTGAAATTTTTGTTAACGACGAACGTTTTCAAATTGGAAATTGAAATAAACTAGTGAATGAAACTAATTTAAAATAATGACATGAATTTGTTATAAATGAAAAATAGAATTTAAATATTCAAAATTAAAGATAAATTGAATTCATATGGAAATGGAAGAATCAATTTGAATAGGAATAGATATAAACTAAAGTGGTAAGATGAAAATAAATATAAGAAACACATAAAATGCTTATACTAACTTAAGTAAGGAATGATGCATTCTCAATTGGGAATTGATATTTCAAATATAATCTAAAATAATATTTGAATGAATAGATATTGACATTTTTATGAAAGACGATAAATTGTTTTTGAATATTGTGATTGGACATATTGCGGTATAAGATATGCAGGTAATATAAAGGTAAAGAGAATTGATTTTGATTTCAGAAGATAAATTTGAAATGCTCAACAAAAAGGTATGTATTTAAATTTCTATATGAAAATTGATTGGGATTTTGATCAAGCCACTTGGCTTTTTGTTTTCTTTTGAGGTTTTGGGAGGCCGTAGAGCCATTTTGTAGTTGTACCGAGCTAGCCGCGCAAAGGAGGCGCTGGCAAAAATTTTCTGGAATTTAGGGAGTTAGAAAAATTTTGAGAAAATTTTGATAATTCAAAATTTGGTTTTAAATTGAAACTTGAATGGTTAAACAAATAGTATAGTTTGAAACTAGGGAAAAATTTGAAAAGTTAATAAGAAGGGTAATGCGCCTTTTATTAAAAAGATAATTGGTAGGATGTTGAATTGTTGATTTTGGAAAAAAGTAACGGAATTGGACCATTCTTCCTAACTAGTAATTTCGGGGACGAAATTCTTTTAAGGGGAGAGGAATGTAACGACCCGGATTTTTTACGGCTAATTTGCAATATTTAAATTGGATTTAAATATTTAATTTGAACTTTAATTTGATTTTAATATGAAAAGTTTGGTTTTATATGATAGAAAGGATTCAGAATTTAAAAATAACGACCTGTTGAATTAATTAATTATTAAAATAGTAATCGAATATCGGGTAAAATGCTAAATCGGGGGTAGTGAGCTTGTTTAAAATATTTTAAAGGCTTACAGAATTTATATTAATAATATTGAAAATAATAGATATTGAATTTAACATTGGTTTGTCCGATTTTAAAATTTCATCGTTTAAATTAATATTTAAAAATAGCCTTTCGAGGCACAGTCTCGGAATTCGACGAAACCAGTTCCGTTGGATCCATAATATTGAATTATTATCGGATTTCAAATTTCGTAATTTTCGGAGCTACCATGTGATCGTACGATAAGCAAACGCACTGAAATTTAATTGAAATTCGAGAAGATTTAAATATAAAGTTTAAAATAAAATAATTAACCTAGCTTCCTCAACACACTTTCGTCCCATCAGAACACTATTGTTCGTCTTCTCCTATACGCTTTCTTTTTAAAAAAAAACATGATACTTTCTGTTTCTTGCTTCGATCAGAAAACTAAAATTAATGGCTGCCTTTCCTTTCTTTTTATCGCGGAACCAAACCCCTCATATTCGTTTTTTTCGAAACCCTCCTCGTTTCACTTTTTCTTCCTGATACCGATTCACGGCTTTCATTAAAAAATAATAATAAATAAAACCTAGCTTGAAATCGAAATCGAATGGGGGGAGAGCACGCGAATCAATTCGCGTTCGTGCTTTAGGCCATGTCGCGATTTTGTGGAGTTTGCGCGACAATTGGAGAAGCGTCACGGTGATGGCTTGGTTCGAGCTTTCGGCGGCGGTGCTAGCAAGTTAGGGCTTGGAGGTGATGTCGAGTTCGACGTTGGGAAGATCGATGAGACGCGAGGCCGTAGGCATGGGTAGACCGCGTCGATACCGTGGGTGATGCGGTGGCAATGGAGGCCGTAGGCATGG
The DNA here is from genome assembly GCA_030765085.1 of Allium cepa. Lineage (NCBI taxonomy): Eukaryota > Viridiplantae > Streptophyta > Magnoliopsida > Asparagales > Amaryllidaceae > Allium > Allium cepa. Next base: position 766,399,923 of record CM060935.1, read on the forward strand.
AAGGTCGCGCGGTGGTTCTGGGCTCGGGTTTTTTTTCTTCGAGCGGTGAGGTATATCTGTAATTTTCTATTTAATTTAATAAGTATATACGCATAGATTAGAAATATATATATTTTACAGTAAAAGATATATGTTGGTAATTTCTAAGTTTAATACATCCATGTATATTCATATGTAGATTAGGAAGATCTTAACAGTAAGATAAATCTTAAAAAAATATTTTTTTTACAGCAAAGTAATTTGTTCTGTTAAGCGGTTTGATTAAAAATTAAGTTATTCTTGTTTTAACTTTAATATTTATAGGTAAAACAGAAATTTATTATAGATTTTGAGAAACAAATATAAGAATTTATATAAAATAGATTTTATGAAATCTATATAGAATTTTTATAAGTATATAGGTAGTTCAAGGAAAAATAAATATACGTCTTTACATTTTTAATGTTACTAGTTTACTTGAAAATAATGAATTACGGTAATTAACTCGTTTAGTTAACTTATTTAATTATTTTAGTCACTAAAAGACACTACAACAAACTGGAGTTTCCGTAGCGTTTAAAAAACGCTGTTATAGTTTACCATAGCGTTTTAGAGAACGCGATGGAACGACATGCTATAGTATACCATCAACTTGTAATAACAAAAATAAAACGCTATAAAAAAGCCTATTTTCAAAGCGTTTTTAAAACGCTATCAAATTAAACGCTATAACAGACCATCGACTTGTAACAGCAAAAAAAAAGCGCTATCAATAACCATATTCCCATAGCGTTTTAAATTTTATGATAGCGATTACTTTTCTGTTGCATTTTCATTTGGATAGCGTTTTAAAAACGCTATAAAATGCGATATCATTTTAACAGCTTTTGTCAATGTTGTTAACTTTCATAAGCATCAATTAATTACATAATATATAAATATTACAAAAATTCACATATATGATATCCTTTTACACATTTTTCATTCTATACCTAAATATAATAGTTTTTCAATATATTATATCAGACGAAACAAAATATATAAATTAAAGCGCATGATATTTCATACATATTATTTCATATATTCATACATAATATTTCATACATATTACATATTTGCAAGAACCGCCTGACAAACAACTTCCTAACAAGAAGGTTTCATGTTTGTCTCCTGATAAATGATGATGCAATAACAACTCACCTAGCAAAGTGATACACTGCAGCTTGTGATATTCCACTCCTTATCAATCCAAAACTAGTTATCAATAAGCTTCATCAATTCCTACATGCCAAAAAATATAGAGGTTGATATGTTTTAACTTGAAATTTTGCTAAATCTATGCATTTACAAACATTTACATAAATAAATATAATGAACATATTTACAGATATAAATGTAGTGAACACATTTACAAATAAACTTAATCTATGCATTTACATATACAAATAGCATTCAGGTAAACTGAACCACCATTCAACCAAATTAGAGCTATCATGCTGTCAATCATAACCAAAGCATGTTTGCCATTCTTTATAGGTATAGATAGAAATTTATAATTGTATAATAATATATAATTAATCAAATTAGCCCACTACTATGTATAATAGAAACCTGTGCATTTGTCCCCGTGTCAGGTGCAGGAACATTAGTATGAATCCCAATATGATCATATGAATCTTTTGCATAAAAAATCTAGCAAGAGACACTATAAGAACCTTTAATAATCCTAATAAGAAAATCATTTTTCATGGTCATCCACTCTTACAAATATTTACAATTCTGTAAACGATTTTTACCATAATCCTATAAAGCTTCTCTTTAAGCACTATTATCATTTCTGCGATTACGTTTCCTATACTGCTGCAAATGGTTCACACCTGCGAATTTCATGTGCATCACAACGATATTAAATCCTAAGACAATAGAAATAGTTTAGCCATTGCCAAATAATATTATCCATGTAAATAAATTTAGTAATAAAATTCAGAAAGTGCATGTGATTATCTTATTTATATATACAAGCATAAATGAGAAAATCAAAGGATACAAACGAGAAGAATATTGCTGGTCTTAAAGTAAATAATGAGTATATAGCATGTTGAAGTGAAAAAATTTAAGTATATGTGTACCATAAAGTAACGTAAACCTTATATGTATGAAGATAATTAGTCAATTTTAGTTATGTTGACACATTAGATTAAAAAACTAAACATCCATACTAAATTACATTTGCTTTAACAATTTAAAGAAGTATAGAAACCACAACACTTCCACACAAAAAATGAAAATATTAACCAACGATTAGAAAAAATAAAATCAAGAGAACTACGATAGCCATGTAGTCATATACGTATGATAAATCCATGACAATGAATAAAATTACCCGAGACTCCATAAACAAGTGTTCAACAGTGCCCGCGCGTCTCCACTTAATCCCCTTGAACGTGCACTGGTAAAAAAATTTATAGCATGTGCCTGTAGATTTATAATCATTATTGTAAGTCTCTGTTATTAGGTAGGAAATTAAACTGAAAGAGCAAAAGTAAAGAGGACACAAATGAGTAAACCAACCATTAACGATATAGTTGAGTTAGCTCCAGCTTTTGCCTGCAGCCAATTGTAGTAATCTTCATAATGAAACATAGTCATTCACCATTGCTTCTAAGAAAACAGTTCATGTGTTTTGTATGAAATTGTAATCCGATTTTCTTTATAAATGAACTGTGAAATCAACAAGGGTGAATTATATGTGATTTTGTCAAGTTCAAACAGTAATATATTGGCATGTATAGTTCTATGTATCAGCATATTGCTCCACATAAATATGATGCTTGTGGTAAGAAATGTGCATAAATACATAGTCAAATAACCAACGTTTTGTAGTAATTTGCTCCTCTATTGCTGAAGTTGGCTTGATGGTTGTGTTTTACTTTGGTATTGTTTTTCATAACCACCGAAGAATAGCAAATTACCATGCAAAGCCAGAACAGGATATAATGATGAACAATACTAAGATATGATTTTAGCATAAATTGTACCGTGCAATATAAAAATCTTTCTTACCTTTCCAGATTATCTTCACATCTTTCCCATGGCTTATTGCAAATTCTTTCTCATCTTCCCATGGCTTTACAAATTCTTTCTCATCAACGACAAAACTACAAAGAACCACAGCAAGACACTGAAAATGTAAAATGAAGATCTATAAAATAAATAATTGATTAACTATGTTATATCCTTAGATAAAAAGAAGCTCACACCCAGATATAATATGGTTATCTCCAATAGGTTTGAATTCAAATTCTTTAATGCTGTCAATTCTTCTAGCCATTTAGATCCTACAAAGTCCATTTCCAGCAGCTGTATAAAAAGTAGAAAATGGTTTTTATGACCGGAATTCTTATTTGATGATATGCAAATAGCAAAATTTTCATATTGAACCTCCGAGTGTAGCAACAGGAACCAAAGTTCTTACCTTGGGAGCTACAACACCAAATCCTACAGCAATAGCCGATACTGCTAACCAGCAAGAAGATTTATTAAATCAATCGTCATCGCAACTGCATAAAATAAAGATAAATGGCTGTAGTACATGTGCATGCATCTTAAAAAAATTCTCTTATAGAAAGAAACAGTACCATGTTGATTCAAAATCACAGATAAGTGTGCCTCTTATTAATGGCCAATATTAATGTGGAATTCCATATATTTGATGAATTTTGGACTAATGAAGAGCGAGCCAACGCTAAACGCCTGTTGCATATTTTTCGATGGATGATAAAGTTGATGAGATTAAGATAGTCATTTTTATTTAACATTCTTGAACTAGGTTTACATTTGGTAATAGATTTCTCATATCTTTATGCGCCAGTTGTTCATTTGGAAATTTCCTAAACAAATAATATGATGAGATAATGAGCTACAATTAAAAAATGGAATGTCTCAAATTTCAGTTTAGCAATGCAATTGAATGGGTTTTATATTTCCCCAAACACAGAAAACAGGAAAAAAAATCATTTTAATTTTATATATTAAATCCATTTTCTAAATTGATCTCTTCTCCTTTACATTTTGAATTACATGTTGAAAATACAAAACTCAAATCAAATGGACCCTTATTCTCTGATTTTGTTTCTCCCCTCAGGAGCATCCATGTTGTATTTATTGTTTCCAAACTTGATTATATGCAAAAATGATAGCATCAAAATGCATTATTAAAAAGGTGAATCTCTTTCTCCTCTTGTTTATTTAAACCAACTTTCAAAAATAATAAAATAAACTAGTTTCAATACCAAAATATTGATAAAAGAAACTTGTACTGTCACTTTTGAACTCCCATAGAGATGAATATGGTGATGTCATTTGGCTTTTATTTCTCCATGCCAATGCTTTGGATATAAAGCAGGAGAAGAATTAATGGACACCCAAAATGATAGGAACAATAAAATGCATGAGTTGATTAGAGACAAAAGGAGCTTTAATTACTAATATTTCCTACCATCATATACGCAGTTCCTCAAGGCAATGAAGCCGAAGATAATGAAGCTAAAGTACTATGAGAAAGTATAATGAGAAATGATATAATTCTAAAAATATTCCTCATTCCACCTATCCCTTATTATTGCTCACATTTGTTTGGATAAAAACTCAGATTATTATAATTGACTAATATTATATACATCAGAAAAAATGTGTTGTTTAATATAATTTTTCCTAGCTTTATTATTTGATCTACCCAAGATAAGCAAATGCAAGATTTGTAAATGATCGCCTAGGCTTTTGCTTAAAAGGCTAGAAGAGGAGAAAGGGATAAACAAACAGGAGAAACAAAATTACTTAGAAAATGATTAACGTCGATAACATGACGAGGAAGCTTTTACGATAACATATATACATAATTAAAGATATAATTATTGACACTGCTATGATTTTTTAAATGTCTTAAACTTCTAGCATTTAAGATTTTAACTTACGAACAAAATTAAATTATATTTAAAATTCAAGCAAACTTACAAATGAATAAGATCCCTAGCATACCTTTACGAAAAACTTTCTCATGTCCATGCCGATTCAGTGCTTCGGTCACGCCCTTCTATTTAGCTGGCCATATTTCATGCTTGCTTTAGTCATGCGTGATTCAGTATATCATTCCACACTTGCCCAAAAAATGCTCTCATCATGCTACTGCTCACAATAGGCCGCTAGGCTGTCTTCATATCTTGTTATGCCTCTCCGTTGCCGGTTTTTCTCGCCCACTTCAGCAGCAGTTCCAATCTCTATGTCTACTGGCATTGCGTCTCTGCTCTCTATGTTGAACCTGATCTACTTAGGTCTCATGCAGCAAGAGAATCTTAACGATTCCTATTGTATTCGTGCTTGTTTCATTCTTTTTCATGTCCTGATAGCTCTATTAATGTTCATGTTCTGCCCGCATGTCTTCACTGTCTGTTTCATTCAGCCATCATCTACAGGCTACAGTTCCACTACAAAGTTCTGTCACTATAAAAGTCTTGGTTAAAAGGAAAAAACCCGAGGAACAAAAGGTGGCATACTAAAAAGTCGACCAAGATCACACAAATCTGCATGAGCTCTAATTGTTAAATATGAGATCGATCACATAGTATGTGACAATATTTTCCCAATGCATAATGATCTGAAATATAACACAGACTGTCGATTTTTCAAGGGAAGTATAATATTTTCTAAAAGAACTTAAAATAAAAGGACATAATCCCCATGTGTTTCCACATTAGCACAATAATATATCCTATTCAAATTCCCTATTACGGTATCCATTTTTTCATCATTGACTATGGCCATTGTATTAGGATTCTTTGTATTTTCGCTTTCCTGACACGGCTACTGGGTTATATATTTTCTCAAAAGAGAACATCTCTGTAGCGATCCTGACTTGACCTTCGAAAATCGACACCGAATACGTTACCTATATTCGAATGCCGCAAATTCAAATGTCGAATCCGGCCCACCGGAGCTTATAACAACATTAAGTAAATAACACAGCGGAATAAAAAGAATAATACATTGATATATAGCTTTAACACAATATCTGATACAACAGATGATCCAATAGATATCAATATACATCAGAGATATGATACAATAAATAGCAGCGGAAAAGAAAATAGATGACAACATCTAGCAGCGGAACAATATAACTCTAAGATAGTCTTCAAAAGAGAACTCCGAGAACTGCAACTCCATCTCCAAGAATCAATCCAGCAATAGCTCGAACTCCCAATAACGATGCACCAAGCTGAGCAAGACTGGTGTGATCCAAAGACTGAACTAACTCCAGATAATTCACTGAACCTAACTATCTGTAAAACCCAACTCTAGACTGCTCGTGTAGAAAATAATGAGCACCCAGAGTTTAGGAAAAAAAACAATAAACTCCGGATCAGTCGTGGGACTGGTGTGAGCAACAAAAACAGTTTATCCTTTAAAACATTCAACAAAAGATTTTCAAAGTCAATTCGCAATGCTTTTTAAAAATGAGACTACCATAAGACCTCCCGCCACACACACAATGCAAACGCAGACTTGGAGGAGATTTCTTCTTATGTTAGTCAAAGATGCTTGATACGCATTAAAAAGAAACGTTTGATATTATTGCTAGTGCATAGTGTAGAAAAAAATTCATTTCGAAAGTAGAATATAAATCTTAGCCAGCATAGGTACCATTATATTATGCCTCCTATAGCTACCTCCTGAGGAAGCAGGTTCTACAACTAAAACCGTACAAGATCGTATTGTTTCTTTGGATTTCCAACGAATGATCATGCCAAGGAACTTCCCATTGCCACATGAGAACGCCTCTGGATGGACGTTCCCGAGAACCAAACCGGATCTCTACCAACACAAGGTCGGGTTACCCCTAACTAGGTAACAACTGACACGAGTATGCCATCCCCCGGTCCTTTGGGACCTTTAACCGAGCGCTCGTCACCATCATCACACAATCATAACAAAGTGTTTTCAACATGAGTAAGTATCTGGGCTCCATACCATGATACCACCCTTTTCCAGAAGGAAATGCACATACCCTAAAGGGAGCTACCCCTCATAACCTTGCTGCATCTTTCCTGTTTTGACCATTCCGGGGTGTGAGGCTCGACGAAGTCTCGTCCACAAAAACATACTTTATACAAAAGCCATGCTTTGGGTCAACAAATGATCATAGAAATGATCACCAGGATAGACGATCAAATAAATGATCCTATCACAAATAATCAACACAATGATCATTTCACAGCAACACTCAGCATGTCACATTACCAAATTGGGAATATATCGCTGATAACATTCAACTACATAACCTCTGAGCTCGTACGTCTCAGAGAAGGGTGTTAAGCTAAGAGAATAAATTCTCCGCCACCAACAGAAATATATTTGAAAGAAATCGGCTTTATATCTCAATTTGTAATGTCAGACATACAATCCATACAAGTCTGTTCCGGGCTCGAACAGAACCGAAGGCACTTACAAAGAAGTCCTTGCAATCCGGATATTCACTAATCACGTTCGGACTTCCCATCACATATGGAGTCTCTATACCGGGGACCATTCGATGCAAAGACATTCGACGAGTTGTCCTTACGTTTTCGAAAATATCCGGTCTTCACCACCGGTCTTCAAATGCTATCCATAACGACATATCACATATTCGGAATGGGATATATGACACAAAGGTCCTCTCCCGGCTAAACCGAATAGTGAGCGCAATATTTACAAGAAATATATGGATATTGGGATTTCAATTAAGTCACAACTTATTACCCAAAACTTTCTTCCAAATGGTTTAAATCAATTACCATTTCAAATCTTTAAACAAAAAGATTTATTTCAAAAAGATCCATTCATAGATTTCCAAAACAATTTCATTTCGATAGGATTAACCCGTTAAATCTTTAAATCAAAGATTTAACTTATAGCTTTCAAATCGTTTCTATAACTTGGAAATCATTTTCTTTTTAAACTAGAAATCTTTTTAACACAAATTGGAAGTTCATTTCTTATGTGAAAGATTCTATTATGAGAAAACAAACAGTTTTCGTTTCAGAAAAATCCAATTAATTTACACGAGTTAAAGTTCTTGAATTATATTCACATTCCTAAATCAGTACTTTTAAAATAGTTTAACCCATATATAACTGGTATAACATCTTTAATCCCTAGTTTCAAATCATAGAATTCAGTTTCACATTTTGAATTTAAATTCAAAACAAATTATTCAACTTCATATTTTATCGAGTTATTCAAAATAAATTTCATCTATGAAATTCCGTTTCAAAAGCTTTTCACTTAAACCCAATCCATTTCCAGAACATTTGAATTCAAATATTCAAATTCAAAACTATTTTCAAAAATCTGTGACTTAATCGATTTCCTCGTGAAATCCATATTGGTGTGTGTATAAGTGTAGTCCAGGGGTTTAACACAATAGTGCAACATCATTTCAATTATCACAGATCAGAACATAGAAATATAGTTGATAAGCGATATAAACTATAACGCTTATCGTCTATTCACAGATAGTATACAGATGTATCATCAATAAATGAATAAAATTATACATAGCACAATTCACAGATCAAAATATCACAAATCAGATAGGATAACCAATTCAAGGCATTTCATACAATATAAACATTCATAAGTAATGCCAAGCATTTAGTAATTATTTATAAGCAGGATAAATTAATCGTTTAATCCTGATTAATTCAATTCATTTCCAATTTAATCAATTACTTGTGAATTAATTATCAAATCTTGATTATTTAATTAATTACAAATCATTTGATATTAATTTATTTATCAGATACTTTAGTTAATCAAAATATCTAAAATTTATTACAATAAATGATTAATCCTTAATTACTTTCATTAAGTAATTATATTTAACAATTTATAATTGATTTTCTAAATTAATTAATCCATTTAATTATTAATTATTTATCACTTTAATCAATACTTGAAAATCTTTAGTAATTATCTTTATTAACTTTCTTTGATTACCTTCTTAAGAAAATTTCTTAGATTAAATCTTTAAATCTTTTCAAATTAATTAATCTAAATTACTTGTTTATAAATTAAATAAATCATTCTTTAATTACCTTCTTAATTCAATCATTTTAATTACCTTCTTTATCTCTAAGATAATTAATTTCCTTATTAATGACTTCATCGATATTTTAAGTGTAAAACATTTCAAATTTGAATTTAGACTCAAATTTCATTTTGAATTTATGATTCAAAATGCTTACATATCTAAATATTAACCAAATTTAAATATCCACTTATAATCTTAAAATAAATGTAAAGAACATTTATTATTAATATACGAACTTATGTAAGCCTTTAACCCAATTTACTTAATTTTATAAAAAAAATTAAGCCTTTAAAAATACACCACTATTTAACTTACATATTCAAATTATCAAATATCAAGTTTAGTTATTGGTTTGAAAACAAAATTACTTTTAAAAAGCTATTTGATTTATACTTGTTTTAAAACACATATGATTTGAAAACTGGTTCAAATTCCATATTTTAAACTTGAAGCCATATTTAAGTCTTGTTTTCAGATTTTAATTTAAATTCTAAAAATCAGATTTAAAATCTGAAAATCCACCTTGTAAATATTTACAAATTTGATTTAAAAATCAAATTTCTGTTTAAAATTTTTAAATTCAAAGTTTATTTGAAACTAAACTTAAAACTGGATTTAAACTTGCTTTAAAAACTTTTGCTTCCCATTTAAACTGGCTTTTAAATTTTATTTTAAAATAAAAAAAAACTATTGTAACAGGTTTCTGAAAACCTGTAGACAAGGGTAAAACACCCTGTAACATACTAGACTCGAGCCAACCCTCCAATCTCCCCGAGTCAAACACCCAAAAACATCAAGCAAAACCCGGAACCACTCGAGTAAAACTCGAGATCGATTCTTCTTGCACAGGACAAAGTTCATCAGAACTTTGAAATGCACGGTGCACATGCACCGTGGTTCTGGCCATCTCCGGCCACCCACCAGCGCTTCAATACTTCGCCTACCAACCTCATACGTGACTATGATCACCCAAACCCATCACGACAACACGAATCAAAATCGAGTTAAATTTCCAAACCTGGAAACACGCTAACTTCAACACCCCCAAACCTGTCAACATCGCCTCGTCCACGCCGTGCCGACCATCTACGACGACACAACTCCGTATACGACTTCGTCAATGACCCAACTACCATCTCCTAGAAACACGCGCAACTCAATCGCTTGTGGACAACGAATGAGATTAAACGCAAAAGCACGACAAAATTAGGTTTCCAAAAATAAATTTCTTGCTGCCGTCACCACAGTGGCTGTGGCCACCTCCGACCAATTTTCCCATCACCACCATAGCCTCCTCTATCACCACGATAAAACCCGACCTCCCCCATCGACGTGTTTGCCAGAAAATCTCAAAAGTTCAATTTCTGGTTAAACCAGAAATGTATCCAAATCTCTTCACTAAAAATTGCCATTTTAGTTTTAAAAATCAAATTTTGGTATTAGCATTTGATACTTATACTTGAATCAAAGAATCTTGACATTTTATTTTTGGCTTAATTTAAGTTTACTGTGTTGTTTTGTTATATCCTGAGACAAATGCAATTTTGTTTGTAACTTAAACAAATTCTTAACTAAATCTGATGACATAACAAATATATTTGGTTAGTCACTTAAATCATAACATAGATTGGATTATTAGCAAATGTTTTTTTTAATCTTTTGAACCTAGAACTAAAGCCAAAGACCAGAAATTCAAACACACAGCATTTTACACACCAACATATCTGTATATACACAGAGTTTTAAAATATATTCACAAGCATATCATACTTCAAAGATAAGCAGGCAACCTAATTGTATACTTAACAATTTAAAATGGTGATGTTACTCACTTTTTTTTTCCAGAAAAAGAACAGAGCTTCATTTTGTTTGAAACAGGCTTGAAGTTGCAAACTGAATCCTTCTTTGCTTGTTTGGATTTGTATTATTGTTTTAAGGTTGAACTTGTTTAAGTTTGAAATGATGTTCATTTAGATTTTACTCAGTGATGATGCTGAACTAAAATGAGAAGAAGTTGATAAATAGGAGGGAAGTTTACTGGTGATATATAAAAGAAAGTGTACAGGTGAATAAATGTAAACAAGTTGCAGGTGATAAAATATTGTTTATACAGTGTTATATCTTTGTTTATTCAATAAGCATGGCTGAATTGTATTGGAGGCATGTTGCATTAATCACTTAGTACCTTATTTCTGAGCGGAGATATAAGCTTTAAAGGTTGATGTACTTTGCTTTATTGCTTAGGTAAAATATATACTTTGTGATGTTTCATCCTTTTCTTATTTTCCTTTTACTTGTTCTTGCCTGGTTACTCTTTATATACAAATATATGTGTCTTAGGTTGAGTTTGTTTTGGTGTTGTTTTGCATTGTTGCCTCGGCTGATATGATCTTGCTTTGTACATTTTTTTCTTTTCGTATTGTACACTTGAATATATATCTTATATTTACTTTGTTTCCTATTACAAGTGTTCATACTTATATATTTACAAAGTTTATTTTATTTAAAACATTTTTGAAAGACTTCATTTCTGAATTTTATAAATCATAGTTTCTTTCAAAACACATATCTATTATTTATAAATAAATTTAAAACGACAATTTCTATTTAAAATAAGAATTCATTTGTAAGGACATTTTATTATAAATATTGTTTAAGAATAACTCCTTATTTAATATAAAAATAATTTTATAAAAGAAACCATTTCTTTATTAATAAATAACATAATTTATTTGAACATTGGAAAAACTCAAATCAATTTATCATTTAATTTCACAATTTTACATCAAAAATTAGTTTAATTATCAATTTAAATTCATAAAAATCTGGGGTTGTTACAATCTCCATCTACGTAATCACATCACCCTTATGTTTATGAGTCTAGATCGCTCTACATTGCTACAAAATGCAAAGAAATACTAGATTCGATACCTTTGCAGTGTCTATAAAGTCACTAACCCTTCCACTTTTTATCAGACGTGCATCCTTTGCATCGAAATTACAATAGCAGTTACCACAAACTTAAGAATAATTATGGTTTCATCAGATGGTGCATGGAAAGGAGATAACCCATTCAATTATGCACTTCCTTTATTTATTATTCAGATTGTAGCAGTGATCTCGCTAAGTCGTACTCTTGTATTTCTCCTCAAGCCTTTTGGACAGCCGAAAGTTGTAGCTGAAATTTTGGTAAGCAATGAGAGTTAGATGTAATGCTAAAGTTGTGTGCATGTTCTGAAAGTAATTTAAAAGAGTTCTGAAACTTACGTAAGACTGTAAGAGGTCATTCATAATGTTACTTCTCTGCGTATGCACGAACATTGGATCTGTTGCAGGTCCCCCATCACAGTGTGGGCGCACTTCAATCCTTAAAGTAGATAGAATGTCGAGTTAAAGATCAACCAGATGTAACATGAATACACATCAACAAATGAAATATAAAACAAACAATTTTTTGTTCCACTAGATAGAGGAAGAAAATTTTTTCTCCAACTTTCTTTATGTGTTCATCTTTTTGCATCAGATGCATTTTCATTTTCTGACCGATTCTTTCTTTTATTGTCACAAAATATTGATTATAGAAAAAGTGGATACATGATGGTCAATACCTCTAACTAGAGAGAATATTTTCTCAATACGAATGCAATGCAAGTAATTTTTTACCTTGAAAGATGTCAAAGGCATGGCCAAAAACACAAATGAGTAATGCAAACTCGAAAACTTGCTGCAACTTAATTTCTGCTTGATAAACTTGTACAATCAATGAAATAGCTGGCAAATGCTTTTACTGCTTTATTTTATAAGTTACCTATTGCTAACATATTTTGTTGTATACAGGGTGGAATTATACTCGGTCCTGCCCTAGGGAGATGGAAAATGTACTTGGAAACTATCTTCCCTACATGGAGCTCTCCCATCCTTGAGACAGTTTCAAGCATCGGTCTCCTCTTCTTCCTCTTTTTAGTGGGTCTTGAGCTCGACATAAATTCCATTCGACGTAGCAGCCGCAAAGCCTTTGGAATTGCTTTAGCAGGAATTTTCCTCTCATTTCTTTTCGGTATAGGAATTGTATTCCTTCTAAGGAAAATAGTTTTCGGTTTTCAAGATGTTGGATTCTACCCATTTCTTGTATTCATTGGTGTTTCGCTCTCCATAACTGCTTTCCCAGTTCTTGCACGAATTCTCGCCAAGCTTAAGTTGTTGACCACTACTTTGGGAGAGACTGCAATGGCAGCAGCTGCATTCAATGATGTTGCTGCTTTGATGTTTTTGGCTCTTGCTGTGGCTTTGGCCAGTGGGGAGCACCACAGCCCTTTTGTGCCTTTATGGATTTTTCTGTCAGGTAGGTGATTTGATAAAGGTATTGTGAAAATAAAATCAACATCTGTTGACAAGGTGCTATAGTGATGAATAAAATTAAGTTTAGCAATTAATAGCCTAACTTGACGAAAACAAAACTTATTTTTGTGATAAGTTTTATTTGAGACCTAAAGTTGAAATACGGCTTTTTTCGAGGACCTATAAGCAAAGTTTGTCCCAAATAAAATACAAAATTGCATCCTCCTCACCACCAATTTCTAGTCACCTGAAATAAAGCAGTGGTGGATAGAATGTATTATCTTGCCTTGATAACAACTGTATTAATGCATCCACGCGAGAGTTGATGTTTGTAGCGTGAAAATAACAAAACTTGTAGAATACACATGCAAGGATAAGAAATGTAAAATAAGCCACAAATAATAGGAGAAATTATAAAGAATTCATTCAGTACCAGATGTAATTTCTAAAAAAAACACTGAAAGAAAATTTATGCAAATTTAACGTGTGATGAAAGAATGAATATATTTTTTATATAACTTTAACGAGGTAAGCAATAACACATCCGTAAATCCTACACAATCAATTCTCCGTATTAATACTAGAGTAAAGACTAGAGAAATACAAACACTAGCATCTTGAAGTAGGAAAAATTGCAAGTGCTACTTGCATGAGTCCATGCATTCAATAAACTACTCAAATTTACAGTTTTCAGCATAATAAATGTACACTTATACGGTACATGAGAAGTTCCAGCACACAAATTACCTTTTCAAAAATATGTACAATAGTAAATCAATATGTGTTTACCCAAGAATGAGAATAAACTCACCAAGCTTCAATGATAATAGCACCTACCTTCTTCTCCACTTCAAAACTACCCAGCTTCACGTCATTGGTCTCCTTTTGGTTGTTCTTCTCTAAAAGAACAAAAAGGAAAAGGTAATTTGTTAGTACCAACAACCAAGGAGAAAATAAAAAAAGGCAAAAGTGAAATTATAGAGTATGTGCTGGCAAAGACAAACCAATAGTACCAGGGAGTAAAGAGATTATGATAGCAAAAAACATGCTAGATTGAAACCATACCAAATATGTAAAGTAAAAAGAAAAGGGTAATTTGTTAGTACGTGCAAGTCTGCAACCAAGGAGAAAAGGGCGAGATAAATTTTTGCCCTTGTTTTTGCAAACATCGGTTGAGAAAGAGAAAGGACGCATAGAGGCCATATGTTGTAAAAGAAGACATAAATTCATGATAGGTTTGTGATTCAATTCGTGCTTCACCGAAGAATGCTTTAACCTGGAATTTAATTTTCGAGATAAATTCATCATTTTTTTTAAGCTTAAGGAGAAAAATGAAGAGGCGAAGTCACGAAAGAGCGAGGGAGGGAACGAAATGAAAAATGAGATTTATCATCCCGCCTTTATTTTAACGATAACCAGCTAGCCCGCCTATCTATATAATATTGCATAGCGTTTGTACGTTAATTTCTTTTTACACGGTTATTTTAAATAACATTCAAGGTACAAATGCTATATTTCAATAATTTCAAGTGCTATAAAAAATGATTTTTCTTGTAGTGAGATTTTTTTATAAAGGAGGATTAGTTTAAAATTTAATTATTTGTTAAAATAAATCATTGGTAAAAATAAATTATTATAGTTAAAGAATAAATTTATTAAACGACAAATAATTATTCAATTGGTCCACATATTAATAAAATTCATACAATTGTTATTCAAAGTCAAAAGTATGGAAAACAAGTCGAGATTGGAAAAGATTGCAACTTAAAAGCAAGGTAAGATTTTCTCACTCATTTGGATGCCCTAGATTAAATTTAAAAGTTAAATTTAAATCATTGGTTGTGTTTGGTTGATAATAATTTATTCACTGAATGATATTATAGACCCATATACCATGATATCTCACTTTGAAGTGGAATTGATATGTTATTGTCTAACATTTGTGGATGCAGGTAAAACAGGTTGAAGGGATCCAACAGGATTCCTCAAAGATATTTATTTATTATATATATATGTTGTCATATGACAGGATGAATGAATTGATATGGAGTTGCATGCGAATTGAATTATATAGTGTTAAATAACATGGAAATTGGAATTTACTAATTTTTAAATGCTATAAATAATTTAATTGAAGGAAGTTAAATGAAACTTAAATTAAAAGAATATTTCTTTAGGATTTGGATTTACTTCTATTGAGAATAAAATAAAATAAAATAAATAATATTTATTACTGTGGTTATACTTAAATTGGTTAAAGTTGAGTTTAGGAAAAATTAAATTGTACTTAAAAGATTCGAAGAAATATTGGAATCAATGAATGGATTTAAAGTAAAACTGAACTTTATTAAGAAATAAAATAAAAGAACTTTATTAAGAAATGAAATGGAATTTTATTAAGGAACAATATGTAATTTTATCGAGAATAAAATTATAAAGATAAATTTTTTGAATAAATTGTTTTTTTATAAATAATGAAAACTCAAGGAAATTATAAATTTATAAACGGAGTTTATAAATGAGATAGAAAGTATCAGCGAATACGTAATGGGATAAGTCATGGCGAGAAATTAATTTGAGTTATGAAAATTGGTTTTGGAAGGAAATAGTTGAATATTTCTGGAAGTAAGAGATGAGGACATGGTCAAGAGGAATTTATGAGTGAATATTAGATTTTCTAAAAATATAAATTTGTTTTAGAGGAATATTTTTAAAAATTACTATACTATATAATTTGTAAAGAACTATTATCTATATTTAGAATATTTCGAAAAAGTTATTTTAGTGCTTAGTATTTATTATAATAAATTATAGTTTACTAGACCAGCTTTGAAAATTTATTAATAACTGGATATGAATTAAATTTTTACCTTAAACCATAATTTGAAATAAAACCATTATTCTTACTTTATAAGTCAAGATGTTTTCAAAAATGTTTTGCAAATCCAATTATAAATCCTCTTGAAGTAAAGCAAGTGTAATTAATTTGAATAAGATCTTTAGGGAAGATTTTATAGAGGCTTATGAGAACTTGAATAAATCCCAAGTTTAAGATTGGTGAATTTCTAGGTGAGATAAAATTCACAAGAAAGGCAGGAATGAAACCTGAAATATTAATAAGCTAAATGGCGTTGGAAAATTTACAAATGAGACTGTAAATAATTTTTAAGGAACGAAATAAGAGATAAAGGAATATTTTCCAAGTTTTGAGAACTATTGAAGTGGGAAAATATTATAAATGGTTGGCAAAGACTTAAATGGTTTCACGAGAAATAGAGTGAATTGAATCTAATTTCAAGGCATTGAAATACGAAGATAATATCTTAAGTAGATATTTGAGGTAAATAATTTGAGGAAATTATTTGATAGTTG
Source organism: Allium cepa (assembly GCA_030765085.1). NCBI lineage: Eukaryota > Viridiplantae > Streptophyta > Magnoliopsida > Asparagales > Amaryllidaceae > Allium > Allium cepa. Next base: position 766,416,742 of record CM060935.1, read on the forward strand.
CTTGTGAATGATTAATTGATAGTTAAATAACTGACTATCAATATTGGACAATGCGCTGATCGTTTCGAAGAGTCCGGGATCGGATTTAATTATCCGAAAACCACTTCGATCCGGTTTGAATGATTACTAATGAAGACCGTGAAGAGTTGAAGATGGTGATTCGGTTTGTCCAGACCCAGGGCAACTTGTATGGATTGAATGCTTTCAGAACATCGTCAGGGGGACGATGAGCATTCTAAGTGGGACTCGTTCTTGAAAAGGTAACGCTTAGCCTCAAGCCTCATCAACCGGGAATGGCTAAAATATGGAAGGTGCAACAAGGGTTCGTGGGTAGCCCCCACTGGAGAGTAAGGTTTCCCCTGTCTAGATGTCCCTTTTTATTTCGGCTTAGTGGGTGGTTGGTCGCACCAATCACGGGGTGATCTTGCTTGGGACTGTCCAGTAAGGGATGGTTCCGGTCTTGTGTTGCAGGGGAGTTAGGGTGGTTCCACGGTACTCTGATCTAGACTAGGTACTGTGACGGGCGGTACCCCGGTAGCCCTGCCATTGTATGGAATCCAATCTCCAATAAGCGCCTGTACGGTTTTGATTGTGCCCAACTATTGCTGAAACGTGAGATGCAAGCATTTCAGCTAGATTCTATTTTACTTTCTATAGACACTATTATAATATCAGACGAATTTAATAAAAATGTTTTGGCTATCATAAGGTATAAACCCGACATGTTTATTTGTGGCGTGGTCTTACGAGATGCTTTTGATTTTCAAAAGATTTTTGAAAATATAATAATCCATTTGAGTGCGATTTCTCACGCTGGTTTTCCAGACTGACTCGGGTGTTGTTTTATATGATGCTCGGGTTAGATCGAGTTAAAAAGGTTCAGGTTATATGCTAGAGCTGAGGAGACGAGCTGGATGACAGAACGTATTTCCGTATTTGTCTATTATTTCCGCTGCGAATGATTATATAGTAGTTGTCTCTGTATGGATGTTTGATGTACTCCGATGATGGTATGTATGTATATATATGTATAACAGTACAGATTTCTTGTATTTAAAAATGTATTCTATATATTATATTTTGTTCCGCTACGATGTGAGATTCTGATGTTGTTTTTATTTCTTCTTCTTCCACCTCTTTCTTCTTTTTCCCAAAGACTTGTACATTTGTGCCACTTTGGACAGAACTGTTGTGGAATTTTGTTAGTTCAAAGGGGTATGGATTTGTGGGCCTTTACAAGGAGAGTACGAGTTCGTATCCATTGAGAGCAACGTTCTTCGTATCCATCCTTCCTCATACTACCTCGTATTCATGAGAGCTCGCCATTTCGTATTGATCCACCTACCCACCTATTTTCGTATCGATCGACCAATGATCGATGTGAAGTGCGCATGAAGGATCGATAGGAAGTGCACATGAAGGATCGATGCGAGGTACACGTAAAGCATCGAAACGAACGTCGTCACTTTTATCGATACGAAGCTAACCAAGAGTATCGATATGAAAGTGTTGCTTGGACCGATACGAAAAATGGCTCTAGGTCGATACGAACGTTGCCTAGATTCAAGGGAGACTCAGTCGACTCGGCATAAAAAGTGGATCGATCCAGAAATCGCGCGCCACGTCATCCCCTAAGCACGTGCCCAGTATCGATTCCAATGGATCGATTCAAAGTCATCGATTCGAACCAAACAGCCTGCCGAAAACGAAAATTTGCATCGATCATAACTCGAGATCCATAAGTCCAAATTCTATGAAATTTTCACAGGAGCTTACGAACAACCTAAGGAAGGTCCATGTCAAGTTTTGACTCGATTGGATCAAATCTTGATCGATACGAAATTCGTTCGTATCGATCACGGATCGAACCGAAACTTCATGGGATTGATCGCGTAGGCCCACCCACGGCCAGAAGAAGTATCTCGAGATCTAAGCGAGATATCAGCCTCATACGCCTATAAATAGATCCCCAGGGCCGACAGAAGAAGGATCTCTCCAATGCCCAGACTCCGCCGAATTCAACTTTGCACTCCACTGCTACCGTTGTACTCAAATTTCATAATTGCAATTCACTGTAGTCCGCTGTAATCAATTGTAATCATCAAGAGGATATCAATAAAGTCATCAAACTTCATAGTGGACGTAGGAAATATGCTAAACCACTCTAAATTGTTGTGTTTTTGTGCATTTTCCTATTTGTTTTTGGAGCGTTTGTTAGATAATCCACATTTTACATTTCTATTCTTCATTTTTATCTCTTCAAACTCTTCCGAAAAGTGTTATGCCTATTTTTGGTATGAACACTTTGGTGCTTTCACTGAGAAAACACAGTTTTTCTCCTGCTCTTTTGATCTACTACCGATACCGGACTGCATGAATTCAAGAAGAAGATCCAGATCTCAAGTTCAAAATCCTTCCAACCTATTCAAATTTGCATAAAATCTAGGAAAGGACTTTGCTATTTTCTACGGATAGCACAAGGACCGCCTCCACTACTGCAGACCAAGAAGGACGGGATAGACAGAAGCCTGCGGAATTGCCTCCATCCAACCAAAATGCTACCAGACCCTCAGATCCATCAGGCCCGGTTACTAGACAAGAGTCTCAGATGCTGCTTCAAGAATTGACCTAGAGTTAGCAACAACTAACTGAACAGCTATGCACCAACGCTGAGTTGACTAACCAGCTGAATCGCCAAAGGCGTAGAAGATCCATAAGAGATCATGTTTCTCACTCATCCACCGAAAGTTCGGCCTCGTTTGACTATCATCACAGATCTACACGTCCCAGGCTAGACGGGAGTTACACAAAAGCCACCGAACATCAACCTGCTATGACCATTGGACAACTAAGAGTTGGCCCATCGACCAGCTTCCAAACTGGACCCTCTTCCCGAGGAGGTACTGCTCCTCACCGCACCACATACAACCGTGCCACCACCGTCGCTGTTGAACCAGGGGCTGATGCCCGGAACCAACCAGATCTGAACCATCATCAGTGTGGGCGTACTCTTGAACCATACGTCCCTGAAGACTTAGAGCCAAGGAGGCGAGACATGAACCGTAGACAATGTTTGGTCCAGCCTCGCATTGTGGAACCCGACCACACTTTGGCTCAACGTGCGCAGAACGTACAGATGTCGGATATGATTTGTCAGATGATCCGTGAGAGTCAGGGTCTTACTAATGACGACTGGGGAATCTCCCGGAGTCATACCCCTTTCACAGATGAAATACTTTATGCTGAACACCCTCGGTGATTCAGAATGCTGGATCTACCAATTTATGAAGGCAATTCTGATCCCAATCAACATATCTTGAAGTATGAATGATTGATGAGTGCTGCGAGAGCTGATGATGCAGTGAAATGCCAAAGCTTCCCGATCTCCCTTGGGGGCATCGCTACTATGTGGTTCACTCGATTACCACCTAGATCCATTTCTTGCTTTGACCAGTTGGCCACCAAGTTTGTAGAACAATTCCGCAAGCATGTTGCAAGGCCTAAAGATGTCAATACTCTATTCAGCGTCACCCAAGCTTATGAAGAGACACTTAGACGCTGTTTAGAGAGGTTTCATGCTGCGTGTGTAGAGATAAGCAATCCCAATGACAACTCTATCTTGATGGCATTGACCAAGGAGATTGATCTTGATTTCGAGTTTGGAAACTAGTTAGTTGGGAATCCTCCCGCGTCATTGGACCGTTTCTACTCCAAGGCAGCCCAATTCTTGAGGAGGGAGGGCGCGAAACAGTCTAGGAAGAAGGATGACGTGGGACCTAGTGTGGAAGGGATCCAAAGTAATGTTGCAGTCATGCAGTCTGGGGAGAGTTCCGGAAAGGTTAAGTTGAACATTCAAAGCAAACAAACTCAGCAGAAGGATGATGGAAATCAAAACAAAAGGCGAGATCAAAACCGTGGTCAACGACGTAGAGTTCCAATGTTCGATAATTACACTCCACTGAATACGTCGCTAGAAAACACATATCTGCAAACCTACAGTACTATGCAGTACAAGAAGCCTGCTCCGAAGCCATCATCGGAGAGGCAAACCTAGATAGAAAAATTTTGTAGGCTTCATGAGAGTTATGGCCACAATACAAATGAGTGTCGTCATTTGCAGGATCTCATCGAGAAGTTGATTAGAGAATGGAAGTTGGATCAGTTCGTGCAGGCACCGCAGTCAGGAGGTGCGGGCCCATCGACTCAAAATCATGTATCAAACCAGGAAAGACAGGAGGAACCCGCTCGTATCGGTGGGAGGTTGGTTATAAATACAATAAATGGTGGTCCTCATCCAGCAGACCGAAGCTGGAGAGAAATGGAGTCGTATGCCATCTCTATCAGGCATGCGGACTTTGAATGTTGTAGTAGTTGTGATGATGGGGCTCCGGCCAAGCAATAGAAGACGATGACCGATGACATCGCGTTCTGAAAGAGAGACGCTGATAAGGTCGAAGCCCCCACTATCAATCCACTTGTCATATCTGCTCAAGTAGTTTATGCTTGGATGAAGAGGATCTTGGTTGTGGAAGCTCCGTGAATATTTTAGTCAAGCGAGCTTATGATTTGATGAAGATGGAAGCCAAAGATTTGAAACCCTATCAGTCCTGAATCCACAGCTTTAATGGAAGTGCTACAATACCCACTGGAGTAGTGGAGCTACTGGTGGAGTTGGGAGTTAGATAGCACCGGAGAGTCTGGATATTGCAATTTGTTGTTTTGGACATAGACTCCCCTTACAATGATTTTTTAGGCTGACCGACCCTTACTAAATTCAGGGTAGCTATTGCCCCATGGTGCTTGACTCTAAAATACCCCACCGATCGTAGGGTTGGAGTCGTTCAAGGAGATCAGGCTGTTGGACGAGCCTGTTATACCGCTGAGCAGTGCGGGGCACAACGAAAGAAAAAAGGAAAAGGCGTAAAGAACGTTCTCAGCGTCTGTTTGCTGATAATTGGCAATTGGTGCCTGGTCCCAGGCCCGGGCACCCCAACCAATTCCAAAGAGACCTTGACCCGAGAGACACTGAAAGTAAAGATGGAACTAAAGACAGTTACGCTTCCCCGGTCGAACTGACGATCGATATTCCAATTGATGACGAATCAAAGATGATAAAGATTTGATCTCGGTTAAGCCAACAGATGCAACAGGAATTGGTTGAATTTCTCCGGACAAATCTTGACATATTCGCTTGGATGCATTCTGACATGTGTGGGATCTCGCCGAACATTGCGAGCCGCACTCTGAATATTGACTCGCGGTGTATCCCGGTCAAGCAGAAAAGGCGTGGTATGGATCCAGAGAGATCTGCCGCCCTCAAAGAAGAGGTCGATAAGTTGAAATCAAATGGGTTTATCCAAAAATCTTTGTACCCGGAGTGGGTATCCAATCCCGTACTTGTTCGAAAGCCGAATGGGAAATGGAGGACGTGTGTTGATTATTCTGACTTGAATAAATCTTGCCCAAAGACAGTTTTCCACTTCCCCGGATTGATCAGCTCATAGATTCAACAGTTGGGCATGAGTTACTATCTTTTATTGATGCTTACTCCGGTTACAGCTAAATACCCATGCACTTACCCGACCAAGAACATACCATCTTCATGACCGATCTGGGACTCTACTGCTACAGAGTTATGCCCTTCGGGCTCAGGAACGCCAGAGCAACGTACGAACGTCTAGTCAACCGAATGTTCGCCAACCCGATCGGGAAGACCATGGAAGCATATGTGGACGACATGCTGGTAAAGTCACGATTCTCCATTGATCATGTAAGAGACTTGGAATCAATGTTCAACATTCTTCAAGAATACAAGATGAAGCTCAATCCACTGAAATGTCATTTTGGAGTCGCATCTAGAAAGTTCTTTGGGTTCATCGTCAACGCTCGAGGAATAGAAGTAAATCCCAAAAAGATCTAGGCAATCAGAAATCTTCAAACTCCGAGAACCATAAAGCAAGTCCGGAGTCTCAACGGAAAGGTAGCAGTATTGAGCAGGTTCATTTCAAATTCCACCGACAAATGCATTCCCTTCTTCGATCCGATCCAAAAAGAAAAACGAAACTTTGAATGGACCATGGAATGTGAAGGCGCGTTCAGAGCACTAATTCAGCATCTCTCCATACCGTCGATTTTGTCGAAACCCATCGACCACGAGCAATTATACCTTTACCTGGTGGTATCGAAAAACGCGATCAGTGCTGCCTTAGTTTGGGAGAAAGACCGAGTGCAGAAACTGGCCTACTATGTTAGTAAACGGTTAGCCGGAGCTGAGAGAAATTGTCCAAAGCTAGAGAAATTGGCTTACTGTCTCGTTATTTCCTCAAGGAAGCTCCATCCATACTTCCAAGCTCATCTTATCACTGTATACACCGACCAGCCGTTACGACAGGTCCCTATGCGGCCTGAGATGTATGGTAGGTTACTCAAGTGGAACATTGAACTGAGCCAGATTGATATCACTTATACTCCAAGAAGAGCTATTTAAGGACAAGTCCTAGCGGATTTCGTAGCTAAATTTACCGTTCCAGAGGACTTGCCCGAAACCATTGAATCTCCCGAATATATCTGGAAGCTGCATACTAATGGTGCATCCAACGATCGGTGCTCGGGTGCTGGAGTAGTACTTGAAACCCCTGAAGGCCGATCCATATGCTATGCCCTGAAATTTGATTTTCGTGCTACCAATAATGAAGCTGAATATGAAGCCTTGCTTGTTGGATTGAAACTTGCCCGCGATTTGAGAATTATTGCCGTGGAAATTTATTCTGATTCGCAATTAGTCGTATGCCAAGCTCGGGGTGAATATTAGGCCAAAGATTGAAGGCTAATTGCTTATCTAGATCTAGTCCAGGAAATTTCTTGATCAGTTTGATTATTATGCCATCTTCTACATACCCCGTGAACGCAATCAAAGGGCTGATTCATTCACGAAGTTAGCAAGCATGGGTGAAGCACAGCAAACGGGACTCGTTCCTGTAGAGACATTATCTTCTCCAAGCATTGATCAGATGGAGACAGATTTTGTATTTGAAATCTCTCCCAATAGGGAGTCGTGGATGACTCCGTACCGAAATTACATCGAGCATGGAATGCTGCCTGAGCACAGAAGTGAGAAGAGATAAATTCTTGGAAAGCCTCACGGTTCACCATTTAGAATGGAGTCATGTATAGAAGAGGATATTCCGTTCCTCTCCTTCAATGTATCGCACACGATGAAATTAAATGAGTGTTAGATGATGTACATGAAGAAGAATGCGGCGATCACACCAGGGGCAAGCTCTCGCTAAGAAAGTACTCCGATACGGGTATTATTGGCCAACTGTAAACCATGATGCAGCAGACTACGTCAGAAAATGTGATAGATGTCAAAAGCATGCTCGAATTCCTAGAGCCCCACATACTGAGATAACCCAAATGGTCAGTCCATGGCCATTTGCAGTATGGAGCATTGATATCATTGGCACTCTACCTCTGGCCAAAGGTGGTGCGAAGTATGCCCCCATCGCCGTTGATTACTTTACCAAATGGGCTGAAGCTAAACCTCTTGCTACAATCACGACGAAGAAGGTGATCAATTTTGTAGTTCGCAACATTATCTACCAATTTGGTCTCCTGCATACCATCATCACTGATAACGGAGCCCAGTTCGACAGTGTTGAATTCAAGGATTTCTTTCAACTATTCCACATCCAAAATAAATTCTCTGCAGTTGCACATTCTCAAGCAAATGGTCAAGTTGAAGTTGTTAATAAGGTTACCAAACTTATTCTGAAGAAGTGACTGGAAAAGGCCGGGGCAAGTGGGTTGATGAACTTCTTATGGCTTTATGGGCTTACCGAACAACCTACAAGTCCGCGATCGGACACACTCCGTTCTCTCTATCTTATGGTTCAGAAGCCCTTATTCTAGTCGAGGTTGAAGTACCTTCTCATCATGTGACTACTATGATCCGAAGACAAATGCCATATTACTTGCTGAGTCCCTGGATTTGTTAGATGAGAACCGCGAAGAGGCTGATTTGAGGGCAGCCGCACATCGAAGTCGAGTCGCCCGATTATACAATGCCAAGGTCCGACCACCAACCTTTGAACTCAGCAATCTTATCCTCAAGTGAATTTATCTAGTTCCTTCACACATGAAACCAACTTGGGAAGGACTGTATGTGATTGCACGAACGCTTGGGGATGGCACATTTAAGTTATCGATCGTTGACGGTCTAACTTTGCCGAGAGCCTGGAATAGCGAGAGTCTCCGTCGCTACTACACACGACAGGCTTTATTTATTTAGTCTATTTTTCATTTGCCATTTGTTTCTGCATTTCGAAACGTGAATTTGTAATAAGGCAACTGACTCTGCCATACTTTCTCGTTTCAGCAATAAAAAGCCATCTCTTTGAGCCAAAGCTGTGATTTATCGAATGTGGCGTACAACATCACGATGCATGGAGAGTTAAATTCCATCATACGGTGGAATTTATTCAAATAGGGATGACTGTGATACAACCAACCACTCGCTAAGTGAAACCCAAACTCGGGGGCAAATCACTGCACTAAAGTCAAAAAAGGATTGATACATGCCAATCCTTTAACTAACTCCAAATTCCCAGAGTGCGAGTTGGAGCACAAACTCATAAATGCGGTTCTGAAGAGGGTGGACCCGTCCACCTAATGACTTTGACCGTATCCTAACCAAGTTCGAGGAGGATGGATCCGTCCATCTAACGACCTTACTTGTTAACTCGGGATGGATGTGAATCAACCATCCATGATCTCGATAAATCCACCATTCCCGGAGTGTAAACAAAATTCCAAAGCCCAAACAGATGTGACCAACCATATGTTGGCCAACTCCAAATTCCCATAGTGCGAATTGGAGTGTAAACATCAACTCTAGGTTTCCGGAGTGTGAATCAGAGTATAAACACCAAATCCAAGTTCTCGGAATGTGAACTAGATTACAAACGTCGATTATCTTCGGATTCCCAGAGTGCGAACCAGATTATCGATCGCAAAGAACTCTGAGTCCCCAGAGTGCGATCAGAGTATAAACACAACTCGAGTGCGAACGACCACTCATAAAATAACCTAAGTCCTAGAGCACGGACACATTCTTGATACTTAAACAGGCGTGATCGACCGCCAAAGTTAAAATGTAGGTCCCCGGAGCATGGGTGTGATCATTATTAGGTGAGCGAGTGTGATTTGATCATTCAATTCTCACTTGTTTTAGCATCGGGTCGACGATGTTAAGCCTGAAGAAATAAAGGCAAATTGCGATCGCTAGCTGATCTTTGCAGTTTATCCTCGAAACTGATGGAAAGACTTAGGTGTTAATCACTGATCGAAGCAATGCAACGTCAAAGTCCAACTCAATCTCCGGTTGCAACGCATGTTCGCGATTTCCATACTTATCAAATAAAAAATGAACTTAACTCAAAGGTTGAAACTCCACAACTGCATTGGACTGAGATTCAAATACTGGAACACTTAAGCATAAAAGACAGTAATAGATTCAAAGCCAAAAATAAAATTTCATTTCAACTAACTGTAAATGGAGTTCATATACAAGTTTTTCCAAGATTCCTACTAGCAAGGGCCGAACCTGCATCTATACACGGCCTACGAAAGGAAAGCAAAAATCAAATTTCTATCTACCAAAAAATGTGCCAAAGAGGCCCATCTACTCCTTTTTCTTTTTCGGCTTCCTCTTTGGTGTGGCCCGCTGGAGCCGCTAATGATTTTTTGTTTCAAGCTCATGCCTTTTGGCGGACGGTCTCCATGTGGGAGCATGATTTCAACGTCCTCCTACGAACTCGAATGTACCAGATTGCTTCCTACAGGTGGAGTTGGAGAGGTCGGATCTACCACAGGGATGGCATGGGCATACTGGTATCAAAGATTGTACCACCAGGTGATTATCATTCTTAGCGGAGCTGGGCCAGACGCTGCCATTCCACCTCTAGAAGTACCACCATGTGTCACTGCATCCATTTCGGTGTTGATTTCGGCCAAGATATCTTCTTCGCGAATCGATTGAGCTTCGCTGCGGGCAACAGTGGTCTGTGTTGAAGACCTGGAAGCAGGCGCGAGTCCACTTATGACAAATGGCAAGTCTGCAAAAGGGTCACTGTGTCGACTGAGGAGTTCATTCATCATCTACTTGTCAAAATTAAGTGAGCTCCCCAGCATTCCATTGACCGGTGCAGTTGTTGTCATGGTAGTCGCTTCAGTAATAACGGCCTCCTGTGCTTGGTGTAATTCTTGGATTACAGAAGGCGCTACTAGTGTAACTCCAGACATTAGACAAAGAAGAAGAGAAACCGTTAGCAAACCCTTCATGACAAGTTCCTTATTTTGAACGCACATGAGATTTTTTCAGAGTACCTTCCTCAGTTTGGCTCACGGACAGTTGAGCGGCTTCGGAGGTGTGCTCTTTAGTAGGGGATAGCTGCGGTTGTTTTGGATTATAAGCAGGGACAGACTGAGGCTCAACCACTGGTATAGGCTCAGAATGAGGTGGAGCAGTAATCTCAAGGCTCGTAGTGTGATGCTCGACACCTGAGACTTTCCCAATCTACTGGTGTTGTGTGCTGAGCTTCTCCCTTTCATGTGAGACCATCGACTCATGGAGAATCTTTCTTTCATCTTTGGTCAGCAAACAATCTCGAGCTCGAACTCATCGAAGAATTCACCTAGACGCACCGCCTTCTCCTCCTCAACCAATTGGCTCCAGACATTATAGAGATGTGCCGAATAGTTTTCGCAAATTCCTGTGTTTCAACACATTGGCGTTGTAGGTGACAAGAAGTTCCTCAATATCAGCCTCCAACTTGGATTCCGCCATCAGAAATTTCTCCTCAACCTCAGCCTCCACCACGTGGACTTTTTCCACTGCCGCATCCCTTTCGCCCTAAAGCACCACAGCTTGATCACATGCCTTTTGTGCTGAGGTGTTGGCGGCATCCCTCTCTTTAATGATTTTAGAAAGTTGGGACTTAAGTTCGTTGAGCTCTTTGAGGGCCGCATCCCGCTTAATAATGACGGTGGTGTTCCGATGACCTATTTCCTCTACAAGGGCGTAGTGTGATTGCCTCATCCTCTCCATGGCCAAGTTGGCATCATCGGCCTTTTTAAGAGCCTCTATTTCTGATTTTTGGGAGGATTCGGCTTCAGTATTGAGCACCTGGATGATACGGTCTTTCTGAGCAAGCTTCTTCTCCAACTTCTCAATGACAGCGGCCTGCTCAAAAGCCACCTTCGATGCTATTTTCGCGGCCTTACCCCACTTCTTGTATTGGGAGTTAATGTCATGGACATAATCATGCACTGTGTTTTCAGCCTTTATTGGAATTCTCTTTAAGTGCGTGGAGAAAATGTAACCATCAAAACAAATATCTAGAAAATCCTTCTTTAATTGAGCAAGTTTAATCGCTCCCTCCCCTGAAGGCTCGGTAATGACCTGCTCTGCAATTATGAGGGCCACTATTTCAGTTCTATGGTGTTGAGATTCAGGCCTTAAACATGAGAAGATGGCTTGTGCCGTGAAATCTCCAGAGGACGTGAGACGTAAACAGGAGGCTGTACATGATTTCTAGGAGGGGGAGAATGAGATCGAGATCGGTGCTTGTACTCCCTGCCTCTGTCATATTGCTCCTGACTAGAGTACCCACGGTCGTAGTCCTTATCCGCCTCTCTTCTACGCGACTCATAATATGTTGAAGATCAGCGAGCTTTTCGAAGACGACCTAGCATAGAGCCTTGGCCGGACATTGTATCTGCAAAATAAAAGAAGGGCAGAGTTAGTGATCTCTCAAAGTGATCAACTTACGGTCAGGAATTGTGTGGTGTCGTGAAATGTGTATGTATGTGCAAGCCCCGGACCAACCGGAAATGTCATCCACACTAGTTGGAAGAGACTCGCTTAAGTCTAAAGCCCGATGAAGCTCCTCCAATCCGGCCACATGTTGAAATGACATATAATCCAGAATCGGAATATCGGCAAGCCCTTCAAAAGGGTTTTCCTCCTGCAAAGGAGGAGCCTCTGAAATACTAATCCCAGGAACGGGCAAAGACACAACCATAGATTTCCATCTACTGGATTTAGGACGTTTAAAAGCAGCTGCCTTGCCTTTTCTCTTTCCATTGGAATCCTGAACTGCATCCGAAGGCCCGGCCAAAAGTTCGTCATCAATGGGTGTTCTCTTCGGATCAGCCCCTTCGGTTATAACAATTCTAGACGTCTTATGCTTGGCTTGTTTCTTCGAGACGTCCCTTAGCGTTCCCTCGAGCCTTATACTCTGGTTTTGCTCAATCAATCCAACAATTGTTAAGTTCCTATCTGTCAGAGCCGATTCAATGTTCCTCTCTTTGCTCAGAACTTCTTGAAGAATCCGAACTATCTCTCTGAAATGAGCGTCCCCGGATCGTGGGATCACAGCTGTTAAAGAAAAAGAGATATAAGTTTGGCATCAATCATGATTATCTTATTAGCTACTTGAGAAGACTGCGGTACTTATGTCTGAATAGCCATCGACTAGCAAATCCTGGGGGCATCGAACATAAAACCATTCTATTTTGAAGTAACTTAGCCTGGTCCAAGACCCCGTAACTACATGACAGTTTCTGACCGCTTCCAGGAATGTGAAAGAAGTGCTATCTCCTCGGCTCTTGACGTTGAATAAATATCTAATCTCGATTGATATCGGGGATCGAAAGAGATGCTCAATAAATACGATGTAAAAGCTATTCAACAGAGCTTGTCCATTATAGTGTAGCTGAGATGGAGCGATCCTTGGAAAAGATAACACTTCCCTAATGTATTGGTTGAACGGGGGAAGTGTTCCAGCTGCTCTTGTATGACGATTGAATGCGGTAAACCCTTTCGGTGGATAGTGCGGTTTATCATTCGGACCCGGCAGTAGCACATCGTCCAACGACAGGCCATGTCTTAAACATATTCGTCCCAGTATGTCTTCAGAAACATTGGATGGAATGGAGTCTGGCGGATTACCGATGAAAGAGGTGCTAGGTACCTCATCCGGGGCTGGATCTATGACTTCGGCTTCGATGGCTGGTATCTCGATTATTGAAGAAAATGAACTCTGAACTTCCTGTTGCTGTGAGCTTGAAGGTTTCATAACTAACTAACCTATGAGAAATCATCATTAGACGGTAATAAGCCCGTGCATCCCCAAGTGTGAAGTGTATGAATGTGTTGTGCAGTGCAGTGCTATGTATTACTTAAAAAATTCTACAAAGTATAAGGAAATATGTGAACAGCGAGACTTCGAAATTCGATTGTGATCGTCGTCGCTGACCATCACGAACGTGCCATCTAGACTTTAGCGACCGATCCAGGTTAAAGTTCATTAGATTTGTTTAAGATTGAGTTAAATTACAGTTCCATCGACGAGCTTCGGTAGGCAGTCAAATATGCAGTGAGACGATCGATGTCCGATTATGCAAGGCTGAAGCTCGTTGGAGTTAAATATTTAGGTCTGCACAAAATTCATGTCCATTAAGGGAGAAGTTTGAATTGATCAGTTTAGAGGCCTCGACCTCGCATCGGTCGAAGATTTCAACTTCATATCAATATGTTGTGCATTTACTTCGAATCAATCGAAAATGTTAAGTTCGTATCGATCATTTCTCGACCGCTTCGCATCGATCAGGATATATTGCGTTTCATATCGATCCAAAACGACGAGGTTTCGTATCGATCCCTTAATTGTGTATCGATCACCGTGGCCTCAATCTCGAATCGATTGAAATCACAGCTTTGCATCGATTGAATCGTGACGGTTTTGCATCGATTAGGTTACGGTTATGTTCGAAACCGTCACAACCATACTTCGAATTCCATGTCGATTCGAAGTGAGGGAAATAGAATCAAAAAGTCAATAATCGATATGAAGTCACAGAAGAGGGATCGATGTGAAACTCCAGTTTTTTTTAACCTAGATCGATACGAAATCCAGACTGAGCAATTCTTTCGTCTCTTTCCTCACTCCTTCTTCCCAAAATGGCCATGACGCCATTACTTTCCTCCTTCAACCATGCTCTGAACCAACTTCGATCTCAACACCACTAAAGGTCGGCCGTATGTGTGTATAAATTGGCGATGGGATTTAAATCTCGTTCTTCGTAATACGAATTCATTGATTTATTACCTAATTGCAACAGCTGATTCGAGAGGTTGAAAGGTTGGTTAGATTCGAAGGCGAAAGCAGTTCCAATTTCCCCTAATCCGGAGTGATACAAAGGCAGAATGTAAAAGTGGAAAATGAGGAGAAATGGCTAAGTACAAACGCATTTATGGGCTCGAGTGTGAAGGGAAGAATGTTTCAACTCCCAATAGTCTCAACCGATAACAACGGTTTCGCCACCAAATTGATACGAATAAGCTATTCGAATCCATAGACTCAAGTTTTATCGGTATGAAATTTGTAGCATGTACTTTTCTGACACCAAAATCCATCGATACGAAACGCTTGTTTGTATCCGTTGTTCTCGACTCCATCCATGGTGCATCAATATCAACTGCACCGTTCGAACCCATCAAGTCATAGCCTCCAAAGGCCGGTATCCATCGATGCGAATTGGCTATTCTCATACAACAACCATAGGGTTCATCGATATGGAGCACCCATTCGTATCCATTATTTTCATCTCCATCTAAGACACATTGATGTGATTGGCTATTCGTATCCGTCATTGTGCGACCCATAAAAACTCGCATCTATCGGTGCGAATGTTTATTTCATATCCATCGATGCGTATTATATTGATACAAAAATAGCATTTCGACCTTTTACATCAATCAAGAAGAGGATCGATACAAAGGAATATTCAAAAACAACCATCAAGCATTGTTGCAACTCGAATTTCACATCGGTTCAGGAGAGGATCGATATGGAATCCGATACGAGAGAACTAACAATGACTCGTGAACATGCAACGTTAATGAGAGTCGGGTTAACATATATACATGTATGTCAGACTAATATTCGATTTTCAAAAAATATAGGTCGAATGCCCACATGATGTTGATGACAACAGCAAAAGGCTAATTGCTATCATGCAGCAATCAATTACAACAATACAGGGTACAACTGTTGGCAATCAACGGCTCATATTACTGAAAAATCAGTCGAGAGTTGCAGATTTCGAAAGGACGACAATCGTTCAGCCAGTCAGACAGAACTATTCAGAGTGAAGATTGCAGTCTTTCAAAGCACATCGTGTTCACACTAGACATACTTTGGTGGGCAAATGTTATCCTGCCTTTTGGCAAGGCGGAGATATCAAGGAATTGACTGAAAACCAAGGATCGTTCATCTCGAATGTTGAGTATGTGCAAGATTGGTGTGGATGTCGATGGATTTTACCGGAGTTCGGATCAAGCTACAATTGATGTGACATGACAAGCAAAGCTATGAAAGCCAACGTTCTAAGTTTTAAGACGATCGGAGTTTGTATGCTCTAGATATGATCGATACGAGTCAAGCAGGCAAACTGTTCGAATCGGTCAGGACACATCACTTCACATCCATCACTACGGCAACTTCGCATCCATCTTAAAGCCTTGGTTCGAATCGATCGACTATTACCCATTTCGCATCGATCGGTCTTCCTCTGGTTCGTGTCGATAAAGCAGTGTGCACTTCGTATCGATCAGCAGTCAGATGGAGTCTACTTCGTCTCCATCTGGAACCTCCTGCTTCGTATCCACCAGGCAACTATTCTTCATATCCATCAAACAGAAAGGAAGGGACCCTCTTCGTATCGAACTGGTTCGATTCCACCAAATGTGCATGATTTCGTATCGATCAGGAGAGTACGAGTTCGTATCTATTGAGAGCAATGTTCTTCGTATCCATCCTTCCTCATACTGCTTCGTATTCATGAGAGCTCACGATTTCGTATTAATCCACCTACCCATCTATTTTCATATTGATCGACCAACGATCGATGCGAAGTGTGCATGAAGGATCGATGCGAAGTGTGCATGAAGGATCGATGCGAGGTATATGTAAAGCATCGATACAAACGTCGTTTTATCGCTACGAAGCTAACCTAGAGTATCGATATGAGAGTATTGCCTAGACCGATACGAAGAATGGCTCTAGGTCGATAAGAACCTTGCCTAAATTCAAGGGAGACTCGGTCGACTTGGCATAAAAAGTGGATCAATCCAAAAATCGCACGCCATGTCATCACCTGAGCACATGCCCAGTATTGACTCGAATGGATCAATTCGAAGTCATCGATTTGAACCAAACAGCCTGCCGAAAACGAAAATTTGCATCGATCATAACTCGAGATCCATAAGTCCAAATGCTATGAAATTTTCATAGGAGCTTACGTACAACCTAAGGAAGTTCCATGCTAAGTTTCGAATCGATTGGATCAAATCGTGATCGATATGAAATTCGTTCGTATAGACCATGGATCGAGCCGAAACTTCATGGGATCAATCGCGTAGGCCTACCCACATGCCAGAAGAAGTCACTCAAGATCTGAGTGAGATATCGGCCTCCTACACCTATAAATAGAGCCATAGGGTGTACAGAAGAAGGATCTTTTGCTCTCCAACGCCCAGACTCTGCCGAATTGAACTTTGCACTCCATTGCTAATGTTATACTCCAATTTCAGAACTGCAATTCGCTGTAGTCCGCCATAATCTGTTGAATCATCAAGAGAATATCAACAGAGTCATCAAACTGTGTTTCTGTGCATTTTCGTATTTGTTTTTGGAGTGTTTGTTAGATAATCCATATTTTACATTTCTATTATTCACTTTTATCTCTTCAAACACTTCCGAAGAGTGTTGTTCCCATTTGGTATAAACAACTAATAGTCTCCCTATCTAGTTTAGGTATTGATGTAGTAGATTGACATATACCTTAATGACTATAGGAATAGACAGTTACTCTTCAGTTGGCGAGTAGACCTGTGTTCCTAGAGTAAGCTTGTGGTAGGCGGCTGTTAGTCTTCTGTTAGGTTCATGGTATATATGTGTAGTGGATTGGCATATATGTCTTGTTCCTATGATGAGTTGAGTAAACTAGAGGCTGGTTGAGTCTAAAGTGTAGTCAGTCCCCATATATCCACATTTTTGGTTTGGTATTCTAGAGATAGCCTTATTTGTTGATTGTTATTGATTACTCTTGAGATTTCTATGATATTGCATATCATTTGGATGATTTTATGGGCTCTCACATTATTTACTAATTATATGATTTATGATATTATATTAGGGCATTGTTGTGCATTAGCCCTATTTGCTTGATGGTTTCAATTTTCTATAATAATAATTTATATTGTGAGATTGAGAGATGTTTGGGCATTACAGTGATCTTTCTCGATCATACTTGAGGATATCTCATTATTGTTTGTTTTTTATTTGACAATGATTTCAAGATATGGATGATTCACCTATTTAATGTAGTTTCATGATTTCTGATTTGATGCGATTCATATGGGTGATGACATCGTTTTGCTATATTTTGAGTGTGTTGCTATTATTATACACTATTGTTAATATACCATCATCATTAGATTATGTATATTCTATATCTATGAATGTATTGACCCATATATTTAGATATAACCCGACCCGTGTGTTATTTATATAATACTCAGGTTAGTCCGAGACATTTCAGGTACAGGGACTATGAGACTAGCATATATATATATATATATAAACTCTTGGCTTGTAGGAGACTAGATATTCAGCATTATAGTATATTATTTTGTAATGTATCGACTTACGTATGTATTTGACGTTGAGATGTATATGATACCTTGTATATTAAATATATATATATATATATATGATATCATATCTTGTCATTGTGACTAACTTTGTGAACTCTGTTATTTACTATATATTGTTTATTGTTCTATCCTAGAGGCACATGTGTTTATTTGTGATGATACTGTATACATATAGGTGCGTTATTTATTCATTGTTTTAATATGTACCAGTGTTAGCCTAAGGGAATATCCACATGTGCACTCCATATCGCCATATTCTCCGTATTATTTGACACTATTACATAGTAAACTCATGGAAAATATGGGATAGAGGTATAGGTGTTCACAGTTGGTATCAGAGCAGGTTTAGAGCAATACATTATATATCATAGACACGAGTCTTGGTTTTGATGAGACTTAGAGTCCCTGTCCCATTGGATGTGTGGTAGATTTTATTTATACTTAAGTGATATTAGGGATATACGATGCTTGTTGAGTTAATCATCTAGGTATGCATTTGTTATTTTTCTGTTACATATGTATATATTATTATTCTATCCCCAGACATTTTGGTGTGTTATATAACTTTATAGTGTTACTAAATTAAATGCTTAAACTACAATTGTAATTTAAATAAAGTATTGATTTTGGTTTATAGTGGAAATATACACATGGAAGATTAAAATAGAAATATTTTATTCAAACAAGGATATGATTAATAAAAATGAATTTGATTTTTATAAAATAATTAGAAAAATTTTGTTATTTATTTTGATGCTATTTTATTCGTAGAGTGATTTAAAAATTTTGGTCGATACATCTGATCTGCATTGTCGATAGGGATTCCTAAACACTCATACGAGGCAGTCCGACACAATATTTTGGAAATGTTAAAAATTATTTAGTGTTAGATGAAAGTTAAGATTTATAACTTATGCAATATTAATTATTATTATTATTATTAAATGATTCGGGAAGTTAAGGAGATGTTTTAATTAAAAATCTTTTAGAGGATATGTATTATAAGTGTAGTATTAATGAAGATTTAAAAATGAATTAGAAAAGTTTTATTGGAACTAGTATATTGTTAATGAGTGGTAGTAATATCTGCATAAGTTTTTACAATGGTGTGGTGTTAACATATCAGTTAGGTGAGTTAAGAATTTTGGTTGATGGGGTGCATATGTATTCAATAGAGATTTTTAAACGATTAGACGTGACATTTGGACACAATGTTTTGAGAGAGATATAAATAATTTATGAAAATTAAAATATTTTCAATCAGAATTAAATGTTTTAAATGAAAAAAACATTAATAATAAAAGCAAAATATTTTGGAAAGTGTTGTTTGATATTTATATTTGCTTTACTTTAGAAAAATAAGATATTGTTTTTATTAATTTGGAAAAAATAATAATTTGCAAAAGTTATTTATATGTTAGTATGTATTTTAAGTGATGTTTGCAACCATTGATAGTAGTGCACTGCCATGGCCACTGGCGAGGCATTATTGATTATATCAATATTCAGCCAGATTGATATTACTAGTCACTATTATTAACGGTAAGGCAACATCATTTTATTTTGTAGTATTAGAGTTTGTTAGTATAGGGGTGTGTGTATATTTGATGTTTTTTGATAAAATTGAGAAATGTAAAATGTAATAGATTTTGGGATTTAAGATATGGAATTTACATATTTTGAAGGTATGCGTTTTGAAGTGTGAATAATGTGAGTTTATTAATCAATGTATTTAAGTTGGAACCATTAATTTGAATTAATCGATAAAGTTATATGCGTGAAGTATAGTAAGAATTTTATGAACCATTTTATAGATTTTAAGGTATAATTTGCAGAGAGTAATGTAGAATTATTTTGAAATGTTTAAATTTGTGAATAAGTTTAATTTCCCTCTTGATATTAAGTGTAAAATGTTTGAACGTTTGTGTAAATTTATGAAAATTTGTAATGACTCGAAAAATATTGTTTGTAAAATAGTATTTAGAGATGATTTTGTTGTAATAAAATGTTTGAACCTAAACAAAATAATGTAAGATATTTTGTTAAATAGAAAATGTGTTTAGTAGGAATTTTGGGTTGATAAAATTTTGAAATATTAATAAAATAATTTGAAGTTATTTGAAGAATTTTTTTAATTCAAATTGTATTTGGATTTGCATGAAATGAAATTTGAAAAAAAAAATTGAGGATCAAATAGAAATATATGGTTTGATTATGGATATTTATAGGGTTTAATTCCCTATATTTTCGAATATATTCTTGACTTTGAATTTTTGTAAGCTCTCTTCGCCTGTTTGATTTCCTAATTGAATTTATGACTTGTTCAACATTGATATATCCAAATTCCTTAATATATGTATACAAACACATACATACATACATACATACATATATATGTATATACACATTCGAATCTATTTTGATCCTTGTTAAATTTTTGATTTTAGGGTCTAATTTATGTAAACACGTTCAAACTTGACACTACTCGACTATATTAAATCAAATTATTTGAATTCCCAAAACTTAATCAAGTTATTCAAAATAAATTTCATCTTTGAAATTCCATTTCAAAAGCTTTTCATTTTAAAACCAATCCATTTCCAAAACATTAGAATTCAAATTGTCTATTTAAAATCACTTCAAAAATCTGTGACTTAATCGATTCCCTCGTGAAATCCATATTTGTGTGTGTATAAGTGTGGTCCAGGGGCTTAACACAAAAGTGCATCATCATTCAATCATCACAGATTAAAACACAAAAATATAGATGATAAGCGATATAAACTATAATGCTTATCGTCCATTCATAGATTCACAGATAATATACAAATGTAAATAAATGAATAAATTACTCAGTTAAATGCACAGAACAAAATATCACAGATCAGTTAGGACAATCAATCCAAGGCATCCCATACAATACAATCATACGTAAGGTCAAGCATTCAATAATCATTTATAAGCAGGATTTATTTAATTGTTTAATCCTAATTTCCAATTGAATTGATCACTTATGAATAAATTATCCAATCTTGATTTATTAATTTTAAATCATTTGATATACATTAATTTATGAAACACTTTATTCAATTATCCTCAATTAATCATATTAATTAAGTTAACCTTTAAATCAATTTCATAATTAATTAACCTTAATAAATCAAAATATCCAAAATTTATTACAATATGTGATTAACCCTTAATTACTTTCATTAAGTAATTACATTTAAACAATTTATAATTGATTATCTAAATTAATTAATCCAATTAATTGTTAACGTTAGTTACTTTAATCAATAATTAATAATCCTTAGTTAATTATCTTTATTAACCAAAAATATTTCTTTAATTACTTACTTAAGGAAATTTTTTATATTTAAATCATTATTAATCATTTATAATTAATTTAATTTATTAATTTAAAGATAAAATAAATCATTCTTTAATTACTTTTCTGAAGAAATTACTTGCATTAATCATTATTCATTAAAATTGATTAACCATTAATACTCATTAATTAACCCAGTCATAATTAATCATTCTAATTAACTTAATAATTTATGAATTACAAATCAATAAGTTTCATTAACTTTTAAAGATAATTTATTCTTGTTAATGATTTTATTTATTACTTTCTTATATTTGAAAACATTTATTTCAAATTTACTTTTAAAATTTCATGTTAAAGTAATATTAATCATCTGAAAGAAATTCAAAAGAGTTTAAACTCAATCATTTAGATTCAAATCATTTTATAGAATATACTTGAACATTTTAAAGTTGTTTAAATACTTTAAATTTCATATAACTTCATTTATTTCAAAAGTTAATTTGAATTCCATCTTTCAAATTCTGATTTTAAACTTATATTAAAATCTGTTTTAAATTCATGTTCTGTTTAAAATTAAACAGACAGGTTTCAGGTTTTTAAAACCTGGAACAAACATTGACCCGAGGCCAAACAAAAATGCTTCGAGTCAAACGCTTAAATACTTTGAGTAAACACTCGAGATAAACTCGCATGCAACCCTGTTCCACCCAGGCCTATCAAAATGCCCAGACCACTAAACACGGTGCTCGTGCACGTGCACGACGCCGGCGAGCGAACTCAGGCAACTCCACATCATCGAGCAAGTCAACGATCGTCCTCGAATCAATCTCAGATCATCATAAAACCCATCCTCTTCGCAGATTCGAATTCGAGTATAACTCGAAACCTGGAACACGAATTTGCCTCATCACCCAAACCTAGAAACTATCGCCATTCTCGACTCCTCGACCATCGGAGTTCGTGCAACTCCGGTCACGCGATTGTCAACCTTCCCTCTTTCATCACCCACGGTTTCGTAGCACTCAATCCATCATAGAGGACGAGCGAATCGAAACATTGACCTTTGACAAAACTAGGGCTACAAACTGGAACCCATCACCGCCGCTTCCATGATCAGCTACCCACCATCATACAATTTTTCCTGCAACCACTGTTCAACCTTCGATCACCATCAAAGACCCCGATCACCTCAAATCATAGAATCACCAAAATTTCCCAAAAGAGTGATTTTTAATCAAACTCGAACTGCACGCTAATTCTAACTCTAAAAATTATGGTTTTTGCTTTAAAAATCATGTTATAGGATACGAATTCAAGTTACAAACCTGAATTTGTAAATTAAGAAATTTGAAATTTGATTAATTTAAAGTTTTACTCAGTATCTTGGTTTTCCAGAGACATCGATAAGTTGTTTTAAGCTTAATATATACTGTAACTTGTAGACAGAGAACACATGAATAATAGCCTGCACATAGTTCATTCCTCATTCACTTATACATAGAGAGTTTAAATATATATACTAACATATTCATCATAGATATAACTTGCAACAGATTCAACTTTTTAAAAATTTCAAAATGATGTTACTCACATTAGTTTGAAGAACAGAGAGAACTGTTGATTGGAAACTGCAGATTTTATTTTCTTTAAAACCTGTTTTGTTTTCTTGAACTTGAATGATATTTTGAGTTTTCAAGATAATGTTTCCTTCCATTTTACTCAGTTGTGATAATCGAACTGAAGTGAGGATTGATGCATATAAAAAGAAGCATGCTGAAGATTCTTGCATTAAATGCATGAGGTATGTTTCATTTATTTCTTTGCTGATTTGATGCTAGAGATGTGGCATTAATTGCCTTTTACTTGCCCGCACATCCATTACAGGCTACATACTTTATGTTTGCTTTGGTTTTGTTTAAGTGTACTTAATAAATTTGTCTTGCATATATTTTATTTTGTTTCTTTCTTTTGTTTTACACTTTGAAATATGCATGAGTTCTATGATGTTAGATTTTAGTTAATATGTTTACTTTTACTTGAATATATTTTTGCTTTTCTCTTGCTTTGCCTTCTTACTTTAAAATATAAACGAAATTCTATAGTTAATATGTTGTTTGAATTTAGCAAATTTGTTATCCTTATATTTTACATACATGAGTGTATTTCAAACTTAAATTTTTATTTCTTATTTTACATTGCAATAAAATAAACACACGCATTTTTATTTGAATTTAGAGATGCCCAAATTAATTTACCAATAAATTTCACAATTTTTTTCAAAAATAAATTTAATTATTCATTTAAACTCAATTAAAATCCGGGATCGTTACAGATTCCCCTCCTTACGAAATTTCGTCCCCGAAATTTGCAGGCACGAAAACAACAAAGATAGACGAAGAATGTTTCATCAAATCAAACTGAATATCTGCTATGCTTTTGGCTTACCAAATCAGAATATCAACAATAGATACGAGAATGAATCTATTTAAATTTTCACAAGATACTCGGTTTATCCAGATCTATGAGGTATGAAGTGGCACTGATTAGTTCGAAGGATAACTAACCGTCCGTAGAATATATCGAGACCCAAACAATAGATAAATGGATTTTTATTTTCCACAACTTCCAAATACTAGATATGGATTCCAAACTCAAGTCGGAGTATCTCAAAATATATACCAATTTGTCCCTCTTCGGACTTCGATATACCTAAGAAATTACAATAGAATTTCAAATTCGGTTTTAAACGAAATCGTTTTATCGATACAATTCAAATTATCCTTTATATTCTATTAATCAAGTTAAATCAATTTAAAATTTCAAATTTGTTTAAATTTTCAATTCCATATTTCCAATTCATTTTCATTAAGGTTTAAATCAAAAACTGGTAAGAAACCGATGAAGGTACGAAATAAAAAAATTTCTACAACGATTCGTAGAGCCATCATCACGCTGAGACTTCTTCTTGTAGCTGGTACGAAGCAATCAAAAATTTTTGAAATTGAATCAAAGTAGATTGATAGAGAAAAATTGTTTCTGTTGACGCAGGGTATTGACTATTTATAGTGGTACTTTCATGTCCCCTGTCTCGTTCTCTTCTTGCACTCATACTCACTATCAGTGGATAGTAAGAGAATTTACTGAGGCATTCAGATGGATATCTTAGGGATATACTCATTCTAGGGATACTTCACCCTATCTCTAATGAGTTACTTAATGTGTTATACTCCTGAGCTAAAGTTTAACCTTATCTCTGATACCAAATGTGACGAACTGGATTTTTCGCGTTCAAAAATCGACATCCATACTTTACATCGTACTCGAATGTCACAGATTCGACCGTTCAAATCCGAGTCGCCGAAGCTTATAACACAATTAAGTAAACAACACAGCGGAAGAAAAAGAATAATACATTGACATACAGCATTGATACAATATCTGGTACACCAGATGATACAATGATGTCAATATACATCGGAGATATGATATAATAAAAATAGCAGCGGAAAAGAAAATAGATAACACCAGCTGCGGAACACATAATTCCAAGATAGTCTTCAAGAGAGGACTCCGAGGCACCAATCCAGATGTAGCTCGCACTCCCATAAAGTTTCACGAAGACAAGCAAGTCTCGTCCGCATCTAAAGACTGAACTAACTCCAGACAACCCACTAATCTGACTATCTGAAAAACCCAACTCTAGACTGCCCGTGTGGAAAAATTTTGAGCATCCAGAGTTTAGGAAAAAACAATAAACTCTAGATCAGTCATGAGACTGGTATGAGTAACAAAAACAGTTTATCTTTAAAAACAAATAAAGAAATATTTTAAATTAGATTCGCAATGCTTTTAGAAAATGAGACTACCATAAGGCCTCCCGCACACACACACAATGCAAACACAGAATCGGAGGAGATTTCTCCTTATGATAGTCAAACATGCTTGATACGCAAATTTCTTTGATATTATGACTATAAGTGCAAAATGTAAAAAAAAACATTTCGAAAGTATAATATAAATCTTAGCCAACATAGACATTTCGAACTATGCCTACTATAACTACCATCCAAACAGTGGGGCGCCACCAAAAGTAGATGGCAGGTTCTACAACTAAAACCGTACAGGGTTTCGTATTGTTTTGTTTGGATTTCCAACAAATGGTCGGGCAAAGGAACTTCCCATACTGAAATAGATCGCCTCTGGAAGGACGTCCCTGGATCCTAACCGGATATGTGCCAACATAAGGCCGGTGTACCCCTGCCCGGGAGTATCACCTCAAATATTCCATCCCCGATTGTAACCAACCTTTATCCCGGGATCCCGATAACCAACAATCACAAAGCAATAAGTCTGCAGCAACCACAAAGTAAGTATCTGGGATCCATACCATGACACCACTCATTATCCAGAACAAATGGACATACCCTAGGGGCGCGATCCTTGAAACCTTGCCGCCACGATTCCTGTTTCGACCATAACCGGGTTGTAAGGTTCGACGAAGTCTCGTCCACAAAGCTACGCTTTCCACAAAAGCCACGCTTTGGTCAACAAATGATCAGCAGCGCTCAGCATGCCACATTACCAAGGTGGGAATATATTGCTGATAACCTTCAACTACATAACCTTCGAGCTCGTACGTCTCACAGAAGGGTGTTAAGCTAAGACAATAAATTCTCCGCCACCAACAGAAATGTATTTGAAAGAATCTGCTTTATATCTCAATTTGTAATGTCATACATACAATCCATACAAGTCTATTCTGGGTTCGAACAGAACCGAAGGCACTTCCAAAGAAGTCCTTGCAATCCGGGTACTCACAATCCCGATCGGACTTCCCATCACTTAGGGAATCTCTATACGGGAGCAACTCAATGCAGAGACAATCGATAGGTCATCCTATCGTTCTCACAAATACCCGGTCTTCACCACCGGTCTTTAAATGCTATCCATATACGTCGAATCACATATTCGGAATGTGTTATATGACACAAAGGTCCTTTCCCGGCTAAACCGAATAGTGAGCGCAACATTTAAAACATATGTATATGAGATTTCAATTAAGTCACAACTTAACAATTCAAAACTTCCTTTCAAATGGTTTAAACAAATTACCATTTCCAATCTTTTTAAACAAAAAGATTCATTTCACAGATTTCACCCAATTTCACAAAGATTCATTCATAGATTTCAAAACAATTCCATCTCAATTGGATTAATTCATTTAAAATCTTTAAATTAAAGATTTAACTTATAGCTTTCAAACAGTTTCCATAACTTGGAAAATCATTTTCATTTTTAACTTGAAATCCCTTTTAAACACAATTTGGAAGTTCACTTCTTATATGAAAGCTTTTATTATTTGAAAAAGTATAGTTTCATTTCATAAAGATCCGATTATATTTGCACGAGTTAAAGCCGTTGAATTTAAATTCAAATTCCCAAATCAATACCTTTAAAATAGTTTAACCCGTATAAACTCATTTATAAGTTGAATAGCCTTTCTAAACCCTAGTTTCCAAATCATAGAATTCAGTCTCGAATATTGAATTCAAATTTAAATCAAATTATTTGAATTCCCAAAACTTAATCAAGTTATTCAAAATAAATTTCATCTTTGAAATTTCATCTCAAAAGCTTTTCACTTTAAACCCAATCCATTTCCAAAACATTTGAATTCAAATTGTCTATTTAAATATCACTTCAAAAATCTGTGACTTAATCGATTCCCTCGTGAAATCCATATTTGTGTGTGTATAAGTGTGGTCCAGGGGCTTAACACAAAAGTGCATCATCATTCAATCATCACAGATTAAAACACAAAAATATAGATGATAAGCGATATAAACTATAATGCTTATCGTCCATTCATAGATTCACAGATAATATACAAATGTAAATAAATGAATAAATTACTCAGTTAAATGCACAGAACAAAATATCACAGATCAGTTAGGACAATCAATCCAAGGCATCCCATACAATACAATCATACGTAAGGTCAAGCATTCAATAATCATTTATAAGCAGGATTTATTTAATTGTTTAATCCTAATTTCCAATTAAATTGATTACTTATGAATAAATTATCCAATCTTGATTTATTAATTTTAAATCATTTGATATACATTAATTTATCAAATACTTTAATCAATTATCCTCAATTAATCATATTAATTAAATTAACCTTTAAACCAATTTCATAACTAATTAACCTTAATAAATCAAAATATCCAAAATTTATTACAATAAGTGATTAACCCTTAATTACTTTCATTAAGTAATTACAGTTAAACAATTTATAATTGATTATCTAAATTAGTTAATCCAATTTATTATTAACATTAATCACTTTAATCAATACTTAATAATCCTTGGTTAATTATCTTTATTAACCAATAATATTTCTTTAATTACTTACTTAAGGAAATTTCTTAGATTTAAATCATTATTAATCATTTATAATTAATTTAATTTATTAATTTAAAGATAAAATAAATCATTCTTTAATTACTTTTCTAAAGAAATTACTTGCATTAATCATTATTCATTAAAATTGATTAACCATTAATACTTATTAATTAACCCAATCATAATTAATCATTCTAATTAACTTAATAATTTATAAATTACAAATCAATAAGTTTCATTAACTTTTAAAGATAATTTATTCTTATTAATGATTTTATTTATTACTTTCTTATATTTGAAAACGTTTATTTCAAATTTACGTTTAAAATTTCATGTTAAAGTAATATTAATCATTTGAAAGAAATTCAAAAGAGTTTAAACTCAATCATTTAGATTCAAATCATTTTATAGAATATACTTGAACATTTTAAAATTGTTTAAATACTTTAAATTTCATAAAACTTCATTTATTTCAAAAGTTAATTTGAATTCCATCTTTCAAATTCTGATTTTAAACTTATATTAAAATCTGTTTTAAATTCATGTTCTGTTTAAAATTAAATAGACAGGTTTCAGGTTTTTAAAAACTGGAACAAACATTGACCCGAGGCCAAACAAAAATGCTTCGAGTCAAACGCTTAAATACTTCGAGTAAACACTCGAGATAAACTCACGTGCAACCCTGTTCTACCCAGGCCTATCAAAATGCCCAGACCACCAGACACGATGATCGTGCACGTGCACGACGCCGGCGAGTGAACTCAGGAAACTCCATGTCACCGAGCAAGTCAATGATCGTCCTCGAATCAATCACGGATCATCCCAAAACCCATCCTCTTTGCGAATTCGAATTCGAGTATAACTCGAAACCTGGAATACGAATTTGCCTCATCACCCAAACCTAGAAACTATCACCGTTCTCGACACCTCGACCATCGGAGTTCGTGCAACTCCGGTCACGCGATCGTCAACCTTCCCTCTTCCATCACCCACGGTTTCGTAGCACTCGATCCATCATAGAGGACGAGCGAATCGAAACATTGACCTTTGACAAAACTAGGGCTACAAACTGGAACCCATCACAGCCACTTCCACGATCAACTACCCACCATCACACTATTTTTCCTGCAACCACCATTCAACCTTCCATCACCATCAAAGACCCCGATCACCACAAATCAGAGAATCACCAAAATTTCCCAAAAGAGTGATTTTTAATCAAACTCGAACTGCACGTTAATTCTAACTCTAAAAATTATGGTTTTTGCTTTAAAAATCATGTTATAGGATACGAATTCAAGTTACAAACCTGAATTTGTAAATTAAGAAATTTGAAATTTGATTAATTTAAAGTTTTACGTAGTATCTTGGTTTTCCAGAGACATCGACAAGATGTTTTAATCTTAATATATACTGTAACTTGTAGACAGAGAACACATATGAATAATAGCCTGCACATAGTTCATTCCTCATTCACTTATACACAGAGAATTTAAATATATGTACTGACATATTCATCATAGATATAACTTGCAACAGATTCAACTTTTTAAAAATTTCAAAATGATGTTACTCACATTAGTTTGAAGAACAGAGAGCACTGTTGATTGGAAACTGCAGATTTTATTTTCTTTAAAACCTGTTTTGTTTTCTTGAACTTGAATGATATTTTGAGTTTTCAAGATAATGTTTCCTTCCATTTTACTCAGTTGTGATAATCGAACTGAAGAGGATTGATGCATATAAAAATAAGTATGCAGTATATTATTTGTACAATAAGCATGCTGAAGATGCTTGCATTAAATGCATGAGGTATGTTGCATTTATTTCTTTGCTGATTTGATGCTAGAGATGTGGCATTAATTGCCTTTTACTTGCCTGCACATCTATTACAGGCTACATACTTTATGTTTTCTTTGGTTTTGTTTAAGTGTACTTAATAAATTTGTCTTGCATATATTTTATTTTGTTTCTTCCTTTTGTTTTACACTTTGAAATATGCATGAGTTCTATGATGTTAGATTTTAGTCAATATGTTTACTTTTACTTGAATATATTTTTGCTTTTCTCTTGCTTTGCCTTCTTACTTTAAAATATAAATGAAAATCTATAGTTAATATGTTGTTTGAATTTAGCAAATTTGTTATCCTTATATTTTACATACATGAGTGTATTTCAAACTTAAATTTTTATTTCTTATTTTACATTGCAATAAAATAAACACACACATTTTTGAATTTGGAGATGCCCAAATTAATTTACCAATAAATTTCACAATTTTATTCAAAAATAAATTTAATTATTCATTTAAACTCAATTAAAATCCAGGATCGTTATAGTGTACACATAAGTGTGTTATTTATTCGATGTTTTAATATGCACGAATATACGTGTGCACCCCATATCATCTTATTCTCTGTATTATCTGACAGTATTGCCTTGTAATACTCTTAGATAATATGCGTATAGATGTAAGGGTGTTCACAACATGCCCCTTTCTGGGCCTCCTATTTGCTTCAAGCCTGATTAAATTAATATGCAACTAAATCTACTTAAAAAGCACATCAATATCGTATATCGATACGTGTGTTTGTAACAATTATATAACACTATTTAATTTTGATCAACACAAATTAAATAAAATTTAACAATTAGTACTTAATAAATATTAATTAACTTAATTAATTAATAACAATTATAATTAATTAAATCAGGTAGTAACAAGAGTATTCAACGTTTCGGTTGTGTAACTCTCAGGTGTAAATTCGGTCAACGATCAGTACCGAATAATTTGAATATTACCGTTCACACGTTACTTTAGCTAGTGGTGTAATACAATGGCCAAATTCATCGCTTACATAGCTTCGGTAAAATCAATTTTACTTTATTTAAGCGTAACTTAGTAGTGACAATTATTTACACCAATTCTCTTCGTCAAATCTAAATCACATTAGGACTTATGAAATTTGGTAATGGTTACCATTTCAATATCGTCCTATTCAACTTTATAGTCTAAACATAAAGTCCTTAGTTTAATAATAACAATTATTACTATCTGAACTACTTTGGCTAAAGATTTTGACTTTAAGTTGACTTTAATTGACTGTAATACTAACTTCGTATAACCGAGGAGATGAACCCTCTATTGAATAGTGTTTCATTCCAATGCTTCCACCCGACCCAATTATAGTCGTTTGACGGACATTGTGCCAAGTATAATCAAAGTAGAGCTTCCACATTGAATATCGTCGGTATTCTCAAGTCAAGAGAACTGTGTAACATTGTCAATTCGATATTTTCTGTTTTTCCTTAGTTATATTAACCAATAGAAAACTATTGAGCGAGTCACTCCGTAGTTATCCAATACCTATCACTACATAATCTATTGGTTCCTCCAACAGTCATGAATAATACACCACCCATCATCTAGAAAGTGTTACGTGCTTGTAACATCCCCCATTTGGAGGTCCAAAGCTAAGCGCTGAAGATGTTGCAGTCATCCGTAGTATTTACTTCCAATGACCAAATATGGTAATGTTAATGGCATCCATAATATCAAAAGCATTTCAATATGAAATAAAATCATCATAGATTAAAACACTTTTCTAATTACATTTCAAAACAACATTTCATATCCAAGTTACATAACCCCTAAACGTTTCCCAGGTTCAGATCAAATATAATTATTACATAAGTACGCCACTAACAACATATGAAGATGCCCCCTTGTGTGACCAGAATATTAGATAGTCATAACAGACTTAATACAACACAAGGGAAGTAAAACGAAAAAACTCCTAAATATAGCTTGCATCTGCCTCCAGCTCATCTCTAAAAGCCTTATTTGTCCACCTACTAAACCTACAAACCCAAACTCTCAATCTACTAAAATTAATTTTGACCCGAGAGTTTAAGGGAAAAAACATAAACTTCGAGTCAAACATAAAACCTGGTGTGAATAATTCTATTACATCTCGGTTTACTGATACTAAGTGAGACCATGCTGATTAGCGGAACGGGTTTTCCCTCACTAATATGCCATTAAAACATATCTTTTTGCAAATCAAAGCCATGCAACCAAACTTGTTAATCAGACTGATCATATCAATAATAGAAAATATCATATATGCTCAAAAATAGGTAATAAATGGACTAGCTGTCCGAATAAAATGTTGTTTTGTTTGGCTAACTACTAACCAATGGCTGACTCGGGCCTACCAAATAAACTAAACAAATTATCTAACAACTGTTAGACATACATCTGGACGGTTTGTCCTTAACTTACTTCTCCAAGGGTTACCTGATCCTAATGGTTTTGTTAGCTCATCGATAACCTATCTCTCTACATATATATTCCTTTCTGTGTGTAATCATCATTTAATTCTTACATATGACTAAACCCTACACACTAGGATTTTGGACTAAATTAACTACGGGCTAATAGCTAATGTATAGAGCGCAACTCTATACCAGTCCCATTTGGCATACAATTATCTAAGTCATTTTACTTAGGGTTAACTACCCTTTAAATTTTCCTTCAGAACCTTTTCAAAATGATTTAACCCTTCAAATCATACTTATACAAGGAAAATAAATTATTTGCTTTACTCCAATCTCTTTGCCATGATATGCTGTGATGACCCACATTTGGGAGGTTTAAATCCACAATAATCCATACATGTCCAACTCAAACAATCCGAAACACAGATAATCAATGGGGTTAATTAAGAAAAATAAGAAAAGAAGAAAACAAATACAGAATCTCGCAACAGAATCATAAAATATAATAATCAAATAAACAGTTTATGAAGCTGTTTATACTATACATTTGGTTAAAATTTGCCAACATCTATCAAAGTTATATATACAACCGGACAATAGAATAACACAGCAGAACAACATGATGCAGGGAATAATATTAGTAATAATATTATACTAATCTTCGTCTTCGTCCTCTAGAGAATAATCTTCAATGCGCTAAAAACTCATGGCTGACCTGATCATAAAGTAAAACAATACACTTGAGTCAGAATTAAAATATTGAATCAAATCAATATCACATATAACACGAGTGTAATAGCGATAGAGGTGTTTATGGGGTTTCACATCTCATATCCAATGTATAACATGCGTGCAATAACTTAAGAGATGTTAAAATCTCGTAGGATCCTATACCAACCGGTGTCAAATAATATACAGGGTGATAAATGGGATATATACAAAATAAATAAACATTCAATCGTCCAAAATATTGTAGGATTGTTTTCACCCTAAAGCGGGGGTAAATAGGGTGTACTAACAAAAATTGATGCGAAAATAAAAACAGAAAGTAATGCAGTAGATATCACATACAGATTTACCCAGCTTCGGAAAAAACAAGCCTACGTGCTGCCTCCAAGGTTTCTACTAGAAATTAGGTAATTATACGTTTACAAAAACACGTAAACTCGCGACACCTGCTAACTCGATTAACCTAAGTCTAATCTCAAAACCTTGCCATGACTCAGCCACTGAGTTGCAAATTCTCGAACTACAAAACTGTAGTTCGTAACCTAGTTAAAACTAGAGCTCGAATCAAATAAAAAATAGAAAGTTACAATTAAAAATAAAATAAGAAAAAACCCTTTTATGAAAACAAAGCCCGATATAAAAATTAGAACCGGCCCACGTGTAAAATAACAAAAGAGATCTGACTCCCTTTTCTTTTTAGTTCATATACTCTGGCCGTTCCTTTTCCTTTTGTTGCTCTTCTCAAACTAGAGTTTTGATGATTGAAGCCACCTCTTGAATTAGACGTTTGAATTGATTCGTGGCACGCTTTTGTTCCTCAATTAGCTTCAATGCTTTTTCAAAGTGCTTTGCATCCATTCAAGATCGAGTTTGAATGAAATAAAATTGGTATGTGATTTTATAATTTATTTCTCTGTTGATTAACTTAAACTTGAACGCGATGTCTTGCCGATGATGATATGGGTTGAATTTACAGGATGAAATCCCTAAATTTTCGTTCGTATATTTTTGGTTTGAATTCCGTGCTCGGCATTGATTTGTGCTTGAAAATGATATTTACTGACTTGTTTATTCCTCTATTGTAGCTTGGCATTTGAATTTGTTAAATATATTTGTGATATATTCGGTACTTGACTTGTTCATCAGCGACTATTTAATGAACAATTCTTCAGTGTTTCTTGTTTTGTCGCTTCTTTTTGAAACAGTTCCTTGACTTTGTTCGAACTGCTACATATACTTTCCCATGGCTCCTTCACCATTTTTGATACATTTAAACTGTTCGAATTGCAACTGTTTGACCATTTCTTTTTGAAACATGTAAACTGCTTCACTGTTTTTTTTTTGAAACATGATCTTGTCCCTGACTTTGTTATTTCTCTGTTGCAAATGCTTGTTTGTGTGCTAGTTTCTAGGTTGAGTGTATGATTTCTATGGCTGCTCTGTCCACTTCAGTGCTTGCATTCTGGCATATGTATATACATGTCACTGATTCACTAGAGTGTTGCATGTTCTAGTATACTACATTTTGATGTGTTGAGTGACTCACTGCCTTGAGTTCATTGATATGCATCCCTATTGTATCTTGCTTGCACACTGCTCATTACTTTTTCATGCACATGTACACTTGTATTTTTCTCCGTCCTCAATTCTTGTTGTTCATGCCTGCACTTGATCACTGTCACTGTTTTTCCCTATCACATGCCTATGCACTTTTCCATGGTTTCATATGAATAAAGTCTTCATGTGTGTAAATTTTGTTGAGGCTTCATGAGTCTGCACCGTTTGAAGTGCTGCATGTTGTTTTACGTGTACACATTGGTCTAGTGTACTTGTTACTGTACACTGGGTTCACTTTAATGTTGAAACTAAATGTTTGCATCTTTACTCGTTTGATTTCCACCATATATATGTATACATGTGTATCTTCATGTATGTTGGCTGGTTGCCTCTGGTCTGCATTGTGTGGTGATCTGAAGTCTTGTTGCACTTGAAGTCTGAATGCATGTTGTATCCATGTTCACAATTGTGTTGTTATGCTCTATCCACTGTTGTGTTGAAACAGAACTTGATTGTTTCTTGGTAGAGTGTACTTGTTGTTGTGAGCCTGTTATGTTGATGCTCACTCTGTTCTTGGCCCTCGTGCATCACATACATGTTGAAAGTGTCATGTGGTCACTTAATTCAAGTCTGTTTGCATGTTTTGCATTTGAATTATGCACTTTGAAGTTGTTCATGCCTCCGAAATATAGTATTTCTGATTTTGTATTTTCACTTAAGTTGAATCCAGCCTAGGCTTGGGTTTGACCTTGTGCTCACTTGTCCTTCCAATTATAACAAGCAATTGTATATCGGTGTGCACAACTTTGTGGCATGTACAATGATACACTTTGCATGTCACAAGTTGTTCGTGTATGATGAATTAAAAGAAAAATGATGCCGAACAACCTAAATAACTGAGGCAAATAATATTTTCAAAAAAACACACTTCATTATGCACTACAGAAAAAATTCTTTTTCATTTTTACTACGTCGGCGATTATTTTACAGGTAGTTCAGATGCTGGATATAGGCTGGAACAGAGTTGAAGATAAAAATACGAGTAAAGAGTGAATATGTAGTGAGTGTGAAAAATTATATATTGAAAATTGTGTTGTAACTGAAATTGTATAGTGAGAGCTTAAATTTGTACTATTCGAATTTGTAATAATATATTTATTTGAATAAAATATTTGTTTACATATGAATTCTGAGTTATTTATTTTATTCAATAAATATTTATTTAATTACATGGAAAAATAAAATAGTACAATAACCAATATATTTAAACGAATATATATATATATATATATATATATATATATATATATATATATGTTTATTATCATCAAACAAAAATCATATAATAGTATATTCTACAATCTTCCCCTTTTGATGATGACAAACATATATTAAGATTTTGACTCTATTAAATATATTTGTTCTTGATGAATTCTATTAGCTCCCCCTATTTGAATAGTCCTCCTACAACAAAACTCCTCCTACACAGATCCGTGTAGTTAAAACTGAAAAATTAATTAAAAATAACTTTGAATAAAAATACTGTCGAATATTAGTAAGGATGTCACTCAAAAATCAAAATCTTAACCTCTCTCCCTCTTTTATTATCATCAAAAATAATAATAGTAATTGAAATAGCTATGATTTTGATTAAAAATATAAAATCAAATCATGAGGGAAATATTAATTTCAAATTCCAATTAACCAAACAAAAATCATAATATTTAATTAACTAGAAACCAACTCCACTTTAGAGAAATGGTAGGATTATGGAAAATTTTATATAGCGGCAAGAGTTTGGTATTTTCAATAAAGGAATAATTTGTGCATTTTTCCTTTTCCAATGTTACACAAAAAAATGTAAAGCACTTACTAAGCATGCATAACCGTTAGGACTTTTAAATGAGGTTAGTAGTTACCCATTTTTTTCAAAAAAAAAGATGTCAAGAATTTTCTAACCATGCATAACCGTGAGGACTTTTGAATGAGATTAGAATATAATTCATATTTATTCCTTTCTTATATGCGTCCCATCCATGCATAACTGCGAGGACTTTTAAATGAGAATGGAAGCCCATATATAGAAATTCAAGTAATCCACCCATGCATAATCGCGAGAATTTTAAATGAGAGTGAATACTTTAGGATATAATTATTTTACAAAAAAGATATTTCCTTATTTTGAAATATCAAATTCTGCACACTATATTATGATATATGGATTGACAGAAAGGTGAAAGTGATAGAAATGATACTGGAATAAGTACTAATCTAAAATATTATAAATTTTGTTTAATTTTCATGAAATTTTAAAATTATACTTCCTCTTGTTATGAAATATAATTTAATCACCATCCGTCACTTTTAAAGCACTATAATAATTTTGATAAGTTCCAAAAGGTTCAATTTGTCAATGTTTACCTTTTCTAGAGTTAATCTCTAACCGAAATAAACCATAGCATTTTTATCATGACGAAAACCCAAGTTTAAAAATTAAAATAAGTGAAAATTAATTTTCTGTAAGGAGGTTTTGTGAAAATGGCTTCTAGTTGAAAATCAATATAAATAATTAAATAATTGCAAAAATTATTTCAACATGAGATGATATCAAATACCACTTGTATTTGAGGTATTCATGGTGATATACAGTGATATAAAAGAAAAACGTGTGCTCCTCAACAATTGAATTGTTTTTTTGAAATTTTCAGCACGTCCATTTATATCAGGCACAAGTGAAGTAATCTATATTGAGCAAAAACAAACATTCAAAAAATTCGTCAAAGCAGTTTTGAAAATTGATTTAATAGACATGAAGAGAGTTAATAATGATTGTTGTTTCAAAGTAGTTGACAATCTTTATTTCGAAGACTCACTCAATTTGAAACCTTTATTTGGCTTATAAAAGGTTGATGTTTGATTTGGCTCATAACACGAGAGTTTTAGATGTTCAAAAATACAACTTGCCAAATTTGGTTTCAAGTCAATTTATCAAAATCAATAAAAAATTATACTTGAAATACCACAACTTATTTGTGTAAAACAGATATGCTTTCTGAGTTATATATTAAGTTTATTGCAGTTTTTCATGACATTTCAAAATGAATCAATAAAAACTAAAAACGGAAAAGTTATAGTATTATCGATTGGCTTTCCGGAACTTCAAGCATTTCAAAAGTCAAAGTTGAGATGTTCAAGATATGATCAAATTACTACAGCTATGTTAAGAAAGTTTTGAAACTGTTTCAAACAATACTCCAAATGATTTTCATCTTTTCAACTACTTAAGTTTAGATTTTGGGAAAGCACAAAAAATAAAAGTTGTAGTATTTTAAATCTATTTTCCAGAACATCTTGAATTTTAGAAATCGAAGTTAAGAATCTCAAGATATGGAATAAATATTTGAACAATGTTGATGAAAACATACTTAACAATATGTGAACAAAATTGAGTTAAGAGATCATACCTCACTTTCCTTCGATGCCGTGATATCTGAAATGTGATGATCTTCATCTATCTTTATAGGCTAAGGAACATTCAGATTTTAGTTTATCAATCATCTAGAACAACCCAAAATCTATCTCCATCAAATTTGTTCCTTAGCCCCCTTATGTGTCTAAATTTTTGAGAAGGCAAGTGGTCTAACTAAGGATGTAGGACCTCTATTATTATCTATTGAATTCTCTGGTACCCAATTTTGTCTATATAACAAACTGTTAGCATCTACAATTGTACCATTTGAAATCCAAATTTGTTTAAATTTCAAACCATTTATATTCGTACTTTTTGGAATCCATATTTGTTTAACAGTTTTGTGTTTGTATATTTCGACAATTATTCTAGCCATGTCCAATATTTCCACACTTTACGCATTTGGGTATCACACTTTTCCCCTTAACAGAGTTATTAGTCGTTTGTTCATATTTTGACACTTTCACAAATCCAAATCCTTTCCTTTTATTCATGAAGAGTTGATTTTCTAAGAGCCTATCGAATGATTTTTCTCTAGTCAAAAATTTTCGAGCAATCAACTCAAGTTTATTAACTTTGGATTTTAAAAGTTTATTTTCATTATTAGCTTTGAATAACAACTAATGGTATTATCTCTCTTTACAAAAGTATTCATTTTCGAGCCCATATTTTCATTTTCAAGCTCTCTAATTTTAGTCACAATTTCTAGCATCTCGGTTTCAAAGAGTTGGAGTTTTTTAAAATCAATTTTTTCAAAATCCTTGTTTTTTTCAATCCCTTTTCAAACTCGTGATTTAATCGAATAATTTCAGATTTGCTCAAAATCATGTTTTCTTTTTCAAGGGTTTTGAAATTTTTGTTGATCTCATTTAATTTCTTTCCAAAAATCACACATTTAAAACTTTCTGACCTCTTAGAACAATCCAACTCTTTTTGCAAAATATTATTTTTACAAATCAACACAGTTTTGTTCTTCTTCCGAATTAAAATTTCGTTTTCTTACTTTTGAAACTTTTCATGAAAACAGGCAAATTCTTTTTCATAGTCCAAACACCTTTTGCAATTGAATTTTTATTTTTCTTAATATTTTGAAGCTCATTTTCCAAATTATTATTTTTCTGATGCAGTTTAGATTATTCCCTTTGCAACTTATTATTTTTCATCTCAAGAGCTTTATTATTTTCAATTAATTTTCGACACAAGAGAACTAAATCATTTAATGAAAAATCATATATCTCATCAGCTATTGAATCTTCATCACTGCTGTCTTTTGCCAATCCCGTCAAGCACATTTCTTTAACCAGTCGATTATGGAGGATTTCTCACCGTTGTTGACTTTTGCACCATATATTGCATCAAAAGTATTTCAGATTTCATGTGCACTTTCACAATGAGAGATATGGTTAAAATTATCTCGATTAATATGAGAATATAGAATATGCATAGCAAGAGCATTAATTTGAAGTATTAAACTTGTCTACTATATCACACCCATTTTCAATAATATCCCAACATTTAGAATTAACAGATTTTAAATGAAATTCCAATTTTAATTTCCAATTTAAAAATCTATTCCATCAAAAATAGGGGGAATAATACTAGACTAACTCTCGCTAGATTTGCAACTAAGGTTAGACATCTATACTATTAACCATGCTCTGATACCACTTGTAGGATCGTCTTCACCCTAGAGGGGTGGAGAATAGGGTGTACTAATAAAAATTAGTGTGGATATATAAATAGAAAGTAATGTAGTAGATATCACACACAGATTTACCCAGCTTCGGCAAAAACCTGTCTACGTGCTACCCTCAAGGTTTCTACTAGAAAGTAGGTACTTAGATGCTTACAAAAGCACGTAAACTCGCAACACCCGCTAACTCCATTAACCTAACTCTAAGCTCAAAACACTACCACAACTCAGCCATCGAGTTGTGAATTCTCGAACTACAAAACCATAGTTCGTAACCTAGTTGAAACTAGAGTTTGACTCAAATAAAAAATAGAAAGTTATAAATAAAAATAAAACAAGAACAAAACCCTATTTATAAAAATTAAGCCCAATATAAAAATTAGAACCGGCCCACGTGTGAAATAACAAAAGAGACCTGATCCCTTTTCTTTTCAGTTCGTATACTCTGGCCGTTCCATTTCCTTTTGTTGCTCTTCTCAAATTAGAGTTTTTATGATTGAAGCCGCCGCTTGAATTAGACGTTCGAATTGATTCTCGGCACGCTCTTGTTCCTCAATTAGCTTCGATGCTTCTTCGAATTACTTTGCGGCCGCTTTAAGATCGAGTTCGAATGAAGCAAAATCGGTATGTGATTTTATACTTTATTTCTCTATTGATTTGCTTAAACTTGAACTCGATGTCTTGTCGATGATGATATGGGTTGAATTTATAAGGATTGAATCCCTAAATTTTCGTTTGTATATTTTTGGTTTGAATTCTGTGCTCGGCGTGGATTTGTGCTTGAATGATTGATGATATTTGCTGACTTGTTCATTCATCGATTGTAGCTTAGCAGTTGAATTTGTTGAATATATTTGTGTTATATTCAATACTTGACTTGTTCATCAGTGACTCTTTAATGAACGATTCTTTAGTGTTTCTCGTTTTGTCACTTCTTTTTGAAACACTTCCTTGATTTTGTTCGAACTGCTACATATACTTTCCCATGGC
The DNA here is from genome assembly GCA_030765085.1 of Allium cepa. Classification (NCBI taxonomy): domain Eukaryota; kingdom Viridiplantae; phylum Streptophyta; class Magnoliopsida; order Asparagales; family Amaryllidaceae; genus Allium; species Allium cepa. The sequence goes on from CM060935.1 coordinate 766,456,982, forward strand.
TCCTTCACTATTTTTGATACATTTAAACTGTTTGAATTGCAACTGCTTGATCATTTATTTTTGAAACATGTAAACTGCTTCACTGTTTTCTTTTTAAACATGAACTTGACCCTGACTTTGTTATTGCTCTGTTGCATATGCTTGTTCGTGTGCTAGTTTCAGGGTTGAGTGTATGATTTCTATGGCGCTCTGTCCACTTCAGTGCTTGTATTATGGCATATGTATATACATGTTACTGATTCACTACTGCGTTGCATGTTCTAGTATACTACATTTTGATTTGTTGAGTAACTCACTGCCTTGAGTTCATTGATATGCATCCCTTTTGTATCTTGCTTGTGCACCGCTCATTACTTCTGCTTGCACATGTACACTTGTTATTGTAGTCTGGGTTCACTTTAATGTTGAAACTGAATGTTTGCATCTTTGTTTGTTTGATTTCCACTATATATATATGTATATATGTATCTTCATGTATATTGTTTGGTTGCCTCTGGTATGCATTATGTGGTAGTCTGAAGTCTTGTTGCACTTGAAATCTGAATGCATGTTGTATCCATGTTCAGAATTGTGTTGTTATGCTCTGTCCATTGTTGTGTTGAAACAGAACTTGATTGTTTCTTGGATGAGTATACTTGTTTTTGTGAGCCTGTTATGTTGATGCTCTTTCTATATTTGGCCATTGTGCATCACATACATGTTGAAACTGCCATGTGGTCACCTGATTCAAGTCTGTTTGCATGTTTTGCATTTGAATACTGCACTTTGAAGTTGTTCATGCCTTTGAAATGTAGTATTTCTGATTTTGTATTTTCACTTGAGTTGAATCAGGCCTAGGCTTGGGTTTGACCTTGTGCTCACCTGTCCCTGTAGTTTTAACAAGCAAGTGTATATCGGTGTGCACGACCGTGTGGCATGTACAGTGATATGCTGTGCGTGTCACAAGTCATTTATGTATGATGAATTAAAAGAAAAAATGATGGCGAACAACCCAAATAACCGAGGAAAATAATATTTTCAGAAACACACACTTCATTATGCACTGTAAAAAAATTCTTTTTCAACTTTACTGCGTCAGTGATTATTTTGCAGGTCATTCAGATGTTGGATACAGGCTAGAACAGAGTTAAAGACAAATATACGAGTAAAGAGTGGATATGTAGTGAGTATAAAAATTTGTATATTGAAAATTGTGTTGTAATAGAAACTTGTACAGTGAGAGCTTAAACTTGTACTATTCAAATTCGTAACAAAATATTTGTTTGAATAAAATATTTGTTTATATATGAATTCTATGTTAGTTATTTTATTTAACAAATATTTATTTAACTATGTGAAAAAATAAAATAGCACAATAACAAATACATTTAAACGAATATATGTATATGTTTATTATCATCAAACAAAAATCATATAATAGTATATTCTACAAATATCAACCAATGGCTATCCATCACAATCAACATCCAAAACAGCTAATAAATCACAACAGTTAACTAGTTATCAATATTGACGGTTTAACTAGCAATTCGATTTTGATTTCAGGTTAACTGTTAATTCTAAATTTCTTACATGTTAACTTCTATGTCGATTTCCCTATCAGTTAAATTACCAAACAACAACCAATAAAATTAAACTACTTCATGATTTCAATTTAACGAACATAAGAAATATTTTAGTATTTTGTGAGCGTTTTAAAATGCTCATCTTTATTTGGAACTGAAAATTTTTCAGCTTCAAAAAAATTTCAATCCAACTCCATATCGTAGATGACTTCGGTACGAATCCTATGCAACTTGTTTCGCTCGAATCCGACCTCGTACGAGAAAGTTACAATCTTTATTAGCATAACGATATAACAACAAAAAATTAATTTAGGCTTAAAACCAAACCTCCCTGCTCACGTGCGTTCTTTCTTCTCCAGGCCGAACTCGTGATTTTCCATCCTTTTTTTTAAACGATCGCGCCCCAGCCCACATCAACATCGCTGACCAGAACCACCTTATGCCCCTCTCCTCTATCGTCACCTGCCATCGCCAGCGCCACTTCGTTCACGCACGTTCACGAGCAAAAAACTCAACACAGCAGCTCGAACGCTGCCTTCCATCGGTCACCTTACGACGAAATTAGACGATCCGACCATCCATCTTGTAGAGCTTGTCGAGATCTACATCTTTGTTTTTGGACCCATTTGATTTCGTGGAACGAATTATGAGAAAATGAGAGGAGAAGATTGGCTGTTTTTGGTCATTAATCCTATGAAAGAGAGCGACTGCATTTAGTTAGGATTTGATGAAAATGAAAACAACGTGGCCTTATATATAAATATCTAACACAATCCACACATAAATTTTCCGAACTCCAAACGAAGCATATCGCCTGGCGTTCTATACGTATACCCCTATTCCGAATATAATGGAACGTACATCGAGAGCCGATTCCATCATATCCAAAAGACAGCTTTTTAAATCAAATTATTTTAATTAAATTCCTTTAAATGATTTCTATGCATTTCAAGCTCGCATGACCAAATGGTAAGTCTAATCGCTACGAAACTTGATATCCTATAATAATTCACTATTATGGATCCAATGAAACTGGTTTCGTCGGAATCCAAGATAGTGCCTAAAAAGACTATTTTTACACGTTAATTAAAATATAAAATTTTCAATTTCTGTTTATTCACTTTTAAATTCAATTTTAAAAATAAACAATCTTCATTCCTGTTAAATAAAATTTAAATCTACTTTCAACATCATTTTCATTCATATTAAATTCAGGGTTCGATTATTTAAATAATTTCCAATATTAAATTTTAAACAATTTAGTTATCCAATAAATTGCTATGAATTGAAATACAAGTTATTTAACTTATAAATTTTAACTTATAAAATGAATTCAAATAACAAAATAACTACTCCACTCTTTATAAAATTATAATCATAGTCAAATAAGACGTACTTATATAAATTATTTTCAAATATCATTTTATAAATAAAATGTTCGTTCTTATTCAATACACAAATGTTTTTATATTAAATATATATATATTACACTATGTTACACTTCTTTATTTAAAATATTCCAAAAATCCAATTTCGATGAATTCCAATATTAGAATTTCAATAAATCCCAATATTAGATTTTAAACGAATTTTAGTTATCAAACAATTATTTTATTTTCATCTAAATATTCAACATTTATTATTCAATTCTTGCTATTGATTTCAAACATTAAATATATTAAACTTCTTTCTAACATAAATAATTTCCTTAAATCTTATCGAAATTGTTATTTCAAATTTTTATTCAAGTTCATATTAATTTGCATAAATAAAACATAAAATTTTATTTCCAACCATTTTTCTTTAATAATTATATTAAATTTAATAATTTAGAATAGCTAACAATACGGGTCGTTACAATCTCCTTCACTCAAAACTTTTCATCCTCGAAAAGGGGTTGAGTAAAGAATCAAACCTTTGATATATTTTTCTCAAAATAATCAATTTATAAACATAAAAATATTATTTGCAAAACCTTTACTGCGCTTCCACTACGCCATTCTGATATCAGCTTATTGTAAAACAATTTATAAAATTTTAAAGGTCTCAAAAATTTTCTAACACACAGATTTATGGAAAATTTTGATAGCGTCTCCTTTGGGTGGCTCGATTGTAAAAATTTACGATATAGATATATACACCAAATATACATCTCATCTCAATATTGAGGCATCCTGTAGGAAAAATATATAAAAGCATGGTATGTTATTCGAGATATTTATCTTATTATTATTAATATGAGCGAGTTCGCTCATATTAAGCAAGCAAATCAAACCGCGTATACATCCTAAGGCCTTCGTGTATACCTATCTCAACTCAAATTAGAATATTAGTCACTTACACAAAGATATAGAAAGCATGCATGAGTTTAATAGAACTGCATAACCATAAACGTAAACATTAGTATTCAATTATTTCCTTTTTCGTTCAACACAATTTATGTCAAATTATTTATGGACCATTTATAATAAATCATTTTATTTAACCTTATTTAAGTTAAATTTTATTTCATTACCACTAAGTATATTCTCTTAAATACTAATATCATTTATAAACCATTTCATAAAACCATTTAAGTTTAATATAAAAAATTAATAAAACACAACTCATGTTTGTTATTACTTCATAACTTAAGTTCATATTAGTTCATTAATTCACTTCTTTAGTTCATCTCATTAATTCATATCATTAAATTTACTAAAGTAAATTTCATTTTATAACTCAAATTATATTAGTAAAAAATTCTTTTTATCACAATCATTTTCATTTAACTTTTCTTAATTAATTTTCATCTTATAATTCATTTGATTCAACTTGACTTAAGTAAAATTTTATTTCACAATTCAAATTTCAACTTTCTTATTTCATTAATCATTTCTTAAGTTTATAATCATTTTATACAGATGTATCATCTTTTACACGATATTACTCAAAATATAATTGTCTCGGAAAGCAACAACTAAATCTTAAAGCATCTTTTCTAGATTTATTCTTTTATTTTACAAACAGTTTACAAAGATATGAATCAATTTATTATTTGTTTGCCTTCTCTCCATTTCATATCTAAATAGTATTTTCTTTTTTACTATTCAAATTATTCATTTAACATTTCTTAGAACATTAACAAAGTGAATAACATTTCTCATAACAACTTAATTTTTTTATAAAAAATTATTTAAACATAATTTCAATTTGAAACATTTTTATTTACTTAAGTTCAAACTTGTATAATATTCTATTACATATTCGTATTTAACATTTCAAGTTTGTAGACATTTCTAGTAAGTTTTATATATGTTTTAGAATGTAATTTAGTGTTATACAAATTTATCTTATTCGTTTTAGTTAACAAGAATGCTCAATAATTTACACAAGTTTAAATTTCCATTATCTTGAAATTTAAGAGTTATAATTTAACTTCTCATATTTCATTTAAACACCTAGCTTCAATTTCTTGTTCCTCATTTTAGAAGTTTCCAGCTAGTAAAAGAAATCACTTTATTCAAACAACTGAAAATCATTAATTAATAGGAACTTAAGAATTCAAATACCGGGTTCATCTCAAATCATAAAATAATATATATACTCATGTTTTTTATATATATAAAATCATATTTAGAAATTTTAAATCAAAATCCGTTTATCGAACTAAATGTGCAGCAAAGCTACTAAGTGGCCTATTTCATTTTAAAACTCAAAAATGAATGTCGAGGATGCAGTCGGCATCACCGAAATTATTTTCCAACGACAAAAGAGGGGAGTACTGGAATTATTTTCTTTTAATTCCTTTTGAAACACTTTTATTCGTAAATACTTTTAAATAATACTAGTTATCCTATCACAATTTTAGAAAACAATTTCAAAAGCATTGGGATTTAAGTTCTCAAATTCTCAGTTTTTAAATCCTTTTTATTTATAAGCTATATTATAAATATACTTATACAATCACCTTACCTTATTATGAAAACATTTCATTAATTTACATCTTTGTTATTACAAACAATTCTTATAGTAATTAGATTTCAATTTAATCTAATTATCAAACGCTTCATGAAATAGAGTTCACAATGTATTCATTTCTAGTTTAATTCAACCAATAATCGATGATAACTGAATATTATCATCTCATAACAACTAACATCCATAAATAAATTCGTATTTTCATAAACCTATGTGGTTATTTATGGAAGATTATTTCTTTTTATGTATAAAATATAATTTAGATAAACTTATTTCATTTACCCTATTTTAAAAACAATATTACCTCGTTTAAGTATTTAGAAACCCATGTCGATAACGTGGCATCCTACGCACCGACCAGAATTCATAAACAATTCAACAAATAAGCAAACATAATATAAAACATTTTATAACACTTACAAGTACGCGCTCTCATATATATGTATATACACACATTTAACAAACTCATTCTAGGGTATTACTACCCTATCTCTAATGAGTTAAACCTCACAAAACTAAGGTTATCGCTAAACCAAAGCTCTGATACCAACCGTGACGACCCACATTTCTGGAGGTTTAAATCGACAATAATCCATATATGTCCAACTCAAACAATCCAAAACACAGATAATCAATGGGTTAATTAAGAAAAAGAAGAAAACAAATACAGAATCTTGTAGCAGAATCACAAAATATACTAATCAAATAAACTGTTTATGAAGTTGTTTATACTATATATTTGATTAAAATTTTACAACATCTATCAAAGTTATATATACAACCAAACAATATAATAACGCTGCAGAACAACATGGTGCAGGGAATAATACTAGTAATAATAATATACCAATCTTCGTCTTCGTCCTCCAGAGAATAATCTTCAATGCGCCAAAAACTCAAGGTTGACCCGAGCATAAGGTAAAATGATACACTCGAGTCAGAACTAAAATATTCTTATGTGAGTCAAATCAATATAACATATAAGTGTAATGAAGTCAGAGATGTTTATGGGGTTTCACATCTCCTATCCAGTGTATAATGTGCGTGCAATAACTCAAGAGATGTTATGGGATTTTCTATCTCTTAAGGATCCATCAAAATGTCTATATATAGTAGAATACACTATATATACAATGTCTAATCAGTAAAATAAATATTTTTCTTAGTGTTAAGGCTTTACATTAATCCCCATTAACGCGTTTTTAAGCATCGTCGTACAGTTTGCATACAACACAACCAGTAGAACGTCGATAGATAGGGATGCACTGTGATACGAGAACGTTAAACCAAGCTCGTAGTGGTCTCGCATAGGGATAAAAGTATGACAAGGCATGTGAGGCAATGCCCAAGGTTGGATACTACCAATTCGAGTCGCAAGGCTAGTGGTAACGCGTCGTAGCTATGACCGCCCACCGCGTCCACCCATCCCATATCGAGTCAAAGGGAAGTTATCCCAAATCAAGGTGCACCAATCGAAACCAACATCAAGATAATAGTATGGACCCAGTCCATAAGAAAAATCGAATAACAGGTGTCTGCTATGGGTAGCTAGCCCACTTGGACTGGATCAAGCCGTCCTGTTTTATTCATTTCAAATTGACACAAAGTGTCGGGGCTATCCATCATCGTTCTCTTTCTTCAAATCCAGCAACCATCATCGTTCTTTTTCTTCAAATCCAGCAATGTACACCAAGTCCAACCATTTCATTCTAGAGTCTCCTCTACGTACACAGTTGTCAAAGTGGTTCCAACATTGATATAGAGTATGTCAATAATCGACCCCGTTGTCTTTAACAACCAAACGTCATTTTACACATCGGTTGGTTCTTTTACATTTCAAAAATGATTCACTTGATATCAAAATATCATATTCGCTTCAAAATATCATTTTTACTTCAATATGTCACGCTTCAAAATTAATTTCATTTCAAAATCATTTTATTCCGTACGAAATCAATTTCATTTCAGAACATCATATTTACTTAAAATATGCCAATTACACTTGGAAATCATTTCCAATATCTCAATTTTACTTCCAAAATCATTTCGAATTTCTACTTAGGTTATAACTTCATTTTTAACCTAATTCGCATTTAAATCCACTGTTTAAATGTAAACAGATCCCACTTTGACCAGTTTGAATTTTTAGAAAATGGTTTGAATAGTTAAAATAGTTTAAGATAAATGGTTTGAGAATTAAAATGGTTTATATAGTAAAATAGTTTGGAAAATAAAAATGATTTGAATATTTAAAAAGATAGATTTTAAATAAGTTTATATTAAAATAATTTATTTCGAAAATAGTTTCAAATCAAAATGTTTCTTTCTTTTTCCAATAATCTAGACTCAGGACCAAATTTCAATCAAATTGATTCAATTTCAAATCTTTCAATTTAAATCATCTTCAATCTTAAATCAATTTAATTCGACTCAATTATGATTCCAATTTGAATCAGTCTCAATTTCAATTTCAATTCAAATTGATTTTGATTTCAATTCGAATTAATTTCGATTTCAATTGATTCGATTCAAATAGTTTAAGTTCAATTCAATCCTCCATTTTAAACTATTTCAGTTTATATAAAGTTTGAGTTCAACTTCAAAATATCGATTTAAATCAAACTAAACTTCGTTGTTCAATTTAAGGTTCAAATCTTTAAAATAATTCAACTCAAGCTCACGTCTTGAAATATCCATTTAAATTACCTTTTCTTGAATATATTTCAAAGTTCGAAAAAAGTTTAAATCTTTTAAACAAATCAATTTTCATAGTTTAAATCATATTTCAATTATAACTTCAACTTTCAAATTCAATTCTTTAAACATTTCTGTTAACAAATTTCAATTTCAACATTTCAAGCTCGAGTTTGAAAATAATCCAATTCCCATCTTTCAATTCAATTATATTTTTATAAAACAAAATCAATTTGAATAAATTCAATCCAAGAATTTGAAATTATTTAATTTAACCAATCCGGTGTCTGTATATAATTTTTTATCCTATGGCCAAGTGAATAGTTATTCCAAATTTAATTTTGGGATGGATATATATCATTTCAATCCAAAGTAAATGTCATAGGTATAAATCATTTTAACCTATTTTTTAATTTGTTCGAAATAATTCAAATAACCGTTTATATGCAGTCAAATAATATACAGGGTGATAAATAGGATATATATAAAATAAATAAACATCCAATCATCCAAAATATCAACTAATGGACATCCATCACAATCAACATTCAAAACAACCAATAAATCAAAATAGTTAACTAGTTATCAATATCGGGGTTTTAACTAGCACTTCAATTTCAATTTGACTGTTATTTCTAAATTTCTTACATGTCAATTTCTAAGTCAATTCCCTATTAGTTAAATTGCCAAACAATAATCAATAAAATTAAATCGATTCATGATTTCAATTTAACAAACATAAGAGATATTTTAGTATTTCATGAGCGTTTTAAAACATTCACCTTTATTTCAAATCAAATTTTTTTAACTTCAAATAAATTCCAATCTAATTCCATGTCGTAGATGACTTCGGTACGAATCCAATGTAACTTGTTGCGTTCGAATCAGACCTCATACGAGAAACTTATGATTTTTATTAGCATAACGATATGATTAACGTATAATTAACAAAAAATTAATTTAGGTTTTAAAACAAAACCTCTCTGCTCACTTGGTGTTCCTTCTTCCCCAGGACGAACTCGCGATTTTCCTCTTTTCTTCTTCTGTTGTTTTGATTGAACGATCGTGCCCTTGTCTGCATCGACGTCACCGACCCAGAACCATCGCGTGCCTCTCCCCTCTACTCCCGCCTGCCACCGCCAGCGCCACTTCATTCATGTGTGTTCGCGCACAAAAAACCCAACACAGTATCTCAAACATGGCCCTCCATCAGCCTCATGCAATGAAATTAGACGATCCGACCGTCCGTCTTGTAGAGCTCGTCAAAATCTACATCTTTGCTTTTTGAGTCGTTTGATTCGTTGAATGGATATGAGAAAACAAGAGGAGAAGGCCGGCCATTTTTGATCATTAATCGAATGAAAGAGAGTGGTTGCGTTTTGTTAGGGTTTGACGAAAATGAAAACAACGTGGCCTTATATATAAATTTCTGACGCTATTTACTCATATATTTTCAAACTCCAAACGAAGCGCGCCGTGTGAGATTCTATATGTTATACTCCTATTCCGAACACAATGGAATATATATCAGGAGTCAATTCCATCATATTCATAAGATAGCTTTTCAAATCAAACTATTTTAATTAAATTCATTTAATTGTTTTCTACGTGTTTCAAGCTCGCATGACCAAACAATAAGTCTGATCTTTACGAAACTTGGAATCCTATAATAAAGTGTAACAGCCCGCAAATCCGTACCCCTTGAGCCAACACTATTCTACATCAATTAACTCAAGTGGAATAGAAATACAAACCATTAGGGTTAAAGAAGAAAAGGTAGAAGAAAGAAGGAACTAAACAATATCAGAATCTAACCATCGCAGCGGAATAAATATAATAGTCAATAATAGATCTTTACACAAATGAAAACTATATCTGTTTCATTCACTATTACGGTTCTAATGAAACAGGTTTCATGGGAATCTAAGACGATGCCCAAAAAGACTATTTTTACATGTTAATTAAAATATAAAAAATTTCAATTTCTATTTATTCACTTTTAAATTCAATTTTAAAAGTAAATAGTCTTCATTCTTGTTTAAATCAAATTTCTGTAACGACCCGATTTTTCGACCTTCGAAAGTCGACATCAATACGTCCATTGTGTTAAAAGCTGAATAATCAAATGCCGAAAAACCGAACCATTAGGGTTAAAAAAGAAGAAGATGGAAAAAGAAACAGAAACAATAACAGAATCTCACATTCGTAGTGGAACGATATATAATAGATAAATGAATACTTTTTAAACAAAAGAACTATATCAGTTTATACAATACATCATCAGAGTCATATACAACACAACAGCGGAAAAGAAATAACATATACTAGTGATATGCCTCGCCATCTAGCTTTGCCTTCAGATCTCCACAGCATACTATTCTGTCTTAGCTCCAGAACAACATATAACCTGACTCTAGGATGCCCGCGTGGAAAATTATGGACATCCAGAGTTTAGAAAGGAAACAATAAACTCCAGATCAGTCATGGGACTGGTGTGAGATCTTAAAATTGTTATTTGCACAAAGGAAATAAAAGAAATCCGCTATGCTCTTGGAAAATGAAACAACCATAAGGCCTCCCTACACATACACAACGCAAGCGCATAATTGGAGGAGATTTCTCCTTACATTAGTCAAATATGCTTGGTACGCAAAATCTTTTTAATATTATTATTATTGCATAGTGCAAAAAACATTTCGAAATTATAATATTAATCTTAGCCAGCATACGTACCATTATAGTGTGCCTACTATAGCTACCAAGTTAAATGGAAGGTTCTACAACTAAAACTATACAAGGCGCATATTGAATGATTGGATTTTCAACAAATGGTCAGGCTAAGGAACTTCTTCACCGAATGGGTACGTCTCTGGAGGGACGCTCCGAGAACTTAACCAGCTCTCTGCCAACACAAGGCCAGGTTACCTCTGTAACTAGGTAACCAACTGTCATGAGTATGCCACCCCCGGTTTAGACTGACCTTTATTCGAGGCGTCTCTCAACCAACAACCACTAAGAAAATAATCTGGGCTCCACACTAGAAAACCACTTTTAAATCCACATAAGTTAAATATCTGGACTCCATACAGATACCACTTTTTATCTAGAAGGAGATGTACATACCCTGAGAGGCGCGAGCCCCATACCCTTGCCGCATCCTTCTTGTTTTGACCATTTTCGGAGTGTGAGGTCCGACGAAGTCTCGTCCACAAAGCTACGCTTTTCACAAAAGCCATGCTTCGATCAACAAATGATCAGCAGCGCTTAGCATGCCACATTACCAATTTGGAAATATATCACTAGTAACCATCAACTACATAACCTCTGAGCTCGTTCGTCTCATGGAAGGTGTAATAACTCAATATTTTCACCCATTCGCATCCACACATGCCGGACTTGAATTGCTCAAAATACCACGTTGTAAATAAAATTTGGCAAATCTCAGAATATACAGTATATAAAAATCACAGATCACAGACACAGAGTAATAATAGTGCAACAGAAGTAAAAGAAATAGTATTTCATGAAGCTTCTATGTAAATATATCAGAGTTACATAAGACACAACAAAAGAAATAAAGTACAAAAGAAGTCTCAAGATGATAACCAAGTACAAAATGAATACAATACTGGGATCAATAGGATAACTGGAAGTGAAATAGATAAAACTAGACAATCAGATAATCTCCAGCGATTCCGATCATCAGAAAGTGGAAATCCAAATCTACGAATACTTAGGCTGACTCGAGCGTAAATAAAAATGCAAACATTTGAGTCAAGACATACATACTTATACAATGTAAACCAACTCAAGTGAACTGTAGTAAAAGTACAAGTAACTTAAAGGATGCTTGGGACCGTCCATCCTCTAAGGATCCATTAAACTATTTACTATGTAGTAATAATACGCTATTATAATAATGTCTAATAGTAAAATAAACATACTTCTAAATAGCATTAAGGCTTTACATTTTCCACCTTAACACGTAATAGTCCCAATAGTCCATCCAATATCTTCATATCTCCTGGTCGGGAGACTACGAGAAGATACGCATGGGCTACGGGAGAAAACCAAACTCGTAGTAAAAGGCTCGATAGGGTAGGCGACACGGCACACAAGGCAATGCCAGGGTAGATATACCAATTACGACACTCGGGCTCGTGGTAACGCGACAGCCATATATGCCCACCTCGGATCACATTCCCAAAATCATAGGGGCGTCCAAACAATCACAAAAGCAATAGAATGGTATTGAAGAAATGCATCCGACCAGAGGAGCTACCCCTTCTGGCCCGAGACCGCTCCTGTTTTTCCACCTTATGCCAACTCACGGAAGTTGGTCCTCATGAACGTCGCCACCATCCTACTTCATTCTGGAATTCCCATCGCGTACACGGTTGTCAAAGTGGTTTTCGGTATCGACAGAGAGTATGCCCATATCCGATCCCGGTCTTTTTGCCAACCAATCGTTATTATAACCCGTGTTATAACTCTGAAATAATATTTTATGCTTCAACATAAAATATCATTTCAATTCAAATCTTTATCAAAATAAAGATTAAATCATCTCCAAACCTTTTCAATATATCAACATACCATATCTTTCAAATTCAAATATTTATCAAAATGAATATCAAGTTATTTCTAACCATTTCAATATATTAAATTATCATATCCTTTCAAAACTTCCTTTCAAAACATTTTAAGACATTAAAATATCATATCCTTTCAAAACTTCATTTCTAGATAATTTTAATATCAAAATATCATATCTTTCAGAAGTTCATTTTCAAATCATTATATAAGTTCAAATCCAAATATTCAACTTTGAATACCTTCTAAATTCAAGATAACATTCATTTATTATCCTTTCAAATCACCTTTTAAAATGATTTATCTTCCAATTATATTTATTTATTTAAATCATTTAAAAGTGAAGTTATTATTCTTTCAAGTGAAGTATTCAATTTTTAAAATTTCAAACCATTCTGAGCTCATTTACTTGGTTAAAAACCATAAAAATTGAAAATTTCAGCCTTACGCAGCATTCAGAAAAAGCTGTTATAAGTTATACTTGAAAACATTTTTAATTCAGCAAAGACAACATTTAGAACTGCTGTTAAATCTCATTTTAGTTGAATTTTTAGTTTAAAACAGCAAAAACAGCATTTTCAGAAATGTTGCAATAGGTCAGGTTTTAAATTAAAGGTTTTTATTAATTTCAGCAAAAACAGCAGACCATTACAGCATTTACAGAACTGCTGTAATAGGCCTTTATTTAGTTTTTAGTCTTTTAGTTTACTTCAGCAACTACAACAGTTCAAAACTGCTGTAACAGCCTTTTTATTAGGTTTTTAGTTCATTTACAGAAACCATAGCATTTCTGACTGTTGTTAAAAGTATTTTCCAAATTTTAATGTATTTCCATCAAATAATAAACTTCAATTTAAAACCTTTAAACATTGTAAAAATCATATTTTAACATTAAAAAATGTTTATTAACACACCTTTAACATATGATTTTTATAAATAAATTTCTTATAAATAAATCAATTTTTTCAATAAATTTACTTAACAAATTCAAGTGTATAATTTCCATTCCTTCACATATGCAATTTATTAACACTTACATTTTTAAATTTCCATTTCACAAATTAAACTAAATTTCCCATCGATTTCATTTAACTGAAACCTTTAATTAAACCAAATTTCACATTTCCCAGTCAAGTAGTATTTTAAAATTACACATTTAAGCATTCATTTATTTAACCATTTAAATTCATAGAAAAATCAATAATACTTTATAAATCACTTAAACTAAAATTTAAATCAAATTATCATATTTACCATTTTTCAAATAAAATTAAATTTCCACATTATCTATATAACTTAAATACCACTTTCAAACCAAAATTTTCCAAATTTCCAAACTTAAGTTATATTTCAAAAATTCAATTTGACCATTAATTTATTTAACATTTCCACTTATAGAAAAAAATCATAAATCCTTTATTTAAAACACTTTAAAAATCTATTTAAATCAAATTATCATAAATTTACATTTTAAACCACTTTAAATTGTATTTATATAACTTAAATGTCATTTTAAAAGCCAAAGTCCAAATTTCCAGATTTAAATTATATTTCAAAAAAAATTCAATTTAATCATTTAATTATTCAACATTTTTAACTTATAGAAAAAAATCAAAATTTCTTGTTTAAACATTAAAAATCCAATTTAAATCAAATTTTCATAAATTTACACTTTTAAGAATACTTAAAAATATTCGAAATACTTTATAAAATACCCACGGGCATGTATATAGTTTTCTAACCTATGTCAAGTGGTACGGATATTTATCATTTCAATCCGCAATTTAAAGAGAAAAATCTGGGTTCTATCATTTCAAACCCGCAGTTCCAAGTAAAATAAAATAAATAAAAACCGTTTAGGCCTATCATTTCAGCCCATAACGATTTTTACCTATTCTAAAGTCCGTTCGGGTATGTATCATTTCAACCCATAGTGATTTCTATACTAACAGGGAACTTACAGTGATGATCAGCATAAATGAACAGTTAAAAACATATAATAGTAACATATGAGATGACATGTAATTAAACAGGGTTAACATCATATAGCATATATAATCATAGGCAGGTATAACATAATGTATCATTCTACATATTCAATCGTTGTTGCTTCATATTTGCATAAGTATAAATGTCAAGTGAGATTACTCACCTCTTGTGCTGGAGATAGCGAATCAAATGACACAAACAGATTCTCAAAGGCACGTTGACACAACAATAGATTCAAGTGGATGAGAACAAGCTAATGATCTTGTCACGACACATAAACAAAACCAAAATAAAATTAAAATTCAATACAACATTTAATAGGATTAACTTTGAAACAAAACACAATATGAACACAATAGTTTTTTTTGCCTTGCTTCCTACCACTACATGCTCAGCCTAGGGATTGTCTTTGGTCAGCCATAACATGGTTTAGGGTCTGGTTTGGACCTATGAAGTCATGACTAAAAGAGAATAGAAAGTGTAGAGGAGTTACAAGTGAGGAGTACAAGTGGTTAAGGCAAATATATGAGTTTTGGTTCGACTTTTGGGCTCGGTCTATGTCCCATCTAGGTTCGGCCATTTCATGTATAGGTATGGACAAAGGTAGGAGGTGATGGTTAGAGGTGTGTCAAGGTGGTGGTGGAGCAATAGGAGGTGGCCACGGTCATCTAAGGTGATGGTGATGAAGACTAGGTGGCTAGGCATGTTTTCAAGAGGATGTTGCCATGTTTTGTGGAGTTTTTATGCTGTTAACATCCAAAGAAAGTCACGGCCAGAAGTAAACAAGTGGAGGGGAGGGTGGTGGGGCCGTGGATGATGGTGGTGCTGGTCATAGAGGTGGTGGAGGAGCCATGGCTGATCGACACTATGAAGAAGCAAGGCAAAATATTAATAAAACAAGAAGAAAAGTAGAAAAATATGAAGGAACCCATTACCAAACTTCTTAGCCGTGAAAGAGAAATGAGAGGCATAATTTTTCACGTGAATTATGAATGAAAAACTTACGACTATGGTATTGAAGTGTATGGCCAAACATGAGCAAGTGAAAAGACAAGAAAACGAAAAGACTAGCAAATGAAAGGTCTTAAGTTAAAAGCTTTTTAAACTCTTCACATTTCCTTTTCTTTAATTCAATTAAAACAAAAATAATATCAGAAATTGACTTTAAAAACCGAAACAAAGTAATATAAAATAAAAATAAACAATAAATTTTAAAGAAAATGGAAAAAGAATTAAAGAAATTGCTTAAAATTCAAAACAGGGTTCAAAATTTACAATTAAATCATCATTGGCTTTGGAAAAATATCTACTTCATTTTAAAAATATTCTAATCAAAAATTTTGAAATAAAATAATTTCTTAAACATATTCAAAGTGAAATAAATAATTAAATTTAGAGAAATTAGAAAAATAATTAAAGAAATTGTTTAAAAATTGGAAACAGGACATGAAAATTACAAATAAAATACCATTAGCTTTGGCAAATTTCTATTTCACATTAAAAAAATTAAAATGTCAAATAAATATAAATGAGGAACAAAATATGGTGGGAATGAAAATAAAATTAGTTCTTAAGAAAAATATAAAGATAAATAAAGAATTACTTTAATTAATTGAAACTGGAAATCAGAAATTTTAAACAAAAATACAACTGACACTGGAAAATATCGATTACACTTTCAAAATGTTATAAAACCAAAACATATACATAACATGTTATTTTACCCATATAAATATAAATTATAACATTACAAGACCAATAAAATATTATTTATACAAATTAAAATAAACAGTTTTGTTAAATACAACAAATTACACACAATATTTAAAGGCATAACTTCCACAATATAAGTCAGATTTCAGCGAAATGAAAAGCGGTATTCTTAAAATTTTATTAACTTTCATAACAAAAGATAAAATTCAAATTTTCAAACTTTCAAATTTTAAATTTAAAAGTCAAAGTTGACCATATTGACCAAAATTCACTTTTTGGAAAAATATTCTTTTTGGTCATGTTTGGAATTCTAATTCATATCAAAATCAAAATTTATATTTAAGAAATAAATATAAAGTTTTTAAATCAAAAATTCAATTAAAATAATTAGAATATACAGTTAATATAATCAGAAAATACAGGGTTGTTACAATCTCCCCCACTCAAAACTTTTCATCCCCGAAAAGTAATGAGGTATAGGAAAGCACTGAAAAGATAGAAATGAAATAAGATTAAGATAAGGTGACAATAAGATTGAGATTATACCTGATAACTATTGTTATAGGTAAGTTTAACAAGGTGAAGATGATCTTTCCCAGATCCTCCAAAATCAAGAACACAAGCACGAAAAAGGTGGATTCAAAATGAGTACCAAAGATTATCAAAGATTATAGAAAGATTTCTAAACAGAAAGATTATAGAAAGATGCCTATACCAGTCTGTAGCAAGATAAGGATAATAAGGACAACCAAAAGATAGTTTGAAAAACAAAATAAGGAAATAAGTTTGAAACCATGGAAATTTCAACTTAAATAGAAAATAGATTTTTACAAGTTAAATAAATCTTAACTATCTCAAATTTCATTGTCTTATCATCCAATTACCTTAAATTAACAATTTTAAAACCATGAGTTTGAAAAATAATCATTTGTTATACTCATAATGTACTTAATAAATTTAATTCTTCTTTATTCCTAATAAAAATTAAATTTATTCCTCTCAATATATTTATCACTTATGTTAAATATACTTACACTTATTATAACTGCTTTATTTTATTCTTAGTTCTTTTAACATTATTTTATTATAAGTTATTCAATTACCATTTATTATATTTATTTATGTTAATCATTTTATAACTAAAATTTAAGTGTATAACATTTATTATAACTACTCAAATTTTATTTATAAAATCCTTTTATATTGTATATTATCCAATTACATTGTTAACTTCTAAAATTAGGGTAAGTTATATTTGAATGCAACTGTATTATACAAATAAAAATTTCCAATTAAATCATTTCATGCTTGAATATTAATCCAAAATTTTGATTTTCTTTTTGTAATTGAAATTATTCTTTAAAATAAAATTTAAGAATTAAATTTTCGATTTCTTCAAACCATTTAGAGATAAATAAATGTATGTACATAATTTATCAAATCAAATTTAAATTATATATCTGTACATATTAAAAATCAAGTCATATTTTAGAAATTCAAATCAATTTGATTTCCCAAAACAAGCTATAGCAAGACTACAGAGTGGTCTCTTCACCTCGAAACTCGAAAATGAATGTCGATGATGTTGCAGTCATTACCAAAATTATTTCCCAGCGACAAAGAGAAGAGTACTGATTTTTAAACTTTAAAATTCTTTGGAAACATATTCTTATTCGAAAATGCTTTAGTTAATATACTTTAAAACTTAAACACAAGGTTTGAAACCATCGGAAATTAAATTCTCAAATTTCTTGTTTTAAATTCATTTCAGTTCCTAAATCAATTTATAAACAACTATTTATAAATTCATTTATAGAACAGTAAATGATAAATCAAGTATTATCATTTCAAATAAACAATTTAAATCAGTTTATTAAGTTCCATAAATTTACTTATATATCAAAATTTATTTCAATAACCAAATTTGAAAATAATATTGTGTTAGTTTGTTCTGTCAAAGTGTTTTAGAAATCCTATCGATAGCGTTGATCAGATGAATCGATCGGAAACCCAAATCAACACCAACAACTCAAACAACACAATACATAAAACAAAACGTAGATTTACAAGTACAATTCAAAATGTTTGAAGATAGGTTGGAAACAAAAGATAAGATGATTAAATAACAGAGTAGGGAGATGGGTAAGCTTAAGTAAATCGCGGGCAACCTTAACCGGGTCAACCGTGACTTAAAGAATAAGATCAATGTGGATTTTTCTGGGGTAAATCTACATTCGATCTCAAGAGATAGAGTTTGGAATAACAAAAGATGTTAGCATTTAAACCAAAGATAGATATAAATCCCTGGTCAATCGATGCTAATTGTAAAGGAGTTTCACCCCTTTACAAATCATTTTGAAATTGGCGAGACCGCCGACTCAGTAAAAGAATCATTCGAAGCGGAGTTATGGGATACTCCAGAATCAAAAGAAGATGAATAGTGAGGGACACGAATGGATTTTGGAACCGTAAGGAACGTTCCAAAATTCAAAGGAAATTCGAATCAAAGAGGAAAGATTTAAACTCGAATGAAAGTGATTCTGTAAATAATTTACCTTATATTCTAAGTTTTGCCTCAAAGCCAAAGCTCTGATACCAAATGTAACAACTCGGTATTTTCACCATTTGCATCCACACATGCCAGACTTGAATTGCTCAAAATACCGCATTGTAAATAAAATTTGGCAAATATCAAAATATACAGTAAATTAAAATCATAGATCACAGACAATGAGTAATATTAGTGCAGTGGAAGTAAAAGAAATAGTAGTTCATGAAGCTTCTATGTAAATATATCATAGCTACATAAGATACAACAAAAGAAATAAAGTACAAAAGAAATCTCAAGATTATAACCAAGTACAAAATGAATACAATACTGGGATCAACAGGATAACTGGAAGTGAAATAGATAAAACTAGACAATCAAATAATATCCAGCGATTCCAATCTCCAAAAAGTAACCCGAGCGTAAATAAAAATACAAATACTTGAGTCAGGACATACATACTTATACAATGTAAACCAACTCAAGTGAACTGTAGTAAAAGTACAAGTAACGTAAAGGTGGTAACGCAGCAGCCACATACGCCCACCTCGGAACACATTTCCAAAATCGTAGGGGCGCCCAAACAATCACAAAAGCAATAGAATGGTATCGAAGAAATGTGTCTGACCAGAGGAGCTACTCCTTTTGGTCCGAGACCGCTCTTGTTTTTGCCACCTTATGCCAACTCACGGCAGTTGGGTCCACGTAATATACCTCAAGAACGTCGCCACCATCCTACTTCATTCTGGAATCTCCACCATGTACACGGTTGTCAAAGTGGTTTTCGGTATCGACAGAGAGTATGCCCATATCCGATCCCGGTCTCTTTGCCAACCAATCGATATTATAACCAGTGGTTATAACTTTAAAATAATATTTTATACTTCGAAATAAAATATCATTTCAATCCAAATCTTTATCAAAATAAAGATTAAATCATTTCCAAACCTTTTCAATATGTCAACATACCATATCTTTCAAATTCAATTATTTATCAAAATAAATATCAAGTCATTTTTAACCATTTCAATATATTAAATTATCGTATCGTTTCATAGCTTCCTTTCAAATCATTTTAATACATTAAAATAGCATATCCTTTCAAAACTTCATTTCCAGATCATTTAATATCAAAATATCATATCTTTCAGAACTTCATTTTCAAATCATTATATAAGTTCAAATCCAAATATTCAACTTTGAATACCTTCTAAATTCAAGATAACATTCATTTATTATCCTTTCAAATCACCTTTTAAAATGATTTATTTTCCAATTAAATTTATTCATTTAAATCATTTAAAAGTGAATTTATTATTCTTTTAAGTCAAGTATTCAATTTTCAAAGTTTCAAATCATTCTGAACTCATTTACTTAGTTAAAAATCATAAACATTGAAAATTTCAGCCTTACGCAGCATTTAGAAAAAGCTGTTATAAGTAATACTTGAAAACATTTTTAATTCAGTAAATACAGCATTTAAAACTGCTGTTAAATCTCATTTTAGTTGAAATTGTAGTTTAAAACAGCAAAGGCAGCATTTCCAGAAATGCTGTAATCATTGGGTTTAAAATTAAAGGTTTTATTAATTTCAGCAAAGATAGCAGACCACTACAGCATTTACAGAACTGCTGTAATAGGCCTTTATTAAGTTTTTAGCCTTTTAGTTTGCTTCAGTAACTATAGCATTTCAGGACTGCTGTAATAGCCTTTTTATTTGGTTTTTAGTTCATTTACAGAAACCATAGTATTTCTGAATGCTATTAAAAGTATTTTCCAGATTTTAGTGTATTTCCAGCAAATAAAAAACTTCAATTTAAACCCTTTAAACATTATAAAAATCATATTTTAACATTAAAAAATGTTTATTAACACACCTTTAACATACGATTTTTATAAATTAAATTTCTTATAAATAAATCAAAATTTTCAATAAATTTACTTAACAAATTCAAGTGTATAATTTATGTTCCTTCACATATGCAATTTATTAACACTTACATTTTTAAATTTCCATTTCGCAAATTAAACTAAATTTCCCATTGATTTCATTTAACTGAAACCTTTAATTAAACCAAATTTCACATTTCCCAGTCAAGTTGTATTTTAAAATTACACATTTAAGCATTCATTTATTTAACCATTTAAATTCATAGAAAAATCAATAATACTTTATAAATCACTTAAATTAAAATTTAAATCAAATTATCATATTTACCATTTTTCAAATAAAATTAATTTCCACATTATCTATATAACTTAAATACCACTTTCAAACCAAAATTTTCCAAATTTCCAAACTTAAGTTATATTTCAAAAATTCAATTTGACCATTAATTTATTTAACATTTCCACTTATAGAAAAAATCATAAATCCTTTAAAACACTTTAAAAATCTATTTAAATCAAATTATCATAAATTTACATTTTAAACCATTTAAAATTTTATTTATATAACTTAAATGTTATTTTAAAAGCCAAAGTCCAAATTTCCAGATTTAAGTTATGTTTCAAAAAATTCAATTTAATCATTTAATTATTCAACATTTTTAACTTATAGAAAAAAGTCAAAATTTCTTATTTAAACATTAAAAATCCAATTTAAATCAAATTTTCATAAGTTTACACTTTTAAGTACTTAAAAATATTCAAAATACTTTATAAAATACCCACGGGCCTGTATATAGTTTTCTAACCTAGGTCAAGTGATACAGATATATATATCATTTCAATCTGCAATTTAAAAAGAAAAATCCGGGTTCTATCATTTCAAACCCACAGTCCCAAGTAAAATAAAATAAATAAAAACCGTTTAGGCCCATCATTTCAGCCCATAACGAGTTTTCCTTATTCTAAAGTTCGTTCGGGTATGTATCATTTCAACCCATGGTGATTTCTATACTAACAGGGAACTTATAGTGATGATCAGCATAAATGAACAGTTAACAACATATAATAGTAACAGATGAGATGACATGTAATTAAACAGGGTTAACATCATATAGCATATATAATCATAGGCAGGTATAACATAATGTATCATTCTACACATTCAATTGTTGTCGCTTCACATTTGCATAAGTATAAATGTCAAGTGAGATTACTCACCTCTTATGCTGGAGATAGCGAATCAAATGACACAAACAGATTCCCAAAGGTAAGATGACACAACAATAGATTCAAGTGGATAAGAACCAAGCTAATGATCTTGTCACAACCCATAAAAAAAACCAAAATAAAATTATAATTCAATACAACATTTAATAGAAATAACTTAAAAATAAAACACAATATGAACACGACAGTTTTTTTGCCTTGCTTCCTACGCCTATATGCTTGGCCTAGGGATTGTCTTTGGTCAGCCATAACATGGTTTAGGGTCTGGTTTGGACCTATGAAGGCACGGTTAAAAGAGAATAGGAAGTGTATAGGAGTTACAGTGAGGAGTACAAGTGGTCAAGGCAAAATATGAGTTTTGGTTCAACTTTTGGCTCGGACTATGTCCCATCTAGGTTCTTCCATTTCATGTACAGGTCTGGATAGAGGTAGAAGGTGATGGTTAGAGGTGTTTCAAGGTGATGGTGGAGCAATAGGAGGTGGCCATGGTCATCTAAGGTGATGGTGATGAAGACTAGGTGGTTGGGCATGTTTTCAAGAGGATGTTGCCATGTTTTGTGGAGTTTTTTTGTGGTGTTAACATCCAAAGCAAGTCACGGCCAGAAGTAAACAAGTGGAGGGGAGGGTGATGAGGCCATGTATGATGGTGGTTCTGGTCATGGAGGTGGTGGAGGAGCCATGGCTGATCAACACTATGAAGAAGCAAGGCAAAATATTAATAAAACAAGAAGAAAGGTAGAAAAATATGAAGGAAGCCATTACCAAACTTCTTAGCCGTGAAAGAGAAATGAGAGGCATAATTTTTCACGTGAATTATGAGTGATAAACTCACGGGTATGGTGTTGAAGTGTACGGCCAAACATGAGCAAGTGAAAAGACAAGAAAATGAAAAGACTACCGAATGAAAGGTCTTAAATTAAAAGCTTTTTAAACTCTTCACATTTCCTTTTCTTTAGTTCAATTAAAACAAAAATAATATCAGAAATTGACTTTAAAAACCGCATCAAAGTAATATAAAATAAAAATAAATTTTAAAGAAAATGGAAAAAGAATTAAAGAAATTGCTTAAAATTCAAAACAGGGTTCAAAATTTACAATTAAATCATCATTGGCTTTGGAAAAATATCTACTTCATTTTAAAAATATTCTAAAGCAAAATTTTGAAATAAAATAATTTATTAAACATATTCAAAGTGAAATAAATAATTAAATTTAGAGAAATTAGAAAAATAATTAAATAAATTGTTTAAAAACTGGAAACAGGATATGAAAATTACAAATAAAATACCATTAACTTTGGAAAAATTTCTATTTCACTTTAAAACAAATAAAATGTCAAATAAATAAAATAAATAAAGAAAAAAATAAAGTGGGAATTAAAATAAATAAGTTCTTAAGAAAAATATAAAGATAAATAATGAATTGCTTTAATTAATTGAAACTGAAAATTAGAAATTTTAAACAAAAATACAACTGACACTGGAAAATTTCGATTACACTTTAAAAAACAATTAAAACAAAAACGTATACACAACATGATATTTTACCCATATAAATATAAATTAGAACATTACAAGACCAATAAAATATTATTTATATAAATTAAAATAAACAGTTTTGTTAAATACAGCAAATTACACACAATATTTAAAGGCATAACTTCCACAATATAAGTATGATTTCAACGAAATGAAAAGTGGTATTCTTAAAATTTTATTTACTTTCATAATAAAGTTAAAATTCAAATTTTCAAACTTTCAAATTTTAAATTTTAAAGTCAAAGTTGACCATAATGACCAAAATTCACTTTTTGGAAAAATATTCTTTTTAGTCATGTTTGGAATTCTAATTCATATCAAAATCAAAATTTATATTTAATAAATAAATATAAAGTTTTTAAATCAAAAATTCAATTAAAATAATTAAAATATACAATTAAAATAATCAGAAAATACAGGGTTGTTATAGAAGGGTGTTAAGCTAAGAGAATAAATTCACCGCCACCAACAGAAATGTATTTGATGGAAACCAGCTTTATATCTCAAAGTGTAATGTCAGACACACAACCATACAAGTCCGTTCCGGGTTCGAATGGGGGCACTTCAAAGAAGCCCTTGCAAATCTGGATATTCATTAATCATGTCCGGACTCCCCATCACAAAGGGTGATAAAATCTCTATACCGGAGCAACTCAGCGCAGAGACATTCGACAGGTAATCCTTTCGTCCTCGAAAATACCCAGTCTTTGACCACCGTCTTCAAATGCAATCTCATTTCGTCGTATCATTATTCTAAATGAGTTCTATGACACAAAGTCCTCTCCCGCTAATCCGAATAATGAGCGCTTATTTTAAGAATAAGTGTTACATTCAGATTTCAAGTAAATCACAACAATTTCCACTTTAATATTTTTTAAGCAAAAGATCCATCACAAAGATTCAATGTGGTTTTCAGATAACCATTAGGAATCCGACCCTTGATCGCATCGAAATTCAAATGTCGTTTAAAGGCCAATATTGATAATCAGTTATTTAACTACCAATCGATATTCACAACAATCACCAGATTTAAATAATTTTTTCCCAATTATTTATTTCAAAATATCTTCGCAAGATATATTTTCACACTTCAACCTTTTGAAAACAAATTTCAAATCACTTTCCTCACGTGGAATAAATTTTCAAATATTGTTTATTTCCACTGAAAAATTTGTCAAGTCCGAACACTTCAAAATAATTTAAATCACTTATCCAAAAATATATACTTGGAAACATTTAAAATAAAAAATATTTTAAACACTTATTTAAATATTAGTTATGAAATTATTATACTAATATTTCATATAAATCTCAAGTCCAAACTAATTTTAAAAGTAAAATTATTAGATAGAGTATAACTATTTAAATACCCATTTTATAAATCAAATGTCAATTAAATCTTTAGAATAATCACTTCTATAATTAACTTAATAAATCTTTAAAAGATTTAAAAAACTTAAGAAAATAATTTTTCCAAAGCATTTTTTTAAAAACCAACCTTAAAACTTACAATTTATATTTATAAGGTACATTGAAAACATACTCGGCTTTCCAAGGAAAATACACTTTCCATTTCAAAAATGGTCCATTTGAATCAATTAATAAATCCTTCTTGATTTATTTTAAATTAACATTCCAAATTCGTAAATTCCTTTCCACACTTTTAAAAATAATCCAATATTTATTTTTGAAACAAATTTCTCTTTCCTTTATAAATTTCCATTGTGAATTTATATTTCCAAATATCCATTGATATACACATTTCGGATTGATTTCCAAATATTCACTTTCAAACACCAAACCAAATTTCAAATCGATTTCCTAATGATTTATTTTCAAACATCAAATCAATTTTCAAATTGATTTCCAAATTTATTTTCAAACACTGAATCAAATTCCAAATTGATTCTTTCCAAAAATTTATTTTCAAATACCAAATCAATTTCCAAATTTATTTTCAAAAAAAATTTCCATTTAAAAATTATTCCTTTATTTATCCAAATTTATTTCAAAAATCATTAATCTAATATTCATGCCTTCATTTAAATTTTAAAATCTGAATTTTAAAATAAATTCTTTAATTTTTAAACAATACTAGTCAAAGTCCATTTATTTTTATTTATAAAAATTGTTTTCTTATACTTAGAATTTATTCGATAGGATTTCAAAAATTAATCTTTACCCTTTTAAAATTCCTTTTTACAAAATTTTCAATTCTCTAAAATGAATTTATTTAAAATTTCTACTTTAATTTCCAAAAATCCAATTTTTTGGGTATCCTATGATACCATAAATATATTCGGCTAAATCATAGCCTTCAATAAATTTCAATTACCAATATAATCATTCCCACCAATATAATCATTCACAGATTATCACATCACAACATATAAAAATAAATTCAACAATGTGAGGAATCCAGTTGGATCCCTCTGATCTGTTTCCCTGCATCCACGGATTTTTGCACAACAATTTAAATACCAATTCTACTTCGAGGTGGAATATCGCGGTATATGGGACTATATCATATCATCCGCTATTATGCGGCGCATAGGGTCTCGTCCGCTATATAATGCAGGAAATCAATCACTCCAATACACACACACACATACACACACACTACTATATATACTATAACAATCAAATAATCAATCAATAACTGAAATTCTAATTATTTCAATTGAGTGAGAAGATCTCACCTTTAGCTATGCATGTAACCCATTTTCATCAAGGCTTGTTTTCTTCACTTTATTAGAACTTGTATAAACATTTATACAATTTATTAATATTTGAAAAAAAATCGAATAATCAATTTTCGTTTTAATTCACTCTATTTTAAACTAATACTTTTAAATCAATTCCTTCTAATAAATTTATTTAACAAAAATTAAATTTAAAACTAAATTCCTTTAAAAACCTTTTAGTATCTAAATAACTAAATAAGTTTATTTAACAAATAAATCTCCATAACACATTTTTTTAAAATTGAACTAGTAGCTTAAAATGATTATATATGTATATTTATTTAATCTATTTTCCTTTGAAACTGCGTATATAATTTTTGCTGTATAGATGTTTATTGTTGTATATATATCTTCTATACATATATAAATTTTAAATTGGTAAAAGAAAAAATAAAACAGCAAAAATACCTTACAGGCGATCGATCAAGCCCACAGCAAAATCGCGACTCACTGCCATAGACAACATCACCTCGATTCTCGCGCGTCGCCGCTCTAGCCGAAGATTGCTGACCTCATCGTGCATCCATTACACGCTCTACGATTCTAAACGAACGCGACCTCTCTGCAACCAAGAACTACGCAGTAATCCAAAGCCTTGCCACGGTACCTAAGCCTCCCTAGATCGATGAATTTCCCATCACTTCCTACTGCAATGCGAGGTCCGATCGATGCATGCCCTAACACCATGATGGGACTGCTGCCTTCGCCGATCCTCGAGTCACCAGAGCCCCATCGTACACAGCGACGAAGTCTCCCAGGTAGCGCCACCCCCACGTGCGTGCAACTTCGATTTCGAGCATCCTTCCTCGCTTCATCGTCGTGATTCAATCGTGATCCTCTTTTTTGAACAGTTCGACCGATTTGGAATGATAAAAACTCGACTATTTGTTTTTTTGAAGGATTTCACTTGATTTATTTGAACACGACTTCGATTAATCTTTGAATCGTTTGTTTTTTTTTCGAGCTTGACCATATGTTTTGATTTGGATTTACAGAAGAGAGAAGAAACGAAGAGGGTTTTAACGATTTTGATTTCCTTTTTATTTTATTTTACTTTCTGCTTGTGTTTAATCATATATGTTTATATATATATATATATATATATATATATATAAACTGTTACGTGCCTTAAATTACTTTGCATGCTTGACAGGTGTTAGAAAGGTCATCACGTGTTGGATCAAATGTTTTGTTTTTGACTGGTCATAATTATAGAATTTAAATTCAAATTTGAATTCAAACATCTTGAAATTGAGCTAAAAATCCTGGTTTCCTATCGAGGCGTACCGCCAGGCGTTCATAAGGTTATGCCCCTATTTCAAATGCAATGGAAAAGGTTTCAAGTCCAAATTCGATCGTATGAAAAAGATAGCTTTTTGGACACACCTATGAAATTAAATTTTGATATAATTTTCAGCGCGTTTACTTATCATACGGCCAAACAATCGCTCCAAACACAACGGAAATTGAAATCTAATAATAATACAATATTACGGATCCAATGGAACTAGTTTCGTCAAATTCCAAGACTGTGCCTCCTAAGGCTATTCTTTAAATATCGATTTAAACGATAAAATTTCAAACTGATCAAAGCATTTTCAGATTCAATTCTGAAGCTTCCATTATCTTCAGTATCATCAATATAAGTTTTCTAAGCTTTTAAAATATTTTTAACAAGCTTAAAACTGAAGATTAAATATCAAAACTGAAGATCAAAGCATTTTACCCAAGTTTCAATAATTAAATTCAAAAATTTTAATTGCCAAATTCGTTCTGATATTCGAAATTCAAGTTAAATCAACTTCTAAATATTAAAATTCAATCAAATATTTCAATTTCAAATGTCAAAATTTTCG
Source organism: Allium cepa (assembly GCA_030765085.1). Lineage (NCBI taxonomy): Eukaryota > Viridiplantae > Streptophyta > Magnoliopsida > Asparagales > Amaryllidaceae > Allium > Allium cepa. Next base: position 766,485,299 of record CM060935.1, read on the forward strand.
GGTCGTCACAATTTCGACATCATTTTCATTCATATTAAATTCAGGATTCAATTATGTAAATAATTTCCAATATTAAATTTAAAAAAATTTAATTATCCAATAAATCACTATAATTGAAATACAAGTTATTTAACTTATAAAACGAATTCAAATAATAAAACAACTACTACAACTTTATAAAATTATAATCATAGTCAAATAAGACGTACTTATATAAATTATTTTCAAATATCATTTTATAAATGAAATGTTCGTTCTTATTCAATACACAAATGTTTCTATATTAAACACATAGATTACACTATGCTACACTTCTTTACTTAAAGTATTCCAAAAATCCAATTTCGATGAATTCCAATAAAAGAATTTCAGTAAATCCTAATATTAGATTTCAAATGAATTTTAATTACCATATAATTATTTTATTTTTATCTAAATTATTCAATATTTACTATTCAATTCTTGCTATTGATTTCAACACAGTAAATATATTAAACTTCTTTCTAACACAAATAATTTCCTTAAATCTTATCGAAATTGTTATTTTAAAATTTTATTCAAGTTCATATTAAATAAATTACATAAATAAAACATAAATTTTTATTTCTAACCATTTTTATCCAATATTTATATTAAATTTATTAATTTAAAATAGCTAGAATAAAGGTCGTTACATATGCTTTATTCAAAAAATTGCTGATTTAAACATTCAAAACCTTTAAACAATCTTATTCAAAACCATTAAAAGTACCCCTTTCGATATAGTAAACTACTTTACTTGATAACCTTAGGCCTAAAGGCCAAACATACATTTCGAAACTATAGAATCAGTCCTTTCCAAAACATTGAAAACGCCTTCTTCGAAAGGTTTATAAACCTTAGACATCCTCTTTTAAAATCCTTTAGATATGCCTTTCGAAACCATTGAAAACCTTCCATTTAAACTAAGGTAAACCTTTTGAAAATACTAGAAACCATTCCTTTCGAAACCTTCACCAGTCACCTTTCGAAAGCATTAAAGTATAAAACAAACATTTAGGAAGCATTCGGTTCGAATTAAAACATGTGGATAAATCTTTCGAAACCATTTCTTGCGAAACTTTTGGATTTAACTTTCATAATATAAAAAAAGGTCTTAAACAATTAAGTCGAAAACAACTCTTTCAATACCATTGACCAAGTCGAAAGCTATCTTATTCGGAACCAACCTTTTTGAAAGCAAAGCAGACGTGCTTCCATTTAAAAGCCATAAAAGGTTTCGTCCCCTTCAGAACCCCTTGTTTTGACCCTATACATTTCGTCTATGTCCAATTCACTATGTACCAATTCTTTGAACTGCGTGCATTAGTTTCGAGCAGGTTGGGAGCAGAGGTACTAAGTCGAAAGGTAGCTGCCGAAGATGGTGAAGCATTGAAACCTTACAAAATCTGATTTTGAACTTAAAAGGGTAATCATTTTCAACTTACCTGTTTATTTGTCATCTTGCCTTAGCTTTTCAAAATCTTTTCTGAAAGGTGCTATCGAATTTCAGAGATTAACATTTTAGAACATTTGCAAATAGCCTGTTCTCCTTTTATAAACATGTAAAACATTTAAGTCTCATACATTAAATAATTTTATATATTTATTAAAAAACTTAGGAAAATTCTATAAAAATTCTCATAAATCACTTTTAACATGTTTTCTAACATATTTAAATTTCTGACCCAAAACATATATATAATTGCCAAATTAATTTTAAACCCAAATATCCATTTTCTTCACTAGAAAATTAATACTAAATCCACGTTAATTCAGAAAATTATAAAACTTGAAACATATCTCTAAAATATCATTTATGATCATATATTAAAATCACAAGGCATTTGGATGTCATTTAATACATTTTCAATCCAAAACATGTCATAAAATCAATATGAATAAGCATAATTCATGAACAAACATATGTATATGTGTGTGTTTGTTTAATTATCATTCAAAACATAGCAATATAATTTGCAAAATCATTCAGGTCTAATATTAGAAACTAAATACATCAAAATATGAGATGTAGCATATTACTCACATTTAGCCATATTGTTAAGGAGTTGAGATTTGATCTTGGATTGAATTTTAATTTAGATTTTCCTCTTGATTTAGCTTTTCTTCCCTTTACTCTCCTTTAATGATGGCCGACCCCTCGGCTTAGTGTTTTAGATTGTGAACATGAGAAACGTTATGGTATGAAGGGTTTAGGGTACAAGAATGTAGCTTATTCCTATATCGCCGCTTATCTAATATCCCTCTCCTGTTCCATTTTAAACCCATTTAATTCATTATTTAACTAGACATGGCTACTCCTTATTTATTCAAATCTCAATCTCTTAACTATTTAATCTTTACATTATTCTATTTAGTTTAGCTAATTAAATATCTTGAATAATGTTATCTAAAATTAGGGGTGTTGCGGTGCTCTAGTCTCAACAGATGCATCGATATCTAGCCTCGATACATCTTGACTAGGCAGGAATATCTAAAACAATGTATTTATTATATTATGATAAAACACTCAGGATTACAACAATAGTAATTACAATCACAAAACATACCATTTATAGATTTTCTATTAAATATACTCAAATTAAATAAATAATCATTTATAACACATTGCAACAGTTATATAATAGAAAGAAAAAACTTTTTATCACGAATGAGATTTTATTAAAGAGTTAATAATTTTCATTTGATAATTTATTAATATTAGAAAAAAAAAATCAAATAATCAATTTTCATTTGATAATTTTAATTCATTGATGATTCTATTTTAAACCAGTACTTTTAAATCAATTCCTTCTAATAAATTTATTTAACAAAAATTAAATTTATAACTAAATTCCTTTAAAAATATTTTAGTATCTAAATAACTAAATAAGTTTATTTGACAAATAAATCTCCATAACACATTATTTTTATAAATTGAACTAGTAGCTTAAAATGATTATATATGTATATTTACTTAATTTATTTTCCTTTGAAACTGCATATATAATTTTTATTGTATGGATATTTCTTTCTGTATATATATCTTCTATACATATATAAATTTTAAATTGGTAAAATAAAAAATAAAACAACAAAAATACATCACAGGCGATCGATCAAGCCCACAGCAAAATTGCATCTCGCTGCCATAGACAACATCACCTCGATTCTCGTGCGCCATCGCTCTAGCCGAAGATTGCCGACCTCATTGCGCATGCATTGCATGCTCCACGATTCCTAATGAACGCGACCTCTCTGCAACCAAGAACTACGCAGCAATCCAAACCCTTGCCGCGGTTCCTAAGCCTCCCCAGATCGATGAATTTCCCATCACTTTCTACTGCAATGCGAGGCTCCGATCGATGCATGCCCTAACACCACATCGCGAATGCTGCCTTTGCCGATCCTCGAGTCGCTAGAGCCCCATCGTACATAGCGACGAAGTCGCCTAGGTAGCCTCACCCCCATGCGCATGCAACTCCGATTTTGAGCATCCCTCCCTGCTTCATCGTCGCGATTCAATCGCTATCCTCTTTTTTTTAACAGTTCGACCGATTTGGAATGATAAAAACTCGGCTATTTGTTTTTTGAAGGATTTCACTTGATTTATTTGAACACAGCTTCAATTAATCTTTGAATCATTTTTTTTCTTTCGAGCTTGGCCATATGTTTGGATTTGGATTTATAGAAGAGGGAAGAAACGAAGAGGGTTTTAACAAATTTGAGTTCCTTTTTATCTTATTTTATTTTCTGCTTGCGTTAAATCATATGTGTGTGTGTGTACATATTTAAACTGTTACGTGCTTTAAATTACTTTGCATGCTTGACAGGAGTTAGAAAGGGCATTACGTGTTGGATCAAATGTTTTGTTTTGACTAGTCATAATTATAGAATTTAAATTCAAATCTGAATTCAAACGTCTCGAAATCGAGCTAAAAATCTCGGTTTCCTATAGAGGCATGTCGCCAGGCATTCATAAGGTTATTCCCCTATTCTTAATGCAATGGAAAAGGTTTGGAGTCCAAAATCCATCGTATAGAGAAGATAGCTTTTTGGACCCAGCTATGAAATTAAATTTCGATATAATTTTCAGCGCGTTTGCTTATCGTACGGCCAAACGATCACTCCAAATACTACGAAAATTGAAATATGATAATAATACAATATTATGTATCCAATGGAACTGGTTTTCTCGAATTCTAAGATTGTACCCTGGAAGACTATTTTTAAATATCGATTTAAACGATAAAATTTCAAAACTGATCAAAGCATTTCCAAATTCAATTTTGAAGCTTCCATTATCTTCAGTATCATCAACATAAATTTTCTAAGCTTTTAAAATATTTTTAACAAGCTCAAAACTGAAGATTAAATATTTTACCCAAGTTTCAATAATTAAATTCAAAAATTTTAATTGCCAAATTCATTCTGATATTCAAAATTCAAGTTAAATCAACATCTAAATATTAAAATTCAATCAAATATCTCAATTTCAAATGTCAAAATTTCCGGATCGTCACAATTTCGACATCATTTTCATTCATATTAAATTCAGGATTCAATTATGTAAATAATTTCCAATATTAAATTTTAAACAATTTAATTATCTAATAAATCACTATAATTGAAATACAGGTTATTTAACTTATAAAGTTTAACTTATAAAACGAATTCAAATAACAAAACAACTACTACACACTTTATAAAATTATAATCATAGTCAAATAAGACGAACTTATATAAATTATTTCAAATATCATTTTATGAATAAAATGTTCGTTCTTATTCAATACACAAATGTTTTTATATTAAATACATAGATTACATTATGCTATACTTCTTTATTTAAAGTATTCCAAAAATCCAGTTTCGATGAATTCCAATATAAGAATTTCAATAAATCCCAATATTAGATTTCAAATGAATTTTTATTATCGGATAATTATTTTATTTTTATATAAATAATTCAGCATTTACTATTCAATTCTTGCTATTGATTTCAACACATTAAATATATTAAACTTCTTTCTAACACAAATAATTTCCTTAAATCTTATTGAAATTGTTATTTTAAAATTTTATTCAAGTTCATATTAAATAAATTACATAAATAAAACATAAATTTTTATTTCTAACCATTTTTATCCAATATTTATATTAAATTTAATAATTTAAAATAGCTAAAAATAAGGGTCGTTACATATGCTTTATTCAAAAAATTGCTGATGAAAACATTCAAAACCTTTAAACAAACTTATTCAAAACCATTAAAAGTACCCCTTTCGATATAGTAAACCACTTTACTTGATAACCTTAGGCCTAAAGGCCAAACATACATTTTGGAAACCATAGAAACAGTCCTTTCGAAAACATTGAAAACTCCTTCTTCGAAAGGTTTATAAACCTTAGACGTCCTCTTTTAAAATCCTTTAGATATGCCTTTCGAAACCATTGGAAACCTACCATTTAAACTAAGGTAAACCTTTTGAAAATATTGGAAACCATTCCTTTAGAAACCTTCACCGGTTACCTTTTGAAAGCATTAAAGTAGAAAACAAACCTTTAGGAAGCATTCGGTTCGAGTTAAAACATGTGGATAAATCTTTCGAAACCATTTCTTTCGAAACTTTTGGATTTAACTTTCATAATATAAAAAACGGTCTTAAACAATTAACTCGAAAACAAATCTTTAGAAACCATTGACCAAGTCGAAAGCTATCTTATTCGAAACCAGTCCTTTTGAAAGCAAAGCAGACGTACTTCCATTTAAAAGCCATAAAAGGTTTCGTCCCTTCGAACCCCTTGTTTTGACCCTATACATTTCATCTATATCCAATTCACTATGTACCAATTCTTTGAACTGCGTGCATTGGTTTCGATCAGGTTAGGGGCGGAGGTACTAAGTCGAAAGGTAGCTGTCGAAGATGGTGAAGCATCGGAACTTTACAAAATCCGATTTTTAACTTAAAAAGGTAATTATTTTCAACTTACCTGCTTATTTGTCATCTTATAAATGGTTTCCTTAACTTTTCAAAATCTTTTCTGAAAGGCGCTCTCAAATTTTAGAGATTAACATTTTAGAACATTTGCAAATAGCCCCTTCTCCTTTTATAAACATATAAAACATTTAAGTCCCATACATTAAGTAATTTTATATATTTATTAAAACACTTACGAAAATTCTATAAAAATTCTCATAAATCACTTTTTACATGTTTCTAACATATTTAAATTTCTGACCCAAAACTTATATATAAATGCCGAATTAATGTTAAACCCAAATATCCATTTTCTTCACTAGAAAATTAATAACAAATCCATGTTAATTCAGAAAATTATAAAACTTGAAACCTATCTCTAAAATATCATTTCTGATCATATACTAAAATCGAAAGGCATTTGGATGTTGTTTGTGCCAAAAATGGTCACAAACACCCGATAATTGATAATTCACAATCACAGATCTTAGATATATAACAAGTACGACTATCACTCAGAAAATTCAAAGCAACGCAGTAAACAACACAGAATTTATAGTGGTTCGGCGATCTGGCTTACGTCCACTTTGAAGTTTATGACTTTATTGATTCACTTGATGTTTCAATCTATTACAGCAGATTACAGTTGATTATAGCTCTCAAATTTGAATACAACGGTGATGGTAAGATGTAGAATTGAATCCGGCAAAGTCTGGACGTCGAATAGCCATAAGATCCCTTTTCTGTAGGCTTCAGTGGGCTATTTATAGGCTAGGAGGCTGATATCGCGCTCAAACTTTAGGAAACTCCTTCTGGCACGTGAGTAGGCCCACGCGGCCGGTCCCACCAAGTTTTGACTCGATCTGTGATCGATGCGAATTGATTTCGTATCAATCAAGAAATTATCCAATCGAGCAGAAACTTGGCAGAGACATTCTTTAACATGTATGCAAGCTGCTGTGAAAATTTCATAGCATTTGGATCAGCGGTTTGTGAGATATGATCGATGCAAGATTACGGTTCTGTGTATGCTGTCTTGTTCTAATCCATGTTTCGTATCCGCCCCTTCGTATCGATCAGAAGCACGTGCGCATGGGATAAACGTAGCATGAGTTTCCTGGGTCGATCCAACCTTTGCGGCGATTTGATCGAGTCGTTCTGAGGCTTTCGCCTTGCTTACATCGACATGTTCGCCTCAATTTTTCGTATCGATTTCGCACCGATAGCATTCGCATCGTTCATTCATAAGGTCTCGTTCGTATCGATCGATTGTGGCTGGGGATCGATACGAATTGACTAGTTTTAAGAGGGATGCGAATGATACCGATGCGTTGACATGGATTCGAATATATGGAGTGCGAATGAGATTTCTTTGGAACGATACGAACTAAATGGATACGGACTGTATGACCACAGACCGATTCATGCCCGATCGATTCACAGACGATCGATTCGAGGATGATCGATTCGAAGTCGCTAGGTCCCGATGGATTCGAACTTGACGATAGCTCTCTGATGGATACGAATCTGATCGATTCGAATAGGTCGTCACCTGGTTTTCTAATGGATACGAACATCACATTTTATCTAACTTGTATCGATCATATCTCATTCATACGAACTCCGATTAAGCTGAAATTTGAAACGCTGGCATTTATGGTTTTGTTTATCATGTCTTGTCAATTGCAGCCCGATCGGATCTCGGACAAAATTCATCGATATCCATAACGAAGCAGTGTATAACCGATCTTCGGGACAAACTATCTTTGGCTTTCGATCAATCTTTTGGTATCACGGCCTTGCCAAAAGGCGGGATAACACTTGCCCCTCAAAACATGCCTTGCTATAGGAAGGTGTGTTTTGTAATGCCATAAGCTGGATGTTCATATCCTATCGATGACTTGTAAAGAACTTGATATTTAATATGACCTCGAATGGCGATCGTTCGGGGTCGTATGCCATTTGAGGTGAAACGTGACCGCTCGCGGTCGAATGCCATTCACGGCAAATGGTGGAACGGGACCGTTCGCGGTCGGATGGCACTTCAAGCAACAGGCGACTGTTCGAGGTTGGATGTCGTTCTAGACGATTTGCGATCGTTCGCGATCGGACATCGTTCTTGACGAATAGTGACCGTTCGCGGTCGGATGCCGCACGAGGCAGAATGTGATCGTTCGCGATCGGATATCATACTGGGTGAATTATGACCGTTCGCGGTCGGGTGCCGCACGAGGTAGAGCGTGATCATTCGCGATCGGATGCCGCACGAGGCTGAATGTGATCGTTCGTGATCGAATGTTGAGGGGGACTTGGCATCACTAGAGTCAGATATCACGTTCGGGTGAATTTCTGAACTAGCGGCTTTGGCGGTTCATTGCCATGCAAGTTGTACTTGTGGACTGTTCGCGATCCAATGGGTATACAAGTAAATTCTTTCACAGAATTGCAAATATTAAAGCAATGTTCACATAAATTCCATAACAGAAATGTCCAAACAAACTAAGTCCAAATGTCCAAACCAAAACAAAACAGAAGCAAGACAAGGATGTCAATGTGTAAACTCTTACTATGATGCAGTTAGTAGTCATTCAGAGCATGCATGTGGATCGTTCGCGATCCCGTACATGTGTAAATGATTTAACTGCGTTAGTGAGAAATTTACAACTTGTTCATCGTTATTTCAGTCAATTGATAACCATCAGGTGTCCCGGTTCAGGGTCACCCCTAGCTAATGTAGACAGTGGTCGTTCTGGCTCCACCACTGGAGCTCGCCTCCTCACATACTAAAGTAACCTACCGTTCCTGATATGCCCTTCCACCTCATCCTTCAGATGTCTACAGTCGTTTGTGTTATGGTCGTTCAGTTCGTGGAATAAGCAATATTTGTCTGATTTCCTCTCGTCAATAGTTGGATCCCTTCGCATTGGTCTACGATAGGGAACTTGCTCTTTGGTATCTTGATAGATTCGCTCCAAACTTTCATCCAGCTCCAAATAAGTGGTGAATCGCGGCTCCCTCCGCGGCCGCTTTGACCTGTCATCATTATCCTCAACCTTTCGTTTCCCTTTAGCAATCTCTGCACCTTTTCCAGATGGGTTTCCACCCTTGACAGCATAAACATCGATTCCCTCTTCTCTTTCTGCATTAGCATCCTCCAATCGTAAAAACTTTTCGGCCTCATGATAGAATTCTCCTAAATCCATAGGCGGATCTTTAGTTAACGAATTTTTGAACTCTATGTCATCAGCTATTCCGAATACAACCGCCATCATAACCATGGATGGATCTGGTCGGTCCACTGATGCTGCTGCCGCATTGAATCGTGTCAGAAAATTCCTCAAAGACTCCCCAGCTTTCTGCTTTAAAGTTGCCAAACTCATCACATTCTTGGGTCTTGCGATGTGAAATCTAAATTGCCTCATGAACTTCTCGGCTAAATCAGCCCACGTTCCTATGGATTTGCTCTCCATCTGCCTAAACCATAGTGCCGCGATATCTGTCAGATACAATGGAAAGCATCGGGCCATGACTTCCTGTGATGCCCCCAGCACTTCCATGTGCCTCATATACTTTGTCAGATGGACAACGAGGTCCGTCCTCCCATCGTACATCTCCACTGAAGGTAACTTGAACTCTGGTGGGTTCCTAGCCATCCTAATCGCAGGAGAAAAGGGACTCCTATTTACATCTTCAAGATCTCTATTTACCAATCCACCCCTCATGGCTCGCCTGACCATCTCTGCCAATCTGTCATTGTCTCCAAGATGTAGTCCTCGTTCATTGCCTTCGACCTGCCCCCCGAGTCCATGAGAGCTTTCAGGAATCTGCCCCCCTGGCTAAGCGTTCATCCCTCTACCACCACCAGGTTGCTCGAATGTCCCCGTCTCTCTCCATGGGATTGGATCAACATGCTCCAAGTGTGTGCCCCCTAGTCCTAGTGCTGCACCGGATGGTCCTGCTCCATTCTAAGCTCCGTTTGCTCCTCGATTTTGCGCTCCAAGTTGCCCAATCTGTTGAAACAAATTCTGGATCATCTCTTCTTTCCTTCTCATCATTGTCTCCATCTCATCCCTGGTAATGAAGACTGAAGCTTGATTCGCTGCTGAGGAAGCCCTTTGACTTCCTTCGTGTTGACTTCCCTCTGGTCTCTGCCTTCTACTTGTTTGTCTTGTCATAGCTCCTTAGATTTGAATTCTTAAATCTTCAAATTCAACTTCCAAGCGGTAGAATCCTGGAATTAGCCCTCTCAATGAAAGCACCAAAATGTTTGCGCCAAAAACAGTCACAAACACCCGATAATTGATAATTCACAATCACAGATCTCAGATATAACAAGTACGAATATCACTCAGAAAATTCAAAGCAACACAGTAAACAACACAGAATTTATAGTGGTTCGGCGATCTGGCCTACATCCACTTTGAAGTTTATGACTTTATTGATTCACTTGATGATTTCAATATATTACAGTAGATTACAGTAGATTATAGCTCTGAAGTTTGAATACAACGGTGATGGTAAGACACAGATTTGAATTCGACAGAGTCTGGACGTCGAATAGCCAAAAGATCCCTTTTCTGTAGGCTTCAGGGGTCTACTTATAGGCGTAGGAGGCTGATATCACGCTCAAACTTTGGGAGACTCCTTCTGGCACGTGAGTGGGCCCACGCAATCGGTCCCACCAAGTTTCGACTCGATCTGTGATCGATGCGAATTGATTTCATATTGATCAAGAAATTGTCCAATCGAGCTGAAACTTGGCAGAGACATTCTTTAGCATGTACACAAGCTGCTGTGAAAATTTCATAGCATTTGGATCAGCGGTTTGTGAGCTATGATCGATGCGAGATTACGGTTCCTGTATGCTGTCTTGTTCGAATCCATGTTTTGTATCCGCCCCTTCGTATCGATCGGAAGCACGTGCGCATGGGATAACATGGCGCGACCTGGGTCGATCCAACCTTTGCGGCGACTTGATCGAGTCATTTCGAGGCTTTTGCCTTGTTTACATAGACACGTTCGCCTCAATTTTTCGTAGCGATTTCCCACCGATAGCATGCGCATCGTTCGTTCATAAGGTCTCATTCGTATTGATCGATTGTGGCTAGGGATCGATACGAACTGACTAGTTTAAGAGGGATGCGAATGATACCGATGCGTTGACATGGATTCGAACATATGGAGTGCGAATGAGATTTCTCTAGAACGATACGAACTAAATGGATACGAACTGTATGACCATAGACCAATTTATGCCCGATCGATTCGAAGACGATCGATTTGAAGTCGCTAGGTCCCGATGAATTCAAACTTGACGATAGCTCTCTGATGGATATGAATCTGATCGATTCGAATAGGTCGCCACCTCAGTTTTCTGATGGATACGAACATCACATTTTATCTAGCTTGTATCAATCATATCTCATTCATACGAACTCCGATTAACCTGAAATTTGAAATGCTGGCTTTTATGGTTTTGCTTGTCATGTCTTCTCAATTATAGCCCAATCCGGACTAGGACAAAATTCATCAATATCCATAGCGAAGCAGTGTATAACCGATCTTTGGGACGAACTGTCTTTGGTTTTCGATCAATCTTTTGGTATCACGGCCTTGCCAAAAGGCGGGATAACATATGTCATTTAATACGTTTTTAATCCAAAACATGTCATAAAATCAATATGAATAAGCATAATTCATCAACAAACACACACACACACACACACACACACACACACACATATATATATATATATATTTGTGTGTGTGTGTGTGTGTGTGTGTGTCTAATTATCATTCGAAACATAGCAATATACTTTGCAAAATCATTCGGGTCTAATTTTAGGAACTAAAAACATCAAAATATGAGATGTAACATATTATTCACATTTATCTATGTTGTTAAGGAGTTGAGATTTGATCTTGGATTGAATTTTAATTAAGATTTTCCTCTTGATTTAGCTTTTCTTCCCCTTACTCTCCTTTAATGATGGCTGACCCTGCAGTTTAGTATTTTAGATTGTGAACATGAGAAATGTTATGGTATGAAGGGTTTAGGGTGCAAGAATGTAGCTTATTCCTATATCTCCCCTTATCTAATTTCCCTCTCCTGTTTCATTTTAAACCCATTTAATTCATTGTTTAACTAGACACGGCTACCCTTTATTTATTCAAATCTCAATCTCTTAACTATTTAATCTTTACATTATTCTATTTAATTTAGCTAATTAAATATCTTAAATATTGTTATCTAAAATTAGGGGTGTTACGGTGCTCTATCTCAATAGATGCATCGATATCTAGCCTCGATACATCTTGACTAGGTAGGAATATCTAAAACAATGTATTTATTATATTATGATAAAATACTCATGATTACAACAATAGTAATTACAATCAAAAAACACACCATTTATAGATTTCTATTAAATATACTCAAATTAAATAAATAATCATTTATAACACATTGCAACAAGTATATAATAGAAGAAAAAAACTTTTTATCATGAATGAGATTTTATTAAGGAGTTAATAATTTACATTAAATTACAGCATTGCTCTTAGGGTATACCCCTAACTTTATCATATGTGTGTATACATAAGTAAGTAATTGGTACTATATGCATTTATAGTTGGTATTTAACATAAATTCATATTATAAGGCTATATGTGTGTGTGTGTAGATATGGAAAAGTGGGTAGATACGAAATTTTAAAAAGCAGAAGGAAGAATGTTAAAAATAATGTAAAATTGAAAGGGATGTAATGTATTAAAAAAATTAAAAATAAAAACGTGCCACCAATTTCCACATCCAAAAAAATAAACAATTATACAATGTTGCGCAATTTCTTCATTTGTGTGTTATCGGTGTAAACTGAGAGGCTTTGGATGTAATCTAAGTTATTCTATAAATGTGCACAAGTTTTAGGTCAAAATGTCATGGTTGTTTAATTATTCGCCTAAAAGAAAACACAACTAATTTAGTTCTACATATAGTTGGGTGACTTACTCCCAACTTGCAATAAAGTCGACACACTAGCGATCAGTACAATATATATACATATATACACACACACACACATATATATATATACATACATGCATGCATGCATATATATATATATATACCCATATTCACATTTGACTTGCCAAATTCAGTGAATTAGCCGTAGATCCAATAAGAGAACCAGTATGGGTTCCTTTTGCCAAAATATGCAAAATAACAACATATACTATCTTAATTAGCAAAAGTGCAATTAAATAACTGTAATGACCCACTATTTTGGACTATTCGCATCCGCACATGTCGGACTTGAATAATTCAAAAATACAGAATTGTTAATTTAAATTTGACAAAACTGAAAATATACAGTAAATAAATAATTACAGATCACAGACACAAAGTAATAAATGCAGCAGAAACAAAAGATAACAGTTCATGAAGCTACTATATATATATTAGAGTTAAATAAGGTACAACAGAAGTCTCGAATACAATAGTCAAATACACTACCAGAATACAGCACTGGAATCAACTGAATATCTGAAAGCTGGATAGATAGCTGGATCTCTAAGCGAAGCTCCAACTCCAAAAGTGTGTCTCGAATACTGGTACACTCAGTCTGACCCGAGCGTAAAGCAAAATACAAAACACTCGAGTCAGGATTAACATTATTATATTAATAAATCCAACTGAAGTGAAATAAAAACTAAAATACAAGTAACTCAAAGGACGTTGGAATAACCATCCTCTAAGGATCCCTTAAACTATCTACTATGTGGTAATATACGCTAAATAGATAATGCCTATCAGTAATATAAAGTATCAAAATAGTGTTAAGGCGTTACCATTATCCCCCTTAACACATTTTATATAAGTGTCATAGTCTATACAACACTGTAAACTCCACCGTAAACTAGTGGGATATCAGGGAGTATTCCATAGGTATAACACAAAACAAATTTGTAGTGGTCGCGTATATAGGGATACAAGTATGACAAGGCAAATGAGGCAATATCCAAGGTAGTGAAACTACCGTTTGCCTGATCCGGACTGGTGAGAACACATCGCCGCAACGATCGCAACACCGTGAAACAACTCTCCCAAAATTCGAGGGTGCACACCAATCAATAACAAGTAATGAGTAGTTTACGAAGAAGTGTGTTCGCTCGAGGTGGCTAACCCCATTTGGCCCGGCACGGCTCCTGTTTTAGTCATTTCCAATTTGACACAAGTGTCAAGGCTATCCATTATCATTCTCTTTCTTCAATCATCATGTACATCATTCCAACCACTTCATTCTGGATCACACTCCACGTATAGTTATTAAAGTGGTTTTCGGTTTAGACAGAGAGTATGTCCATAACCGATCCCGGTTTCTTTAATAACTTTCGTAATTATTACACCGATTGGTCGTTTGATATATTTCTAAACCAAATCAATTTCAATTTCAATTAGAATTTGTAAACCATCATTTCTTTTGTCGTTCTAAAACAATTTCCAAAATTTACGTTCATAACTTCAAACCCATAATTTCAAAACTCAATAATTCAATTTCAAAATTTGACTTAAAGCAAATTAAATATTCATTTAAACTCGTATATAAGTTTATTCCATCATTAATTTAATTTAACATTTAAATTAATTTAAATTTATTGATCGATTTCATTCAATATTCGTTAAATTAACTTATCATTCAAAACAATTTCCATTTAATTTCCATTTCATTAAATCAATTACTTAAGTTCAACTTCATTATATCAAAACTTACAAATTGAATTAAATTAAATTCGTCAAATCAATTTTTTTTTTAATTTCAAGTCTTTCATTAATTTCAATAAATCACATTTATTCCTTGTTAAAGAAAGTAAAATTCACTTATTTATTCCCTTAGTTACAAATTTTAAAACTAAAGAGATAAAGAAACTTAATTTCACTTATTCAAGAAGTTCAATTTCATTTATTAAAGAATTCAATTCTATTTAATTATTAAATAATTCAGTCTTATTTAATTATTAAATAATTTCAAACTTAATTATTAAAAAAATTCAAAACTTAATTATTAAATAATCTCAAAACTTAATTATTAGTTAATTAATTTAAATCAACGTTCTTTCATCAACTACTATGTTAATATTTGTTTCAGATTATTAAATATGAACATTTCCTTTTATTAGAATTTAAATTCCAACTTCATTTAAAACCCTTATTATTTTATTCAAATAAAATCTTTATTTTTTATAAATCAAATTATTGACCAGTCGGGCTTTTATTTAATTCTCTATCCTAAGTCAAGTTCATTTGGGTATTTATCATTTCAACCCGATTCCATTTCAATTCAAAAATTTAAAGCATATCAAAGGGAACTTGCAGTGTGATAACTGGGATGATGTCAAAGTAAATAAACAAGCAATAACATCAATCAATAACAATCCAATAATTAATTCAAATAATCCCGAAATAATCGTATTAATTCACATTGTTGTTTGTGTAAATTAATATAATTATTTCTAGAATCTACACTATCATTTCATGTAGATTAAAGATTGTTACACTAATATTTATACGGTTCTTAACTTGATATCTATTACTCAAATTTCATACTACATCAATTTAAATAACATACATTTAAACGGTTCAAGGTGAAATTAACCAAATTTCAACTTGTCGATTAATTTAACATTTAAAGGGGGTCGTATTATACAAAGTTTATCTAATCAATTTCAACACATATATCAATTTCAAATTGTTAACTCCTATGTCAATTTCAATTGTAAATTATTTATCACTTCATACATCAACAATTTAACGTCCAATGTCGACATCAAACAATTAATCATTTATCAACCAAACTGGATTATCATCGTATAAATAACAGATAATGGTGTCAGATGTCACAGGTGAACTGATACAGGCAATAGCATATATAACAGTGTAAATAACAAACAGTCCCATATTTCAATTGTCGTTTCAATTGAAATCAAATTTAATAAATAAAAGAACATTAATCGTGAGTGATTGCTCACCTTTTGAGGCTAGAGAATACAGAAAATGACTCGGATGCGCACACTGATGCGGACACTGGAATTTGAATGACGAATCAAAGCAAAGCAAAATCGGCACGGATTCAACGATTAAAGCTGATAATAAAAATAGACAAAATCCAAATCAAGAGTGGATCGATGAAGATAATCGGAATCATCTTGATAGAACATAAAAATATAATATCCATATATCTCTTCTCTAAAAATTAATAAAAAAATTTAAACTCAAATTTAAAGTAGCATATATATATTCGTAAAGGAAATCCAAATATCAATATCTATTATAAAATCAATATAAACAAGTTATTTTAATATATATATATATAACTTATAGAATATATAAAAAAAAAATTTATATCTATATCTAACAATGACTGCATAATATTTTTTATGTAACCCACCTACCTTGAAACTATAGATATATGCAGACTGACAACAACATACATCATATATCATATGAAAAATAATTTTTTCTATTGAAATCTAAACTATGATGTATGTATGCAAACTGATAATCAATATATAAATATCAATGCATGTGAAACTTACATATATTTTTACTCATATGAACTGACAGATTTGAAATTTATACAAACACATAGCCGTTATATCAAAACTTATACATATGTATATTTATGAACTAATATATAAACTACAATATAATACTACATATATTATGTGTATATTTTTCTTCCAAATCAATATAAAACCATGCTGTATATTATGCATAAAACTTTTTCAACATAGTAACTTTATATATAGTTTTATGGGTGCCACGTACAAGAGCTAATAATATATAAAATACTGTAATATTGTATACTTAACATTTTGTATAAACTAACATTTACGCTGCATATAATAAAATATACTAATATATATATTTACCTATCACAGTAAGATGAAAACAAAGGAACATAACTACTTCAGGTAATATAATTTTTATAATATGAAATAGATCCACCTCCTAAAGAAAAGGAAAAAACTAACTAACCTATACAGAGAAGAAAAGAGGCGCGGGTCAAGGTTTTGATGGTGGTTGCCGTGCTCGACGCGGGTGTTGGCTCGGAAGGTGGAAGAATGATTGACTTGGAGGATTGCATACGTGGACGGGTGGCCGGCGAGAGGAAGAGCTCGGGGTAGGCGACAGCGGTCAAAGCAAGGGTTTCGACAAAAGGAATAGGAGCAGGCAGCGAGAGTGGTTGGTCGCTAGGTCGCGGAGGAAGGAGGTGCCTGGGTCTCGGCTGGAGATGCTCGGCGTCGGGGTTTAGAGGCAGAGGCCAGTTCTATGCGAAGGCTCTGGTGGCCAGCGAGCAGATCAAAGGCCGCGGGCAAGGGAGGAGGGAAGCAGCGGAGTCGAGAAGCTGGAAAGGAGGGGGTTCTCGGCAGTAGGTGACGGTCTCGGTGACAGGGCGGTGCTTGGCTACGGGTTGGCGCACTGTAGGGAAGGAGGAGAAGGGATGGTCGATGCTTAAAGGCCGGCGTGGGTTGTGCATTACTGCCAGGTGACGGAGGTGGCGGAGTGGTGAAATCCTTGCTCGGTGATGGTTGTGATGAGGTTGCGAAGGGAATATGAAATGAAGATGAAGCGAAATAATGACAGCGGGTTATACGAAATAGTTCAGAGGAAGTGCAAACGTTTATAATACATCTTTTCCTTCCAATGAACGAAATAAAATATAAATTTTTTAAACCTTTAAAATATAAAAACTCAGTATCCTTGAATTCAGGGCAATATTTAAAACTAACGACTACTGATTTTGAACGCTGGAATGTAAAAGACTGGATTGGAAACAAAAGATTTAACAAACCGGTATCAATACGAAATCGTTTCGTGGATTCCACTGCGTACCAGACTTCAAAACACAGAATCGAATATACCGCAGAGATCAGCACGACGAGACGATCAAAATGGTGTACAGCTATCAGTGGTACGATTGAATTATAAAAATTAGAATTTTTTATTAGGGAAAATGCAGCAAAAACGCAGAAAAATAAGATCGACGGAGCTAAAGAAGTCCGAATTTGGAAAAACGAAAAATGACGACTTCCGCGGAAGATGATTTAGAATTTTTCTATACAAAAATATTTAGGTTTCGAAAACATTTTATTTTCATCAATTCCTAACTGATTAAATTGGAACAAAATTACGCACGAAATAAACTTTCATATTTTCGGGTGAAAATTTACCGATTGCTATGTTTAACTAGACGCATTTCAAATATTAAATTTTATTTCAAAATTTTATAATTTAAAATTTCACAAAATTCAATTAATTAAATAAAGAAAATGATAAAATTTACGGGTCGTTACACTCTCCCCCACCCAAAACTTTTCGTCCCCGAAAAGGAAGGAGGTAGTAGAATAGAAACAACCAGAAGAAAATAGACTCGAATTACAAAATAAAACAATTAACTTAAAACCATAAAATTTCGATTTATATTAATTTATATTTAATAATCACTTTTAAATTAAAAGTATATTATTGAGTTGATTTAATTTCAATTTATTAACTTCTTCAAAACAAAATTTGTTTAATTTATCTCATTTATTCATTATCTTATTATCCAATTATCCTCAATTAACAATTTCCTAAAATCATAAATTTGAATAAATCATTTATTATAATTATATTTTATTCAACAAATTTAATTCCTCTTTATTTCAAATTATTATTAAATTTATTCCACTTAATGTATCTTATCACATATATTAAGTATATTTTCACTTATTATACTTACTCAACATTATTTAAAATTTCTTTTAACATCATTTTATATTGTATAATATCCAATTACGTAGCTAATCTCTGAAGAATTTTGGTAGGTTATATTGGAATGCAATTGGGTATTATACAAGTAAATTTCAAATTCAATTCTCTCAAGTTTAAATATTAATTCAAAATTTTAGTTTCATTTATAATTGAAATCATCCTTTACCCAAATTTAAGAATTAAATTTCCGATTAACTTCAAACAATTAGAGATAAATATGTTTATATATTTTACATATATCAAAATAATCATATGCCGATATATATTATATAAATCAAGCCATACTTTATAAATTTAAATCAATTTAATTTCCAAACAAAGTGTAGCAAAACTACAGAACGGTCTCTCCACTTCGAAACTCGAAAATGAATGTCGATGATGCAGCCGCCATCACCGAAATTATTTTCCAACGACAACGAAGGATAGCACTGATTTAAACATTTTAAATTCTTTGAAATGATTTCTATTTGAGAATATTTAAATACTATACACATTAAACTTTCAAATCGAAGTTTGAAATCATCGGAAATTAAATTCTCAAATTCTAATTTAAATCCATTTCAATTCCTAATTAAAATTTTGAACCATGCTCTATAATTTCATCTATTTATCATATTGGAATAGTCAACGGTTTACGAAACAATAAATAAAAACAAATATTATTATTTCGACAACAAATTCATTAACAATCTAATTGCAGAGAAATTTATACTTATATATAATATAATCATACAAAACTATTTTGTTTACCAAATTTGAAAACAATATTGTGTCAGTTTGCTCTGTTCAAGTGTTTTGGAAATCCTATCGATAACGTTGATCAGACGAATCGATCGAAAATCCAAATCAACATCAACAACTCAAACAACACAATATATATTAAAACATTTAAATGTTAGTTTACAAATACACTTCCTCGCTCGACGCTACAGGAATTGATTCCAAAGCAAGGATAGAGATTTAAATTTGATGGACTCAAATCAAAGAGAATTTTGATTCGAAGACAAGTTCAAAAGAAAAGACAAGACGATTCAATAATAGAATCGGAAGATGGATAAGCTTATCTAGTTCACGGGCAACCTTCCGGGTCAACCGTGACTTCAAGAATTAGATCGATGTGGAATTCTGAGGAAAATCCACATCTGATCTCAAGAGATAGAATTCAGGATATCTAGAGATATTAGCATCTAAACCGAGGATATATATAAATCTTCGGTGAATCGACGCTATTGTAAATGAGTTTCATCCCTTTAAAATTCATATGAATGTTGGAGAGACCGCCAATTCATTATAAAGATCATTCGAAGTGAAGTTATGCGATACTCCAGAACTCAGAAGAATACGAATAGTGAGGGACAAGAATGAATTTCGGAACCGAGGGAACATTCCAAAATTCAAAGGAATCGAGACAAAAGGAAGAGATTCAAACTCGAATGAAAGTGCTTCTGTAAATACATTTACCCTATATGTTGAGTTTTGCTTAGAGCTACCAAAGCTCTGGTACCAACCGTAATGATCCTCTATTTTGGACTATTTGCATCCGCACATGTCGGACTTGAATAATTCAAAAATACCGAATTTTTAATTTAAATTTGGCAAACTGAACGTATACAGTAAATAAATAATTACAGATCACAGAGACAGAGTAATAAATGCAGCGAAAACAAAAGATAGTAGTTCATGAAGCTACTATATACATATCAGAGTTACATAAGGTACAACAGAAGTCTCGAATACAATAGTCAAATACACTATCAGAATACAGCACTGGAATCAACTGAATATCTGAAAGCTGGATAGATAGCTGGATCTCCAAGCGAAGCTCCAACTCCAAAGGTGAGTCTCGAATACTGGTACACTCAGTCTGACCCGAGCGTAAAGCAAAATACAAAACACTCGAGTCAGGATTAACATTCTTATATTAATAAATCTAACTCAAGTGAAATAACAACTGAAATACAAGTAACTCAAAGGACGTTGGAATAACCATCCTCTAAGGATCCGTTAAACTATCTATTATGTAGTAAGATACGCTAAATAGATAATGCCTATCAGTAATATAAAGTATCAAAATAGTGTTAAGGCGTTACCATTATTCCCCTTAACACATTTTATATAAGTGTCATAGTCTATACAGCACTATAAACTCCACCGTAAACTAGTGGGATATCAGGGAGTACTCCATAGGTATGATACAAAACAAATTTGTAGTGGTCACACATATAGGGATACAAATATGACAAGGCACATGAGGCAATACCCAAGGTAGTGAAACAACCGTTTGCCTGATCCGGACTGGTGAGAACGTATCGCCGCAACGATCGCAACACCGCGAAACAACACTCTCAAAATTCGAGGGTGCACACCAATCAATAACAAGTAATGAGTAGTTTACGAAAAAATGTGTTTGCTCGAGGTGGCTAACCCCATTTGGCCCAACACGGCTCCTGTTTTAGTCATTTCCAATTTGACACAAGTGTCAAGGCTATCCATTATCGTTCTCTTTCTTCAGTCATCACGTACATCATTCCAACCACTTCATTCTGGATCACACTTCGCGTATAGTTATTAAAGTGGTTTTCGGTTTAGAAGGAAAGTATGTCCATAACCGATCCCGGTTTCTTTAATAACTTTCGTAATTATTACACCGATTGGTCGTTTGATATATTTCAAAACCAAATTAATTTTAATTTCAATTAGAATTTGTAAACCATCATTTCTTTTGTCGTTCTAAAACAATTTCCAAAATTTACGTTCATAACTTCAAACCCATAATTTCAAAACTCAATAATTCAATTTCAAAATTTGATTTAAAGCAAATCAAATATTCATTTAAATTCGTACATAAGTTTATTCCATCATTAATTTAATTTAACATTCAAATTAATTTAAATTTATTGATCGATTTCATTCAATATTCGTTAAATTAATTTATCATTCAAAACAGTTTCCATTTAATTTCCAATTCATTAAATCAATTACTTAAGTTCAACTTCATTATATCAAAACTCACAAATTAAATCAAATTAAGTTCGTCAAATCAAAAAAAATTATTTCAAGTCTTTCATTAATTTCAATAAATCACATTTATTCCTTGTTAAAGAAATTCAAATTCACGTATTTATTCCCTTAGTTGCAAATTTCAAAACTCAATTAATAAAGAAACTTAATTTCACTTATTCAAGAAGTTCAATTTCATTTATTAAAGAATTCAATTTTATTTAATTATTAAATAATTCAATCTTATTTAATTATTAAATATTTTCAAACTTAATTATTAAACAATTTCAAAACTTAATTATTAAATAATCTCAAAACATATTTATTAGATAATTAATTTAAATCAACGTTCTTTCATCAACTACTATGTTAATATTTGTTTCGTATTATTAAATATTAACATTTCCGTTCATTAGAATTTAAATTCCAACTTCATTTAAAATCCTTATTATTTTATTCAAATAAAATCTTTATTTTTTTTAAATCAAATTATTGACCAATCGGGTTTTTATTTAATTCTCTATCCAAAGTCAAGTTCATTTGGTTATTTATCATTTCAACCCGATTCCATTTCAATTCAAAAATTTAAAGCACAACAAAGGGAACTTACAGTGTGATAACTGGGATGATGTCAAAGTAAATAAACGAGCAATAACATCAATCAATAACAATCCAATAATATTCAAATAATCCCGGAATAATCGTATTAATTCACATTGTTGTTGCGCAAATTAATATAATTGTTTCTAGAATCTACACTATAATTTTATGTAGATTAAAGACTGTTACACTAATATTTATACGGTTCTTAACTTGATATCTATTATTTAAATTTAATACAACATCAATTTAAATAACATACATTTATGGTTCAAGGTGAAATTAACCAAATTTCTACTTGTCGATTAATTTAACATTTAAAGGGGGTCGTATTATACAAATTTTATCTAATCAATTTCAACACATATATCAATTTCAAATTGTTAACTCCTACGTCAGTTTTAATTGTAAATTATTTATCACTTCATACGTTAACAATTTAACGTCCAAAATCAACATCAAACAATCATTCATTTATCAAGCAAACTGGATTATCATCGTATAAATAATAGATAATGGTGTTATATGTCACAGGTGAATTGATATAGGTAATAATATATATAACAGTGTAAATAACTAACAGTCGCATATTTCAATTGTCGTTTCAATTGAAATCAAATTTAATAGATAAAAGAATGTTAGTCGTGAGTGATTGCACACCTTTTGAGGCTAGAGAATACAGAAAATGACTCGGATGCACACACTGATGTGGACACTGGAATTTGAATGGCGAATCGAAGCAAAGCAAAATTGGTACGGATTCAACGATTAAAGATGATAATAGAAATAGACAAAATCCAAATCAGGACTAGATCAATGAAGATAATCAAAATCATCTTGATAGAACATAAAAATATAATATCCATATATCTCCTCTCTAAAAATTAATATAAAATTTTGAACTCAAATTTAAAGTAGCATATATATATATATATATATATATATATATATATATTCGTAAAGAAAATCCAAATATCAATATTTATTATAAAATCAATATAAACAAGTTATTTTAATATATATATATATAACTTATAGAATATATAAACAAATTTTTTATATCTATATCTAACAATGACTACATAATATATATTTTTATATAACCCACCAACCTTGAGACTATAGATATATGCAGACTGACAATAACATACATCATATATCATATGAAAAATAAAATTTTCTTTTGAAATCTAAACTATGACGTATGTATGCAAACTGACAATCAATATATAAATATCAATGCATATGAAACTTACATATATTTTTACTTATATGAACTGACAGATTTGAAATTTATACAAGCACATAGCCGTTATATCAAAACTTATACATATGTATATTTATGAACTAATATATAAACTACAACATAATCCTACATATATTATGCGTATATTTTTCTTCCAAATTAATATAAAACCATGATGTATATTATGTATAAAACTGTTTCAACACAGTAACTTTATATATAGTTTTATGGGTGCCACTTACAAGAGCTAATAATATATAAAATACTATAATATTGTATACTTAACATTTTGTATAAACTAACATTTACACTGCATAAAATAAAATATACTAATATATATATTTACCTGTCATAATAAGATGAAAACAAAGGAACAAAACTACTTCATGTAACATAACTTTTATAATATGAAATAGATCCACCTCCTAAAGTAAAGAAAAAAACTAACTAACCTATACAGAGAAGAAAAGAGGCGTGGGTCAAGGTCTTGATGGTGGTTGTCGTGATCGACGCGGGTGTTGGTTCGGAAGGTGGAAGAATGATTGACTTGGAGGATTGCATATGTGGACGGGTGGTCGGCGAGATGAAGAGCACGGGGTAGGCGGCAACGGTCATGGCAAGGGTTTCGAAAAAAGGAATAGGAGCAAGCAGCGAGAGTGGCTGGTCGCTAGGTCGCGGAGGAAGGAGGTGCCTGGGTCTCTGATGAACGTATTTCTCTGCAATTTAAACCGTTTATTTCATATATTTTTATTTTAATAAAGCGGTATTATACGGGTATTTTGTTGTGGTTTTGCAGATTATTGATTCCAAAGTGCAATGTTGAAATTAATCGGTTATGCCGTCCATTGGTTCAAAAATCACGCAGCAAAGAGTGCAACATTTTGAGCATTGAAATAAATCAAACAAAATAGGACACATTCAAAAGTAGCTCATGTGGGAATTTGGACCAATTCACATATAAAAGCATGATCACCTTTTTAAGCAACAGAGGACTTGGTCAAAGGAGCAGCTAACAGGGATGCCAAACACTCAGCATATATGTTTCAAGCATTGATATGGCAACTGACTCTTCACTAATTCAACAAATGGACCCAGTCAATACATATATCTCATCAGCTACTATGAAGAGGACCAGTTCTATTGCTAAAATTACGGACTGATTTTAGGGGTTGAAAGCCTATATATGCAGCATTATACAACACCTTGAAATCATCTCTTACCTCGTCACTTTTCTTCAAGTTTAGATTTAAATTCAGCACTGTTTTTATTTTCAAACAGAATACGTAGGATTGTTGATTAGATTTAGCAATTTATTTGTTCTTGTTCTTAGTTATTTTCTGCACTCTTTTCAGTTAGTTAATAATTATTTCAGTTGTTTGCTCCGTTATCTTCTTTTCCACAATTTCAATTTCTGTTCTGATTTTTACAATTCTATATTTTGGTTGCAATTTCGATTAGTTTCGAAATCGATTCGGAGTATATTATTGTCTTTATTTTCTGTCATAATTCACCGTCGAATTCATTTAACACGCCTAAGATTTAACTATGGATTTTAATTGTTTTAAAATACAATTCCCTGTGTTCGACCAGCATACTACACGCCTGTGCGCTTGCAGAATTTATTAAAATTTGTGTTTTTCTAATCAATAGAAAAGTCGCAACAAGTTTTTGACGCCGTTGCCGGGGAGTTGCTATTTTGAGATTTTTGATTTTTCGTTTTTAAGTCTATTCGTGTTAACTTTTTTTTTGCATTAATTTTCAAAAAAAAAACCCTTTTTTTTGGGATGTTCACTGCATTGTTTTCACGTACGTTAGTTTGGTTACTTGCAGTTCCACTTTCATATTCTTGCATGCATTAGTTAGTTTGGTTATCATATTCACGTAGTTGTATTTTGTTTTGTTTCTGTTTATACATGCATTATTTCTGTTTCATTTACACGTAACCACTTAGTTGTTGTTTCATTTTATTTAGTCTTTGTTCCAAAACATTCACATTGAATTGTTTAGTTCAGTTTCTGTTTTGCCCTCTGTTTTCACGTTTTTGCATGTGCATACATTCATGATTGTTCTGCATTCATACCACTTGTTGCATTCACGTGACCTCTAGTTCCAGTATTACGTATTACGTGTTCTGCATATTACGTACCATTCATACCATTCATACCAGTATCATTTCATCTCATTACAGTACCATTTCAGTATTACGTGTTCTGCATATTACGTGCCCCTTAGCACATTACACTCTGATTTATTTTGCTACTCACAACAAGTAACATATTCACGTTTTGTTTTAAAGGCGCAGGGAGTAGACCAAGTCGGTGAATTTAAAAGATAAGAAAAGTTAGTCAAATAGCTCCAACTCAGTAAATCTCAACCATTCACTAGCACTGCTCGGTTGCACTGGACGGACAGCCATACCTCTCTGTAAGTAATTTTCTACTCTACAGGTGCCCAACTGAAAACTGTTTAAATTTACTTTTTGTCATTACATCTTGAGTTGTTTATGCGCGTTTGGGCAAGAAATAATTTTAATCGTTTAGAAAGCCAAAATATCTCATTAAACAAATCAATGGAAAATTCAAATCAAACAAATATGAGCAATCACGGTTCACAACACGGTTCACCGAAATTATCACCTAAATCACATGTCGGAAATAATGAATTTCATGAGAACCGGCCATTATCCCTTAGAGACCGATGCTATCCAACACGGACTGTTCAACCTTCGGTTATTTCATTTTCATCCGCCGAAGGAAATAATTTTGAGCTAAAACATTATTTTATCCAAGGGGTACCGAAATTCACTGGGTCTGAAAATGCATATGAATTTCTTAGTGAATTTGAGTTATATGCTTCTACAACTAAAATGCAACAACTTTCTAATGAATCCATCAAGCTAAGACTTATTCCATTCGCGCTTCTAGAAAGCGCGAAAAGATGGCTTAATTCTCTTCCTAAAAATTCAATTAAAAGTTGGGACAATTTCGTTACTATATTTTTGAAAAAGTTTTTTCCTTTCCATAAAACTCTTAAAATTCGAACTGAAATCAATCAATTCTCTCAGAATGAAGGAGAAACTTTTTCAAAATACTTTGAAAGGTTCAATCAACTGTTATATAGTTGCCCACATCATGCAATCCCTAAGCACGGTTGTGCCAAATCGTTTATGAAGGGCTTAACTATCAAACAAGATCCCAACTTAAATCAATGTGCGGAGGAGAATTCATGGCGAAAACCGACGAGGAAGCTTGGGAATTTCTAGAAGAATATTCGAAAAAAGATATGCAATGGGAAACAATTCGTGTTCCAATTCGTGCTCCAAATAGAGGAGTACATGCCATTGACCCATCACATCTTCCTATAGATACCCAAACTCCTCAAGAAGGAGAAGGACTACCCCATTACTACACACAAGACCAAATTAATGCTATAGCTCAAAATAGTCCTTATTCATCCACATACAATCCTAACTGGAAGCACCACCCCAATTTTTCATGGTCAAATCCTAACAATGTGGCTAATCCATCACATATGTATCCAATGATACCAAATCCGAATTATCGAGCACCAACCTCTAATTCTCAAAATTCTCAAACCGCTCCTCAAACAAAACCTTCGAATCAACCATACAGGCATCCTAATTTCAATCCATCAACCCAACCTTCTCAGCCTTCACAAGAAATTGCTCGATTGGAAAAACAACTCTCTAAACAAAATGAACAAATCACTAACCAAGATGCAAGAATTGAGCAAATCACCAAACAAAATGAACAAATCACTAACCAAGATGCAAGAATTGAGCAAATCACCAAAAAAAATGAACAAATGTTTATAATGATGAAGGATCTCATGAAAATCAATGAGAAAGGTAAATTGCCTAGTCAAACCGAAGTGAATCCAAAGTATAACTCTCGAGGAGTAAATCTGTGTGAGAACGAAGATGTAAATCCGGTTAATGCTGTCACCACATTAAGGTCTGGAAAGAAGGTGGACAACCATGTCGGCAACCCCGACATCCTTCTTAAATCTTCCCATGTTCCAAATTCTGAAACTCAGTCGACAACCACGGTTGTCAATCTAAACGATTCTAATTCTTCATCTAAGGTAGGCAATCCCGACCACTCTTCACCTCCTGATGTTGGCAACCCCAACATTCCAGCTCCCTTATCTTCACCCTCGAATATAACACCTTCTTCTTCAAATGAAAAAACTTCCGAACGAGTCTATAAACCCATAGCTCCATTTCCTCATAGACTCAACAAAAAGAAGAAGCCCGCTAATTTTGACCAAATTCTTGAAATCTTCAAACAAGTTCGAGTCAATATTCCACTTCTTGATACCATCGAGCAAATTCCTCAATATGCCAAATGTCTGAAAGAGCTATGTACTCAAAAACGTGCCACTAACGTTCCTAAGACTGCATTTCTAACTGCAAACACTAGCTCTGTTCTTTCAAATCCCTCCCCAATCAAGTATAAGGACCCCGGTTGTCCTACAATCGGCTGTAAAATAGGTAACACTCACATTAGTCATGCCTTACTCGATCTTGGAGCGAGTGTAAATCTTTTGCCTTATACCGTGTACTGTCAACTTGGACTAGGGGAATTAAAACCTACAAACATCACAATTCAACTAGCTGATCGATCTGTCAAAAAACCATTGGGCACAGTTGAAGATATTTTGATACAAATCGAGCAATTCTATTTCCCAGTCGATTTCATAGTCCTAGAGACCGCACCTGTTTCAAATCCTAACGGTCAGATTCCCTTGATATTAGGTCGTCCATTTTTAGCAACATCAAATGCTATCATAAATTGTAGGAATGGTCAACTCCGACTTTCCTTTGGGCACCTAACCATTGAACTAAATATATTCAATCTTAAAAGACAACCAAGGGATCTTGAAATAAGAGAAGTTGACATGATCCAAACAATTGTAGAAAATGATTTTAGTGATATTACGGAGTCTCTTAACAGGTGCCTAGATCATTTTAATTCCAACTTCCACGAAGATGAATACATTTATGAATTAAATGATATGCTATGCTCTTTTCATAATTCACTAGAATTCAATCAGTTGATGTCTACTGAAGCCTCAAAAGAAGTACGCCCTAAGTTAGACCTCAAACCTCTTCCAAACGATCTTAAGTACGCATACTTAGATTCTTCGAAAAATTTCCCTGTAATCTTGGCATCCGATCTCATTAAGGACCAAGAAGAACAACTTTTGAAAATTTTAAGGGAAAATAAAGAGGCAATAGGATGGGTAATCGCTGACATTAAGGGAATTAGTCCATCAATTATTGAACATCGAATACATTTAGTCGACGAGGCTAAACCCACTCGCGAAGCTCAAAGGCGATTAAACCCTAATATGAGAGAAGTGGTAAAGGAAGAAATTATCAAATGTTTAGACAATAACATAATCTACCCTATCTCAGACAGTACTTGGGTAAGTCCGGTACAAGTTGTACCAAAGAAGTCTGGAATCACTGTGACAACAAATGAGAATAACGAACTTGTTCCGACAAAGGTCAAAACAAAATGGCGTGTTTGCATCGACTATCGAAAACTCAATGCAGCAACAAGAAAAGATCATTTTCCCCTCCCTTTCATTGATCAAATGCTCGAACGCTTAGCCGGTCATGAATATTATTGTTTCCTTGATGGTTACTCTGGCTATAATCAAATTCCCATTGCGTTAGAGGACCAACATAAAACAACGTTCACATGTCCCTTCGGAACTTTCGCTTATCGTCGCATGCCCTTCGGTCTTTGTAATGCTCCTGCTACCTTTCAAAGATGTATGATGAGTATATTTTCTGATATGGTGGAGGATTTCTTAGAAATATTCATAGACGATTTTTCAATCTATGGGTCATCTTTTGATCAATGCCTCCTTCGTTTAGAACGTGTCTTAAAGCGATGTAAGGAGAAATCACTTGTTCTTAATTGGGAAAAATGTCATTTTATGGTTAAGCGAGGAATAGTCTTAGGTCATGTTGTCTCTAAAAATGGCCTAGAAGTTGACAAATCTAAAGTTGATCTTATTGTTGACCTTCCACCTCCAAGGTCCGTAAAGGACATTCGCTCGTTTCTCGGCCACGTAGGATTTTATAGGAGGTTCATTAAAGATTTTTCAAAAATTTCAAAACCTCTTTCAAATCTTCTGGCTAAAGACGTCAAATTTGAATTTTCCAATGAATGTAAAACGTCTTTTGAAACCCTCAAATCGATCTTGACCACTGCACCTATCATCCAACCTCCAAATTGGACCTTGCCTTTCGAATTAATGTGTGACGCTTCTGATTATGCCATCGGAGCCATCTTAGGTCAACGAATCGATAAACTTCCTCGAGTCATCTATTATGCTAGCAAAACTCTTAATGAAGCTCAATTGAATTACTCAACCACAGAAAAAGAGTTTTTAGCAGTTATCTTTGCCCTCGATAAGTTTAGATCATATCTCGTAGGTTCTAAGGTCATAGTTTACACTGATCATGCCGCCTTGCGGTATTTACTCACGAAAAAGGATACCAAACCCCGCTTAATCCGTTGGATTCTCCTTCTTCAAGAGTTTGACCTAGAAATACAAGATAAAAAGGGTTCTGAAAATGTCGTAGCTGACCATCTTTCTCGTATAGTGCATGAAAACTATGATAACTCTCAAATCAACGATCATTTTCCCGATGAACAAATTCTTTCACTCTCTAGTGCACCATGGTACGCGTACATCGTAAATTATCTTGTCACAAATGAAACACCTTCCCATTGGTCAAAACAAGATAAACAAAAAAAAATTCTCCAACGTTCGAAACTTTTACCGAGACGATCCTTATCTTTTCAAATATTGCACCGATCAAATCATTCGCAGATGTGTCCCAGAACATGAATTCCATAGCATCCTTTCTTTTTCACATAATCAAGCATGTGGAGGACATTTTGGAGCAAAGAAAACTGCTGCCAAGGTGTTACAGTGCGGCTTTTATTGGCCTTCTCTTTTTCGTGATGCCCACGAATTTTGCTCCAAATGCGCTAGATGTCAACAAACAGGTCATATTTCCAAACGTGACATGATGCCCCTAAATCCGATCCTTGTCATCGAAATTTTTGATGTTTGGGGCATCGATTTCATGGGTCTTTTTCCTAATTCTTTTGGAAATCTCTACATCCTACTTGTAGTAGATTACGTGTATAAATGGGTTGAGGTCATTCCTACCAAAACGAATGACAATAAAGTTGTTGTCAAATTTTTGAAAGAAAACATATTTTCCCGTTTTGGCACACCTCGAGCCATTATAAGTGATAACGGTTCTCATTTTTGTAATCGTGCTTTTGAATCTCTTCTTAAGAAATATTCTATCACTCATAAACTATCTACTCCATATCATCCATAGACCAACGGTCAAGTCGAGATTTCCAATAGACAAATTAAACAAATTCTTGAAAAGACGGTTAACTCCAACAGAAAAGATTGGTCATCTAAATTGATAGACGTCCTTTGGGCATTTCACACAGCTTATAAAACCAATCTAGGAATGTCACCATACCAATTAGGCTTTGGAAAAGCATGTCATTTACCCGTTGAGCTCGAGCACCGCGCACTTTAGGCAATCAAATACCTTAATTTTGACATAGAAAAAGCCGGATCACATCGTAAATTACAATTGTCAGAATTAGAAGAACCAAGAAATGAAGCGTACGAAAATGCAAAGATTTATAAAGAGAAAACCAAATTCTATCATGATAAATCCATACTTCGTAAGACATTCGAAGTAGGTCAGAAAGTTCTCTTATATAATTCCAGACTTCATTTATTTCCGGGAAAATTGAGATCCCGTTGGACAGGTCCATATATTGTGAAAACAGTATACCCTTATGGCGCAGTTGAAATTGAAAATCCTAGGGACGGTTCCATTTCAAAGGTCAATGGACAACGCTTGAAGCCATTTCTAGAGTTTGAACAGCACGAGGACGATGAGTTCGTGGATCTTCACGAACCTAGCTATTCGGCATGAGCCGCTCACTACTTGCACATATCAGGTTGTATTTTTTTAGTTTTTTTTCTTCTATTTTGCATTTGCATTCTATTTGACAGTTGGGACACTGTCTCATTCCAGTGTGGGGGGGACGCATATCTCATTCTGTTTGTTCATATTTCATAGTGTAGCATCATTTTTTTTTAAAAAATCATCTCATTATTTGTTTTCAAATTTCCTTTCAATTTTTTTTCATTTTCCAATATTTTTAGGACTTCGATTTATTTTTAATTAGTCAAGACAAAGTAAGTAAGCAGTTGAAGTCAATTGATGAAGATTTTTGTGAATCACTAATTTCAAATGTAAAATATAATGAAAAGTTGAATTACAAGCGATAATAGTGAGGTTAGTATATAGGGGGATTCATAGGTGATGGTTATGAAATCTTTTCTAAACTGTAGTCTTTGTTTAAAAAAAATGGCAGATTTAAAATACATGCGTTGACATCTCAAATCATTAAAGTTAAGTGGTGCTAAGTTGATTTGCATAACACTCTTTAGCTCTTATTTCAAAAAAAAACTAATAAGAAACACGTACAGTCGATAGGTGTGCACACTTGTGAAAGTGTGTGCACTCGCCACGCTCTATACTCTTCTCACGTAAGCCCGCAAGGCAGTGCATGGATGGTATATCTGGCCTCAGCATTCTGAGTTAGGTGTATAAATAATTAAATAAATAATCACCTAAAGATTACCGACCTTTTCTAACATAGTCAGCGTCGGTTTGCACAATCCGCCAAGCTCTGTCCCAACTCTCACGTGAGCCCGCGAGGCAGTGCATGGGTGGTATACCTTGGTCCAAAGGATAGGTGTAAAAAAAAAAAAAA
Source organism: Allium cepa (assembly GCA_030765085.1). Classification (NCBI taxonomy): domain Eukaryota; kingdom Viridiplantae; phylum Streptophyta; class Magnoliopsida; order Asparagales; family Amaryllidaceae; genus Allium; species Allium cepa. Next base: position 766,517,822 of record CM060935.1, read on the forward strand.
AAAAAAAAAAAAACTAGTAAAGAGAGACTAAGCTTTGAAACCCAAACACTTTTTGACTTTGTTGATTTGGCTTGTTATACAAATGGAAATAAAAAATACCATTTTGAAAAAAACTGTGATCAACAGTGAAGAATTTATTTCATGGCTGCACTATGTTATCGACCGAAACAACTGGCCAAACTAGAATCTAATGTATGAAAACTTGAGTTACATTGAAATTTGTGATTAGTGAGGAACCAAAAATTTGAAAAAGTTGACTAAAACTGATATATATTATTTTGTTGCAACTATTTTGAAGTAAATCGAGTCTCCATTTGTGTAGAATTTTGCATTCATGTAGTACATTAGAATCATCACATACTGCATTTGGATTTTGTGGGTAGTATCCGCTGAAAACCCTCACGAGACACCACTCGTCCTACTAGGGACACCTAGAGGTTTAACGGCTTGTTGCATACGCTCAATGCAATCGTGTTTCCTACGAAAAAGGATTTAGTTAGTTTTATTTTCTTGCTTATTCGAGGACGAATAAAGTTCTAGTGTGGGCGTATTTGATGAACGTATTTCTCTGCAATTTAAACCGTTTATTTCATATATTTTTATTTTAATAAAGCGGTATTATACGGGTATTTTGTTGTGGTTTTGCAGATTATTGATTCCAAAGTGCAACGTTGAAATTAATCGGTTATGCCGTCCATTGGTTCAAAAATCACGCAGCAAAGAGTGCAACATTTTGAGCATTGAAATAAATCAAACAAAATAGGACACATTCAAAAGTAGCTCATGTGGGAATTTGGACCAATTCACATATAAAAGCATGATCGCCTTTTTAAGCAACAGAGGACTTGGTCAAAGGAGCAGCTAACAGGGATGCCAAACACTCAGCATATATGTTTCAAGCATTGATATGGCAACTGACTCTTCACTAATTCAACAAATGGACCCAGTCAATATATATATCTCATCAGCTACTATGAAGAGGACCAGTTCTATTGCTAAAATTACGGACTGATTTTAGGGGTTGAAAGCCTATATATGCAGCATTATACAACACCTTGAAATCATCTCTTACCTCGTCACTTTTCTTCAAGTTTAGATTTAAATTCAGCACTGTTTTTATTTTCGAACAGAATACGTAGGATTGTTGATTAGATTTAGCAATTTATTTATTCTTGTTCTTAGTTATTTTCTGCACTCTTTTCAGTTAGTTAATAATTATTTCGGTTGTTTGCTCCGTTATCTTCTTTTCCGCAATTTCAATTTCTGTTCTGATTTTTACAATTCTATATTTTGGTTGCAATTTCGATTAGTTTCGAAATCGATTCGGAGTATATTATTGTCTTTATTTTCTGTCATAATTCACCGTCGAATTCGTTTAACACGCCTAAGATTTAACTATGGATTTTAATTGTTTTAAAATACAATTTCTTGTGTTCGACCTGCATACTACATGCCTGTGCGCTTGCAGAATTTATTAAAATTTGTGTTTTTCTAATCAATAGAAAAGTCGCAACAGTCTCGGCTGGAGATGCTCGACGTCGGGGTTTAGAGGCAGAGGCCGGTTTTATGCGAAGACTCTGGTGGCCAGCAAGCATATCGAAGGCCGCATGCAAGGGAGGAGGGAAGCAGCGGAGTCGAGAAGCTGGAAAGGAGGGTGTTCTCGGCAGCAGGCAACGGTCTCGGTGACAGGGCGGTGCTTGGCTGCGGGTTGGGGCACTGTAGGGAAGGAGGAGAAGGGATGGTCGATGCTTAGAGGCCGGCGTGGGTTGTGCGTTACTGCCAGGTGGCGGTGGTGGAGTGGTGAAATCCTTGCTCGGTGATGGTTGTGTTGAGGTTGCGAAGGGAATATGAAATGAAGATGAAGCAAAATAATGACAGCGGGTTATACGAAATAGTTCATAGGAAGTGCAAACGTTTATAATACACCTTTTCCTTCCAATGAACGAAATAAAATATAAATTTTTTAAACCTTGAAAATATAAAAAGACTGTATCCTTAAATTCAAGGCAATATTAAAAACTGATGACCACTGATTTTGAACGGTGGAATATGAAAGACTGGATTGGAAACAAAGGATTTTACAAACCGGTACCGATACGAAATCGTTTCGTGGATTCCACTACGTACTGGACTTCAAAACACAGAATTGAATATACCGAAGAGATCAGCATGACGAGACAATCAAAACGGTATACAAATATTAGTGGTACGATTGAATTATAAAAGTTCGAATTTTCTATTAGCGGAAAATGCAGCAAAAACGCAGAAAAATAATATCGACGGAGCTAAAGAAGTCCGAATTTGAAAAAACGAAAAATGACGACTTCCGCAGAAGATGATTTAGAATTTTTCTATATAAAAATATTTAGGTTTCGAAAACATTTTATTTTCATCAATTCCTAACTGATTAAATTGAAATAAAATTACGCACGAAATAAGCTTTCATATTTTCGGATGAAAATTTACCGGTTGTTATGTTTAACTAGACGCATTTCAAATATTAAAATTTTATTTCAAAATTTTATTATTTAAAATTTCACAAAATTCAATTATTTAAATAAATAAAATGACAAAATTTACGGGTCGTTACAATAACTTGGTATTCACATGCGTATATACCAACCGCATATAACACGTAACATGATAACATCTGTATACCACCAACCAGAGAAACTTTGAAATATACAAAGCAATATCGAGTGTGAATGGTTAATCATCTTATTTACTTGCAATAATAGCAAAACTTTACCCAAAAAATCTCCAAACTCAGACTACAAGCTTTGTAGTGGCACCACTTCGCTTAGGGGAAAACAATTTTTAGGGTAAATTATCTTAAAAAATCAGGCAAAAGGACACGTGCAATTTTTTTCCTTTCAAGGACAGGCCCAAAGCTCATTCATAAATTAAACCTTCCTTCCACCTTCTATTTTTTTCCATTCGACCGTCTTCTTCAATCTTAAACCCTTTTCTCCATTCGCTCTCAAAACATAAAATCACTGTGGCAATGGCATCTGAAACCAGAAACAAATCATTATCTCCAACACAACCACAAATATCAATGCACGGTGAACAACCATAAGAAATTCAACAACCATCCCAAATCGTAAAATCGAAAACCTAGCATCGCCTAAAATTCAACAGCAATGTTGAACTACATAAACCAAAAAAACCTAGCTCCAGCAAAAATTCAACAACAATCCCCAACTCGAGAAACAGAAAACCTAGCTCAAATGACCCAAAATCGCAAATGATGACTGCAAAACTTAGAAAGCTAAACTTACGAAAATGGCCAGTTGAACAAGAAGCACAACAAATGCTCGAAAAAAGAACAAAGAGAAGACATGAAAAATGAAAAGATGAAAACCAATCAAAAATGAAAGAAAACACACGGGAAAAGGTAACTGATATATAAAATCAAGTACAACAAAATTATCATTGATTTATTTTGACAGAACAATGAAGAAGATATGCACCAACAAACAGCCGATGAGAAAGAAAATGAAGAGCGGCTGACAAATTTAGAAATAAGAACGAAGAAAAAAATCAAAAGGAAATTCAAACAAAACTAAAAAGACAGTTCAACAGGTAAATTATACTACAAAATTATAAAAGTGATACCAACAATATCATATTATTAAACTTATATGCTGATAGTATCAAATTTTCTAAACAAAAAAAGCAAGAAAAGAAAAGCGAAAAAAATTGTTGTTGAAGAATCTGAAGAGCAAGAAATGAATTCGGTAAAATTACAAATAATATCATTTATAACATATCATTTATTGAAAAATGATACTTACAGCATGTTTGTTTGAAATTAATGCTTTGTAGTTGTAGAAATTGACATAACTGTAATTTATAGCAAAACCGATACCAATGTATAACAAAAATGATACATACTGTCTGTTTGTTTAAAGATAAAGCTTTGCAATTTTAGAAACTGTTTTTATTTTAATTTGTAACAAAACTGATATCGTTATAAACCAAAAACGATATCTATAGTTTGCATGTATGATGTTAATACCTTGAAACTTTAAAAATTATTTCCACTGTAATTTTTAACAAAATTGATACAAATATTTAACAAAAATGATACGCACTGTTTTATGAGTAGAGTTGATGACTTCTAATTTTATAAACTGTTTTCCATGTCATTTGTAGCAAAATTGACGCCGATATCTTGCAAAAATAATGTTGATAATCAGTTTGTTTGAAGTTTGTACTTTGTACTATGATAAATTGTTTTCACTGTATTTTTTATAAAAACCGATACCATTATAATTCAAAAATGGTACAGAGTCTGTATGTTTAAAAATAATGATTTGAAATTTTAAAATTATTACCACTGTCATTTTTAACAAAATCGATACCAATATTTAACAAAAATGGTGCTCAATGTTTGTTTCAAAGGAGTTAACGACTTCTAAATTTATAAACTGTTTTCCATGTCATTTATAGCAAAATTGATATCAATATTTTGCAAAAAATGATACCAATAATATGTATGTTTGAAGTTCATACTTTGTACTTTTACAATTGTTTCACTATCATTTTTATCAAATCTGATACCATTATAATTCAAAAATGATATCTACAATCTGTATGTTTTAAATTAATGATTTGGAATTTCAAAAATATTTCCACGGTCGTTTTTAACAATACTGGTACCAATATTTAACAAAAATGATACCCACTATCTATTTCAGTGGAGTTGATGTCTTCTAATTTATAAATTATTTTTCATGTCATTTGTAGTAAAACTGAAACAAATATCTTGCAAAATGATATTGATAATCTGTATGTTTGAAGTTTATGCTTTGTACTATTATAAATTGTTTCATTGTCATTTTTATCAAATTTGATACAATTATATTGCAAAATGATATCCCTTATATGTTTGCTTGAAGTTGGTGCTTTGCAACTGTAGAACTTGTTTTCACTATTGTTTGTAATAAACCTGATATCAACATAAACCAAAAATGATACATACAACTTGTTTGGTTGAAGTTAATGCTTTGGAATTTTAGAAATCCTCTTCATGTAATTTGTAAGAAAACTGAAACCAATGTATAACAAACAGGCCCGGCCCGAATGATTTTATTGACCAGTCAAAAAAGTTAAGCAGGAAAAAAAATGTAAAATTGCCGAACCTAGAATCAAACTCTAGTTGCTTGCTTCAAAGCAATGACATACTACCATCTAGACATATTATCATTTAGTATGAGCTTGTAATAAAAGTATATAGTCATGCGAACTACTAATTGTTACCCCTCCCCACCCCGTTGCCCTAGACGGTTGGCTTGCTAGCCTTGCCCTAGGGTTGGGCTTAATAACAAAAATGATACATATAGCATATTTGTTTGAAGTTAATGCGTTGTAATTTTAGAAATTGTTATTGCTGTAATGTATAACAAAACCGATACTAATATTATTATTTGTTTTAAAATGATACATACAGTCTATTTGATTGAAGTTAATGCTTTGTAATTTTAGAAATTGTTTTCACTGTCATTTGTAATAAAAACCGACAAAAATAAATTACAACAATGATACATGCTGATCAACTTAAGACCACTTTTCATACAACAGGACACGACGATTTTGCCAACCCATGTCCTGAGAGCAAGAGAGCGATATCTGAAGCATCGGAGCGAAAAGCAAGTGAAGTAAAAGTAAAAGGCGAAGATATCTGCATATATATATATATATATATATATATATATATATATATATATATATATATATATATAGATATATATGTATGTATGAATTGTAAGCAATATTCAAGATCATACAGTTGGTTAAAGAAAAAAACGACTGACAAAAAATAAATAGACATTCTGAAACACTCATTTTACCACTTCTTCAATGTTTTATATGAAGATAAAATTACAATGAAAGAAAGCAAAAAAAAACATCAAAACAATTTGAATGCATTATACAATTGCTACTCAACAGAACAACCGACATCAATAATTTTCTTTATATAACAACAATAAAAAAAAGCAGATTTAACAAAAATGATACCTACAGTATATATAACTGATATCAAAAAACTAATCTTCAAATTAGTAATAAAACTGATACTCAAACAAACTTCATTAATGTTTGATACTAACAAAACACTAATTTAACTCATTAATTGTTTGGTACATATCGTCATATTTACTCTGTAACAACTTCATTAATGATACTCAAACAAACAACATTAAAAATCTTTCAGACTACATTATTATGAAAAATGATACTAAGAAAAAATAAAAATGATACATAAAAATTGATCCTCATTGAACTAAACACAAGAATACATTTTCAATCAAAACAATATGAATGAAAGATATACATCGGTGAACAAAAAAAAATTCAATTTAAAACACATAAGAAAACAAACGTCGTATAAAAAAAGAGAAGAAAACAGAAGATATCTTTTCCAAATTTGTCATAAAATAATAAAGAAGCAAACAACAACAAAACAAAATTTAATTTTTAAACAGAAAACGAGGAAAAATGAAAAACAACCAAAACCAAACTCTAATAGAAGAAAAAACAAAAAACAGAGTAATAGAATCACATTTAAATCTGAAAATTATACTGTGCAAAGAAATAAACGTAATTCGAAATTAGTAAATATGAATGGATCGCGCATGAAAAAGAGATGTATGAAGAAATGAATTAACTTTTCAACATGCAAAATGGAGAGGGAAGAAGAAGAAAGAGGTCGAAAAAGAGAAAGAGAGCACGGCGATAGTTAGGGCTCGTTGAAAAGTTCGAACTCAAATTTGTCTGTTTAAGTTATATAGAAAAATGATAAATTCATTTATCATTATTTCTTTATAACTGAAAATTATAACTTTATTTATCATTTTCCTATAAGTTATCTTTAAAACTAATTTTTCAAACGTGTTATCCTTAAAAGTTATTATTCTGCGTAAAGAAACTTTCTAAATGAAAGTCCAGAAAAAAATCTTACAATTTGTCCTTGAGAACTTTTCCCAAATACAAATTGAATAAGATATTGGGGCCTTAACAAATGACCTAGTCTTAGGGGTTTTCAGCAAATTTGTGCATCCCCTTTATATCTCAATTCTGATCGTTACCGTGCCCTTAGTTCGCCATTTTCTGGTTATCCACGGGCACTGACCTGTCCCTCACCACCGACCATGATTCCCATCTCATCTTTGACTCCGGTGGCGAACTATAATCAAAAGCGAGTTCTACAGAGTTTATCTCCGAACCGAAATTCCAACCCCTTCATCTCACGTGGATGAATTTCTGGTCTTTCTTGATCAAATTCTGGTGTTATTGAAATATTAAAATATAAATTTGGCAGCCTGCGACCTGGGGATGTAGCTCAGATGGTAGAGAGCTCGCTTAGCATGCAAAAGATACGGGGATCGATACCATGCATCTGCAGCTATTATATACCCAGTATGTTTCCGCTTTTTTGGGGCACATAGTTCTGGCCCAATTCGTTTTCCCCACTACCGAAACCCTAGCCCTCAAAATAGCAAGGATACAGACCATTTCCCCCGCTTCTGGACTCCCGAGGTCCTCTTCAGATTTCGAGGTAAATGTCATTGCCATTCAACTTGTTCATATGACTGCTGCTAGCTTTTTACTCTTCCTTTAATCGATTTAATGTTAATTTTACACGGTTACTACTACTGTTGATGCGGAGGACTCCATGATATGAGTTTCTGTTTAATTACAGAAGTTTGATATCACCTTAAGAACAACTGGGTATTCGTTGTTTTGTTAAGGCTGATATCAAGCGTTCTCTCATTGATATTGACTATTGAGCCATGATCTTAATATGTTGATGCTTATCATATCTACTATTTTTGTGCTATTGCCTGTGTATGCTCTCTTGATTTTTCAATTTTTTTTTTATATATTTTTTTTATATTTTTTATATTTTTTATATTTTTTATTATGATCATGTTTTTCATAGTATTATTATTATTATTTTTAAATTAACCTTTTCATTTAGTTTGGGTTCCATCTCTAGTCCATTGTCTAAGTTGTTGTTCTTGCCGCCGCCTCTGTATGCTCTTATGTAAATTTTACCAGGATACAAGGTAGTGGTTTATTCCTTCTTTCATCATGTCGGGTTTACATCATTGTACATATGCTCACATCATTTTATATATGCTTATTTTCATACTTTGTCCTGTTTACAGTTTACACCAATCCTTTTAAAATATGCCGGTCGATATTAAGAATTACAATTATCAGAAAATAACGTATTTTCCCATAAATTGAAAAGCAGCTTACGTTGGTAGATCATTTCGTGCAGGAGTTGCTGATTTCATGATATTCACGATTTTATTGAAATTATGGAATGATGATCCTCCTTCTCTTATGCTTTTACTTGCAGATTCTTTCGACTTCAGAGCTCTTCCATTAATATCCTCATCCCCTAATAATTCTTCCACTTTTTCTTTAACATTTCCCTTAAACACCATCCCATATTTTTCAGGATTCATCCTCAATCCAATTTTCCAGACATCACAAACATAGCTCTCATTAAAAAACTGATCGCAGAAATAAGGCCAACAAAGAATTGGCACGCCATTTCTCACTCCTTCAATAGTCGAATTCCAACCACAATGGGAAAGGAAGCAAGCTACAGCAGGATGAGCCAGTACCTTCTGTTGTGGGCACCAGTCCACAATCATTCCTCTACCTTCAACACGGTCACTGTACCCAGATGGATACACATCCACTGACCCGTTTGTCATATCGGGTCTCACAACCCACAGAAAAGGTCGATTTGTCAGTTCTAACCCAAGTGCTAGCTCTTGGAACTGTTCTCTACTCATTAGCGTGAGACTCCCAAAAGCTACATATATAACAGACTTCATAGGTTGCTTGTCTAGCCACCTAACACAAGCTTCGTTATCTGGCCAAAAAGTGCCTAGTGACTTTTCAAGATATTGGTCTGCCAGTAATGGGCCTATAGGTATCAAGTTAGGCATGTATGAGAACACGAATGGTTCAAGCTCGTAGAATGAGTTACACAGTATGAACTCTGCTTGCCTCACTTTCTCACAGTTGTTGGTTGTGTAATGAAACACAATTCCACATGCATTTGCATTGCCTACGTGTAACTATACAAACTGAGTGGTGTCCATTTTAGGCATGCCTGGGCTTACCTCAATCATCTCTTTCCTCAAAGGTGTTCCTGTATCATGAACACAAGAACCAGTGACTGTTACATATCATTCCAAATAGAAGGTGCAAGGAGTAAATCTTTCTGAATAACATGTAGTATATATGTGTTGTGGAATCTGTGTATATTTTCTTCGTAATCTATGGACAGCATTCAACCTTCCTGAGAATTTTTGAAAATAAATAATATTATAGATACCTTCCTTATCGAGAATTCCATCCTTGATGAACTTGGGGATTTCGAACATAGCAGCAAGAATAGCTGCTGGTGCAGCCCATAGCGCACCAGCTCTTACTTTCAACTTCTTAGCCACATCAATTGCCCATGCCATGCTTTTATCCACGATCATCCATGTGATCTTCCCAAATTCAGATTCATCACTCTTCCTTATGATTTCTTCTATATAAGCAGGCATGACATTCAACGATCCTTCACATAATCTCCCTATGTCATTTTGGTCTTCGTGAGGTTTCAAACCGTTTGGTACTGATATTAGCTTTATCATGTGAATTTTTCCGTTACTTTGTTTTGGTAAAGAATTAAGGAGACGGGTGTGATTGAATTCAGAGTTGATGAAAGTTATACAAAAGCCGTGGTTGACTAAAGAGTGGGAAAGCTCCATCAGTGGAATTACATGACCTTGTGCTGGATATGGTAGCACAAGTACGTGCTGTTGAGCCATTATTTGTATTTGTAGGAGATGAAGAAATGAGTAGTAGTATCTTTCTGCTTGCATTTATACAGCTCAAATACATTGTCCCCATCTTCTATGCCCTCATGTGCTATATGTGTTTCAGTCCTTCATTTTTTTTGTCTTCACTCATAAAAAAAAATAGTGGATCCTACTTATTTATTAATTTGCTATGATAAATGACTGTGATTCTTTGTGGCATAGGGGACAGACAATAGGGGGACAAAGGAATTGAACTCGGGTTGACAACAAATTTGAGATATTACTTTTAGGTTTTCATATCTTCCTGTAAGGTAACTCTGTTTTGGTGCTTTCTTGGGTTCGTACTTGAACTATCTCAACATGCATAAAAAACGGTATATTACAACTTCTTCCTGTTATTTTCCATCTGCTCTTACTTTCTTTTTTTGCCAATAACGGGGTTTTAATATTTGCATGGAGCTTACCATGTTCGTTATTAAACAAATTTCCAATGCTAATCAAGAATAATCCTGCATATTAACAAGTGTGCTTGTTGGATGTAATTCATAAAGAATGCTACCAGGTTCTTTCTTTAGGATTAAGTCTATACGGTATTCTTTCAGTTTCATTGTGTATACATAATCATAATTTTTTAGAATAATGATGAATCGTTCTACCTGTGTTAGTTTATGATTGCACATGATAGTTAATATGTATTCATTTAGTGTATGTAAATTGTTATAGGTGACTGAAAGCATTGACTGAAAGCATTGACGATCAAAGGAGATGTGGATGAATTAACATATTTGAACCGGGATGATGACGCGGTATGCAATCTTCTGCTGTAATGTTAATTATACTGCATTACTCTGGATATGTTAATAGCATGTAATTTCAATATTTTCACAAATTAGCCTTCTCAATTCTTTTATATACATGAAATAAATGTGCTATGTATGTGAAAAGGAATGGACAAAATTGAATTCTTTTATTGTTATCCATCAAATATCAATCGCAAATTGATCTGTTGCTTCACCCTCTTATAAACACACGCGTTTAATCATAACATTTTACAGGTATCATGATTTCTTTTCTCACTACTACATATGAAATTTAAGACCTTGTGCATACTTAGAAATTTGGTAGAAATTGAATACATTTACATTGTTGCATGTCATGTTCCACTATTTACTGTTTTGAAACCTCACAAGTCTGACAGTGATTGTTTATGGCTTATTTACCAAGTCTTGTTTTACCATCTAGTGCTTGCCTAACAGCCTAAGGCTCGAACAAAAAGCTTGACCGGTGTACGTAGGCAGATTTGTTATATGCGATGTGTTGATGTGTGCCTGTAAAATCACAAAAGACAAAATTAACAAAGGTTTAGAGATCAAAATCCAAAAATTCCTTTTCAACTTCAAAATTATGTGATTATTTTATAAGGGTAATTAACTAATTGTAAAAACTTATTGTATGCTCAATTACCACTTGCTAATCTTTGTTTTACTTAAGATAAATTTTTCATTAATACATGGGAAGCTAATTAATAAAACATTGTCAATAGAATTATCAATTAATTATTTCAAAACAGATGCTAAAATCAATGGCCTAGATGTCATTAAAGCATGGTCATTCACTAATTATATCATATCTTGATTAAACGCTATACAAAGCAACACCTTCGTAATACCAGAAAAATAAAATAAAAGGGAAATAAAATAAAATAAAGGGAATTAATTTAAAGGACAAAAATTTGTATATTTTTAGCCACAAGGACACGACCTCAACATTTTTACCACAAGGACAAACATTCTTCTAAAAATTATTCATAAGGACAAACATTCTTTCAAAATTATTCAAAATGACAAACATTCTTTCAAAACTGTCACCTAACTAAAAGCTGCTGCCTAAAAACTGCTAGCGATACGTAAAAACTGATACCTAAAACTAAAAACTGATGCTTAAAGAAAGTTGTCCTTCAGACAAGAAATTTTGTCCTTGACAATAATTTCCTGAAAATAAAACAGGTGGACCACTATTCTCTAGGCTATACAAAGCCACACATTTTAAAACAGTTGGACCGCTATTCTCTAGGCTATGCAAAGCCACACATTTGTAATAACAGAAAATTAAAATAAAATAAAAGGGAAATAAAGATAACTAATTCACTTGCATAACTGTCTCATGTGTCCAATTAACAGCCGGAAGGAAAAGTTGTGCATGCATATTGTAACATTGTAACAGAAAACATTCTTTATGAAACAGTATCCAAAGGCCAAAGCATCAAAGCAAGTGACCGTTAATCCAGGTAGCGGGCTGGCATCTTGGTGCGACATATGTCGAGCTGAAGCATCCAAAGGGCTGACTGTATCAGACTGAATCACTTATTAATGCAGCTTTAGTAGAGCGAATAAGAATTTAAGTATCTATTTGTAATTTGAGAGACTAGAAGCATAAGATTTCAACATTTTTCACAAGAAAGGTTTATATCATATGACATCTTCAACCCATGTCTCATGTAAATTAGTTATAATCTTTGTGTCTAAGATTATTTAATAGTGCCAAGTGGACATGGAATTACTAAGTGCCTGCCAGCTTAATTTTATTAAAACTGAAAGGACAGAAGAATGTTCAAAGCTTTATAATATAGAGAAATTATCCATGTCTCATGATGTTTAGTATTTTTTGTACTACAATAACAATCAGTTCTACCATTAAAGTTCATTTCTTAAATGGTGTTAAATGATATTTGTTTGATCGCATAAACTTGTAATCAAGGATGAATTTTGTAAGAAGAATAGATTATGTTAAGTTACAAGTTGCCTGGAATATCGTATAATATAGCAGTTCTTCATTAATAACTTAGATAATAACATAAATAATGTGTTCATTCGGGGTTTATTTGATTGGATTAGCAAAGCCAGGAACATAGCATGTGATCAATACAGTAAATTAAGACTCTTTAAGGAAGAAAAAATAATACAAAAAGGAAATGCTGCCAGGTAGATAGTACATTTATTTGGTAGTTCATAAGTTCGGTTTTTGAGAAATATCAGAGAATACAGCACTCGCCCAGACTGCCACAAATTTCTTGCAGCAAGCGACAGTACAATGAAGATGTATGCTTACATACGAAGGACCAAAAAACAAACATAAGGTTACAAGGACTATTGTCGTGAATCAATTCATTTCGAATTTTGTAATTTGTTAGCAACATAAAGAAGGTGACTAATGTTTGTCGATGGGTAGTGCTGCAGCAGCTTCAGGTTTGAGGTGAAATCCCCAGCAAGCAAGCGTTTTCGAACTAGTATCAGCATTGCACAACATACTCTGAGTAATGTATCCTATATAAAGGAGAAATACAAATAGTGTCAACTTTACAAATAGAAGGAGAAACGCACGTCCTGCAAAACTTGGAAAAGTATGTTGCTATTACCTGAGGGCCTTCAGGGTCACTTAGAAGGGTATCCCAAATGTGGATGCTGTCAGCAAAGTTAAATTCCTGGGTGAGAAGTAGAGTGATCCATCTAAATGCATAGAACTGTGGATTTACCTGCATATTCGCATCCAACAATCTTCATCTACTAAAGAGATTGTACATGAGCCTCGATGGGTTAACAGAACACAAAATATCAAAACAACTAATTTAACTGAGATTAGATCAAAATCAACAGTGTTTACGGTAAAATATATCTGCAAATAATTTGAATGTAATAAATTAATAATCAACATACCATCTCCGTCACATGGATCAAACTAAAGCTAACGTATGTGCTATTTTGTTTTAATCCCGTAAGTGCCTTAACATTAATTGAAGAGAGGTGGTAGTGTTTACGCCAAGTTCGAATTCATTCTGCCGACCTAGGACTGTTTTTCTAGAATGTTCCAGAAGAATTTTGTCATTAAGCCAAAGGTCACTATACAACCACGACTGACGTTTTGTATGATGAAAACCTTTTTTGGCTTACCAACAAGTTGGCTATAGACAACATGCATATTTGAAGTATAAAATCCTCGAGGAGGAATCCAACAAAATAGAAATCAGAATCTGATAAATGACTTTGATAGGATAACACCAAATAAAGCAAACTTAGCATTCCATCCACAGCAGTATCCTAGCTTATCTTATGAGAGCTACAAATGTGATGCTCAATCAAAATTCGTTACTTGTACATGTAACCACAACTTCTCTATAATTTCTTAAGACCCACATCTTCAATTAAGTTTACTCGACCCTTCATGATTGCAAATCCATAGCTGGAGTTAGTTTGGAAGTTTGTGTTAGAAAGGATATAAACAAATGGGCAGCTACTAGATGTAAAAGATGAGAACCTTGTGAAATTTTGACAATAAACACAATTACCAGCGTCAAAGGTCGGACCCAAAAAAAATAAAAATCAGAGGGGGAAAAAAAAGGAATTTTACCTTTGTTATTATCTCCAAATGACGCCATAGCTCACCATCATGTTTTTTAAGTAGCTGTGATAATCTACCTATAGTGGAACGAATGCCAACAACACTATTATCGAGCTTTTGGCAGAAATTGTCCCTGAATCCACTAAGCAATTCAACAAAACAAAAGAATGTGTCTGCCTCAGCACATGCCTGAGTTAAAGTCATTATTATAATTAGGTTGGTCTTTATTTGAATACGATAAGCAGTCCAAGGTAGAAACTAGATATGGGAAAATATCATTTTAGCGAACATCACATTCATCGTCTACTCTAAGAAATAAGACAGGTTAAGAATATGTGTAAAGTTGTACATGCACACCTTGTTGCGCACATGAATTTGCTGCATTGTCCATAGATCCATATATATAGCGAAGTACCAAGACTATAAAAATCGCTACGCAGATGCTAGGTGACAAACATGAATTAGGGATTAATCGTTTAGGAAGAGAATAATCGGAGATTAATCAAAGTTGCACGTTTTTTATAAACTTGTGTATTTTGAATCAAAATTTATTATTTGGTTTAGTATTTAATTGAACCAAATTGGAACTCTGGGTTTGAGTGGGCTTGTGAACAGTCAAGGTGGCAAAACCGTCTAAAACTAGCACGTAAATGTTTTATACGAGGCATCAAGCCTCAACAAATGCTTAATAACTGACAAGATACCCATTCAGATGCTTAAAATGGCATGCATCACGTAAGTGGGCCTAGGTGGACGACTAGGCAGTAAGCCTCACCTAACGCCAAGGAGGCGCCTAAGGGGACACCTAGAACGATTTTTACAACAGAGCTAAATGCTTAACTAATACTACTTTATTGTAGCTAATTTTTACAATAACTATATATTTATGAATATGTGAATTACATGCAAGTTAAATAGTTGATAAATTATTCAAATTAAGAGTGATGTATCAACACATATATATTCTCTTCCTAAACTCAAAACTTCCAAAAGTTTAATACTCCAACTCAAATCTTCCTAAACATTAGCAAACATATTTTAAATTTTGGATTATTTTAATTTCATTTTTTTCATCTCTGATTTGAAAATAAAAAAAAAATGAATTACTTGTGCTTTTAAGTTCTTTACTTTCTTCCATTAAAGCATGATAAGAGGAGAATCAATTAATATGTGCTGTAGAGTTTGAGTTGTTTAACATCATATTTTACACTTGGTTTCTTATTACCATTCTTTCAGTTCAAGTTTCTACCATGAATGGACATTGATTTTAATGTGAGCTTAGGGAGTTGAAAAGCTTAACCATTGCATATATCAGCACTATTCATTAACATCATATAATTGTTACGGGGTATTTACAATATAACCATATTCATGAGAATGTGAAATATTGGAAACAAGTTGAACTCAACTGATAATTATGTGGGTGTGAAATGGAAAATAAACGACTGGACTTCCATGAAATTAAGAATTTGCAAGTAAATACACTCTATGGACCTAAAATTTTATAATTATATTAATATTAAATAATAATAATAATATTCCATTGTAAAACTAAAATTTATAATCATTTAGTTTTGGGTTCCATTTCCAGCCGACCTCAACTTGTTTGGAAATAATTACCTAGTTGTTGTTGCTGTATAACTTGTGACAATCAATATTATTGTTATAATAATTTGTAAAAGCACTTGCGAGGAAGTGTGGAAGTGTGGATATACACAGATTTCGTAATTGGTAGAACGGATCACAAATCAATGTAAACATTGTCATAAAGAACCTTACAATCCCTTACCTACACCAAATTACGCTTAGAAGTTAAAAGTTTTGTAAGACATACAGCATTGTTCTCGTCTGGATCATTTCTGAATACATAATACATTGGTGCTAGAACTTCGTTCATTCCCTGTACATACTTTATTCCAGGATTCAGTTTTGCAAAGATGATAAGTATGTTTTTCAATGCCTCCTGAGAATAAGGTGAACAATCCAATTTAGGTCTCCAAGCATAAACCAACAATAATGTAAAAACATGATATCGCGGGTCACCTGGTTAGTTTTTGCCAAAGAAGAATCACCAGAGAAAAAATGCATGTCCGGATGGGTACGCTTTACATCTCGGTCAATTTGCTCAACCGTTTCAGTGTCCTACATATTAGAAACTATTAAGAGGTGTGTGCAGGCACACACATTAATTATTCTTCGTTATTTGCAATGTAAAAACTGGACATGCACAAAATTTTAAACAAATGTCACTGTATGAAAATGGTTAAGCATCCAGTAAACAATAAGGGTATGCTATAACCCCTTAAAGAAAACAGTGAAAATAAAGGGATATCCCCGTAATTAATTTCACATAAAGAATAATGAGTTAATGTGGTGCATTTCAGTCAATTTGCTTTACAGCGTTGATGTCCTGATGTTAGAGTATGTGTGTATGTGCACTAAATATCAGGGACGAATGTGACAAATCTATGTCTTCTTGCCTGGACTACAGCCCAGGTTCATTTTCTTAAAAGTGACCAATAATTTATGTTTTCTATATTATGGTCCTGCCCAATAGCATAAACCTATAACCCCATTTTGGTTCTAAAGAAACCCAGATACTCCATTGCTAATATTCCATTGCTAATGAATTTGTCTCGGTTTCTTTCTCACGTGTTCTCTAGAAGTCAAATTTAAGCAGGGAAACAATTGAACTGAGGACCTGAGGTAATCCTCTTGATCAAAAAATAATAAATATATGAAAAATTATGTTCTCCTTCTCCTCTAAGGCTTCTTTTTTATCTATACATCCAAATTATTTAACGATAGTCAACCCTAATTTACTCAAGTGATCAATTTTTTACTTCTATCCAAATAGACTGAACAGAATACACTAATTGAAAATGTTTGTTGAAAACTTGACTATACAATACTGATTTTAGATTTCATCACTATCAGTTGAGATATCTAATGTTAGAAACTAAAAGTAAATAGGGGTAAGTTTTTTCTTGAAGATGATGTGGTTATCAATATAAAGAGAACATGTTGAAGATATTGGTTCAGATACGGCAGTTTATGATTTGTAATCACGTAAGGAACGTAGGGATTATCCAGATTATTTTGTGTGTACGAGTCACACATTACTAGATGTACATGAATGTCTCACGTTTTTGTAAGCTTTCGCTATTGTATATTAAATATATGCATGGTTGCAATTTTTGATATTGTTTAACTATATATCTTTATTTCATGGCATTATAAAATCATAGCTTCGTCCCTCCTAAATATGCTCTCTAGTCTCTACACAGCAACACCTCTTAACCTTATATGTACTCAAAAATTTAAGCAATGTCGAGAAATTGAGACTGATAAGCAACTTATAACTGTAGGAATGCACATAGAATGGAAAAATGAAAACAAAATGCAATTTTTGTTTTAGTTATTACATAAAAGTGATGCTGATGTGTTGGGGAAAAAAATCATTGCACTTATCTGCTAACAATTACTTGCTTCATTTCGGTGGTTAATATCAATATTGGCTACATATTGGTATCAATATCGAAAAATATTGAACATGTTATTAACAAGTTAAAAATGCTATTAAACCATGCAATCCAATCAAAAGTATAGTAGTATTTCTTTTAAAATTGTAATCCTGTACTAAATGTTAATTGGAAAATAACACGAAGTTTCACAAGGTATAACTTGCCATATTTAGACCACCTAGTGGTAATAAAACTAGTTCATGAAACAGAAAAAAGTACAAACAATATGCATCTTCGCTATTTTTTTCTTTAATCTTTGACATCATCCTGTACATTTATTATTTCCTTCAGAATCGTCTTCACTATAATGAAAAAGTCAAGAATTTGATGTGCTTTTCTGCTGTTTGCATGATAATTTTAACTGACATTTTCCAATACTAACTATACAACGTTTCTCTGCTAGCATTATGTCTGCATTCTATGTTGCTTAGCTGATCCAAGTTTTCTCTTGATTATAGAACCACATATTCAATTTAATATGTTATAACATAATTTACCTGAAAGAATTGATTCCAAACACTAGTTTGTCCAAGACTAAGAGGATGCTCTTCATGACTGATATGTGATCTTTGGAGAATACACTTCTCTTTACCGTTCACTTCATCATTCTTAATGGCAGAAGATTCATCCATGATGCGTGTGATCTCTGACTAACTAGCACCAATAACTTTTAGGAATATCAAACGGGTTATTGTTTTTAAGCTAGGTATTCATGCTTGACTAAAACAAACTTATTCTAGGAGTAACCATGATAATATTTGCATCATTGCTCCAGTATAGGTCCAACTTCTACATCCACACTATGAGGTACAATTTTTTACCAATTGAAGAAAAAGAATGAGGTTAAATGCATGTACCATGCCAAAAGCTACCTTGAATAAACTTTAACATTATAAAACATATATCCACCTAATTTCATGCAATTTCAACATTATCACTCCCACCCAACCTCCTTCAAAATGAAAGCGGATTATCTTTTTTATCGGAGAGAACCACTTTTTGCTACCATCCAAAGCAATGGCAGATTAAATCACATGAAAATTAATGTACATGTGTTTAACATGAGACGATCAAAATGAACCATCAAACAATGATCAAATAAACACAGGAAATTGTCCTCATATGTATAATGTATGCATACATACGTATGTACGTATGTTTACATATATGTATCTGTGCGTAGACATATGTGTGTGTGTGTCTTATTTCCACAACTCTCACAAGTTAATATGGATTACTTACTGGGTTCCCAAGAAAATCATCTTTGAACGCCTGGTACTGAGATCTCTTCTTGGTCATTTCTTTAATCCACAAATCCCTATCATTTGGCAAATAACCCAAGAGCAGCTGCTCAAGTGAAAGAAAACATCATTTATAAATTTCGACCAAAAATAATAATACTAGAATACAGTTTTTCTTGCAAATACTAGAATACAAATAAAAAAGATAAGTTGAATATTCCGTTGTTAAAGTGTCAAGAAAATAAAAGGACAAGGAGTATTAGCAACGTAGTATATTTTAATGGAATTTTGCATTTTTAATTCTTGACATGTGATTAGCATCGTGCCCAGTATGGAGAAGCATTTAGAATTTTAGATATGTAGACTTATATTTTCTCTACACTCGTAAGTTCTGAATTTTAATGTTATTTTTATTTATCTTTTTTTTAAGTAAGCGGGAACAGAACTAGCCCCTTCCAATTTATAAGCATGAAAGAAAAGGATGTATGCACATACCACAAACAAACCAAAAGTTAGCAAAATAGGAATATAAAAACCTGACATACAAATAACTAAAAAAATAGAATAAAAAACAGCTAAAAAGATGAGGCCCTAACACAAGAATAGAAACTTCATCCTATCCCCAGTAGCCTCAGGGAAATTAGGACGCACAGTAGCAGCCAAAACAATCATTGATCGCTGTATTTTCTTCTGAACGATCCTCAACATCGATAGGGCATTTATTTTGGTCCCTGAGAACACTCGAGTATTATGCTCCTTCCATATAGCAGTCGCCAATTTCTTGACAATACTTAACGACTTGATAGCATCATTCGTTCTCCATCTATTGTGCTTGAAGATATAGAACAATTCGAGGTTGTTGTTTCTAAAAGCAGAGTTGTAGCCATCTTTATTGAGTTTTTTACACATACTATGGACGTAAATGCAATTGAAGAATAAGTGAGCAATAGTTTTTGGATGAGTACCACAGAGCACACAGGCTTGATAGTGTATGATACCAATGTTGAGAAGCCTGCCTCTAGTCAGTAGGGAACCAAAAATAATTTTCCAGAGCATGAAATTATCCATAAAGCCATGAATGTTGTTCCAAACTCTTTTAAACAATGGAAAAATGGGAGCAAGAACATTTTCCTGCATGGCTTCGTAGATGAGAGATGTTGAACGAGCCTTCTTATAATTCTTTACGAGAAGAAGAAAAAAGTGAATGTTTTACCCGTAACGGCATTCCACGGGGCCCTAACAATTTGAGAACTACAAAGAGGTAAGTTAATAACACCATTGGTGAAATAATGATCAACAATAGCCATCTAAAGAATTCGAGTAGTGGTTCTAAGATTGTAGCTCAAGATATTTGCCAAAATAATACCAGGTTCTAACTAGGGAGAAAACACGTAAGTTTTTCTGATCTATATGAATAAGATCTGAACCTTAGCTTACTTGGTAAAAAATATATACAAATTTCATATCACTTTAACATCAAATAAAAGAAATGAAGTCTAAATAAGTAATTAAACAAATAAATTGTAAAAAGATAATAATGTGACAACATGATCATTAATGAAATACCTTCCAAACAGTAGATCGAATCCCAGCACCATCAGGAATACCTTGAGATGCCAATTTCCTCACCTCATCCAAATTTACTACCTTCTTGGACAACTAACATTATGCATTAATAACGAGCATAACTAAATTGACGTACCATAATAAGGCATCAGATAAAAATCAAACTGTGGTAAATGAAAAAAAGAAGTACCTCGGCCAAGAGCTGAGACTGCTTGGAAATCTCCTCCTTTTTTAACGCCGACGTCGCCGAGATATGTTCGTCGCTTGAGATCCTAAATACGGTGGGAGGTTGGAATGGGAGAGGATCGACTACGGGCTGTGGTAACAAATCGGATTGGGGTTGGATTGTGATTTCAGGTGAGGAGAAGGAATCGGATTTCGGGGAAAGGTCATTAATAATGATGTTCGGTGATCGAGGCGATGATGGGGAGGGGGAGGAAGATGACCACAGCGAACTGTTCATCCACTCGGGAACGATTTTCTTAGCCATTCTACTCTAGTTTTTTGAGCTTATTCTCCAGTTTTCTGCATTTGCTGAATAGTATAATTTGCATTTTGAAAAATTGTCGAAGAGTATTTTGCAAAACATTTCCTTCTTTTCTTTTTCAATGATTAAAGTTCACAAAATGTTACTTCAACCATTTTCAAACTAACAAAAAGTACACAAGGGATTTCATTTTTGAATAGATGGTAAATTGTAGAGGCACTATATCTAAATAAAACCTATTATGAAACTCCATCCAATTAAAACTATCTACAATTTCATCCCTTACATACAGCAAATTTCGACGACAACCCAACGAAAAATAAAAAAAAGATCGATGATGGTTCACTGAAAACCAGTATCGATGATGACTTATTGAAATTTTTTGAAAAGAAACATAATTGGTTACCGAGAAATCAAGGGCAATTGCTGAATTTTGTTTTTATTTTGTTAAAGAGAGGCAAATTTCTTTTACGCCCCCTAACAGTTTTTCGAAAAATGAAAAAATGATCCTCTTATTCAGTTTTGGAGGCCCTCTAACGATGCCCTAATAAAAAAAACTTAATATAATGTGCCATGCGCAGATTCAAATGCATAAATCATTAGAATGCAGTATATAGTAAGGGAATAAAACGTGCTGCATCTACATTAGAAAGAAACTACGTATGTTTCGAAATAGAGCATGCAAAGCCATACAAAAATTCTTGCTAAAACTCCACTGTATGCGATTCATGCATAATAATCAACATAGCATTAAATTCGAAGTAAATGCACAACGAAGACCAGACAACCCGATAAACAAACAAACTACGCTAGCGTTGCCGAACTAACACAGTTCAAAACATGCATAGATTATGCCGCCATAGCTAATTCAGACCACAACGTCACAATTGAGCCAAGTTGCACTGCAATAGCTGAGTAAAGCTAGGCCACCACAACTAAATCAAACCGCGCCTTTGCCGTTGAAATAAACGTCATCATAATTAAAATAACAACAAGGCACGATATTTGATAATCACGCCTTCATAAAGTAATAGAAACAACATTAAAAATGCATACATTCATGAAGAAGTGCAACTCAAATAGCTACTTGCTGCGCCAATATCAACTAAGCACGAGACAGCTTACTACCATGAGCACATTTCAAAATTCAAACTTTTGGCCTAGAGCCAAACCCTCCCCCTTAAATTAAAATTCTTCCACCTAAAGAAAATTCTCTCACCTGAGTCCAGGTCAGCAATCCGTGCACATTTAATTGATCAAAGGGATGAATGACACACGGCGGAATCTAACGGTAGAGGGAGAGTACGACGAAATGACATAAGTGATCCATATGTGATGTCATTTGGCTATAAAGGGAAAAACACCGTAGCAGAAAAGGAGATCGAAAAATCTTTTTTTCTTTGAATTATATGTTGTAAAATTGTACTCTCTGCCATTAGAATCAAAACTTGTACTATCAAAGAAATTAAAAGAAGAAAGAATTGATCCATGGATGTAAGATTTCATAATATTTGAATCATGTAAATCTTTATGTCTTTTTACTTTACAGCATTTATTGTTCCTGTTTTATGTGTTGGATACAACTTGGATTTGAATGAATTTTTTAGTAAATCGGGCTTGACATTTTAACATGCAGTAAGAGTGCTTCTTTATAATTGTGTGAGCTTAAGCATCACAATTACTTATTTTAAGGCAATTCGAATGCTGCTTAAAATTTCTAATTTCTATTTACGAAAACATTCATCGCTGTAATTATTTAAAAACTAAGTTAATGTTGTGAGGAAGAAATTTTCTACTAATATATACATTTCCAAAATTTTGGTATATATACTTCTTTTTCATGTAGTAGTGTACACATGTCAACTAATCAAATGGTGGCATCAAAAAGAAACCATTTATATCAAAGTCTTACTAAACCATTCTCTACCTACAACCTTCAAACTTCAATATTTTAAATCTTTTATAGAATTTACTTTCTCACTCAACGAATTCATGAGTTGAAATAACTATTCCCAAACTTATATCCTGCCAGGGGCAACCAATAATAATCAAGAAATGTGGCAAAAAGAACGACATATGAAATTAGGGTTCGTTTCTTTACAGAATTTCTTGTTACTAAGTTAAATAGAATGAGTTTCAAGTTATTTAGATAAAATGAGTTTTCAAGTTATCGTTCAACCTCAAATTCTTATTCTTTCACCCCAAACAATAAGTGAACGAACTGCCAACAGGGTTGGCGCAGTTGGTTGATGGTCCGGACTGCGTGATCAAAGGTCACGAGTTCGAACCCCGAAACTGGCAACCCTGTAACAAGTACCCGAAGTATGTGTTTGGCAGGCACATACTTTCTTAGAGTTTACAAGCGAAGCTTGGTTCTCTAGGTAATTCAAAAAAACAATAAGTGAACGAATAATAACACATTAAAAGAAATACTTATCCAATTGTACATCTATACGTACATCGAATTGAACTATGAACTTTACTGTTGGACATCACAATTAAATACAAATATTATTAGAATTTTAACCATTGACCCAACCTTAGATATCTAAATGATATAGCGAAGATAAAGGGAATACATGCATAACATAACGTTGCATAAGGGTGTCTCCTTAAAAGTAAGAAATTGGATTTTACCTCAATAATATGTATGCAACTGAACTCGTGTTCATCACCGTGCTTCAGCAAAGTCTGTACAACCTTCAATATTTAAATTATTTAAATATTACTAAGGACTAAGTTCACACTTAACAGTCACACTACTACGACTCTTAGCTTTCGATCAAAATAATTTAATGAAGTAATTATAAAAGTTATAAATTATTATTACAAAGATAATATGTGTGGGTATAAAGTAGTTATATGCTTAATTATTTAGATGAGATAAGATCTCACTTATAATGGGTCATACCTTAAACAGTGGACTTGGGTAAAATACTTTATATAGCCCATTGGTGTTATAAATATATCTTGATGCTTCATTCTAATGACATGGAATTTTATTCTCTCTACACAATAAATTGTATCTTAATGGTGGACTTTACAACTACAACATTGAGTTATATATATATATATATATATATATATGTATGTATGTATGTATGTATGTATGTATTATATTACATATTTATAATTAAAAAGAATTAATGTGGATGACTATTGTTCATCGTGCATGTCTTAATCCTTATGCACAACATCATGATTAACAATCTTCACTGAAATTACTAGAGGGCATCGCTGACATTGCATCGATAGGGTGGAATAGTGGTGGAGTCAGTCGGAATTTCGACGACGCTAAGCAATGGTGATCTCTAAGCGGTGGTGATCTCAAGCCCAAATGACGATTGTGAAATTAGGGTTTACAGTTTATGGCATCGAGTGGAATTTCGAGTATACTAGTAGATTGTTCTTGCCATGAGGAGGACAACGACGGTGGTTGCGGCGTCTCTAGCTAGCTCAGGCATTCAAAATAATTCTTCAAAAGAAAGCCATCGAGTTGTTAATGTTCGAGTTATATGAGGAAGATAGTTATTTATTACTAAGTTCACAATTATAATAAATTACATTATAGCCCCTGAATATTTAAACGAGTATATCTTTCACATATGAACTTCTTTTTACATGTGACTTGCATCATTATGTTCTTATTGGAATTCGAAACATAATGATATTACTTGACAGTAAATAACCTACTGATGCATAACATAGAGAATTAGATTTTAGAATATTAACTTATCATTTAGGTATTAACACCTTTTTAGTTAGAAATTGATGTAATAAGATACCATATGTTCATTTTGAATATTTGATATACAAATTCGAATGGATAACGAATCACTTACATATCAAGTATTATATATGTGTGCGTATTATATTTATAAATACTGTATATTTACACATATTTCACATATGCTAGTATACTCATTCCTTTTATATGTTAGACCTTAGTGTAATAATTACATTCCTCATTTACTCGTCATAGAGCATAATACACACATGAAAATATTGTAAAATTAATATAAAATTATTTTAAAGTACAATAATGTTTTAAATAAAATATTCATATCTAAAAAATAAAATTTTATTACAAAATTCAATTCACTTATAGTAAGAACATTATATACGGTTTAATGTAAGCAACCAAACTGTTCATGATAACATTATAAAATATATAGTGCGCACTGATTTTTTGTTTTGTTTTGAAATTTACCCATTTGCCATGCCGTCTCATGCACTTGATCCAACAATGTTAGCAGAGCATGTATTGTGTTATTATAAATAACCGACCAACATGTGGGGTAGATTATCATTTAGATGGATGCTTAGAAAAGAGTGTTTCATTGAGAAGGAGGTTACTTGAATTAAGGTATGTTCCTACTAACAAAAACCCTTCATACTCTTAGCCCTTACCTACCTTGTCAAAGTTGTTTATTTCAATGGTATGCCCTTAGTATAAGGCCCAAATGTGTTGCATTTGGAAATTAATTTTGTTATTTTGATGATAGCAACTGTATGACAACGCTACTAAAAATTTTATCAAGATATTTGTAACATTTCCCATTTCGAATTTAAGCACTATGGATGGTGAGGTCATCCATAGTTATTAATTTTCGGTGATAAAATGCGACCATGTTAACCATATTAGTAACATCAGAAGCACGTGAATATGAAAAATTTAAATACAATTTAATAGCAAATTTTCACATTACATTTCATAAATAACATTTAATATTCATTACATAATCCTATTCGTAATCCCACATTTGAAAAAAATATAATTATTATAAAATACTCCAAGAGCGACATATTAAGATGCACCTTGGTGGATCAGAGTCTAACACTTAGTAATTATATGACTTGTCCTTACAAGTTACATCTATACAAACAAAATCAAATAATACAAACTGATTAGATAAGAACTCCTAAATAGCTAGATTGCCTCCTGCACATCTCCGGAAGCTTATTCGTCTTATAGAAAACCTGAAAACTCGTACTTTCGACCTACTCAAATGAGTATCCGAGAGTTTAAGTGGAAAACAAAAACTTTGGATTAAACAAACAGTCTGGTGCGAACAATAACCTAGCATTTCAAATCAAAATATATATCTAGTGAGACCACGCCGCTAAGCGAAATGAGTTTTCCCCTCACTGGTATCTTAACCAAAACACATTAACCATATACCGTGCTTTTGCATTCACAATGGTTGGAACTAGAAAATAAACATTTGTAGTCATGCAACATATACTAGACTACCCATCCCAATTTATTAGACTATCCACCCTAATTTCATTTGACTATTTGTCTTAAACTTATGTGGACTACCTATCCCATATATAAACATTTTTATGGACTATCTATCCCTCCCATATGGACTACCCATTGCACATGGTTTCATTATAAAAGTTGTGTGGATTATCCATCTCGCATATTTCATTGAATTAAAATGATATGGACAATCTATCACACATCCCATAGTTTTCATAGGATGACTATGAACCCCTTACATATCAATTTAATTCATGCTTAGCCCAAATGTTCGACCTATGTCTATTGTGTCCCCAATTAGGTTGTATACCCCTTGAACTTATAACATCTCAAAATTATATGCATTGGTATCCCCAATGACCTATATCGAAGTTTTAAATGAAATACATTGGTATCCCCAATGCTTAATGTCGATTTATAAAACAGTGGTGTCAATATGATACATTGGTATCCTTAATAAACAATATTAAATTTCTAATGCATATAGTATGTCGAAGTTTGTTATCCCCAATATTAAAATGATACAGCATTCATGACACACTATATAATGTCGAAATCATCATGCATATGGCTCCCCATCATTTATATAGCAATGTAAAAGACTTACGGCATTCATGCCGTAATATCAATCTCGAACCTCTATCTAAGTTGGAAAATATTTTTTATTTTATTTTATAGTCATATGGCTAACTGCCGATTCATAAGGTATTAGATCTTCTTAAAAACATAGGCTATCATGCACCTTTAAAACCTACTTTTAGTTACAAAAAACAAAGAATCGCTGACATTGAAATAAAGAGTAACGGCATCAATGCCGCTTGGCATTATCGTCAAAATCATCCACTTGCGGCATTAATACTATAATGTCTAAAAACATAGTACTTTGGATCTATGCCCTAAAACATAGGGTGTCGGCATTGTCAACCTACGATATAAATCCCCGACATTGAAGTTAAGCAATAGCAGTATCATTGCCACAAAACTGTTGATTAAAAATATTACTTGCGGCACCATTGCCTAAAGCTACGGCGTCGATGTAGAAAACATGCGGCATCGCTGCCTTAATGTAGTTGGCATTGAAATAGTGGTATGCGACGTCATTTAAGACTATGTTGAAAACCTGCAACATTGATATGCGACATTAAGACATGCGACATCATTGATACCGAAAGCATGAATGCCAACCTTACTCATACTTCTCACTTCAACCAAGTGGATTCATTCCATTGATACTGTATGCATCCACTATAGCTAATAACGAAAAGCATAGCTGCGGCATAGATGATTGCAACATCAACGACGATGACAGAAAACCCTTAATTAATATAAAAAAATGTTTTATTTCTATTAAAAGCATTTTTCACCAAATCTTATTCTTTGTCAAATTTCTATCGAATAACAATATATTTTTGTCCAAATCTTTTCAGAAAACTGCCACAACCAGTTTTACTTTCCCAAAATATATAATATCCTTAATTAATTAATATCCTTAGTTAATTATTAATTTAAATGCTTATCTAGTATAATAAGTTTATAATAAATTATAAACACTTGTGAAAAATCCACAAAAATCATAGGAATTCAATATTGACATATTCTTTCATTTATTAAAACTTTGGGATCAAAATAATTATCTAATTATTTTTAATAATTAAATCCCAAAATAAAAGTTATTTTCTCCTTAGGAAGTTCATAAAATATTCATCTTTACTTGGAAAGTTATGAAATTAAAAACTCATCTACAAAATAATGTTTTACTGTACATATCAGAAATTCAAATCGATTAGAGATTGATAATTTAGGTTTTACCCTTAAAACCCATTCAAATAATTTCATAAATATTCCATTATTCATTATTTTATCCAATAATGATCATAAATCCAAAACATGGCATAAATTATCAGAATAATTCGGGTATTACCCATAGCTGAATTCGAAAACAAACGATGGACGTTGGAGTTAAGATTTGATGGTGTTTAGCTTCCCTAAGCTTTATCTTTTAAATACCATTTGATTTCCTCTTCCTTCTACCTTAGATAATGGCTGGCCATATTTCTTCTTTGTGATTATTTTCGGATGTAAAATGAAAATGAATAAGAGGATGAGGGTTTAAGGGAGAAAAGATGGATTTATTCCCAGTTTTCCCTCCTCGTGTATTCTTTTATATGTTAAGTTTTTAAAAAATCTTATTAGTTAATTAGTTAAGACCTAACCCAATTAATTATAAAACCTCATCCCCATGTCCTACTACATTATTCTATTTAATCCGTCTAATTAAATTTCCTGAATAATGTTAAACTAAAGTTAGGGGTATTAAGGTTTCCTTTAGTAAAGAATTTCATCCTTGAAATTCAGTAAGGACTACATAACAAACATATCAAACATGCAAACAATGCTAGTATATCCTACTAGCTACAAAGTCTATATACAACAAATATAGAACATACCATCATGACAACTCAGGATAAGTATCCCTAATCTCGTCCTTTGTCTCTCAAATATAGGTTTTCTCATTGTCATTCCAATGGAGTTTCACTAACTTGACTTGTTCTTTAACTTCTTCTCATCTCCGGCCACAATGCAGACTGGTTATCTCACAAGAGTCAGACCTGGTTCCACTTTTAAATCTTCCAATATAGTCGGAGCAATAGTCTGTGGATCATGCATATACTTTCTAAGATGAGAAACATGAAACACATTATGGACTCATGTCAAACCACTCGGTAATTCTACCCGGTACGTGATTTTTTCGATCCTATCTATAATAGGGAATGGTCCTACATATCTCAGTGTGAATTTCCCTGACTTTTCAAACCTTATCACACCCTTCATTGGTGATACTTAATGAAAATATGATCTCCAACTAAGAACTCCAAATCTTTATGCCTTTATCTGCGTAACTTTTCTGCCTAGACTGAGCTTCCCTCATCCTAACTCGGACAGGCTCAATCTTTTCTGTGGCTTCTCTTAACATATCCGAACCAAGGACCAATCTATCTCCACTCTCTAACCAAAATGCTAGCGATTTGCAAGGCCTTCTATACAAAGCTTCAAAAGGCATCATTCATATACTAGTCTGATAACTATTATTATAGGAAAAATCAACTAAGTGCAAATGGTCTTCCCATAACCCACTAAAATCTAGTACGCCAGCTTCCAACAAATCTTCAAGTACCTTATTGACTCTCTCTGTCTGCCCATTCGTCTATTGATGATAAGCCGTACTCATCTTAAGCTTGCTACCTAACACTTCTTATAGACTCTTCCAGAATTCACGAGTGAACAATGCATTTCTGCCACTGACCATACTACTAGTGTAATGATCCGTTTTTCCGTACAATTCAAGATGACAATAAACCACACATTTTTAGCTCAAATCAAATGGAAGGACGAATAGTTAAGGGGAAAGAAAGAAGTAAGAAGAATAGAAAAAGAAACTAAAAACAATATAGAATCTCATAATCGTAGCGGAATAACATATAATATAATATCAATGATCTTTATAAAAGAGAAACTTTTATATACATACATCCATTAGAGTGCAGCAACAATCACAATCATCAATCTAGACAGTTATAATATCATGTCCTCACAATTGCTGATAATTTCAACAACAAAGCAGCAGAAAACAAACATATACGTGTGTACGTCCTGAAGACCTCCAACTCGTCTCCTGAGCTCCAATGCATCCAAAGCAATCTGTAAATGCTCGGTCAGACCCGAGCATTATAATAAAATAACACCCAAGTCAGTCTGGACAACCAACATTAGAAAACATACCCAATTTGGACTTTACAGTTATATAAAAACCTTTGAAAAACAAAGGTATCCCGTAAGACCATGCCACACATAACATGAACGGGTTTTTACCTTGCGATAATCGTAACATTTCATATGAAACCCTCTGATTTTATAATAATGTCTAATATACAAATACTTATTAATCATAGCCAAAATTGTTACATTAATTAAATTCCAGCATACTAGGTTCTACAACCAAAACCGAACGTTCGTATTGGAGAATGGATTCCAACTATGAAAGGGTAAGGGTATACCCACCGAATCCGTACACCTCTAGATAAAATGTACGAGAGGCTACAACATGTTGCACCTCCGCTACTCAGGACCGACACCACCCCTTTCTCGAGTAGCACCGAATATGATCACCCTTTGGTTGCAATCAATAATGACATAATAGGATCCTGAAGCACACATGAATATCGCTCTAGATTTGGGATGAAATACCATATTGGGGTGTGACCCACTTAGCCCTGCCGCATATCTCTGCTTTATTCATTTCATGGGCGTGAGGCTTGAAAAGGCCACACTCTTACCATTTATATATCACTTTCCACTTTGAATGCTAACACTGTCCTCAAGGAAATAATGCAACATCAACATTCATCCGTACAAGTTCATTTTGGGACTGAACGAAACATATTGGAAGCTCCGCCCCCAATTCCATCATCTTCAAGATCTCTTCACTTAGTACGATTAAGTTGGATCGAAGTGATTTTTGGATAACATATCTGATCTCAGTCTCTATGAAACAACATTCGATGTTCCGGTAAACTTAACCCCATTTCTTTAGGAAATAAATAGTCAAACATAAGATCAAAGATCACCTCCTAACTATTAGTGGATAGATTTCCTTATCATTGTCCTAGAAGAACGAAACGAGATTTACACGCACAGTACAACATCATCGGAGATGACTATGCCATATAACTCACGTATTTCTCCTAGATGTTTCCAAAGTTATATTTGGATCCAAATTCGATAGTCGATTATTTAACTATCAAATAACATTCAGTCAGGGATTTAATTTCATAGGAAACCAACATTTGGTTAAGCATCAAGCAACACTAAGCCTCCTTAATTAATCTTTTCATTAATTAAAATCATCTTGTAATTACTTGTGTCAAAATACTTTTAGAAAGATACATTCACACCTTTCTATTTTCGATACTTAAAAAATATCCATATACTTATCTCAACGGTACAAGTATATTTACCAAACTCTGCGAAAGATCTCCTTCTTACCAAATTCTAAAATCATCATTATAAATTTCTAAAACTGTTTATCAACTATTTATAAATTATTTCTCAAGTCGTTTATAAACCCTTATAAACCATGCAATTATTTAGAAATTACTTTTATAAATCTATAAGCCCATTTCTAAGATTCGTTATGAATATCCATATATTTATAAACCCCTTTACCTTGCAAAAATATTCCTTTAAATCTTCAAACCATTTTATATGCTCCTCTTATAAAAATTCAAGTTCATTTACAAAACTCTATCTATGAATATCGAAATCATCAATAATTATTAATCTTTTACATCTTAAAATAATAACTAATAATTCAAACGATTATCGATAGAGCAATCGTAAATCTTTACCATATAGATAAAATAATAAATTTTCAAAATATTATTAGTAATTATCATTATTAATTTCAAACCATATTAATAATTTAAATAATTAACCTTTTAAAATATTTATATATTAATAAACAACTTTAAAAAATATTAAAATGAGTAACCAACTTTTGGAACATAAACTATTTCCTCGATACAAATCCAAACTTAAATCTTCAACCCAATCATTCCCATATTTATAAAACTATTTTTATAAATCTCCTTTCGATTTTATAAAACTTCTATTTTATAAAATTCCTTTATTTACAAAGTTCTATTTATAAATCCATTCTTTTATAAAAATAATTTTACTATCAAAATCCACTTATAAATCCATTTCTTCATTAGTCAAGTATATTTGTAAAATCCTTTTATAAATGCATTTACCCAACTAACTTCAAATCCATTTGCAAAATTTTATAAATTCCGATTATATATCTATTTCATTATTTATAAAATATTGCCTCTATAAATCCTTTTTATAAACTTATTCAAAAATCCCAAATCGAAGTATTTCTCAAAACTATACTTTTATAACATAAAAAATCTTAAATTTTTATTTGTATAAAAAATCCATTCCTTTTAATAAATTTAAAAATCATTAAACATATATACTTTCAAAAATCATTTTGAAACCCTTTTTACATCAAAATCATCATTTTCAGTATTCCAAAATACCAAAATTAAGGTCCAATGCTACTAAAGCACTAATTAAGTAAAATCATATCATTGCCATCAATATGGCATTCAAGCAATCATATATCGCTATATATGAAAATAAAATCAACATTGTGAGGAATCCTGTTGGATCCCTCCAACCTGTTTCCCCTGCGTCACATGTAGTATATAATCACAAAAACATAAATCAACCGTTTCGAGGCGGGATTCGTATACAAGGGTCATCTGCTCTTACATGGAACGTAATAGGGTCTCATCCGCTCCAATAGGCGGGACTATATCCAACAAATAATATAATTTAGTATATTATCCAAACGGTCAATAACGATCAAAAATAAATTTCCACACATCTAATCCAAAAATTCAATCATTTATAAGGAGTGACCATTAGCACCCTTTCTTTAGGAACTTCCATATCTTCCATTATCTATAACATATGGATTCCTCTTTCCTCTTTCTTTGGACCTACTGTACGTCATCAATCAATAACCATATAGGGAACTACAATCATTGGGATACTGAGGACCGACTAGGGGTCATGTAGCATCCAGCTTTAGGGATTTTCCATATGCAACTATTATATAGGGTCTAACGTATATTATATTTATAGGAAAAATACAAATATGTTCACTCAACGTTTACTAATTTTGTTTCAATAATCGACTAAGCTAAGTTTTGATATCAAATAAAATGATCCGCACTCCAATAGGCCCAAAATTTCTCTAATTTGAAAACGTAAGTCCACTAACATACGGTCATTGGTTTGGTATCCTGCAAAAGAGAAATTATATCAGAGCACTAACGGTAATAACCCATAGCGGAAATAAGTAAAGATGATAGATCATGATAATCATTGACCCAGAATTGACACCTCAAATGTCAAGTGCCTCAGCCGGACCACCGCTCCAAACAATACAGTTACCTTCCCTTCTAAATCTGTGGGTTGTAATGAGAAGGGGGTCAGAACAACGTTCTGGTTACTGTAAATTATACATCTTATGCATAACACTGGCTTATGCCGATTGTTCATCATTTCTTGTTATGTTAGATTTATCATTAGTCACTATGACTTCATTGCTGCGTACGAACCGTTCCCAACTACACCATATATATATATATATATATATATATATATAAGTACATATATCCCATCGTCCACTAATGGAACTAGATACAATCTCCACTAGTATCTATCGCTCAACAGATTCATCACCTTGCTGCATCATGATTGTCGTATAACTCCAGGAAATCCTATAGTGCACACCGACGACCTTCAATCCATAAGGTCTTGTATTCTTCGAGGATTTTCACCTTTGCTAGCATCATACATCATGGATTTCCAACCCCACGCACCTCCATCCCATCCGTCTTTTAGAAGGAATCTTTGATATGAGTTAACTAGGCTTTCCCTATCAAACAGACTAACTACCAACTGTAGTGGTGCATAACCCAACCGAATCAATCCTGATAGGCGAAAGAGATCAGTTAGGTGTAACCTTGTCCTTCTCGTTGACCGCAAGGGACCAATGTTGAGCTCGCTAAATATGCAACTCCTACCTTTTGTTTTGGTGCCTACGCACACCATCCTTTGCATGCCCTATTGCATAAGTTTGATCCCACCCATCATCCATTTAGATTTCCCAGTGCAATCAATGTAATACCCTTCTCTAATAAATTGAAGCAGATTACTAGTGTTGGTATAGTCTCACCATCCATAAAAGGTCTGACCATTGTCTGCAATTATGGAGGTTCCTTTCCAAGCTCCCATATACTTGAGGGTATCTCTTTATCCATACGCAAGTGTATACTCTTCACACGTCCTATTGGTTAGATATTTTCAAGCATCCCAACCCAGTCTAATGGACTTAAGTCGTATATTCTTTATAATTATATTAAATATTTTTTAATTATTCACAACCGTCATAAACACATATTTGAGGCTACATATTTCATATTCATGTATGTTTATTCTTCTTACATTTTCTCTATTTCTTCTACATCTTTTATGTTTGACTGTAGGTTTTCATCTTACCATGCTTTTAGCTTTTCACTAATCAAATTCATTTACCGTTTCTCATTTTCTATCATCGATATTGTTGCTACTACGTTCATTAGTTCAACTTAGATTTCTATTCCATTTCATTTAATTATTAGACTAGACATCTTTTAACTTACTTGTTTTAAGCAAATTAATCCATTTCGTTCGGTTACCAGACTTAATCCAGACATTAATTTCGTTTCCCAGCTTCTTTTTCTTACATATCACCCAAACTTCCTTTTCCATTGATTTTCAGTTTATTGACTTTAGTTTCATTCCTATTTAAATATAACAACTTTGAATTTACTAAATTTTAATAAATTGGAATCTAAACTTTAATAGTTAACTATTACATAATAAATTTTCATATTTTGTCACAAAGAGGTCGCTTGTGCGATGTTTGTAATTACGAGGAGTTTTATTTTTATTTATTAAAATAGACAGTATAAAATATAGTAACCACTTTTATTTTGTGCATCTCTTTCTTTTGTAGACATATAATTGTTCATTGTCATTTCAAGCATCACACTTTTTCAAAATTTAAACTTGATAGTATATGGAAATCCACTTACAATAATATATATTCCAATGAATTAAAATATCACCGAAATCCCAAACGTCCAATTAAGTTTGTTTTCCAGTCTCAACCACTAATATCATATAAAGTGAAATCCCAATTTATCATGTTTTAGTTAACTAATCCGACGTAAAATTGATAGCTAAAATCATTTCGCAACAATAGAATTAAATCTAATCATTGTGCTTCTGTAAGTATCAACACAAACTTATAAGCAAGTTTACAGTCTTTGACATTTCATACATGTGAATTTATTGCAATTTAAATTCGATTCTGAACATATAGGAATAGATCTGCAATGATATAATCTTGTATTATATAAAAATATATAATATTTCCATTCATCTTTAATTAGCGCTTCCAAATCTCTAGACCTAATCCAAATCTAACATTGTTATCTGTATTCTTCATTTTTGACTCCCTATTCGGATCCATGGACTATATTTATATTGATCTCATTAGAAATTGAATTAGGGAAAAGAGCTTTAGATTTATTAGTTAGAACCAGATCTAAAAGTTTACCTTTGATGCAACAACCTGATTTGAACCTATCTTCTATCCTCTGCTCTTTTCTATTCTTCTCCAAAGTGTATCCGTGCAATCTAGATCTATTTCTGTGTATTTAGAAATTTTGAAGGAGAAAGGGAAATGGCAGAGCTTCCACACTCATCAGAAAAATAATGAGTTGAAAGTAATGCCCTAGGTCCTAATTTATAGAGATTCAAATAGGCGCTAATCGTCAGATGAAAATAGATTATATCAAGGCCACACAGCCTTAACATACAACTACCACCAAAACAAGGTGGGTTGACCGCTCTATGGCCTAGGTCGACCGCTCATGGTCGACAGCGCCTTGTTCATGGTCGACCTAACTAGGCCAAAATAGTGTATTTTTTAGCGTTGGTTGATTTAATTGATTTGTTACTATTTATTCTCCGATTAACATTAACCAGAATTATGTTATGCTTTAATTAATTTTCTTAAACATTAACCTACCGTTAACTTTAATGGTTTTAATCAAACATTAATTAATTTCAAATTATTTTATTAATTATGATATATTATTATTTCCAACTACAAAAATTCAAACGTTGATAACTTTTTCATTTGAACTCCAATTTGAAAAGTTTATATATGAAAATTGGTCAGAAAATCGCCACGAATCAAATGATATATGTTTCATAGCCAAATTCCAACATTTACGAATTTTCATTTTTCATTGTTTACTATTTGTTAATTAGTTTTTATTTTAATTAATTAATGTAAAAACGTGGGGTGTTACATTCTCCCCTTTAAAAGAATTTTGTCCCAGAAATTCTATAAGGGTTCGATCATATGAACCATCGCACATCCATTCTACACTAACAGTCAATTAGTTTACAACCAATTTTGCAACAATTCGTGTACATGTGCACAGTGCATCACAATACATATGGTATGTATGAACAATGATTTTTAATTGGCTCCTCCTATATGAATGATTGCTTTTTAAGTCAATTTCAAAAACATGATGCTGACATCCTAAATACATTGGCAGTTCTAAATGAATGCAACTTTTTGAAAAATCAAAACAGTTTTTCATCCAGATTTTCCTACACTTCTAAAGAGTAGAAGCATAATTCAACTAATTTTTAATCAAATTCTTACCATCCAATTTCCTAGCACACCATGGCTAACATCCAAATTTAGGAAATTTTAGGCAGTGTTTGTTTTAAAAATGAATTTTGTGCTTTCGGTTTTCAATATGTTTGTGAAATATGAGAAGAATGGAGGACGATAGAATAGATGAAATAAAGACAGATGGGAGGACAAAAGGGATAGAGAGATGATGGAAGAATGGACTGTTTCACATTGTGATGCCCTACCTCTATACCCATGCTAGCCAAGAACACTACGGAGTAATGTCGTCAACTAGCATGGAGAATAAGGCTTTGAGGAGCGACCATCTGTATAATTGCTTTGTGTGAGTACCGATATGCCAGATAAAAATATAACATGCATTTCAAGAGGAAATCCGACATACCGACACAAACACAAAGCTACTACACAGTGGCTATATGTAACATTCGGAAACAAATATAGAAATATCATAACATAAATCAGTCACAAAAGTTCATATCTCAAAGGTGGAAACAGATATGAATATTACACATAAAAGCGTATATCAGAGTAATGGTCAAAAAGATCCACAATATCACAAAAGATCTAGATACAAGAGCAAGTCAAAAGAATAAGTATACATCAACGAGTATCTATCTCGTATGTAGATAACCAAAAACTACCAATCTAAGTAGTTAGCCAAAAGTCAGGATAATAATCCCAGATGGGAAGTCAAGAAGAAGCACCTGTAACATCTCGGTCTGACCCGAGTAATATTTAATAAGAAAATAATAAATGGATCAGTCTAACTATAAATATCAGATGAAACGATATAAAATAAAAGATATGACAAAAATGTATAATAACTATAAAGCCATACTGTGATAAGTATGTAATTGAAAACCAACTAGAGATTAGTCAATATCACAAGAATCTTCTCAAAGATCAAAAAGAATGTCATACTCTTTATTTTTATTCACCAAACCATAAATATTGACAATTATATCAATGCCAATCACAGAAGCTAATGACACACAAATTCACCAATGCACAAATATTGATAAAACTTATCAATGTAAATCACGAAAATTGGCGAAACACAAATTCTAGAAATTGTGACGACTCAAAATTTTTAAGCATTTGAAATCGGAATATTTAATTGATTTTAAATATTTAAAGGTTAATTTTTAACTTGAAATTCAAATATCACGATTTATTTGATAATTAAAATTTTGAATTAAACAATTTGAAGTTGGGTAAAATGTTGAATCTTCAGTTTTAAGCCTGTTAAAAATAATTTGAAGGCTTGTAAAATTTACATTGATAATACCGAGGATAATAGAAGTTGTAAAATTGAATTTAACACTGATTTGTTTAATTTTTAAAAATATATCGTTAAATTGAATTTAAAAATAGCCTTCCGAGGCACAGTCTCGGAATTCGACGAAACCAGTTCCATTGGATCCGTAATATTGTATTATTATCGGATTTCAAATTTCGTATTGATCGGAGTTGTTGTGTGAGCGTATGACATATAAACGCGTTGAAATCTATATTGAATTCAATTTAAATTTAAATTTATATTTGGTCAACATCAGCTGGAATTATATCAATATCAAACCTTTTCATCACTTCAGCTGTTTTTAACTTCACCTCATATCGCTGTAGCAAATCCATTCAATCACACAAGCGTATCCAACACGCGATTCCTTTTCCTTTCTTTTAATAAGCACGAACCCTTTCCTCTTATTTCAGTAAACGAAAAAAAAGAAGCAATGGCCGCATTCCTTTTATTCCCCAAAATAATAAATAAATAAAAAAGGAGAATAAGGGAAACGGAGTAATGTCGATTCGCGTTTTTAAATTCGATTCCCAGAATCGAATCGAAATCGTATGAAAAAGAAAAGGAGGGAGATTGAATTTGAATACGATTTCATGGCTCGCGTTCGTTCGGTTGGGCAGCGACACGCGATAGCGTTCGCTGGAGAAGGTGGCGATTAAAGGAATGCGAAGACAAGCTCACGAGCGATGAGGAAGGATCGATAGGAGCTCGTGTCTGGAAGGAGGCAAACTTGGCGGCGTCGTGGACGAATTCGACCTCGATCAAAAGGGATGCGATCGAAGTTAGGGTAGAGTCGACATTATAGGAAGCTAGGGTTGGATGTGAGGGCGGCGATGAAGCAGTGGTTCGCGATTGGGGATTCGCGATCGCAACGATGAGGCGGTGTGCGTTCTCGTGTGAAGGTAAAGTACATTTTGTTTTTAATTTAATTCTGATTTAATGAATATATATGTGGATGGAAGTTTATTTTGAGATGGCTTAAAAAACAGAAGAAAAAAAAAAGAAGAAAATTTTATTTACAGTAAAAAGAAACAAAGGGGTAATACACATACTTATAGAAAACATAAGATATTTTTTTACAGATAAGGTTTGAAAAATAAAAATAAAAATATAGAAATTTTATAAAGATGTTAAAGGATTATATAAAATTAGATTTTTGAAATCTATAGATTTTTTTCCTAAGTATACATGTAGTTTTAAATGAAGAAAATAAAAATAAATATACATATTCACATTTCAAGGCTATTAGTAGTTTTAAAAATAATGCAACATGGTGACAAATCTATTTAATAAATTTATTTAATTATTTCAACAAGTAAAATATTTTATTGAAAGAAAATTTGTTTAAAATTTAATTATTAGTTTAGATTAAATTAATAAATGACAATTGATTATTCGATTTATTTCGAATATTAATAAACCGTATAATATTTATACAAGGTCCAAAATTGGAAGATAATGGTCGAGATGGAGTTGGATTGCCAAACAAAAATCAAAGGTGAGTTAATCTCACTCAGTTGACTTTAATTGAAATTTAAATGATTAAGTTTAAATAATTGTTTGAATGGTTGAATTGATTGATGTGCTATAGTATGGTATATTTTGGAATTGATATTTCATATTGTGCTAACGTCTGTGGATGCAGGGAAAACAGGTTAGAGGGATCTAACTGGACACCTCAACATTTATTTAAAATATTTAACATTCTCTGTTGTGATTATTTGATATTCTATGATGAATCATATTGGAATATTTAATGTTATGGTTTGATTGGATATATTTGGGTATAATGATTTACCAAAATATATAAATTGGATTGTTGGGAAGGAAATAAAAGGAAGTAAATTTGTAAGCGAAATAATTATAGAAAATTTGAATAAATTAAGAATGAATTGAAAAGAAATAGAAGTAATATGAAAATAATAATAAATAACTTCGAGTATGAAAAGAAAAAGAATTTTGAATAAAACCGAAATTAATGAATTGTAAACTTAAGTTATATCAATTAAAAGAATAAAGAATTATTTTAAAATTCAAAGTTTAAATTTATTTAAAAGGATTAAGAAGTAATTTGAGAATCTACAAATTTGTATTTTCAGTTAAAAATATTTTAAATCGTAATCAAGGAATAAAATCTGAAATTAATATATTTTGAAGTAAAAGGGAGTAAATTGGAAATCAATTTGGAAATTGATTCAAGTGTTTGGAATTGGAAATTTAAAGAAGAATGTGAAGAGAAGTATATTCCTCTGGATAGCCAAGTACGTTCAAAGTAAATTTTTAAATATAAGTTAAAAGCTTTAATGTTGTTTTAAAAAGCATGTTTAGAAATTTTATTATTTCTAAATATTTAAATTCTAAAATAAATATTTTTCAAATCTATTATCATAGTAATTAATTAAAAAGGCGACTTAGTATTTTGTTTTAAAAGTGAATACCTAGTTTTATATTTTATAAAGTAACCATATTTCAAATATTCATATAGTATGTATTTTTAACCAATTATTGAAGTAGTTTTAACTTAAATGTTTTAAAGTAAATTCCAAAGTAAGTATTTTTTTAAAACAAATCTATTATCGTAATAATTATTTAAAGAATGATTCAGTATTTTGCTTAAAGTAGAAAATCTAATGTATAGTTATAAGGCAACCTTGTTTTACTTATTTCTAAAGTATTATTATAAACTAAGTATTAAAGTAATTTTTCTAAATTAAATGTTTAACATGTTTTTCAATAAACTGTTTTTAAATTATTTTTAAATCTAAAGTTTTGTGCTTGGTGATTTCAGTAGAAATAGAAAATACTTGGAATTTATTCTGAAAAAGGAAGATAGTTTGAAACCGTTTTCAAAAGATTGAAATTGAAATATATCTTGTAAAGATATTTTGAGATAAATAAATAATTTGGGAGATTATTTATTGTGTATGATAGATGTTGTGAATATTAATTGATAGTTAAATCATCGACTATCAATATTGGACAAATACGTTGATCGTTTCGAAGAGACCGGGATCGAGATTTATTTCTCGAAAATCACTTCGATCCGGTTTGTACGTTGCGTGAAAACGAGTTTGGATTCGAAGATGGAGCAGTGAAGTGCAAGGGCTAGTCGCTACTAATCCTGAGGATATTTCCAAAATGGATGTAGTAGGAATAGTGCCTTCGGTTCCGTTCGAACCCGGGACGGACTTGTATGGAAGAATGCTTTCGAAACATCGTCAGGTGGACGATGGGCATTCTAAGGGATATGTTCTAAAAAGGTAACGCTTGGCCTCAAGCCTCATCAAATGGGAATGACTGAAAATCATGGGTTATGCAGCAAGGCTAGGTGGGTAGCACCCAAGCAGGGTGAGGTCATCCCCGTCTAGATGTCCCTATTTATTTCGGCTTAGTGGGCGGTTGCCGATCCCAACTGCGGGGTGATCTC
The DNA here is from genome assembly GCA_030765085.1 of Allium cepa. Taxonomy (NCBI): domain Eukaryota; kingdom Viridiplantae; phylum Streptophyta; class Magnoliopsida; order Asparagales; family Amaryllidaceae; genus Allium; species Allium cepa. The sequence continues at coordinate 766,559,227 of CM060935.1, forward strand.
ACTCGGGATTATCCAGTAAGGGATAGTCCCGGTCTTATGTTGCAAGGGAGCGGGCGTACTCCTCGGTACGGTGATCTAGGCCACGTACTGTGACAGGTGGTACCCCAGTGCCTAGTCATTAGTTGGAAATCCATTTTCCCTACGCGCCTTGTGCGAGTTTTGTTTGTATTACCCACTCTGTGGCTAGTAGCTGGAATTTAATAGATGTAACAATTTCGACTATTTTGTAAGTATTTGTATATAGACCCTATTATAATATCAGAGGATTTCTATAAAAATTGTTCTAGCTATCGTAAGGTAAAAACCCGACATGTTTATTTGTGGCGTGGTCTTACGAGATGCTTTTGTTTTTCAAAGAATTTTTGAAATTTAATAATCAATTGAGTGTGATTTTCTCACGCTGGTATTCCAGACTGACTCGGCTGTTATTTAACTGTAATGCTCGGGTCAGACCGAGTATTATAGGATACAGGGTATGATGCTGTGGAGCTCAGGAGACGAGCTGGATGACGATACGTACTTTCGTACTTGTTTATATATATTCCGCTGGGTTGAGTGGTTGTGTATCCAGTTGTATGTTATTGATGTTGAGCTGTGATTGATGTACTCTAATGATGTAATATATAAACAGATACATTTTTGAGTAAAGACCATTATTATCTATTATATTTTATTCCGCTGCGATGGTTAGATTCTGTTGTTGTTTTCTATTTTCTTCTTCTACCTCTTCTTCTTTAACCCAAATGTTTGTATTTCTGTGCAACTTGAGTTGATTGGTGTAGAATAGTGTCGACTCAAGCGGTACGGATTTGCGGGTCGTTACACTTGGTATCAGAGCGAGGTTTGTGATAACCTTGGCTCTGGTGGGATTTGCTCATTAAATAGAGTCCGAAGTACTCTAGAATGAGTTTGAGCATATTGATAGATATGATTGCGTATTTGTTAGTGAATATAAAATTCTTTTTATATTGTGTTGACTTATCTGTTGAGTGTTTATGCATTCTGGTCGATATATGGGATGCCATGTCATCGATAGGGATTTCTAAACTCTTGAACCAGATAAACCGACACGGTATTGTTTTAAATAGGGTAAATGAAATAATTTTACCCAAAATTATTTTGTACATAAAGGAAATGATTTTCGAAATTGTTATAGGTATATATGGATGTTTGGTTGTTAGAAAGTGATAATATTAAATTATTATCATTGTATGATAATTGAATAAGAATTGAAATAATAACCAGAGATTAAGGAATAATTTGATAAATAAATGAGATTTGTAAATGTGATTCATAGTTGAATAAGATATTTAAACCATAATTAAAAAACTAATAAACCAAATTGCATACAAATGAAATTTGTAAAGATAAACTAAATGTGAATTGTAACGTGACTAATAAACTAAATAAGATGAAATTCCAGAGCAATGTTTGAATATAAACTTAAAGAGATTTGCAATTTAAAAATATTGGAAGGGTTTTAAAAGGGGAGAAAAACATTGAACTCTTTATGGTCGCTGGAAAATAATTCCGATGATGATCGCGACATCATCGGTGTTCATTTTCAAGTTTCCAAAAGAGGGATTGCTACCAAGGTGTTTTGGATTAAAGTTTGTTGGAGAAATTTGGTTGATTTTGGAAAATGCAAAGGAATAATTTAGTGAGAGATATATATATATATATATATATGTTTTCAAAATTGAATGTTGAACTTAAGTTGATATTTTTTTAGTCAAGTTGGACTAAATAAAACAAAGTTTTGAGATTTAAAACCTGTAAATAACTGAAGGATTTATATGGTATGCACATGAAATAAAATTCAATATTGGATGATGCTTGATTTAAATGTGTAAAATAAGGAGCAGAATAAGTTCAAATGGACTAAAAATAAATAATGTTTGGAAGCAAAATTTATTGGTTGAAAATGAATTTGTGAATGAATAAATGGATCAACTATTGAACTTATAAAGTAAAGTTGATATTAATAAGAAGGAATTGAAAATTTTAATCCGGGAATTAAATTTTAACTTAAGTGAATGAAATTGAAGAAGTATATTTGAATTTAATATGAGATAAGCTAAATAAAATTTGAATTTGAATTAAATTGGATATAAGTTGAAAAGTAAAGCGATTATAATCGTGAAATGGAAATTTATGCCTTAAGCTAGTAAGTGTTATATATATAATCTGAAATTTGGTTATAAGATAAAATGACTCAACTGAGCAATATAAGCTTTTAAATAAATAAATAAGTTTTGAACTCATATACTGAGAAATAAAATTTAGTTCAATTTGGATTGAATTGAATCAAAATTCAGTTGTGTCATGAATGTTATTACATGGAATTAAGTCCTTGCTTAACAAAAATTCAAAAGAATGATATGAAACTAGATTTAACTGAAGTTGAGTTGGAATAAAACTGAATTTAAATGAATTCAGTCGAATTATAGTTAATATTGAATGGAATAAAATTCTACTCAAACAAATAAATGTAAATTTAAGCAAGTATTGAAATAGAATAAATAAGCTTCGGAAGCTTATAAAAGAATTAAAAAGCATTGAAAGAAAATATATATATATATATATATATATATATATATATATATATATAACCCCTAGTTAAAAGTAAAATGTGAATATAATTGATTGTAAATAGATGGGGAAGAGTGAATATTAATAAGTGGGTAGTTTATAAAAATTTAAAAAGGGAATAAATTAGTTGGAATGAAAATATTTTATTCTGAGATAAAAATCCGAACTTGGGACGTAAAATAAGATTGATTTCAAGGAAATCAGTAAAATGATTTTCAAGATAAATGAAAAGAAATCAAGTATGGATTGTAATTGGATTATAATTAGAAGTGTTGTTGAATGAAAATTTGAATTGATTTAAAAAGGGATATGGTGTGGAATATAAACAAATCCAATTCAAGTATAAATTGAATGGCCTTATTATTAATAAATTCAACAATGAATTGTTAATGTAAATTAAAATTTAAGATGGATAAAAGGATAAACTAATCGAATAGATTAGTGAAATGGTTAGGATTTGATCAAAGGAAAATCAAATTAAAGATTGTGAATAGGTAATAGAGTTTGGAAATAAAGCTTGAGTTGTATGGAATTGGATTAAAATAAAAATGATTTGAGATGAAAATAAATCCAATTCGAGTATGAATAAATTAAAACTGGAATGAACTTAAGTTATGAAATGGTAGTGAATTGAAGTAAATTAACTTAAGTTTGAATTAGTAGTAGCATGGGATATTGTCGAGTATAACAAAACGACTTTGAATAAAATAAACTTAAGTTATTGGGTGGAATGGTTTGAAGAAAATACATAACTTAAGTAAATTGTGAGATGGTTATTTAATATATGGGTTGTCGAGTATAATAAAATAGTTTGGAATCAAATCTTTTTGGATATGAAAGAAATGCAATGAAGGTTTGTGAATAAATTAAAATGGGATGGGATTAAGTGTAAATTGAGTTGGAATCAATTTAAATTGGTTATAAAGCTTATGTTATTATTTATTCACATTAATATTGTCGAATTGCAATAGAAAATTGGTCATTCGACGTAAACGGAAGTAAACAAAATTTATGAATCAATAGTAGTTTAATAAATTAATTTTGACATCAATTGGAATGAATATGAGTTCGTTTCATTTAAAAATGAATTGAATGGAATGGTATGTAATTTGGATGCAAACAATTTAAAACTAGCCTCGGAACATTGCATATGTACTTATGAATGTATATCACATGCATTACTTATGAAACCTATGTGTTAGCTATTTGAATATAAGTGAAATGTTATTAAATTGCATATATATAGTACTTACATATTTAAATTGAGTAAGTACATATTCAGGAAGCCGTGTGGCTAGATTTGGTTGCGCTAATTGCTAAAATAATAAACCGCTTGCTTATAAATGCTAAATAAGGTACACCTACACAATAAAAATAGGAAATATGAACTGTTTTTTGTTTTTCCGACCGTGTGGGTCGATGTATATATATTTATATCTTTTTTCAAATTGCAAAAGCTCCTCCGTATAAAGGAGACTCTGCCAAAAAAATTCAGAAATTTTGGGAGTTGGAAAAAATTTTGAAATTTTTTGGGAAAAATTTAGTTAAAGACAAAACAATTTCAAATTGAAAATTGAGATAAATTAGTAAATGAAACTAATTAAAATAATGACATGAATTAGTTATAAATGAAAAATAAAATTTAAATATTCAGAGTTAAAGATAAATTGAATTCTTATGGAATTGGAAAACTAAATTGAATAGAAGTGGATATAGACTAAAGTGGAAGGGCGAAAATAAATAAGGAAGCATGTTAAACACTTATACTAAACTTAAGAAAAGAATGGTGAATTCTAAATGGGAAATTGATATTACAAATATATTCTAAGTTAATATTTGGGATGAATAAATATTGACATTTCGTAAGGAAGTCAATAAAATATTTTGAATGTTGTGATTGGATATTATTGCTAAGTGGAATATGCATGTATTATAAAAGGAAAAGAGAGTTGGTGTTGATTTCAAAAGATAAATTTGAATTGCTCGACAAAAAGGTATGTGTTTAAATTTCTGTATGAAATTGAATTGGGTTTTTGGATCTAGCCACTTGGCGTTTTGTTTTCTTTTGTAATTTAGGAGCCCGTAGAGGCCTTTTATTGTTGTACTGAGCTAACCGCGCAAAGGAGACGCTGGCAAAAAATTTCGGAAATTAGGGAGTTGGAAAATTTTTGAGAAAATTTTGGTACTTCAAATTTGGTTTTAAATTGAAACTTGAATGGTCAAACAAATAGTATTGTTTGAAACTATTGGGAGGGTTTGGAAAGTTAGTAAGAATAATAATGGTCTTTTATAAAAAGACAGTTGATAGGATGTTGGATTGTGGGTTTTGGGAAAAAGGTAAACGAGTTTTGGACCATTCTTCCTAACTAGTAATTTCGGGGACGAAATTCTTTTAGGGGGGAGGAATGTGACGACCCGAAATTTTTAAGCATTTGAAATCGGAACATTTAATTGATTTTAAATATTTAAAGGTTAATTTATAACTTGAAATTCAAATATCACGATTTATTTGATAATTAAAATTTTGAATTAAACAATTTGAAGTTGGGTAAAATGTCGAATCTTCAGTTTTAAGCCTGTTAAAAATAATTTGAAGGCTTGTAAAATTTATATTGATAATACTGAGGATAATAGAAGTTGTAAAATTGAATTTAACACTGATTTGTTTCATTTTTAAAAATATATCATTTAAATTGAATTTAAAAATAGCCTTTCGAGGCACAGTCTCGGAATTCGACGAAACCAGTTCTATTGGATCCGTAATATTGTATTATTATCAGATTTCAAATTTCGTATTGATCGAAGTTGTTGTGTGAGCGTACGACATATAAACGCGTTGAAATCTATATCGAATTCAATTTAAATTTATATTTATATTTGGTCAACATCAGCTGAAATTATATCAATATCAAACCATTTCATCACTTCAACTGTTTTTAACTTCGCCTCATATCGCTGTAGCAAATCCATTCTATCACACAAGCGTATCCAACACGCGATTCCTTTTCCTTTCTTTTAATAAGCATGAACCCTTTCCTCATATTTCAGTAACGAAATAAAAGAAGCAATGGCCGCATTCCTTTTATTATCCAAAATAATAAATAAATAAAAAAGGAGAATGGGGGCAACGGAGTAACGTCGATTCGCGTTTTTAAATTCGATTCCCGGAATCGAATCGAAATCCTATGAAAAAGAAAAGAGGGGAGATCGAATTTGAATTCGATTTCATGGCTCGCGTTCGTTCGGCTGGGCAGCGACACGCGATAGCGTTCGCTAGAGAAGGTGGCGACTCAAGGAATGCGAAGACAAGCTCATGAGCGATGAGGAAGGATCGATAGGAGCTCGTGTCCGGAAGGAGGCAAACTTGGCGGCGTCATGGACGAGTTCGACCTCGATCGAAAGGGATGCGATCGAAGATAGGGTAGAGTCGACATTATAGGAAGCTAGGGTTGGATGTGAGGGAGGCGATGAAGCAGTGGCTCCCGATTGGGGATTCGCGATCGCAACGATGAGGCGGTGTGCGTTCTCGTGTGAAGGTAAGGTACGTTTTGTTTTTAATTTAATTCTGATTTAATGAATATATATGTGGATGGAAGTTTATTTTGAGATGGCTAAAAAAAACAGAAGAAAAAAACAGAGGAAAATTTTATTTACAGTAAAAAGAAACAAAGGGGTAATACACATACTTATAGAAACATAAGATTTTTTTTACAGATAAGGTTTGAAAAATAAAAATATAGAAATTTTATAAAAATGTTAAAGGATTATATAAAATTAGATTTTTTAAATCTATGGATTTTTTTTCCTAAGTATACATGTAGTTTTAAATGAAGAAAATAAAAATAAATATACATATTCACATTTCAAGGCTATTAGTAGTTTTAAAAATAATGCAACATGGTGACAAATCTATTTAATAAATTTGTTTAATTATTTCAGCCACTAAAATATTTTATTAAAAGAAATTTTGTTTAAAAATTAATTATTAGTTTAGATTAAATTAATAAATGACTATTGATTATTCGATTTATTTCGAATATTAATAAACCGTATAATATTTATACAAGGTCCAAAATTGGGAGATAATGGTCGAGATGGAATTGGATTGCCAAACAAAAATCAAAGGTAAGTTAATCTCACTCAGTTGACTTTAATTTAAATTTAAATGATTAAATTTAAATAATTGTTTGAATGGTTGAATTGATTGATGTGCATAGTATGGTATATTTTGGAATTGGTATTTCATGTTGTGCTAACGTCTGTGGATGCAGGGAAAACAGGTTTAAAGAATGATCTGGTATTTTGTTTAAAGAAGAAAATCTAATGTATAGTTATAAGGCAACCTTATTTTAGTTATTTCTAAAGTATTATTATAAACTAAGTATTAAAGTAATTTTTCGAAATTAAATGTTTAACATATTTTTCAATAAGGTGTTTTTAAATTATTTTTACTAAAGTTTTGTGCTTGGTGATTTCAGTAGAAATAGAAAATACTTGGAATTTATTCTGAAAAAGGAAGATAGTTTGAAACTATTTTCAAAAGATTGAAATTGAAATATATCTTGTAAAGATATTTTGAGATAAATAAATAATTTGGGAGATTATTTATTGTGTATGATAGATGTTGTGAATATTAATTGATAGTTAAATCACCAACTATCAATATTGGACAAATACGTTGATCGTTTCGAAGAGACCGGGATCGAGATTTATTTCTCAAAAACCACTTTGATCCGGTTTGTACGTTGCGTGGAAACGAGTTTGGATTCGAAGATGGAGCAGTGAAGTGCAAGGGCTAGTCGCTACTAATCCTGAGGATATTTCCAAAATGGATGTAGTAGGAATAGTGCCTTCGGTTCCGTTCGAACTCGGGACGGACTTGTATGGATGAATGCTTTCGGAACATCGTTAGGTAGACGATGGGCATTCTAAGGGATATGTTCTAAAAAGGTAACGCTTGGCCTCATACCTCATCAAATGGGAATGACTGAAAATCAGGGGTTATGCAGCAAGGCTAGGTGGGTAGCACCCAAGCAGAGTGAGGTCATCCCTTTCTGGATGTCCCTATTTATTTTGGCTTAGTGGGCGGTTCCTGATCCCAACCGCGGGTGATCTCACTCAGGATTATCCAGTAAGGGGAAGTTCCGGTCTTGTGTTGCAAGGGAGCGGGCGTACTCCTCGGTACGGTGATCTAGGCCACGTACTGTGACAGGTGGTACCCCAGTGCCTAGTCATTCGTTGGAAATCCATTTTTCCTATGCGCCTTGTACGAGTTTTGTTTGTATTACCCACTCTGTGGCTAGTAGCTGGAATTTAATAGATGTAACAATTTCGGCTATTTTATAAGTATTTGTTCTATAAAAATTGTTTTAGCTATCGTAAGGTAAAAACCCGACATGTTTATTTGTGGCGTGGTCTTACGAGATGCTTTTGTTTTTCAAAGGATTTTTGAAATTTAATAATCAATTGAGTGTGATTTTCTCACGCTGGTATTCCAGACTAACTCGGGTGTTATTTAACTGTAATGCTCGGGTCAGATCGAGTATTATAGGATACAGGGTATGATGCTGTGGAGCTCAGGAGACGAGCTAGATGACGATACGTACTTTCATACTTGTTTATATATATTCCGCTGTGTTGAGTGGTTGTGTATCCATTTGTATGTTATTGATGTTGAGCTGTGATTGATATACTCTGATGACGTAATGTATAAACAGATACATTTGATTTTTGAGTAAAGACCATTATTATCTATTATATTATATTCCGCTACGATGGTTAGATTCTGTTGTTGTTTTCTATTTTCTTCTTCTACCTCTTCTTCTTTAACCCAAATGGTTCGTATTTCTATGCAACTTGAGTTGATTGGTATAGAATAGTGTCGACTCAAGGGGTACGGATTTGCGGGTCGTTTATCATCAATGGAAATCCAGAAATCACAAAGAGGGGGAGACCTATCACAAAACGAGAGCATGAAAGCTCACCAACACGTGTATCACAAAACGGAATGCTATTCCATGATTGCTAATCATTAGTTTTGAGCAGAAGCTCCACAGAACGGCCCGAAGACCATGGGTCGCTACCTCACCAAATTGAGCAGAAGCTCCACAGAACGGCCCGAAGACCATGGGTCGCTACCCCACCAAATTGAGCAGAAGCTCCACAGAAACGGGGTTTAGTCTCCCTCATAGACAAAGATACATCGCACATTGCTAGTCGAAGTCACAAAATGATCATCATCGATCATCAAGAAGTGTCAATTACACTAAGCTAGTAAATATATGAGCTTAGCTTCATGTCCCATAACCACTAGCTTAACTTAAATATTTACGAACAAATTGTAGATCTCCACTAGAAAATTATCACAAGAGATTCACTCGAACAAGTCTAAGAATCAACCGACGAAGTAAATGCAAGAGTTTCATACCACTTGTTTTACTAAGCCGTTTAATTAGATTTCTCATACGAGTGAGGTAAAGGTTTGTATATACTAATAGATTGAAAAACGGTTTAAGAAACGAGCTTTGTAATAAAATAGTGTTGAAATCGTTTTAATGGAAGAGTTTTGATATTTACTACTAGTATAGAAAACCTTTATATTTTTAAAGTGACAAATCACAAAAATGATTGTAGAAACAATCAATCACTAAAATTCACATACGAAGATATGAATTAATTCCAAAGAAATCGATATCAAATCCATCGAAATGGATATTTCCAAAAATCCGAAAGAAAATGTCATCAAAGTCGATAATAGATGATAACAACAAAAGGGAATCAACACGAACCGATAAAATTGGAATTCTTAAACAAAATAGGCAAGCAGACAAAACACAGCAGATTCAGACGTCTGAAATAGGTGGTTCAGACGTCTGAATCTAGAAAATTAGAAGTTTTCTAAAACGTAATTTAGACGTCTGAACCAAATGTTTCAGACGTCTGAAATAGGTGTTTTTAGCCTATTTCCTTTTTGTTTAAAATCGAGCCAATTCAGACGTCTGAAATTCCAGATTCAGACGTCTAAAACTGGAATTCAGAGCATTTCCTGAACCTCGACCAAAAATGGCCAAATGAATATCGGAAGCGATCGGTCGAGCAAATGACGACTAAGGATTTATGCCACGCAACAACCCAGCCTTAACGGCTCTTCGATACGCCTCAAATATCAACGTCCAAATATCCATAATAGGGTTTTCATAGATTTTGATTTCAAAACACCAAAAATTGGAATATACACCAAATCAATCCAAACCAAAATCAATTGCACAAGAATAAGTGTTAGGAATTCATAGCTAACAATCGAAGATAATTATAGACTAAGATGTGAGATAAAAATTTCACCTTTGAACCCAAAACTATGAAGAAGAAGCTATAGAGCAATGGCAAAAACAATCACTCTTCAATTCCAACCTAAAGAGCTTGAATCTAAGCTTAAAAGAGAAACGTTTCCGAAATTAGGTTTAGGAATTTATGAAATTGGTAAGAGAATGAGTTGGAGAAGAAGAAGAGGGGGCTTACCAAAGCTTCTTCTATAAATTTGGAGCTAGAACTTGATTTGTAAATGGAAACTAGGGCTTGGAGTTTTAATTTCCCATTCCTCTCTCCATTGATGCTAAAGCTTGAGTATTAGAAAATAGAAATGAAGTAATGAAGAGAAGAGGGGTGAAGCTTCGGTCTAATGGGCTGAAACAAAACCAAAGCCCTAAGTGAAAAAGTAGCAAAATTCCACTAACTCCAAACATATCAAAGTTTATACTCAAAAAAGTCGCAAACGTCATTTTGAACTCAATGGGGGTGGTCTCGAGTCCTAATTCTACTGTTTGCAAAAAGTAGCCTTTCGGACTAAAATCCGACTAATGATGAATTATTTTAAATAAAATATTTAAATATTCAATCGTAAAATATGCGGGTTGTTACACACATGCTTGTGTTATTTTTCAAAACATAAAAAATGAAAAAAAGTTGTTTTCTATTTTGTATGTTAACTTCGTTTTCTAAATTGGTCATTTTCGACAATATACATGCGTCATATGCATTTTTGTAAGGACAAAAACTCAAAACTAAAAATAATAAACCAAATACTACCTTAGTTTTCTAAACCTATTTTCTTATGCTCGGAAAGGGTCTAGATGGAAAATTCAATATTTTCACCATTCTCTTATATAACTTTTTTCAACTGTACCATGGGATCTATTCCTTTGCCTCCAATTCTTTTTCCTACCTTCCCAAGTACAATTTGCATAAGTAACTTTTATTTTCAAAGTTCAAAAATATTGCTGTTCCAAAAATCATCTTTTAAATTTCCTTTATCGACAAGGTTCCTCAAAAATCTTCCATAAACAAAACAGCTTCCTTGTCGCTCATCGTATCCATTTTACTGCGACCGCATTACATGGTAAAATCTACACTAACGAACTTACCGACTATTCTCCAATATCAGCATGTGGTATTTTTGAAATTTCTAAAACTTAAAATCCTTAACTTTAAAATCTTTTCAAAGATATGTATATATACATTTATAATGAGAACTTTTAAAAAGTAAAAGTTTCATACAATTTTTCTTTTTCAAAATATATTTATAACTTCATTTTTTTTACATATAACTTTTCCGCGTTTTCGATATCAGGGTTTAGTTAACCATCCACCATCTGCAATGGATTTCACTTAATTCAACGATAATTTTAAATTCTCAAAACCTTTCCTTCTTATTAATATCAACCAACACACATATTCAACTTTCAATTTCAGTCCTTGTGGAACACTAACATTGACACTTAGCTTACCTCTCTGTATTTCTATCCTCCATCTACCAAAATTTACCTTTCAAAAAATCCCTATTCTTTTTGGAACCTACTTTTTCGTTTTTTTAATTTAGTAGATAGTTAAAAAAATTCTTAATTTATTATATAATTTCTAATTTCAATTATTTTATTTTCTCTCGCATTAACTAAGTAACCTTCTCTGAAATTTCATTTTTATTGCTTTGTCAATCATTGCGGTCCACCCGGAAAACATGTAAAAAGGAAAATTTCCCTAGACGTATGCAGTCCATAGCAACAACTAATGGTTATAACCCAAGAAAAGAAAAACTAACACTGGAATGAAACACAACACCACCAACTACTACTACTATAAGAACAGACCTTTGTAACAAGCCATCTCTCTACAACAACCTTCATATCTTATCTTCCTTTATTACTTACGATAAATAAGGTCTATTCATCTCTTTGATCCCATATCCAATTATGGAATAACTATGCCTCTTCTCATTGTAGTGGATAGGAAATACAACCTATGAAATCTTTATATTAAATGACAACTAGCTTGGGGAAATAACCTTCCAATTCCTCTCTTGCTTCCCCAACTTGAGTCTACCAATATCCTCAATGTGTGTTTATCATCTCATTACCATCTATTACTATCTTCTCTTAATCCTAATATTTTGATAGTATTCTCGATCCTTGGTATTTCCTTTATCCATAAGCCTCCTACAAGCAGTCGCAAAACTTATAGAAGTGTACCTCAATATCCTCTTTATGGTTTACACACATATTAAAATAACATTCCTAGCTCTTCTAGTGTCCCTCACACTTTACGGGGATTTCTTGTTACTATTCCAAAAGTAGTCATAGCTACCTCCTTCATAGCCTTGTTCTTTTCCCCATCTCACCAAGGCATTAATTCCTATCTACTCCACATTTAAAATTCCGATTTGGTTATTATTTCTTTCAAAAGTTAAAACTTCAAAATTTTTGAAATACTTAATTTCAAAACTTCTATCTTTAAAAGTGCTAATTAGAAATTTTTATTGAATCCAGAAATACTTAGTGTCTTAACCCTTTTCAAAGCTTACATTTTTTTGAATTTAACTTATTCACTAAACTTTAAAGGGAACGTTAACAATTCTAAATTTAAAATCAAATCGGCCTTTTCTTTTAAAGGCCATTCCAACTCTTTAAAAATTTAGGATTTTTAGTTCAACCATTTATTAAATTTTCCTTCCAAAAAATTTATCTATTCCTACCAAACTATTTCTTTCAAATGTATGCTCTACATGTTTTTCAAACATTTTTCATACTTTTTAAATTATAAAAACCAGAATGGATAAGAATAACCCTCATTCTATCACTTTCCTTATATCCCATTCTCTTCCTACATCCAATAATTAGAAGAGTTTCTAACATCATGAAAGGGGGACTTCTTACGGATACTAGCAATAAATGCACATAACAACGGAAAATGATCATTTTTCTTTATTCTACTTCTCTAATTAGATTACTAGCATTGTTTTAATATAATTTACAAATACTATTTCTTATACTTAAGGATCCTATATTTTAATGTATTGGAACTACTTTACCCTCCAAGTGGAATTGTTAATGTTATACCTCTCTATTAATGCTTAAAAGAGGATTCATGTTTTGTGTGAAATTACAAGGAATTATATTTCATTTTCTTTATTGAAATAGACAACAAAAAATACAGCATTTTCGATACTTTGTACATCTATTTCTCTACATCCACCTAAACTTGATTGATTCATATAAACTTATTTTGTTACCTCTTTTCATTCCAATGAATTAAAATATGTCAAATCCAAACCTAATTACAATAAGCTAAACCTCTCTTTAATTTGTACTTCCTAACTTCCTACCACTCAATTCTTTTGCCCAAACTGCACTAATTCCGACTGTTTTTCTCTTAATTTACTATCCTTTTTTATAAACTATTGCAATGCGGCTACTTGCAACTTAATTTTAAAGACCCTAAGTTTTCTTTTCTATAACATCCACCCTAATCTGATTTAAATACCACTCATATTTCCACCCATACAAATATTTTACGTATCTTAAAAACTTTCATTACATAGAAAGATTCACAAGCTATATTGCTCCATCATTTGTTTTCAAAAGCAAAAAACCTCTTATAAATTTTCTTTTACTGAAATCAAATTAGCCAAATATATGTATTTTCTTACAAAACCTTTATTATATATACATATTTTTCAAAAATTCAACACTCGTTACTTTTTCATTAAAAGTCATCTTAAAGTATACAATATATACCTTTTCTCATTTTCCAAAAATTTCTTATTGTCAAGTTGGACTCAAAGTGGACTTCTACCTATTTTCTCAAGACATCCTTCTTTCCAAATCCAAAAATCTAATCATTAATTAGGAGTGAATATTTCATACCCTTTCTTTAGGAACTTCCATATCTTCCATTTTCTATAACATATGAATTCTTATTTCCCCTTTATTTAGACCTATTGTACATCATCAATCGGCAATCATATAGGGAACTACAATCATTGGGCTACTGAGGCCCAACTAGGAAGTTATGTATCACCTAGCTTCAACAATTTTCCACATGTAATTATTCTATTGGGTCTGCCATATATTATATTTATAGGAAAATACAATATGTTCGCTCAATGTTTCCTAATTTTTTTCAAGAATCCACTAACCTGAGCTCTAATACCAATTGTAACGACCCACATTCCAATGTGTCCAGACTTTCGCTAACTTGGAACCCCAACTCCACTAAAATACGGATCGTTGGGTTGTTATCTTGCAACAAACGGCTATATTAGAGCACTAATGGTAATAACTCATAGCAGAAAGAAGTAAATAAAATAGATCATAATTATCACTAACCTAGAATTGACACCTCAAATGTCAAGTGCCTCAGCCAGATTACCGCTCCAAAAAATACCAGCGTCTACCCTTCTAAATCCCGTAGATTGTAATGAGGAGGGGGCAGAACAACGTTTTGGTACCGGTAAATTATACGTCATATGCATAACACTAGCTTATACCGATTGTTCACCATTTCTTGTTATGTTATATTTATCATTAGTCGCTACGACTCCATCGTTGCATATGAACCGTTCCCATCTATACCATGTAGATCTATTTCTATATATAAGTATATATGTCCTATTGTCCATTAATGGACCTTGATAGTATCCCCACTAGTATCTATCACCCACCACCTTGTAAGGATTCATCACCTCGCTGCATCGTGATCGTCGTACAACTCAAGGAAATCCTATAGTGCACACCGATGACCTCCAGTCCATAAGGTCCTGTATTCTTCGGGGATTTTCACCATTGTCCACTTCATATATCATGGATTTCTGGCTTCACGCACCTCCAACCCATCCGTTTTTTTGAAGGAATCTATGATATGGGTTAAATAGTCTTGCCCTATCAAATAGGCTAACAACCAATTATGGCAGTGCATAGCCCAACTAAATCAATCCAAATAGGCGGAAGAGATCAGTAACGTGTAACCTTGTCTCTTTGACCGTCAGGTACTGATGTCGAGCTTGCTAAATATGCAAATCTTACCATTTTTTGGGTACTTATGCACGTCAGCCTTTGCACGACCTATTGCATAAGTCCGATCCCATCCATCGTCCATTTAAATTGCCTAGTCCAATCAAGGTACTACCATTTTCCAATAAATTTGAAACAGGCTACTAGTGTTGGTACTGTCTCGCTATACGTAAAAGGTTCGCATATTGCTTGCAATTATGGAGGTTTCTTTCTAAGCACCCACAAACTTAAGGGTATCCCTTCATCTATATGCAAGCGTATACTCTCCATAAGTCTCATTGCTAGATATGTTTCTAGCATCCCAACATAGTCTAATGGCCTTAAGTTACATATTCTCTATAATTATAATAGACAATTTATAATTATTCGCACTAGTCATAAATGCATATCTGAGGCTACATATATACATATTTCATACCCATGTATATTTATTCTTCTTACTTTTTCTTTACCGCCTCTACATATTTTATTTTTGACCCTAGGTCTCCATTTTACTATGAGTTTAGCTTTCTTATCAAATTCATTTATCGCTTCTCATTTTCTATCATCACTATTGTTGCTACTATAGTCATTAGTTTAACTTCGATTTTTATTCCATTTCATTTAATTATCTGACTTAATCCAAACATCTTTCAATTTGCTTCTTTTAAGAAAATTCATCCATTACATTCGATTATCAGACTTAATCTAGACACCAATTTCATTTCCCGTCTTCTTTTTCTTGCATATTAACCAAACTTCCTTTATTTTTATTGGTTTTCACATATTAACCTTTTTGTGTCATTCTTATTAAAACATTACACATTTGGGATTTACTACAACTTAATAAATCAGAATCTAAACTTCAACAATTAACCATGGCACAATAAATTTTCATACTTTATCATAAAGAGGTGGTTTGTGCGATGTTTGTAATTACGATGAGTTCTCTTTTTATTTATTGAAATAGACAGTGCAAAATACAACAATTACCTTTATTTTGTATGTCCTTTTCTTTTATAGACATATATTTGTTCCTTGTGCTTTCAAACATCACACTTTGCTAAATTTAAACTTGACAGTATATGGAAATCCACTTACAATAATATATATTCCAATGAATTAAAATATCGCTAAAATCCCAAAAGTCTAATTAACTTTGTTTTTCGATCTCAACCATTTAATATCAAATAAACTAAAATTCTAAATCATTATATTTCAGTTTACAAATCCGAGGTAAAATCAATAATTAAAATCATTTCGCATTTACAGAATTTAATCTAATCATTCCGCTTTTGTAATTATCAATACAAACTTTTAGCGAAGTTTACAGTCTTCAACATTTCATATATGTGAATTTATTGCTATTTAAATTCACTTCTCAAACATATAGGAATATATCTGCAATGATATAATCTAGTATTATATAGTAAGTAAAATACTCAAAAATGATTTCTTATGTTATATGGTTACCTTCTAGAAAATAATTCTTTTGGTTATTATATTCATAAAAATAAAAAAATTCTTTTGTTCTACAATTCATAAGTGGCAGTTTGTGTAAACTTATAAACTTTTATATTTCCTACCTAAGTTAAAAGATTGAACTAACGTTATTAACATTAAATGTAAACGTAAATGTTACTTGAAGTACAATATTTATATTTACATATGTTATTTCAAATTTAAAATGTAACCTGAAACTATACATACATGTTTTTATGTTATTTTAAATTAAATCAAAATGGAATTTTATGTAAAAATGTAAAATTTATTTTCAAACTCTTCCTTAATCAAAACTAGTGTTATAATAGTTAATTCTTGATTCAAAAATTATAACATTGCGAAACTTATTTTTTTTAACATGTATACATTTAAACTTATTTATTATTATACATATATATTTTAAAGTCAAATCTTTGGACAACAAAAGCATATATAAAGTGACAAATGGATCTGTTGAGGTACAAATCCTAACACCTATACTTCATCTCGCCTATAGTTTGATAGTATGGCACATTCCTTCTTACATGGTCACATTAACTTATTTGTTGCACTTACATAATTTTCACTAGAGTATATTTAGATATACTCACAATTATGCTATGTATAAATTTTTTATGAAGACATTTAATAAATTAATCACTTTAATTAAGGAGAGAGAAATTAAATGTTTCTTTCTCTAAATAAAAACAAAATATTTCCTTAATTGATTGTATAGGTTTTAGTGCAAGAATTGGAAGGTTTCCTTCTCTAAACTAACTTTAACAAGTAATTATCACATACATTTGTGTTTTGATATGCTCATACACTTAAATTGAAATCAAATTCAAACTCTATTTTAAACAACCTAAATAAAATAAGATTTTATTAAAAAAATATTTATTAGATTGGACCTGACATACATTTGGACTTCATAGACCCAAAAGATTTAAATAAGAATTTTTGAAATCTACCTATTTAATCCGCTTTTGACTGGCCTAGTTCCTTCAATGGTATTACAATCAAATATTTTATTTGATCCAAATTATTCTGCTAGTCCAACTAATTAAGCTTTTA
Organism: Allium cepa; assembly: GCA_030765085.1. Lineage (NCBI taxonomy): Eukaryota > Viridiplantae > Streptophyta > Magnoliopsida > Asparagales > Amaryllidaceae > Allium > Allium cepa. The sequence goes on from CM060935.1 coordinate 766,576,695, forward strand.
GTATGTTGTATAGGAAAGTTGCGTCTAAGTTGGGTTTAGGTAATCAAGTACCCTCCCCTACCTGGGTATCAGCCTAGCCCGAAAGGTGAAATGAGCCCAATGGTTATCCCTAATAAAAAAGAGCCAATTTGAATTTGAGTCTTGGCTAATTTTCTAAATTTGTTTTCAAATTAAAATAAATTTTAAATTTAAAAATTGAATTTAAAATAAGAGATATATTATAAAAGTTATGGTTTTTCAAACAACGTTTTCAAAACTTATAATTGAATTTCAATAATTATTTGTTTATTAATTATATTAATAAATCAAATTAATTAATTAATTAATTAAATAGCTATTAGTTAAATCATATATAAAATTTATAATGGTCTATATTACATTATCTTGAATTATTTAAGGTAATATAAGTATATATGAATTTGTGAAATTAAATAATTAATTAAATTTGTATAATTAAATAAATTAATTAAATGTTAATTGATAAATGATATATCGCACACATATATATGTATATAGCTATAAATATTACAATATTCATGTTCAATACAAAATGTTTAATTGAATAGCATATAATTAATTAAAGTTAATAAATTAACATATACACATATATTGATATGCACACATAAAAAAACTATAAACGTTATTATCTTAAATTGTTTAAGACGAGTAGTGTAAATTTTAGAAATTTTATACATAATAAGTTAAATTAATTAAATAAGATTTAAATACTAATATACTTAAGAATATTATATAAGTAATTAAATTATAAAAGGTTGTTAATAAATTAAACTTTCATAATATGAATGTATAATATAGGTGGAACAGGACCCAAATTAGATTTAAGGAATAAATACATATGCATAATACATATACCATGATTTTTGATGTGTCCAACACTTAAATCACAAGAATATTTCATAAGAAATACATTATTCCCTAAATCGATATAACTAAAAATACGTAAATTAATGATTATGAGTCTCTAATATATATAAGTTGTCCTCCACCATTTAATATTAATAGATTACATGCATACTCTTTAGTTGTTGAGCATTTCTTAAGATAGATGTCATATGTAGTACTATTAATATGTTGAATAGATAAGGTAAGATACATGCACATATTTATTGAGCTTCCCTCAAGGAACGTGCATTATACATAGGCCAACGCAAAATGGCTGGTACGAGTGAATAATCTCTCTTGATTTGTTGAGCTTTTCTTAAGGTCAAGATGAGATTTGGATAAAGTCCATGGGTTAGGAGTTGTATATGATACAATCGATAAATTATTATCCTTCGTTCAAGGGCCTTTGATTTGTTGAGCTTTTCTCAGGGTCAGAATCCCAAGGCAAGCAAGTCATAACACCTACCAAGGAAATCAAAAGATTTATATGTTTTTCTTAGGGTTTTGAGAAACATAAAAATCTAGTGAGAGGCTTATTTGAAAAATAAAATAGTAACATTTAATCTTTCTAATATTGTAAGAACATTTTCTATATAGACTTAATATAATCTACATCGATAAATTTGTGCAACTAATATAATTGATAAAATATTTTATCAGTTGAAATATAAAACCAAACAAAATTGAAAATGGATAAAGAACTATAAGATATAATTACCCTAAATCTTTTGGCATGTTGTCGCTTCAAAACCGATGTAAATTATACACGACTAAACACATTCGTAACTTGGTGGCCCAAGTGTTTATTTGCCTGATATGTTGCATTATTTGCATGTGTTTTGAACCCTTAAGCAATACAAGAATATGAATATTTGATCCATATTCGCTCACATATATATGTTATACTGTGAACCATCGTTTCATAATTTACAAAACTTCAATGAAATTAGTTCATCGAAAATAAGCAAATAAACCATTATGTGAAATCGTATATTCAATGTGATTGGTTACAATACAGATTTCCTTCAAATGGTTTGACCATTTCAAGAATGGAAAGCGAACGTACAAGAGTGAGTGTGACTTGGGCACAATTGAGATGAAGAGAGTGAATAGTCAACTCTACTTCATGAAGTGATGTCGGAAATGAGAATTGTATAAAACATAGTAGATACTTAAGATGGAATGATAAATTTAATTTTTATTCCAATTGTATTTTTAACATAGAAAACCATTTTCTATAAAAGTCATTTCAATGGGTTTAAGATATCTGATTGGAAACTCTAGCTATAAACTAGTTATAATAAAAGAAATAGATAACCCATAATAAGTAGTTGAATGGAGCATCATATTTCATATGCTACTATAGTAATGACAGAAATAGTGGGAGTGACCTAAGAGTTGGTGAATTTTTCAGGTTGATACATATAGATGTATGCAGTCGAAAGTACCACATACTTTGCTTAATTCACGGATGAATCAAAATAAAATAAACATGTGTATTTGATACACAAGTACTGTATTTATGATAAGTTAAATGAATCTAAAAGTACCTAAAAATGAATAAAAAATTCAATCTCAAAAATCAGTCCTCCCTATAATACATAATAATGTATCGATGAGGAGTAAACAAACTTTGTTAGCCAAAGCACAATTGATAATAAGTAAAGCTGAGTTAAACTTCTTTCTATAAGGTCATATACTTAAGAGTAAGTACATAAGGTTAAGGAGTTGACAAGTTGTATAAGTCGAAAGGTTGCATGTAATATTTTCTTATAAAGATCTTATATGGACCACCACAAAGGAGTTTGGGACTAATCAATATTGATTGATCAGTTTATATTATGAACATAAGTACCATATATTAAAGCAGTTTCATACATATATTTAGGAAGTTTATATAACGTTTATGAATATCTATTCCATTGCATTGAGAAACAATGTTAGTTTAAGAAATGCCAATTTTATAATGAAGGAATTTCTTTAGAAATTATTGGTTTCAAAATTAATTTAGATACCATCCAAAGATAAAACTGATAATGAAGGTGTAACATCCCCCACTTGGAGGCCCACAGCTAATGGCTACAGATGTTACAGTCTTCCGTAGTTATTAATTTATGGTGATCAAATGCAATAATGTGAGATACATTATTATAACAGAAACACATGAATATATAAAAAATTAAAAATCATATAACAGATTTCTCATTCAACTTCAAATCATGTTTCAAATTCATTACATAATCCAATTCGTAAACCACATTCAGGGAAATATAGTTATTAAAAAATATGCCAAGAGCAACATAAAAAGATGTCCCATTGGATGATCAGAGTCTAAATGTAGGCAATTAAACAACTTTGCCATTACATCCAAACATAGCAGAATCAAATAGAAAAGAATTCCTAGTAGCTAGCTTGCCTCCTAAATATCTTTGGAAGCTTACTCGTCTAAAGAAGAATCTGAAAACCTTAACTCTCAAACTATTCAAAATCAATTAAGCGCCCAAGAGTTTAAGGGGAAAACATAAACTTCGACTCAGACGGAAAGTCCGGTATGAATAATAACATACCATCTCGAACCACATAGATATCTGTGAGACCACACCACTTAGCAGAATAGGTTTTTCCCTCACTAGTATCTTAACTCAAATTTATAATAACCATATGCTATGCACCTACATCCATAATGGTTAAAACATAACATAATAAAATGTATCATGATGATATGGAAACATGCAATATATTCTGGATTTCCCATCCTTATTCATTTGACTATCTATCCCAAGTTATGGTTATAGTGTCACTATTAACCAATTAGTTTTCATGGGATGACAAATAACCTATTCAATGTTTACGAAGTATCCACCTAGTTTCATTGTGTTTTTGGGTTCACTAAGAACCTATTGGTATCTACCAATAAATTCATCCAATTATAGTTTTCATGGGCTCACTATGAACTTATTGGGTTCTCTAATAACTTCTCTCATATTATAGTTTTTATGGGTTAACTACGAACCTATCGATCTCTGTCAATAACTTAATCCAGATAGAGTTTTCATGGGATCACTGAGAACCTATTGGCCCATGCCAATAACTTTTTCTATACATACTTTTCAAGAGCTTACTAAGAACCTGTATAAACCAGTAATCATTTGATCAGTCTGTGGACAACCTATATTCTAGTCTATCTGATGCCATTGCCTTCGAAAACTTTAATATAAGTGACTATAGGGACCCTTTCGAAAGCATTGGGAAATGGCTTCAATATTTATAAAACAAAATCCTCCCTTTCAAACCCATTGTTACACGGCTATAAAAAAAAGCGGCTTTTATTAAATTTGAAAGGTATGAAGAAGGCAGTGAGGTTTCGACTAGGTTCAAAAGCAACTACCCTTTCGAAAGCTCCTTTTCAAAACTTAATATGCGACAACCCAATCAAAAGCTACTTTTAAAATAGAGGTAACCGGAAATCCCTTCGAAACCTATTTACAAGTATCTTCAACCCTTTCAAAAGCGTCTTTTTAAAAGCAAAGGCAAGTAACATATTCGAAAGCTTATAAAAATAACCTCTACCCCTTCGAAAGCTAGGTTTCGACATTGTATCTTCCACCTTTCTCCAATACACTATGTATCAATTGCTTGATACCATGTGCATTGGTTACGAATGGGTTCTTTAGTGGAGGCATGGTGTCGGAAGCCATAAGATGGAAGTGGCAAAGTAGTAAATCCAAAGAAAACTAATTTTTAGCCTTTAAAAGTAATTTCTTTTCACCTACTTGCCTTATTTGTCAAAATATGGTTGGTTGCCAAATCCTTTACCAAAAACCTTTTATAAAAAGGCTGCCGAATTCATCAATTAATAATCAAAAATATTTTAGCAGTGAAACCCTTCCCCGTAACAAAACAATTAAGAGATTTAAGTCCTCGATCTTATCTAATTTTGATTTCCATAGTAAATCACTTAGGAAAAACCCCAAAAAGTCATCTTAATTCACTTTTAGTATGTTTTCTAATATATTTAAATTTCAGGCCCAAAATCCTCTATATAATTGTCATAATTAATTTTAAACCCAAAGTATCTATTTCTCCCTTTCAAAATTCATAACAAATTATTCATAGCTTGGAATGTTATGAAATTTTAAATCCATTTTCAAAATAATGTTTCATAAAACATATTCAATCCTCATGGCATTTGAAACCCATTTTATATGATTTTATCCTTAAAATCAAATCAAACCTTTTACAAACATACTTGTTTAAATCAAACATGGCATATAATCAAAGCAAATCATCATTCAAATCATCCAAGCAATTTTTAAAACCTTAAACCCGAAATTAAGATGTTCATTAAAACATATATGAGATGGTTTAGATTATTATTCACCTTGTTTGGATAAGGAACTTGAGATTCAATCTTGGTAAATTCTTCCTTGCTTGAATCCTTAGCATCTAATTGACTTTGATCACCTTTTCTCCTAGGGTTATGGCCGACCTTGGTCTCCTTTGTTTTTATTTTATGAAATTATGAAAATGAGAATGAGGTAAGGGTTTAGGGGTTATGGGGTTATATACGGCTATTCCCATAATACCCTTGCCATATTCTCTTGAGTAGTTAACTTATAAAGCCATTTTATAAACCCACTCTCATGATTTCATTTAGTTAAGGCACGACCTCTACATAGTTTTCAGATCTCTATTCCCTTAATACTCTAGTCTTTACATTAGATCCTCTCCTTAAAGAATTTCATCCTCAAAATTCAACAAGGACTAAATACTAAACATTGCAATCATCTGTAACATCTCCTAACTACCATACTAGCCTATCTAACTAGAAAACAATCTATATAATGCAAATATAGAACATTCCCTTATAATAGATCATGATAAGTATCTCTTATCCTATCTTATGGCTCCTAAGTACAGTCCTTCTCGTTGTTGCTACACTAAACTTTCACCAACTTGACTGCCTTGTTTCATAACTTCTTTTCATCTCTCGCTACAAACTAAACTGGCGGTCTAACAAAAGTCAAATTCAGTTCTACTATTAAATCTTCCAACGCAGTTGGAGGAATAGTATTCTCTGGATCATGCACATACTTATGAAGATGAGACACATGAAACACATATGCACACCTACCGAAATGCTTGGTACCTCTATTCTGTATGCGAGCTTTCGATCATCTCTATAACTGGGAATGGTCCAACATATCTTTATGCCAGTTTTCCTGACTTTTTGAACCGTACCACACCTTTCATCAGTGATACTTTATCGAAAACCTTATCACCAACTAAGGATTCTAGATCTTTATGCCTCTTATCTGCATAACTCTTCTGTCCAGGTCACTAAGCTTCCCTCATCCTACCTTGGATCAACTCAGTCTTATCTATTGCCTCTCTTACCAGATCCGGTCCTAAGACTAACCTGTCTCCAGTTTCCAACCAACATGTTGGTTATTTGTATGGTCTTCCATACAAAGCTTCGAAAGGTGTCATTCCTATACTAGTATGATAAATATTATTATAGGAAAACTAATCTAAGTGTAGGTGATCTTCCCAAGATTCACCAAAGTCTAACACACAAGCTCTCAACAAATCCTCAAGTACCTTGTTGACTCTCTTTGTCTGCACATCTATCTGAGGGTGATAAGCAATACTCATCTTGAGCTTGATACCTGGCACATCCTGTACACTCTTCTAGAACTCACTGGTAAACGAAGTATCTCTATCACTTACTATACTATTAGAAATTCCATGTAGTCTAACTATGTTTTTCATAAATAGTTTAGCTAAAACAGGTGTCGTCTTGGTTGACTTAATCAGAATAAATTGGGAACACTTGGTTAACCTGTCCACTGTGACCCATATACTTTCATCTCCTCTACTTGATCTTGGAAACCCATCTATTTCCAAACTGGTATCTCCAAAGGTTGAAGCAATCCACTTGGCTTCTGATGTTTGGCATTCACTTGTTGACAGTTCACATACTGCCTTACCCACAAGCCAACATCCTTCTTCATACCTTTCCAGTAACTTGTCATGTCTTGATATATCTTGGTTCCTCTAGGATGAATCGTAAATTTGGATTGATGATATTCTCTAAGAACTTCTTTCCTTAAGTCCTCAACAATCAGAACACACAACCGTCCCTTCTTTCTCAACCATCCCCTTTAGTCAAGATTAAAATATTTTAGATCACTAATCTTCGATCCAACCTTAAGCCTTTTAATCTTCTCAACTAATTGCGGATCCTCTTTCTTCTTAGTGGCAATCCTTTCGATCAGTACTTGTCAAACTTCCAAGCAAGATACCATGGCATTCTCTGATTAGAACTAGCAGTCCATCCTAACTACACACTACAAGTAGTCAAAGCCTCTAGATACCTCCATTCCATTAACATTACTAACACCACATTTTAACGTTTTCTGCTAAGAGCATCCACAACGTTATTTCCATTTCCAAGTGTACACTCTATACTGCAATCATTAGCCACTAAAAACTCCAATCATCTCTACTGTCTCATATTTAACTCTTTCTGAGAGAATAAGTACATTAAGGACTTATGATCTATGTATAACTCAAATTTCTCCCCTAAGAGATAATGTCTCCATACTTTCAATGCGAATATCACCTGCCAGCTCTAAATCATGAGCAAGATATCTCACTTCATGCGGCCTAGCTGTCATGAAGTGTAGGCAATAACTTTACCTTTCCGCATCAACATAGGCCCTAATTCTGTTCCACATGCATTGGTATCACTACTAATCCTTGGTTTCCATTTAGAACTACTAACATAGGCATGTTGGTTAACAAATTCTTTAACTTAAAGAATGCTTCCTCACATTTGTCAAACCAAATAAACTTTACTTCCTTCCTAGTTAGCTTAGTCAAAGGCGCTGCTATATGTGAGAAATCCTTAATGAATCTCCGGTAATAGCCAGTGAGTCCGAGAAAAACTCTAGTCTCAATCACTATCTCTGGTCTCCTCCAATTGCTAACAGCTTCGATCTTATCTGGATCGACTAACAAACCCTTCTTTGAAACCACGTGACTAAGAAATTTAACCTCTTTCTTCCAGAAGTGACACTTTGAAAACTTCGCTTTCAGCTAATGTTGCCTTAGCGTCTCAGGCACTATTATAAGATGGAATTCATGCTCATTTTCATCCTTACAGTATATTAAAATATCATATATTGAAACTAGCCAAGTGCTTTTGGAAAATTCGGTTTATCAAATCCACAAACAATGCTGGTGCATTCGTTAACCCGAATGGCATTACTAACCACTCGTACGAACCATACCTAGTCCAAAATGCCGTCAACGGAATATTGTCCTCTGCCACTCCTAGCTGATGGAAACCTGTTGCCAAATCCAATTGGTAAAATACTTTGGCTCCACTCATTTGATCAAATAAATCATCGATTCTCGGCAAAGGATACTTATTCTTGATCGTCTTCTCGTTCAACTTATGATGGTCGTTGCACATCCTTAACAACCCATCTGATTTTCTTACGAACACTACATCCGCTCCCCAAGGCAAACTGCTTGGTCTAATGAAATTCTTCCATTCTAAATCCACTAGCAGCACCTTCTTTTCCTTCATCTCGGTCAGTGTCATACTGCTAGGTGGTCTATTTATAGGTTTTGCTCCTGACACAAGATCTATCTAAAACTCAACGACTCATTTCGGTGGTAGTCCTGTGACTGGCTCAAAAACATCTGCAAATTCTCTTATTACCAAAACCTGATTCAGCTCTTCTTCTATTTCCATTGCACTCAACATGATTAAGCTCACCGATTTGAATTTTCCACCGAGAATATAATTTGGTTGTGACTGTTAGGGTGTATTAGCGATATTTCTTTATCTTAGCAAAATATCCTATCATCATATTTATCTAACCAATCCATACCCAAAATGATTTCGAAGTCTATGAAATCAAAAAATATAAACTGCATGCAAAGTTATGACCTAATAAATCAAGTTCTAACTAGTCACATCTTAACCCCAAAGTTGCATATTCTCCTACCAGATTATCAACCCTTAAGGAAGTAACAAGGTATGAGGGTTCTAAACATAGCCTACCTACCAAACACTGAGATATAAATGAATGCGATGCACTGGTATCAGACAGTACCATAATTGGTATACTTTGAATCAAAATCATTCCTTCCATCACAATCTTTCCCTTCTCAGCAGCAGTTGGCCTAGCAGACGATGATCCTAAAGCAAAGACTTTTCCCTTGTCCACTTTGACCGGTTCTGGACACTGATTCTTGTAATACCCAATCTAGTCACAGTTGAACCACTTCACTCCCTTTTTATCTGCAACCTTCTTCCCTTTTCCAGTCCAACATTCATGAGTGTAATGTCCCTTCTTATCACACTGAAAGAAAACTAAATTAGCCTTAGCCTTCTTGGCAGCTTCTCCCTTTTAAGTTTTTTTCTTCTCAAATAATTTTTTCTTCTGTCCCTGATAACCCTTGTTCTCAACCTTCTTCTCCTTCCCATAAGTAGAAAGCATCTCTTCATTCCGGATTGCCATCTCCACAACAGCATTACTTGTATCACAGAGATATGACATTATTGCCTTAGCAATCTCGTGCCTTAACCCTCGAATAAATTTCTATTTTCTTTTGATGATGGTGTCAATGATAGGATATCTGTATTTGGATAGCTCGTCAAACTTCATAGCATACTCTATCACCGACATCTCACCCTGCACTAAGTCTATAAACTTTTTCAGCAATATTGACTTGGCAACTTAAGACAAAAATCTATCTTTGAATCTCCTCCGAAATTCCGTCCAAGTCAACACCTCCTTGGGAACTATCACGGTAACACTACTGCACAAATAAAGTGCTGCTCCCTGCAACTATCCAGAAGCAAGTCTCATCTTTTGCTCATAGTTTAATCCCAAGTCAGTGAAGATCCTTTCATAGTGCAGAAGCCAATTCTCTACTTCTATAGGTAATTAAACAACTTTCCCATTACATCCAAACACAGAGCAATCAAATAGAAAAAGTATTCCTAATAGCTAGCATGCCTCCTGCACGTCTCCGGAAGCTTATTCATCTAAAGAAGAATCTACAAACCTTAACTCTCAAACTACTCAAAATCAATTGAGCACCCGAGAGTTTAAGAGCAAAACATAAACTTTGAGTCGGACAGAAAGTCATGTATGAATAATAACCAACCATCTCAAAACATATAGATATCTAGTGAGACCACGCCACTTAGCGGTATGGGTTTTCCCCTCACAGGTATCTTAACTCAAATTTATAATAACCATGTACTGTGCATGTACGTCCACAATAGTTAAAATAACATAATAAAATGTATCATGATGATATAAAAACATGTTATATATTTTGAATTTTCCATCCCCATTCATTTGACTATCCGTCTCAGGTTATGGTTTTTAGGGTCACTATTAACCTATTAGATTTCATGGGTTGTCTAATAACTTGTTCAAAGCTTACAGACTACCTGCCCAATTTCATAGTTTTTATGGGTTCACTAAGAACCTATTGGTATCCACCAATAAATTCATCCAATTATAGTTTTCATGGGCTCACTATGAACCTATTAGGCTTTCCAATAACTTCTCTCATATTATAGTTTTTATGGGTTAACTATGAACCTATCGATCTCTGTCAATAACTTAATCCCGATAGAGTTTTCATGGGATCACTAAGAACCTATTGGCCTCTGCCAATAGGTTTTTCCGTACATAGTTTTCATGAGCTTACTAAGAACATGTATAAACTAATAATCCTTTGATCTGTCCTTAGGTATCCTATATTCTGGTATACCCGACCTCCTGGAAGCAATTCTACTCACACATGAGTTAACTCGGTATATATTCACTACTAGGTCAACCTAACTCTTTTGAAAACATTAATCTCTATGGAACATTAATCTCAACATAAGCGAATGTAACCCTTTTGAAAACATTAATCTCTATGTAAAAGAATTTAAGGAATAGATGACTTCGAAACCATCCTTTTGAAAGCAACGATTTTTAAGTAAAATAATTGGGGGAAAAGGATAGCTTTGAAACGAACTTTTGATGCCATTGCCTTCGAAACCTTTAATATAAGTGACACAGGGACCCTTTTGCAAGCATTGGGAACTGGCTTTAATATCAATAAAACAAAAGCTTCCCTTTCAAACCCATCGTTACAAGATTATAAAGTAAAGAGGCCTTTAATCAATTCGGAAGGTATAAAGGTGGCAGCTAGGTTTCGACTAGGTTCAAAAGCAACTACCCTTTCGAAAGCTCCGTTTTGAAAAAATATGTGGCAAATCAATCTAAAGCTACTTTTAAAACAAAGATAAGTGGAAATCCCTTTGAAAGCTATCTACAAGTAACTTCAACCCTTTCGAAAGCGTCTTTTTAAAAACAAAGATAAGTAACATATTCGAAATCTTGTAAAAATGACCTCTACGTCTTCCAAAGCTAGGTTTCGACACAGTACTTCCGTCTTTCTCCAATACACCAGATATCAATTGCTTGATACCATGTGCGTTAGTTTCGAATGGGTTCTTTGGTGGAGGCATGGTGTCGAAAGCCATCAGATGGAAGTGGCGAAGTAGTAAATCCAATGAAACCTGATTTTTAGCCTTTAAAATTAATTTCTTTTCACCTACTTCCTTATTTTTCAAAATATGGTGGTTGCCAAATCCTTTACCAAAATATTTTTATAAAAAGGCTACCGAATTCATTAATTAATAATCAAAAATATTTTAGCAATGAAGCCCTTCCTCTTAACAAAACAATTAAGACATTCAAGTCCTCAATCTTAATTAATTCAATTTCTATAGTAAATCACTTAGGAAAAATGCCCAAAAATCATCTTAATTCACTTTTAGTATTTTTTTTAACATATATAAATTTCGGACCCAAAATCCATTATATAATTGCCGCAATTAATTTTAAACTCAAATTATCTATTTCTTCCATTCAAAATTCATAATAAATTATCCATAGCTTAGAATATTTTAAAATTTTAAACCCATTTCTAAAATAATGTTTCATGTAACATATTCCATCCTCATGGCATTCGAAACACATTTTACATGATTTTATCCTTAAAATCGAATCAAACCTTTTACAAACATACTTGTTTAAATCAAATATGGCATATAATCAAATCATATCATCATTCAGATCATCTAAACAGTTTTTAAAAGCTTAAACCCGAAATTAAGATGTTCATTAAAACATATATAAGATGGTTTAGATTATTATTCACCTTGTTTGGATAAGGAACTTGAGATTTGATCTTGCTTAATTCTTCCTTGCTTGAATCCTTAGCTTTTAGTTAACTTTGATCCCCTTTTCTCTAAGGGTCATGGCCGACCTTGGTCTCCTTTTTTATTTATGAAAGTATGATAATGAGAATGAGGTAAGCGTTTAGATACAACTATTTCTATAATACCCTCGCCTTATTCTCTTGAGTTGTTAACTTATAAAGCCATTTTATAAACCCGTTCTCATGATTTCATTTAGTTAAGATACGACTTCTAATTAGTTTTAAATCTTAGTCCCTTTATCACTATAGTCTTTACATTATTTTATTTTATTTGTCTAATTAAATCTTTTGTATAATTTTATTTAAAACTAGGGATGTTATAGAAGGATGGATTGAAATTAACTAAACTAAATAGACATGACACATTAGAATGTCTAATAATAAATATGGGACATTAAAGGGAAATTATGAATTTTGTTAATGTTGAAAAAAAAACTTCCTCGGTCGTATGTAATTCATTAAAAGCATCGACTCTACCATGTGGCATGATGTGCAAATTTGGAATGGATTTCAAGTACGTCGTCGAAATACGATTTTGATATTGGAACCCAAAAGGATACAATCCATCAGATGCAAAAGTATCTTCAAAAAAAAGATCAATGTAGTTTGAATGTATGCCACATTGATAAGAATAATATCTAAAATTTCATTTGTTTAAACAAAAGTAACATATATTTTCTAGAAAATTAAAATAACGATTCGTAATTCAATGTGCTTTGATCAATTCAGATTTTACTCACAAAATTTATCACTCAGTAAGATTTTGAGTTTTGGTACATATATATATTGCAACAATAATTTTAGATAATGATTTAGAATACACTATTTTCATATAACAACCAAAATGTAGCGTAGTCATTGGGAGTTATGACCGAGTTTGTGAGTATGGATATAATCCAAAAAATAATACGAAAGTGTTATTTTGTAACCATTAAAGTTAAGTAAATATTTTAATAGAGAAATGAAACAAGTTGAATTTCAACCAAAAAAAAGGAAGCGTGTGTCTTTAAAAATGAATGTTAATAGGTACTAAAATATATTTCTAAAATTATAGTAAATAACAAAATTATGATTGTAAATGATGTATTCATGTTAAAATCATTTCGGTTTGGTTATTTAATACTCCATATTGGTTTTGAAAATGATGTCTTTTATAACCAATATAAAAGGATGATGGGTTACCCCGAATGATTTATGCAGACACTATATTAAAATTGTTTAATATAGAGCATGTAAGATGGCTTCCTTATGCATTGACAATATGAATCATCATGCATGTTATATTATCTACAATATCACACTTCACTCAAGTATTTGATACATAAAGGAAGTAACAAATTTGAATTAAGATCACATAATAAAAGTTTAGAGTGTTCTCAAGTATATATGAAATACTAGAGAATTGTTTAAAAAAACAATGAACTACTTACGAAGAAGTGCATGAACTCGAAATTCAGTAATGATATTGAGTATACTATGTCAATCCTAAATTCGTATTCAAACTTAAGTTAAGAACTTTACATTGGAATTGTTACAAACAATAAGTAGTGGTTGATTCAGTCAAAGGCTACTACATGGTAAGAAGTACAAATAAATGCACAAATTTATAACTGAGCCGAGGGTGATTTCGAATATTGAGAATCGCAGGACATTGTTATATGATAACAATGCTGTGATACAGTTCCTAAAAGAACCTAGAGCTCACTAAAAGTCGAGAGACATACTTTGATAGTTTCATATGAGAAAGGTAGTTTATCAACATCGGAGAGAGTTGGTTGACAAAGTGCATATTTGAAACAAAATAGCATACCCGTTCACAAAGGAACCGACTTGATTAGTTATTAAGAATAACGAACGATAAAGTTGAAATAAGATTCCATAATTGACCCCAAGTGCATGTAGGAGATTGATAGAGTTAGGGCTATGTCCTAGGGACAATTATGTAATTAGTTACATATACCTAACCTTGTGACCAATCTTGTTCAAAAAAGGTATTTTTCTTTCTACTATATGCTTGTTATATAGTGATATAAATAATTAGTACTTAACTTAAAGTATATAGATGGAAAATCCTTAATTGATATGTTATATGATAGGAATTACAAAGTGTTGTAATCATGAAAATTTTGTCACATTGAACATAACATACTGTTTTAAGTATTCCTAATTAAGATATTTTGAGAAAGGGTATTGATTCATCATTGAGACTAGAGTATGTAACGCTCTCCAAATGTTAGGAAATGCATTTGGATGCCGAAGGCACTAAGGGATTTACTATGGAATGACTCATTTAAGAGTTCTCTGTTAGTTAATACACCTAAGGTCAAACAAACAATCTCGAAGTGACAATGTTACACAATTCACTCAGCTTAAGAATACTATGGAGCTTCAATGTGGACACTCCACTTTGATTGTAGTTAAACTGTGTCACAACATCCATCTAAAGATTATAGTTGGGACCGAGCTGAAGCATCGGAAGTAAAAAACTCAATAGAGAATTCGGCTTCTCATTTAAATACAGTTACTATCACGATCAACTGTACTCAACTTACAATCAAAGTTTCTAGCCAAAGCAGTATGGTTAATAATAATTTTATTGTTGAACTAAGGATTTTGTGTTTGGAATTAAATATTGAATGTGGACGATGTTAGAGTATTGACCAAAACAAAATTCCATAAGTCTTCATGTGATATAGTTTTGACGAAGAGAATTGGTGTAAATAATCGTTAATACCATATACCGCTTATAGTAAGTAAAATTGAATATTACCGAAAGATGTATAAGAGAAAAATTCAGCCAAAATGTCACACCACCGGCTACTATGATGTGTGAATATCAATATTCGAATGTTTGATATCAATCGCTGACTGAATTTACACCTTTGAGCCAAACAACTCTAGTGATGAATTCTCAAAAACCATATGATTAAATTAGTCTATATAATGTTTTAAATTATTTAAATTGATTGATATCTAATAAATATTATTTACTATTTAATTTAGCTAGTGATCTGGGAATTGTTTGTAACTTTTGAATACATTTATAAAAGTTATATTGATGCATATTGTTATTCGATATCAGTGTAATTTTAAATGGGTTTAAGTATAATTGCATGAAGTGATTTATGCAAATTTTATGCCATTTGATGGCATGTAATGTCAATATACCATGTGAAGAGAGAGGAGTGGGGAGAGAAAGAGAGAGATAATTAAGAGAATTAACTAGCAAAGTTTTAATTAAAGAATGGGAATGTTTCTTCAATTAAAAACAAATCCACTAACTCATTTCCTACATACATTCATTTATTTTATTCACTTTTCTCTTCTCTCCTCCTAGTTTTCCATGGTTGAAAAACAAAATAAAGATTACTAAACTTTTATCAACTCCAAATCAAATGCATACTTCAAAAATAATGAAACATAAGTGGCTCATCCATATCTTGCAAAGATTAAGTATGAATTTTAAAGATCCAAGGAGATATAATCATTCATGGTGCTAACCATTGGCTTTATTTTTAGGTGATTTTAATTCTATTTAATTGTAAATTCATTATTTTTACATGGTTTAGATTTATTAAGTCGAACTAACCCTAGAGGGGGAGGGTGAATAGGGTTTATTATAAATTCATAGAATAATAAAAATCGCAGCACGAGCAATAATAAAGTAAATGTGAAAATAAAAACAATACAAAATTTACCTAAATTCGGCAAAATCTACCTTCTGCTGTCTCCAAGATTTCTACTATGATTAAACAATCGACCTCTTATAAATTCCCTATAAACTTGTGATTGTCACTAATTTGATTGCTCTAAACTTATTCCCAGAAATCCTGTCCTAACTCTATACTCGAGTTGAGAATTTACAAACCACAAACCATAGTTTAATCCTAGTTAAAAACTAGAGTTTTGAATTTTTAAAAGTAAAATAAAAAAAAAATGAGTGAAATCCTAAGTACTATATTGTTTAAGCCAACCCAAACGTATAAAACACTTCCCTTTATTTTATTATCCGATGTCCCTCTTTTCTTTATTGCTTTCTTTTAGGGTTTCAATGTTTTTGATTCCAGAAGCCGTTGTCCTTGAGATTGAATCCACGCCTTTACGTCCTTGTCAATTGATCTCTTTAATTGCCTGGCAATGGTTTATTGCGATTGCATCCAACGTCGAGCTTCTTTATGGTTTATAATTGTGTATAATTTCGATGTACTGATTATTTGGGAATATTTGTTCCTTATCGACTTGCTTAATTGCCGATGATGACTTGGGTTTTTATAACAACTGATTTGAAAAATCTCTGTAGATTTTCATGTACTTCGTTAATTTTTGTTTGAATATTTCAACTTCGAGTTTTGCTTTTAGTCTGGCTTTTGATTTGTCAACTTGGCACTTTGATTTTGCTTGATTTTTGTGTGTTCTTCGGCCAGAGATTTTTGACTTATTTGCACTTATGGTTTGTGATGGCTTCAGCCCGACATTGCTGACTTGTTCAATATTTGCTTTATCCTGAATTTGTAGTCTAGTTTGACTTGAGGAATTCTTCTGTACACTCCATATTTTTTTCGAGCACTTTGTTGAGCACTGATTTATGCTTGACCTTGCTGGTTTGTGATGTTGTTGCACCTTGTTGCTTTTGTGGCCTTTTTTATTTAGAACTGCTCAATCTTAAGGCTTGTACAATGATACTATGCATGTCTTAAGTAGCTTGTGTACATACCGACTTAAATTTGTATTTCTGTCCCTCTCGAACATGTTGTACATGTTCATATATATACCCGTTGGATTCGTCCATCTTCATTAATTTTGGTGCTAGCTTATAATTTGAAAAGAACAAAACCAATAAACTAATGCAATATCAATTTTAAATATATCTACATATTTGCAATTTCATTTCTTCCTTTTTGGTTTTTACTACTTTATTGTTTGTTAGGAAAACATATTTCTATCTGTATAAAGGCTGGAACAAGAAGATAAAAGTTATATTCGAGTGTATGTGAAAAAAACTATAGAGTGATTGTTGTATTGAAAGTGTTGTGATTTAGAGAGTGCAAATTAAAGTATATGAAGGAGTTGTGACAGCTCGTACCTCCGGACACACCGATCCAAAGCCCAGGGTAACTTTTAGACTTGCATCATGCCAAGAAGTTCAAGCTATCAATTTTTGAAACACTACAGAGACTATGATTGTAAATGATAAAATCTAAGATATTCTACACTTTCAGATATCACAGCCGCAGACCGTAAAATATAAACACAGAAAAATACCATCTCGGAAAATATCCAAAAGCACAGTCTCAAAATACACCTAGTCAAAAAATCCAGTTTTTTACAAAATAACAAGATATAGTCGGAAAAGTACTAAAATACAATAGATAATTACATGGAGAGCGATAAAGAGTAACAAGCAGTACCAAGCCAAACTCACTCCTCCATGTACTAGATCTAGGCGAATTTCTTGCCGCCTAGCTCTCATGTGGTAGGGAGGAAAAGAAAGAAGTGTGTAAGACAAAGTCAGGTGAATGAGTTACATCATTAATACATGATAATCACGTGCAATTAACTTCATTTATAATCTATGTGACATAGGTTGTCCTACTTGTGTTGTGTATAACTCACTAATGTTATTCATATTAACCTAAGTAATTTAGCTTTAAATCTACCTACACCCAACATCTTGTGAAGGTTTAAACTTAGGGTCGAATAGCAAATCGAACCTCAAATCAGCTAAGGATCAGACTAATAGCCTTTAAGACTACTCCTAACATAAGGCCGCATATAATATCGCCCTTGGGACTAGATTCCCCAAAGTACGACTAAAATGTATCGTATTCTGCACATTGAGAGGTGCCTTCAATGCCGACTCGCGGAGATGACGTCATAAGGTCGCTACATTCATGTCCAAGATCAATGGTAATGTCATGCCACTTATTGCACCACATTTGGAAGCCTCCCGTTAGTGCCAGACCACACACTTCTCCAGGAATCTACTAAAATTATCGCACATCCATTGGGAAATCTCTGATGAGTGCTTTTAGCAATTGAATCACCTTTATAGAATGGATAGCGACTAGGCCAAATTACCCCCATACACTACCTTATAAGTTCCACAACATCTGAAAATCGAGAAGTAGGGAACTAATATCCCTGATAGTGTACTAACATCCATATATATGTGTGTGTTCAACCTTCACCTAAAATTCGATGACTGGTAGACTGCATATTACTGTAGTGGTGACCACTCGTTGCCGACCGGCTCTAGTAAACTTGTCGACCAATAGATTTTGTTTACATTAATTTTTCTTGTAATTAATTATCCTTCTTCCATACAGTTTCTTAAGTAAACCCTATTTTGTTAAATCACATTTCAACGATTTGTAATTATTTTGGTATATTTGTATTTCAAACTAATTCGAGGTACAGTTATACACACTTCTAAATTCCAGATTCAATATTCAAGATGAACAAAAGGGGTGTTCATATTATGATCAAATTAAATCAACTAATATCTTCAATTTACTTCAATTATTAAATAGGGATCATGTTTTTATAGTTTAGATTTTCAATTAATTTCCCAGTTAGTTACAATTTCTATATAAATAGTATTTCAGATTTAATTGGATAAATTCTAGATCTAATAGGTATAGATAAATTCGATTACATATAAATCAACATATTAGTAATGAACCAACTCACCTCTAGTAAGTTATTCCCTCTTTTATCCACGTGGAATCACCTCCGCTTGATTCGTCGATCTCTCTACTTACTCTATTGATTTGATTATCTCCCCCCCTTTAGTATTGGATTTTAATTTTTAATTTTATCTTTGAAGAGAAATAGAGAGTTGAGTTTTGGGAGAGACAGAGTTCCGCTACATCCATAGTTAGATTAGGGTTTGTTTGGTGAGATTAACGTTGTATTTATAGAGGTAGGAATCGACCGGACTATTAGATTAAGTTTTACAAAAATCCATGACGTTTAGTCTAAGCATTACCTAAACGACCACAATCGACCGGTCGATCGCTTGGTCAATGGCAGTCGACCGTTAAGGGTCGATAATCCAAATCGGGTTTCCACCGGTTGATATTTCCTAATTTAAAATTTATTACTATATATTTATATGTTAATTATTTTCGATTTCAAATCTTTAAACTTTTATAAGTTTTTCACACGAGCTCCGACTACAAAACATTATACGCGAAAATCATCTAGAAAATTGTGCAAACACAAGGTGGTAGTTTCGTAGCCAAATTCTGACATTTGTAAAATCCAATTTTTATCCTTATTATATTTAATTTAATTTCTTTTATTAAATTTACTGTTGGATTTTCATAGGGTGTTATGTTCTCCACCCTTAAAAGGATTTTGTCCTAGAAATCTATACACCGAAATTAATACCTACAACCATATTCTCAACCATCAACCACTTACAACCATTGTCCTTAGTTCATATTTTCTAATGTAATATGTACATATTGGAATGGAATGTATATGAACCTATACTAATGCAAAAATTAGGTGATTTCCTGATTCATTCGACCTCATGAAATGTAAGTGCTTATGCCACGTATCCAAAATGTATGCCACATCATATATAAATATACTAGCAATTCTACATGTATGCGCAACCATTCAATCCATATGCAACAGCCTTATGCATATAAATTGATGCAATAAAATTAGTGATGGTGTGAGTGCATGTTAATACACACACACACACACACACACACACACACACACACATATATATATGTATATGTATATGTGTATGTATTTCTATGTGTGCAAAGATTAATAAATAAATCCATTAGCAACCATCATCCAAAACACGTTCTAATGACACATTCACATCCATTCCTAACATCCAAACATCTCAATCTATAAGGTACACCAAGCTAAAGCCTAAATGCCTAGGCAGTTATACACATATTAACTGAAATGGAAACATACTAGAAAAGAGTTATGGATGGGTAGCTCAGATCTTTCCTTTAAGCTCTGATGTACTCTTTGCTGGGTCATCTCCCTGCTGGACCTTAATAAGCTTAATAAATTTATTACGGAGTCACTTTGTACCATGCTCAAGGATATGGATGAGTGCATGACGAACAAGTGACTCCCTTTCAACTAGCACCTCATCTAACTGATTTGGCTCGACTACAACTGCTGAATCATGTAGACACTTCCTTAAGTGTGACAAATGGAAAATGTCATGTACTTCTGCTTACTTTTTAGGAAGCTCACCCTATAAGCTAACTTTCCCGCTCTACCCATGATCAGAAAAGGCTCTACAAACCTTGCCCCTAACTTTCTCGAACTACCAAACCTCATGATATGCTTAAGCGGTGAGACCTTCATGAAAACCATATCGCCTACTGCGAACTCCAACTCTATGCATCTTCTGTCAGCATAAGACTTCTTCTTATCTTGCACGGTTTTCATCATTCTACGGATTGAGTCTACCTAATTTGACGTATCCCTCAATATATTTGGTGTAAGAATGATCCTATTCATAGTGTCCTAGCAATAAGATAGTGATCTATAAGGCCTCTCGTATAATGTCTCAAACGATGTCATCTCAATACTTACCTAAAACTGTTATTATAAGTGGACTCCACTAGTAGCAAAGGATCCTCCCAAGAGTCTACGACATCCAAGATATTCATCAACAGTAAATACTCCAATACCTGATGCACTCTCTCCATCTATCCATCTACCTATGGGTGATAAGCGATACTCAAGCTTAACTTATTGCCTAAAACCTCCTTAAGTCTCCTTAAAATTTTCTAGTGAAAACCGAATCTTTGTCTCTAACAATGCTAAAATGAACTCCATGTAGTCTAACTATCTCCCTCATGTAGGTGCTAAAGATGCAGTGGTCCTTATACTCCTAACCAGAACGAAATGAATGCATTTGATCAGTCGGTCGGTTATGACCCAAATATTCTCATTTCCTCTCCTACTCCTAGATAGTTCATCAATGTAATCCACAGAAACACTCTCCTACTTCCACTGCAGAATAAAAAATCCTCCCGGTTTTTTTGCCTACCTTTACCCTTTGGAAAGTTGTACACTTAGACACATACTCCGCCACATGCTTCTTTATACCGGCCAATAAAAGATTCTCTTCATATCACAGTACATTTGGTCTCCACCAAGATGAATGGTTATCCTAGAACAATGAGACTTAGCTAGTACTAAGTCAATCAAATCCATAATAAGAGGAATATGTAGTCTACCATCTCTTCGTAGCCACCCTTTTCAGTCAGTGGTGTAGCACCTCAAATGGCTCACTGCTCTCCTCTACCTAGTTTCTTGAAAATATTCAATAACCCTGTACTCTACTTCTGACTTGATCCAATGCAGTCCATAAATTTAGGCTGCACATCTAAAGCTGCTAACAATCCTTGAGTAATGTTTGACGATGGTCGAAACTGAACGTAGAGATAAACTCCAAGTGCTTATACTCTAAGAACATAGGACTCAACATCGTATGCTTTCTATCATAGGCATCGTCTACAACATTGCCCTTGCTTGGAGTATAAAGGACATCAGAATCTACGATGCCAAGAACTCCCTCCATCTCTGCCATCTTAAATTCAAATTGTTATGGGAGAATAAATACTTAAGGGACTTATGATCTTTGTACAGCTTAAACTACGCTCCTAAGAAATAATGCCTTTATGACTTGAGCGTGAAAACAATGGCTGCTAACTCAAGATCATGGATACGATAGTTTCTCTCATGGACTTTCAATTGTCGACTATCATAGCTCACCTCTTCCCTCATGTATCAAAACCGCACCCAATCTCACATCGAAATGTCGGTATACATTGTGAATGTCTTCAAACCATCAGGTTATACTAGAATAGGTGCACTAGTTAACGACTCTTTAAACTATAGATAAAAGCATCCTCACACTTTGAGTTCCATGAGAGAGCCAAATTCTTCTAGTAAGGTCGGTCAGAGGGCAGTGATTTTAGCGAAGTCCTTAATGAAATCCCTGCAGTAGCCCACCAAAAGAAACTCCTCACTTCCATGGCATTCTTTGGCACATGCTAATCCTATACTACAGTGACTTCACTAGGATTGACCGTGTAACGACCTAGAAATTTCGATCCTGAAAATTCCAAATAGTTATGAAAAAGAAGAAGAGATAGAAGAAAAAGAAGAAAACAAAAACACCAAAACACAGAAACCTCACATTCGCAGCAGATCAAAATATGATATCACATAAATAGTAGTTTTACAAAGAAGAACTGTATCAGTATACTTATATTTTATACATCAAAGTTACAACCATTACCAATCACTGGACAGTTTAAAACAACATGTCCTAGTTATACAATAACATATCACAGCGGAAAACACTCCATACATTCCTGCCCTCCAGCTCGCCTTCTGAGCTCCAGAACATCCTTACCTGAAAATCTATAATACTCGGCCTGACTCGAGCATTACATTAAAGTAACACCCGGGTCAAGCTGGAAACCAGCATGAGTAAACTCCTCAACATAAATTTTCAAAAGCATAGAACTTATTTAAAACCCGGGGTAACTCGTAACATGTACAATTTACAATTTGTTATAGACCACTTATTTCACACATCAATTTCTAAGTACCAGAACTTAGATTAATTAGTCCAATTCACTTAAATCATTCCATACCAACCCATTGATTTCACATATCAATTTATAAAGAATCGAAGTGGTTTCGGATATTTACTAATACCCGACTTCGGTCTCTTCGAATTCAATAGCATCTTATCCCAGATATTTAAGTGAAACACAATTCAAACTCCAAATACAGAATGTTATCCACATTAATTCATCATCAATAGATAACTAAATTATCTCAGTTAAATCCCAATATCTCATATCACATAGCATCCAAATCACATATCCGATATATCAATCAATCTAAGGCATGCAATATTATTCAATCATTTATAAGCAAGATTTATCACTTCCAAAAGTTAATTTATTTTATCTCTAACTAAATTAACTACAAATCTTAATTACTTAGATTACCATTTACTTAATATTAATTAATTATAACCAACTAAACAATCACCTTTAATTATCCTCCTTAATTAACCACCCTTGACTAATTATTCTTTAATTTCAATAAGTAATTAACTCTCAATTAATTACATAATGTAATTATCCTTAACCTTTTTACATTAATTAATCTTTAATTAATTACTTTCATTAATTACATTAATTAATGATTCTTAATTAATCACTTTCATTAATCAGCCTTAATCAATCTTAAACAGTAATTAACCATATTGTAATCACTAATCTTAATTAATTAACTCCTTAATGAATTATATTAATCCTTTAATAAATTACACCAAGTAATTTAATCCTGAATTACTTCTCCTAAGTACTTAACCTTTAATTACTTCCCATTAAGTAATTTCCCTTATATTAATTACAACTTGTAATTTATCCATCCATTACTTCACTAAGAAATTCCTCTTATCAATCCCATTAGGTAATCATCAATTACCAAAATTATTTGATTAATTTCACTAGGTAATTAATCTTTAATTACTTCTACTAAGTAATTATTCTTTTATCAATTTTCTAATCACATGAATTAAAACATTTATCCTTAATTATTTAATAGATTATCAAATGAATACTTAAAATCCAGCTTCCATTATATTTTTAAATTTATTTATATATCCAATTATCCTTTATAATCGGAAATTTTTATCCGTTAAATTGAATAAACCAGTTAATTATCCAATTAACAAATTTTCAAAAATCCAGGCTATCACAGTCCTCCCCCTTTTGAACCTTTTCGTCCTCGAAAAGAAACGAAGCCAGAATTTATTAAAATGCGTAAAACTTGATAAATTTTCTTTAATCATAAAAGAAAACTTTGAAAAAATATATAATATTACCAGAACAGCTTTATATATAAAAATACTTTTTATAACTTGATGTCTCAACAGTCCATCCTTGTGCTTATAGAAATTCGGTCATACGTTGATCAGGCGTAAGACTGAAAATCTACAAGTACTTGGTAAACCCATTTTCAACACCTAGTGAAAATACTTGGAAATTTTTTTTATTGAAAATATAGAAAACATTTTTGAAAATAGAGGAAATATCTTTGGTGAGAATGCTCTAGAAATCGTCACCCCCATCCATGGTCGCAGTTAACCCGATGGTTACGTTGCCATCCCGACAAAATCCATAGATAACTGTAGGCCTCCGCGCCCCTCGATTACAACATGGAACCCGCTACAGATCACAGCTACAACTGGGGTTACGTTGCTATCACAGCAAAAACCCATATAACTGTAGGCCTCAGCGCCCTCGAATTTCGCTGCCAAAAGAATAAAACTTCTCCACTACACTTGACCATAGATCGCAGTCTACAGATGTTACGTTGCCTTCCCGACAAAATCAAGCGTAGACCGTTGACACTCACCTCCACACGATTTCCGCTATGGTCCACACAATAGATCGCAGCGACATCGAGTTATATTGTCGTCACAGCATAACCCAAATGCCTCTGTAGGCATCAGCGCCCTCGACTTTCGCTACCCAATAATCCTCAGGAACTAGTTTGTCCGGACTCCTCACAGGATCAACTTTAGAACCTCCCCCTTGGAGGCTCAATGCAGTACCAACCTATGGTACTCCTGAGAAGTTCATCCCAAAGGAGCGCCTTTTTCTCCAGAGCCATTTTCAAAACACTTTATACTATACACATATAGTATCTTCCAAATCATACACCTAGTATGAATTTCATATAAATCTCCTTTCTCAAAATCGATTATCCCAAAATCGATAATTCTCAATAAGGCTTCCCAAATTCCAAAGTTGATTTTTCTCCAAAAATCAAAAGCCTTTCCAAATCCATAGGTTCCAAAAACCTCTTCCAAAATCATTCTCATATGATCCTTTATACGTATACGTATATATATATATATAACTATATATATATATAACTTCTTAAAACTTTGGATCTCTTCAAACTTGTATAAAACCCCTTTTGTACTTCAAAAATTTTCAAAAACCCCTTTCTTCTGGCTATAGATTCAACAAGGGGAGATTTATCTTATATATAACAAAGATACATATAACTTTGTTTATTCTAAATCAAATATTCAAATTTGATTACTCTATAATGTCACATACCAAATTATTTACTTTCAGAGTAAATTTTTACCATAGAAATCTCCAATTTCTACTTTACTTCATCATATATTTCACAAAATATACCTTTCATATCAAAAACCATTTCACATTTCTTATCCACAAATTCCCAGTATCAATTTCATTCAAACCTGTACGATGTACATATATCATCCGTACGCTATATCAATCTGATCGCTCACTTGATCACACAATTTCACTTCCGAACTAGTATCGTCCACCCGACTTCCTAGTGCGGACTCAGATCCGGTTTCTTAATCAGAAACCGTCATTCTCCTTGCATAGCCATAACTATGATAGAGAATATCCAGAACCAATCAACAATCCATATCCAGGTTCGCAGTCGAAAATCGAGTGGAAAATCCCAACTCGGATCGATACAACTATCTCGAAATTCTATGCTCAAATCTGGACCAAATCACTATGCGAATAGAATAATATACGTACATCCTACATATTTATCTTCATTGATTATCAAACATTTCCTTTAATTTCTATTTACTTATTCACATTTGCCTCAATTTCATTTGGATTATCACTTTAATCCTTATATCAAATGGATATTCAATCATAAACAGTTCGAACTCTGTCCAGCTTAAATTTAGAAAATTATTTGAAGGTTGAAAATAGATAAGTGGTTGAAAAATAATTATTAGTTTGTAAAATAGCTGCAAAATAGTTATCAATTTCTGAGGTGTAAGAAGCGATCAATTTCTGAAGTATTAGAATTTGGTTGGACTAGGGTTTAATACCCTTAATTTGCCATGGTCGAAAACGAGATGACTGGGTCATCTCTGGTTGATCGAGCTATACGGGATTCAGGGGAATGGTGGCATGAAGGACTAACGAGGTGTGGCCGGAGGTTGTGAAGCTCTGGTGAACTGCATCGCCTGAACGAGACGATCGATGGTCGAAGTGTTTTATCCCTGGAGGCTTGATTTTGTTATTTTTAACTGAAATCAAAACAAGAAATCAATCATGTTCAAATCTGCAACCTGTAGCCAGCAAGCAAGACTTCCAATTTCAAGTTGAATCATCTCAACAACAAAGATTTTCAGTTTCAAAAGATCATTATAACTTTCAAGTATTTTCCAGATCATTTTTAACAAAATTCCAGGCTTCCTCTGCTTGGCATGTGCAGGTGAGTAATCATTTAACTAAAATTTTTAGGGTAATAAATGTTTGTGCATGTGTATTTCTGGATGATGTTTGTGCTGCATGTTTATTTATGGAATTGAATCTCTGTGTATATATATGTATGACTGGTTTGTGCATGTTTAGGAGATTGTTCTTCTCTGTTTCTAAGGTACAGAGTTCAAAACAAAGAAAAAAATTCAAAATCTTCTTCTTTGATCTCTGTTAGGCTACAGTCTCCAAACAAAATAAGTTTTTTGTAAACATAAATGAAGACCAAAATATAGTTTTAAGCATGATTGTGATATATGTCATCTGGAAATCTGGATTTTACAAAGAAAAATTGAAAATATGTTAATTTCGAATGTTGTAAATTGTTGAATCAATTATGTAACTTGAATCATCTTTAGAATGTAGGATTTTTAAGATGAGAATGATGATTTTAAGTTTAGTAATTAGAGAGCAGATCATAGTTGAACAGGAAATGGGTTTTTATCATTTTCTGGCGATCGACAATATATTGGACGTTGAGGTTTCGATTGAAGCTAGGATGGCAACTGGTGAAGTGGGGAAAACCGGTGTAAGAAGCGATCAATTTCTGAGGTGTTGGAATTTGGTTGGACTAGGGTTTAATACCCTTAATTAGCCATGGTCAGAAACGAGATGACTGGGTCATCTCTGGTTGATCGAGCTACACGGGATTCAGGGGAATGGTGGCGTGAAGGACCAGCGAGGTATGGCCGGAGGTTGTGAAGCTCTGGTGAACTGCATCGCCTGAACGAGACGTTCGATGGTCAAAGTGTTTTATCCCTGGAGGCTTGATTTTGTTATTTTTTTGTTCTCGTGATCGTTTGGATAACTGGCTGTTGAGATCGGAAGTAGGATCGATTGTGGACTTGTTAATAGTCGTTGTAGCGACCCGGAAATTTCGATCCTGAAAATTCCAAATAGTTAGAAAAGAAAAGAGAGAGAAAGAAGAAGAAACAGGAACAAGGCACAGAAACCTCACATTCGCAGCGGATCAAAGTATAATATCATATAATAATAGTTTACAAAAAGAAGAACGGTATCCGTACACTTATTTATACATCAGAGTTACAACCATCACTATTCACTGGATAGTTTTAAACAACATGTCCAAATTACAATAATAAATCACAACGGTAAATACTCCATACGTTCCAGTCATCCAGCTTGCCTCCTGAACTCCAGAACGTCCTTACCTTAAAATATGTAATACTCGGTCTGACCCGAGCAATACATCAAAGTAACACCCGGGTCGGGCTGGAAACCAGCGTGTGTAAACCCATCTAATATGAAATACACCAAAACAATAACTAATGTTTAACCCGGGTAACTCATAATAATTTTACAAATCCACAGGTTTGGTATAGACAACACTTATTATACTCGTCAATTTCTAAGTGTCAGAACTTAGATTTTATGATCCAAATCACTTAAATCATTCCATATCAGTTTATTGATTTCACAAATCAGTTTATAAAGAATCGAAGTGGGTTCGGGTATTTTCTAATACCCGACTCCGGTCTCTTCGAATCTAATGTCATCTTAACCCAAGTTATTCAAGTGATTAAATTCAACTTCTAGATGTCACTTTTACTCAGCAATAACATAGATAAACATCACCCATTTATCATTGATATAACTAATACCATATCAATAAAATGTCATAGCATATCATCCATAGATGTCATCCAATTTATTCAACAACAATCATCCATAAGCAAGCATTATCAATTCATATCATAATTAATCATCTAATCCTGCCTAATTAACCATTAATTAATTTACAATCAATTAATTAATTTATTGCTCCCTGATTTCCTTATCAATCAACCAATTAATCTCAATGATTAATTAATTAATTATCTCTTAATTATCAATTAATAAAACTTAATTATTAATTAACAACCTAAATTACAAATTAATTAATCCATAATTATCAATTAATCAATCCTTAATTAAGATTGATTAATTCTTAATTACCTTTGATTATTCTTAATCACCTTTGATTAATCAATTAATTAATATTTAATTATAGATTAATCATCCTTTAAGTATTAATTAATAAAACCAATCATTAATTAATAAATCTTAATCATAAATTAAGTACATCTTAAATATTTATTAAGTAACCTCTAATTACTTAATTAACATCTCTCTAATTACAAATTAATCAAACAACTTGATCAATTCATTCTTAATTACTCAATTAATTAATCTTTAGTCATTAATTAACAATTTATAATTAATAATACTTAATTAACTATTAATTAAATCAATTAATTACTCCTGATTAATTACTTAATTAACCCCTTTATAATTTAAATAAATCAAATTAATTAATTATACTTAATTTCCACAATTAACTTAGTTTATCTCAAGGTATTAAACCTTTAATCATCTTAAGACAAGACATTATCTCAATAATACCTTTATTAACATTAACACTTAAAAAAACATTTTAACATTATAATTTATTCTTTACTTAACTACATCATTAATTAAGTTTTAAAATAAATAATTATCCACTTGATAATTTTAAAGTTATCAAAGCTTAACTTCCTAAAAATTTAAAATATTATCAAGTAAAGGTTTCAAAACTAGTTCAAGTTGTATTTTAAAACTTACCTTTCTAAAAATATTAACTTACATTTAAACTAATTTTAAAAATCACTTTAAAATTTCATTTAACAAAATTTAATTTAAACATCCTTAAACTTCATTACCTATTGTTTAAGAAATACTTATTATATATAAAGTAAGTTTATATAGAAGTTAAAACTAGACTTAACTTCAAATTTCAAAACTATTTGATTTTTAAACATTTCAAAAAAACTGATTTAATTAGTTGCTTCGGGTTTTACCCGTAGGTCACTCGGGTCTAACCCCGAGTCAAATCACATTCTGCCCTTTTTTTTTTTAAATTTGTCTAGAGTTTAAGTTTAAACTTACAGGTTTATTCCCACTAAACCACTCGAGTATGAATTCGAGTTATCTGCCTCAAAAACCCGATCATCTCTTCGAGTTCAAACCCAATACAACAACAACCAACCCAAATCATCAATGTGCACATGCACAACCCATATCGACGACGTTGGTCACCACCGGTGACGTCGACACTCCGACCATCATACAAACATCCTTCCCCAATCATCCAAACAAACTTATAACCCTCGAATCAAATTCGAGCAAGAGGAAGAACAGCAATGAAAACCACTGCTAGGAAATCCTTTCGCATCCACGTCTCCGATTATCGGAGTTGCTGAAACTCTGTCCATGCCGTGTCGCCAACCTACACTTCCATTTCCCAAATTCCCAAGCCACTCGATCACCCATAGAACTCGCGGTGACCAAAAACCCAGTCACATACAAATTAGGGTTAAAAACCTTTGCTGCTTCGCCGTCAACGCCACAGTGATCAGGAACCCCTTCTACCATTTTTCCCCGCTTCACTGCACAGTCCTCCACCACCAGACAAAGTCTCGACCCCTCTAGTCCCTTAGGCCATCATCAGTTGCTCAAAAACCCAAATCCAGATATCTTCAAAATGCTCAACCAATACAACATTATAAATCATGATTTTCATTTTAAAAATCATGTTTTCCTAAGTCAATTCAAGATATAAACTTGAATCATCATTATACAACACTTGATTTAACATGCATTTTAAAATTGTTACTGTATTTCTTGGTCCAAGAACAAAATTTAAACCTATATTGTTTTAAATAAATTTTAAACTTCAATTTATGATTAAACAAACATATATTGTTTGTATCTCTAAACCTAATAAATATTGAATGATTTTATTTTTGA
The DNA here is from genome assembly GCA_030765085.1 of Allium cepa. Lineage (NCBI taxonomy): Eukaryota > Viridiplantae > Streptophyta > Magnoliopsida > Asparagales > Amaryllidaceae > Allium > Allium cepa. The sequence continues at coordinate 766,607,048 of CM060935.1, forward strand.
TTTTTGATAAAACTTTTGTTTCCTGAACTAAAAACAGAGATATAAAATCACAACAGTCATACACATATACAAACATTCATATCTCAGAGATAACTCACATAAACATGCAAAATCAAGCATTTTTTTTTAATCTATACTTCACAAGCAAACAGAAGTATATTAACTTAGATTTTAATTAAATTTGTTTACTCACAGAAAATATATAATGGAGATGCTCTATAAATGCTTTGATCTGGAAATAGCAAATTTGAATTGTTGAATTGATTTTAAATTTGCTTTTGATATCGATCTAGATTGGATTTCACTGAGTTGATTCTTGCTTGATCAGATTTTGGAAACAATTCGAGGTATTGTTTGCTGATTAAATTTCTTAAATTTTGTTTTTGGGTTTAACTTGTTTTTACTGGAATTTCCACCTTCCAGTAAAATCGCTCACCATTCTCTCTATAAATCATTTCATCCCTTTTTTTAAAAAAAAATAGAAACAAATTATATCAAACATATACCCCCTAAACATCACAATCTGTAGTGATTTATATAAAGAGAGATTTGATTTTTACCGAGCTTATGGACTGTGAACAAAAATCAAAGGTAATGTATATATATAAACCAAGTATAACATATCTATATATCTCTACAAAACATTTGCACAGTCATTATTTCCCCAACTTTCACATGCAACAGAATATAGTAAGAAGATTTTACCTTTGAGATGGAGTTTTACTCACAAATATGGAAAAATAGTGAATAGCTAAGAGCTTTTGCCCACTAACTGGAAACTTGAATTTCTTCCAGGTTTTTGATTAGCTTACAGATCTGGATCTGCTTTGATTGATGATGGTCTGCAGTTTGATTTACTTTCCTTGATGCCTTCCTCTGGTTTATAAATTTTGTATTGCTTAGTTTTAAGTTCTGATATATGCCTTTGATTTTGAAGGTTCCTATTTGTTTTAATTTCCCTTTTGATCTGATTTTATGGCTTAATTTTCTTTGTTTTGATTATGAAAATGGTAAAAGAAATAGAGGAAAGTAGATGAGTGTTTATATAGATTAAATTAGGATTTCCTTAAAATAAAATAAAAGAAAACAAAATGGTGACACTTGTTTAAACATTTAACACTTGTCTATTGCCATATTTAATCATTTTACACTTGTTATAAATATATTCCTTTACTTACAATTGTAATTATACATGAGTTGGTAAATTTTCATATTCTATTTATCTTATGTTTATAATATTATATATGTTTAAATGTATGCTAAGATGTTTTTAAAAATACATGTATTAGTGGTTTTTAATATACTTGTATATTTTTAATTTTCAAAATAAAATTTCCAAATCATAATATATATACACACTTTATATACTTATATATGTATATACTTAATGTTTTCAACACTGCAAAGTTTACATTTATCTATTGATGGAATTTACTAATTCACTATCATTTTCAGATATTGTAATCCAATATTTATTATAGTTCCAAATCCATGTACAAGCATTTTAATTAGTAGAATTTATTTGTTCATTTTACAAATTATTATTTTAATAAATTTAATTTTGCTAATAATCAATTAATTCAGATATCCCAAAATCTAGGTTATCACAGTCGTCTCAGGCGCCGGAGTATCGCCGGCGGTGGGTGCACGTGCACAGTTTGATGTTTTGAGCGATGTTTCTCGAGTTTATGGTCGAGGAAGGGATGGTTTTACTCGGGGTTTTTTATCAGGATGCTTGCATGCGTTTATTAGCATAACGGTAAAAAAAATAGGGGAAGAAGAAGAGAACTCGAAGTCAGTTTCGAGTTGAATCCGGGTCTAACCTGAAGCAGTATTGAAGCTGGAAGTAATCAAGATTTAAATCATGTTTTAAAAAGGATTTTATAGAAAAAACAATGTTTTGAAAAAAAAGATAATAAAAAATAAAAATGATGATTGTTTTAAAACTTTTATTAAATAATTTGTTCCTATTATAAATGTTTTTTATCCTTTAATTAATACTTAATTTTATTTATAAAAATTAAGTTTTAAATTGTCTTAAAGTTTAACTTAACAACATAAGTTGAAAAATCAATTTCTTTTCTTAATTAAAGGTTAAAGAAACATTTATAATAGGAAGAAATTATTTAAGAAAAGTTTTAAAACAATCATCATTTTTTTTTCAAAGCATTGTTTTTTCTATAAAACCCTTTTTAAAACATGATTTAAATCTTGATTACTTCCAGCTTCAATATTGCTTCGGGTTAGACCCGGATTCAACTCGAAACTGACTTCGAGTTCTCTTCTTCTTTCCCTATTTTTTTTACTGTTATGCTAATAAACGCATGCAAGCATCCTGATAAAAAAATCGAGAAAACCATCCCTTCCCCGATCATAAACTCAAGAAACATCTCTCAAAACATTAAATCGTGCACACGACCAAACTGTGCACGTGCACCCACCGCCGGCGATACTCCAGTGCCTGAGACGACCATCAACGAGTCCGTAATCGATCCTACTTCCGATCTCAACAACCAGTTATCTAAACGATCACGGGAACCAAAAAATAACAAAATCAAGCCTCCAGGGATAAAACACTTCGACCATCAATCGTCTCGTTCAGGAGATGCAGTTCACTAGAGCTTCACAACCTCCGGCCACACCTCGCTGGTCCTTCACGCCACCATTCCCCTAAATCCCGTGTAGCTCGATCAATCAGAGATGACCCAGTCATATCGTTTCCGACCATGGAAAATTAAGGGTATTAAACCCTAGTCCAACCAAATTCCAACACCTCAGTAATTGATCGCTTCTTACGCCATTTTTCTCTACTTCGCCAGTTGCCATCCTAGCTTCAATCGAAACCTCGACATCCAATATATTGTCGATCACCAGAAAATGATAAAAACCCATTTTCTGTTCAACTACGATCTACTCTCTAATTACTAAACTTAAAATCATCACTTTCATCTTAAAAATCCTACATTCTAAAGATGATTCAAGTTACATAATTGATTCAACAATTTACAACATTCGAAATTAACATATTTTAATTTTTCTTTGTAAATCCAGATTTCCAGATGACATATATCACAATCATGCTTTAAACTATATTTAGGTCTTCATTTATGTTTACAAAAAACTTGTTTTGTTTGGAGACTATAGCCTAACAGAGATCAAAGAAGAAGATTTTGATTTTTTTTTCTTTGTTTTGAACTCTGTACCTTAGAAACAGAGAAGAACAACTCCTAAACATGCACAAACCAGTCATACATATATATACACAGAGATTCAATTCCATAATAAACATGCAGCACAAACATCATCCAGAAATACACATGCACAAACATTTATTACCCTAAAATTCTTAGTTATATGATTACTCACCTGCACATGCTAAGCAGAGGAAGCTTGGAATTTTGTTAAAAATGATCTGGAAAATACTTGAAAGCTGTAATGATCTTTTGAAACTGAAAATCTTTGTTGTTGAGATGATTTAACTTGAAATTGGAAGTCTTGCTTGCTGGCTATAGGTTGCAGATTTGAACATGATTGATTTCTTGTTTTGATTTCAGTTTGAATATAATTAATTTCTGGTTTGAATTTTTTTTCAGGTTTATATTTTTAATATGTGAAAGAAGATGATAGAGATGAGGGAAAGGGTATTATAAAATCTCATTAATTTTTTATTAATTTTTTTTATAAATAAGTGACACTTGTTTAAAATGTATATTATAATTGTTACACTTGTCCATTTCTATGCTTAATGACTTGCATATGTTAATCTTGTATTATATATGATTTACATTTGTAATTTTGCAAATTTAAATTAAACATTTAAATGTTAGATAAAAGCTTTTGTCTTAGGTTTATGTTTACATGTATATTTACTATTTAGTAAACACATTATTTTTAATTTATGTAAATAATTTTTTTTATAAAGAAAATAACATAAAACCAATTATATAAAAGAAATAAAATCATATATATTTTTATATCCAAATTAATTTAAGATATTTATCCTCTTGAATTTCCAATTCAAATTAAATTTTAATTTCAATCAAATTTAAAATCAACCCATATATATATATATATATATATTTAACAACACATTATTTATTCTAAAGGAATAATTTGCCAATGAATAAATAATTATTTAGTATATTATCAAATGAATATTTAAAATTCAGCTTCCATTATATTTTAAATTTATTTATATATCCAAATATCCTTTATAATCAGAAATTTCTATCCGTTAAATTGAATAAACCAGTTAATTATCCAATTAACAAATGTTCAAAAATCCGAGTTATCACAGACCGGCAACCCATGCTCATAGATAATATGTCCCAAAAAGCGAGCTTCCTTGCACCAAAAGTGACATTTGGAAAACTTATCCTTTAACTTATGTCCAAGGAGAACATTGAGCACTTCTCCTAGATACAAACTGTGCTCCTTTCCACTTTTCAAATAGACCAATATATCGTCACAAATACCACCATGAACTTATTAAGCAACCCTCTAAATACTCAACTCATCAAATCAACAAAATTGGTGAGTGCATTGGTTAGTCCAAAGAGCACAACTAACCACTCATAAAGTCCATCTGGTGTATGAAAAGTGGTCTTCTGAATAATGTCCTCTATAACTCGTAACTGACTAAACACGATAGCAAGTCAACCTAAGAGAACACCTTCGCTCCAATTAATTGATCGAAGAGATTGTCTATAAGGGACAAGGTTAACTATTCTTCTTTTTTAGTTTGTTCAACCCAAGATAATCGATGAAAAGCCTCAGAGAACCTTCTTCCTTGGTGGCAAAGATAACTGGTGCTCCCCAATCCGAAATACTCCTTCTAATGGAGCCTTTCTCTAACAGCTCGTTTACTTGCTTGCTCAGCTTCTGTCTTTCTTTAGGAGCTGTGTGCCCCAAAGGTAAGGCAATGGTCTAGCGTTCTCCTAATAATAAATTTAAAACTTGATCTCTCTATGATAGAAGGCTGGTAACTTCGAAATAGACATCTAGATAGTCTCAAACTACTAGCGCTGAATCTAACGCTTCGTGTGATAGGTCTAAAGAGTATAGGTCACTCAACATAACTAAACCTCTGGGGTCGCAATAAACCTCTAAACTGCATCCACTATAAGTACCCAAATGGATGACCTTCCTATCACAATCTAAGACTACCCCAAGCATGGTCATCCAATCCATCCCTAAAATCAAACCAAACCTCGAAAATCGTAAGACAAAAGCATTGCAATCAAACTCGGCTCTCCAAATTAACAATTCTAAACCCTTTCAAATCATAGATAACTAATTCATTCCTCCAAAAGGGTTTGATACAACCACTGGGTCTGTGATTGTGCTAGTGTTTAAGTATAACTCATCTACAAGTCTACTCAAAATAAAAGAGTGCGATGCCCTAGTGTCAAATAAGTTATGGACATGTAAATTAGATAAAGCAGCACACCTTCAATTACAACCTTCTTCCCCTTATCCACACTAGGGGTGCACTTGAGCTGGAACAACATCCAACGCCTAAGTTGAAACCAATTATATAGAGGTCTTTGGTGGTGCAGGACACTCCCTCTTCATATGCCTAAGTTGATTGCAGTAGAAACATTTGACCTTTGATATGTCCATTATGCACTCTTTTGAAACATGCCCCTTCTTAGTGCATATTTTGCACTTAAGCTCTTGCTTCTTAATCTTTTCTTGGGCCCAATCTTCTCTTATGGTGGTTCTATTGAGGTACCTTTCCAGCTAACTGATTGGGCTCCCTCTTCATTCCTTCCTTGGAAATGTTATTTAGTAAGGTCATCTCCGCCAAACTCCCACAAATCGCCCCCATGGGAATGTTACTAAGGGCTAAATCTTGAAGAGGTTGATTCGACCCCTTTGCAAACTTGAAAACATTCTTATAGGGGAGATGGGCATATTTATCAAATCCATACCAAATCTAGCTAACCCATTAAACTGATTTACATATTCCTCCAGTGACATCTCACCTTACTACAAATGTAAAAGCTCCAGATGTACTCCCTACACAGTCATAGAAAGAAACTTCATCTCAAAGCGCCTTCTAAAATCTCCCTCAAGTTATCACTTCTTTATTTGTCTTCACCACTACCACCACAAATGCAAAGCCTCTCCTTGTAAATGCCACTCTGCAAGCAGTTTCCTGACGTCATCTCTAAGGCCCAGCAGTCCGAAAATCCTCTTACGAGTATGAATCCATGCTCTTGAGTCCATATAAGAATCAGTTCCCACATACGACTTCCCTCATAGACTCACAAAGTCCTTAAACAACTTAGAAAAAGCGATGCCATGTGGGTGGGCATGAACAATACCCGGCGTCTATTCCGTGGGTTCCCTGTTAGGGTTAAGCTCAGCTTGTCCTCTTGCTTGCAGATGGGTAGGCATTATTCGTATATACTTATATAAAATAGTTGAAATTCTTTTATCTATATAATATACACACACACACATAAACTTGTTGAAGATCCATTTTGAAAAACCTTTTGAAAGATTTTTTAGAAAACTTTTTTCCAAAATATTCCGAGTATGTTCTCTCACTATGTGTCTAGCTTCAAAGGAATCTGAAAACCTAGGATCTGATATCACATGGGATAACCTGCACCTATCGACACATCAATCCAAATCCTTTGATGACTTTTGGACTCACATCGTGCCATGAAGTACGAGTTATCGGTCTTTGAAACATTACAAAGACTAAGATTATAAGGGTAGATGTGATGACCCATAAATCCATACCTTTTGAATTGACAATAATCCATACATGTCCGACCTAAAAAGCTCAAACTGACGGAAAGTCGAGAGAAAAAAAGAAGAGAGAAGAAGAGAAGAGAAGAAAGAGAGAAGAGAAAACAAAATAGAACAATACAGAATCTCACATCGCAGCGGAAAACATATAATATCATATCAACGATCTTTACAAAACAGAAACTGTATATACATACAACAATCAGGTTCAACAATCAATCACTAGTTATCAGCCTGAACAGTTATAATAACCTGTCCTCACAAATGTTGACAATATAAAACAACTAAGCATAACGGATAATCAAAACAGATACGTGTATATGAAAAGATACGTGTATATGAAATGAAGATCTCCGGCTCGCCTGTTGAAGCTCCAAAAGCACCAGATCTAAACCTATAAATATACTCGGTCTGACCCGAGCATTGAAAGGGAAGAACGCCTGGATCAGTATGGTAAACCAGCGTGAGAAACATACTCAAATTAATTTATTAAATTTACCAAACTTTTTCTTTATCAAAACAAAGGTATCTCGTAAGACACGCGCACACATAAACTTGTACATATTTTTACCTTACGATAACTAAAACATTTCATATCCATTCCTCTTATATTATACTAGTGTCTAGTATATTTACAAATAATATTAATCATAGTCGAAATGGTTACCCATATAGCATTTCGAGGCTATTCATTACGCCATTACAAACAAAATCGTAGCTCGTAGTGGAGTTTGGATTTCCTTACAAATGACCAGGTGAAGGGACTACCTTTCGGCAGTACATCTTTAGAGGAATATACCCAGGCACAGAACATTTGCTCTCTACCAACACAAGACCGGCCCACCCTATAACTAGATGGTACCAAATATGTCATCCTCCGGTCATTACTGACCTTTTTCGAGGGCCCTCATAGCATACAAACCACATTAATCAGATACACGATGTCATAGCGTGTAAAGATATATCTAGAATAGGATGATCATAAACTACTTGGGGAGACCCACTTAGCCTTGCTACATCTAACCCTGTTTCGATCATTTTCGGTTGATGAGGCCTGAGGTAACGATTACCTTTCACATATCAAAATCACATAACTTTGAATGCCATGTGGCCATTTCCGTTAACTACTAATTGTCTTCCAAAAAAATACAACCCTTGAGCTCGTATGTCTCAAGGAGGGTGTTAAGCTAAGAAAAGTTGCCTTCTCCACTACCATTGTTGTATGTTTGTAAAAACCAATGTATGTAATATAAAGAAATGCAATGTTAGATAAACATCCATACTAGTTGTCCAGGAACATGACAAACCAAAGGTACTTTTCTACCGCATCCTATCGAAAAGTCCCTAGGATTAGTAGTGAATAGTCATCGCATTAGATATTTCATAATGAAAAGACCACCACTACTATATGTATATTGGGATTTTAACCCCAAACGATCAACAAGCAGTCCCCCACTATGAAAATCCAGAATATCATTATCATCATAACCTTACAATCGAACGCATATACATTGGTTCGAAGTTGTTTTCGGATAAACCGAATCCGGTCTCTTCGCACCAACAAGGAAAAAGCGTTTCTCAACCTCATACAAAAACTAAGTCTCATAGACTTCACGTCTCCATCTTTCAACTTGCTATCCTTCGGCCAAGAAGGAAGCTTGATAGATTGGAGTAATACTCCGCAATATACGAATCAACATCCTCAACACAAACGATAACCAAGCTTATAAAGAAGGCTACATAGTAAGCGTACGACTAAATAGTTCCCACATCAAGTCGACGAACTAAAATGGCCAAATTTGATAGTCGGTTATTTTAACTATCAAATCAGCAAACAAATATCTAGCACCATAAGCAATCATTAGGCCCTTTAAATTAGCCTTTTATTAATTAAATCACTTGCCAAATATTCACTTCAAATTATATTTAGAAAGATATATTGTCAAACCCATTTCACTTTTCTATATTGGAAAACATTTCCATATACTTATTAAATAATAAGTAATTGACAATTCTCTTTATTTTCAACACTTGGAAAATATTCCATATACTTAAATCAGATTAAGTATATATTTTGTTCTATAAAGAAAACATCCTCTTTAAACACATTTATTTGGGTCAAAACGAATGTTGCGTTAAACATCGTTACGACAACCCAAAATCTCTAGTATAGGGATATGAAAATTAGATAGATATATAAATCCCATCTACTATAAAAAACATATTCTTTCGAAAATCATTTACTATAACAACAATGTATATTCCATCATTTCCTTATTTCTCGAAAACGTCAATTTCAATAATAAATGTTGAAATCTATGAATTTGATACTTAACACATTTCAAAACATCTTCAAACCATTTAACTCCATCTAAAATATCACCTTTCAAAACATTCATTTTATTCAATATATTATTCACTGTCCAAAATCGTGAATATGCTTTGTTTATCAAATCCAATATTTCTACACATTTATTAAAGAATTATCCACTGTCCAAAATCGTAAATATAATCCCTTTACCAAATTCATTGCTTCTATATGTTCATTAAAGGGTTATCCTAGTCCAAAATCGTGGATATATCTCCTTTAATAAACTTCTATATTTAACTTATCAAATTCAATTGATTTCGGATTTATAAAACATTGTTTACAAATTCCATTTATTATTTATAAAAATTTCAATATACAAAATTCCTTATTAACAAATTCCATTTATATCTCATTTGCATGCCAAAATCCAAATTATAAGTTAATTACTTATAAATCTCTTACTTACAAATTCATTCCTTTATATTTCATCAATTTTATAAATCATATTTACTTATAAATCCATTTACAACTTCATTTTAACACTTATAAAACTCGTTTATAATTTCATCACTTTGATTTATAAAAAATATCAATTTTATAAATCTTATACATAAACCATTTATAATTATTCAAAAATATCCATTTAAACTATTTTACAAAATAGTTTATTTCATAGTCCAAAAATCACATTCTAATTACATTTATAAAAATCATAATTTTTATGACATAAAAATTATAATTTTCATTTATTTAAAATAAATTCATTTACTTTAACAATTCAAAATTTAATACAAAATCTATTTCCAAAATCACTTGAAAATCCTTTTTAATTGAAATCATCACTTCAACATTTTATTATTCCAAAATAGACCCAATGCTGCAACAATGCTAAATACATCAATCACGGATCCAAAACATCATATATCACATGATAACAACATATACTACAATATCTATAAATAAATCAATACTGGTGAGGAATCCAGTTGGATCCCTCCAACATGTCACCTGCAACAAATATACATATTAGAAAATATGTACAATGTCTACTTCGTGGCAAACGCACGTACAAAGTGTCATCCGCTCATATACGTGAATGTATGGAGTCCCATCTGCTCCAATAGACAGGTATATATCCAAATAACAATCAATATATAGATAATATATCATCCAAACAATCATCAATCAACATTAGATAATATTTAATCTCACTTATATAAAAATACCAGTGAGTCAGAAAGAGTGAGTTGTACTCACTTCGGTTCCGATAGCGGTTGCAGTGTTTAATTTCGAATAATTTTACCCAAAAATTTACACTAGATCCAATCAACTCCAAACCAACTCTAGAATATAGTGCTCGTCAATACAGACCCAATGCAACTTGTTTCATCAAAAACAGACCTCGTATAACAAAGTTATGATGTTTTAAAGTTCGTACAAATTCTAAATAAATCAATTTCAATTTCTTTTATTATTATTTTTTATTAAACCTTTTATCTCATTTCCTGACCGTTCAGTTTTCTGTGATGAACATTTAGTTGTGCTTTCTTTACTCCCCCACCAGGTGAAATATGAACACAGCAAACTCATAAACGCTGACCTTCACCCAAATGTCGCACTCCCACAGCCACTTCGATGTCAATCAGGCATAGCCGATTGATAGCCTACCTCCTCATGCACCACCGCTGCAAAAACCACGAACTTTGGTCGCATGATGGCCTCAAAAAACGTGAGTGAATGATGCACGCACGCGGGACAATAACGGTGGCAATGCCGAGTTTCAGACGATCATCCCCACATGGATTTGTAGAGCTCGGCTCTACAACTTACACGTTGAACTCGAAACGTGAAATGTCGTTGATCGTCAGAGATTGAGAGAAAAAGGAGAGTGTTTTCTAGCTATTCGATCAAAGACAGGGCTAAACCTTATTGTTTTAGGGTTTTGGAAAAATGAAGACTATAACGTTCTTTTATAGAAAATTTACGCACACTATTCATCGCCAAATTTTTCGAACTCGAAACGAAGCGTGTCACCTAGCGTTTATAATGTTTTATCCCTATTCCGAACACAATGGAATATATATCAAGAGCCAATTCGATCGTATTTGAAAGATAGGTTTTCGAATCGAATAATTTAAATTAAAATTTACCTAAACAAATTTCTACATGTTTTAGCTTCCCATGGACAAAACGTAAATCCGATTGATATGAAATTTGAAATCTTACAATAATATATCATTACGGATCCAATGAAACTAGTTTTTGTCGAAATTCAAGACTGTATGAAAATGACTATTTACACGTTAATTAAATATTAAAGTATTCAATTTCTTCAATATAATTTTTTATTCAATTTTAAAAGTTCTCTAACATCATTCTTATTGAAATAGAATTTAATACAACGTTATAAATCGTTTTTATTCACATTAAATTCAATTTCCAATTATTCCCACAAGTTCAAAGATTAAATTAACAATTTAATTATCTAATTAAATCACTATGTTCGAAATATAAGGTATTCGGCTTATAAAATTAACTTATGAATATTTAAAATCAATTAAATACACGAATTTCAAATGACTGAAATTCTGGGTCGTTATAATAGCATCTAAGAAATTCTACACTTTCACATCTCAGAGCAGTATGTAGTAAAATATGAATACATGAAAATATCATCTTAGAAAATATCCCAGAAATATAGTCTCAAAATACATGTTGGCCAAAATTCCAGAGTTTTACAAAATAATAGCATATAATTTGAAAAGTATTAAAATATGATAAATATTTACATAGAGAGTGATAAATAGTAATATGCGATGCCAACGCTAAGCTCACTCCTCTTTGTACAAGGTTTGGGCCAATTGCCGCCCAATCCTCTTATGGTAAGGTATTACTTACTAGTGATGTCATATTAACCGAAGGAATATAGCTTAAATCCACCTACACCCAACATCCTATAAAGGTTTACAGTTTGGGTTGAACAGAAAATCAAACCTCAAATCATCTGCGGATAGGATTAATAGCGTCTGGGGCTACTCATAACGTAAGGTCACATATATATCGCCCTTAGGACTACTTTCCCTCAAATTATGACTACAATGTATTGTATTCTACGCATTGAGAGGAGCCTATAATGCCGAATCATGCAGAGGACGTCACAAGGAAAAGGCATTGATGTTAAGCTCAATGGTAATGTCATGGCACTTATTGCACCATGTTGGGGAGCCTTCCATTAGTGTCGGGCCACGTTCTTTTCCAACCATCCACCAATAGTGTTGCACATCCACCAAGGAACCTCCCCGAGTTCTTCCAACAATTGAATCTCCATTATTGAGCGGATAACGACTAGGCCAAATTGCACACGTACACTACCTCATAAATTCTGTAACGTCTAAAAGTCGATAATTAGGGTACAAACTTCCCTAATAGTATACTAACTTATATACATACATTTGTGTGTGTGTGTGTTTATAAACCTAGGTCTCAGGCCGAGGTTCAACCTACGCCTAAAATTCAATGACCAGTCAACTGCCTGTTACTGGAGTGGTCAACTACTCACGGTCGATCGACTTCAGTAAACCTGTCGACCGATTGATTTTGTTTACATTGAATTTTTTGTTAATTAATTATCCTTCTTCTTCCATACAGTTTCATCAGTAAACCCTAGTCAGTTAGATCTATAGTTAATAATTTTTCTAATTATTTTTGTATATTTGCATTTCAAATTAATTCTGTGTATAGTTATACACACTTCTAAATTCCAAATTCAATGTTCGAGGTGAAAAAAAGGGTGTTCGTATTATAATCAAATTAAATTAACTAATATCTTTAATTTACTTTAATCATCAAATAGGGATCATGTTCATATAATTTAGATTTCCAATCAAATTCTCAATCAGTTGCAATTTCTAGATAAACAATATTCCAGATTTAACTGGACAAAATCTAGATCAAATAGGCATATATAAATGCAATTACATACAAATCAGAATATTAATAATGAACCCACTCACCTCTAGCACGCTATTCGCTCTTTTATTTGCATGGAATCGCCTCCGCTTGATTCGTCGATCTCTCTCCTTTGTTGATTGTTTGATTATCTTCCTCTTCCCTAATATTTGATTTTAATTTTTATTTTTTTAAAGAATATAGATTTTTGAAGAGAAAAAAGATTTGTGATTGAGAGAGATGGAGTTCTACTACGTCCATAATTAGATTAGGATTTGTTAGATGAGATTAACATTGTATTTATAGAAGTAGTAATTGATCTGGACCATTAGATTAAGTTTTATAAAAATCTTTATCATTCAGTCTAGGCAAACCTAACCCGACCACAGTCGACCGATCGACCGCTTAGCCATGAGCGGTTGACTGTTAAGGGTTGACCGGTCCAAAACAAGGTGACAATCAATTGATGTTTCCTACTTTAAAATTTATTACCATATATTTATACATTAATTATTTTTGATTCTGAATCTTTAAACTTTAATAACTTTTTCATATAAGCTTTGAGTACAAAACTATATATATGAAAATTTTATAAAAAATTGCTATGAATGAAATGGTGCATATTTCATAGCCAAATTCAGACATTTGTAAAAAAAAATCCCATTTATATCCGTATTATATTTAATTTAATTTCTTTTATTATACTTTCGGTTAGATTTTCGCAGGGTGTTACAGGAGTATAAAAATAGTGTATATGAATAATGCACTAAAAATATCATGGGAGTTCTTGAGGTAATTATTGTACTATTATAATTTTCTTTGAAATAAAATATTTATTTTTTATTTCTTTTTGTGATATTGTGATAATACAATAACAAGTACATTTAAAATATATGTATATATATGTTTATTAGCATTAACAAAAATCATTGATTATGATATTCCAAAATCTTTCCCTTTTAATGATAACAAACATATAATAAGATTTTGTTACCGTTGGTTAAAAAATATGTTTGTTGTGCTATGATCATAAGTTCCACCTACTTAGATGCTCCCTCTAAACGATACCCCCTTTATACAGACACATGCATTAAAAACAAAAAATGTCTAAATGTCAAAGAGAAAAAAGAAAACCTGAAAAATAACTACTTTGAAACTAAAAGAGAGGAAAAATTGAATTTCAACAAGACTTTTTCTCAACCATCAAATTCTTAACCTCTTCCCCCTTTTGTTATCATCAAAAATTAAAATAATAATCGAACAATGATGGATTTTGGTTGATACTATAAATCATATAGAGGTAAGATTTAAATTTTTTAATCAATCAAACAAAAATCATAATATTTTATTATTAGACACATACCCATTTTAGAGTGATAATTAGATTGTGGTCAGGGAGAATTTAAATTAAGAAAAGAGAAAACAAAGAATACTAGGCACTTTCTAACCATGCATAACCATTAGGACTTTTAACTGAGGCAAGTAGTTACTTAAAAAAAATTCAATCACTTTCTAACCATGCATAAGCAATAGGATTCTAAATGAGGTTAGAAGTTACTTGAATATTTATCCCTCTCTTATGTAAGTGTTTCATCCATGCATTACCATAAGGACTTTTAAAGGAGAGTGAATACTTGGGGATAAAATAAATTATTTAAATAAAGTTAAAAAATATACTTCCTTATTTTTTGAAATACCAACCATGCATATTGTATTAAATTTTGATGTATGGATTGTAGGAAGGATAATAGGAATAGAAATGATAATGGAAAATGCATTAATTAAAAAATACTATAAAAATTGTTCAATTTTCAAGAATTTTTAACATATCCTTCCTCTAGTTATGAAGTATAATTTAATCATTACCCATCGCTTCCTCAATCGCTATTTATAATTTTAGATAGATTTCAAAAAATTCAAGCAATCAAGCACCATCTTTTCCGGAGTAAAACCCTTACTAGAAAATCAAAATCAAAACCGAAAATGGAAAAGGAGATTAAAAAATCTAAGTCATTTATAAAATTCCTAAATCCAATCGAAGTTACAAAAATCTATTTCCTAGAAGAGCTTTTGTGAAAATATCTACTAATTGAAATCAGTCGAAATAACTTCAATGCAAGTATATTCCGAGTTAGTGGTAGATTATGCAATATATTTTGTTTTCTATTGACTAAACTAAATAATGTCTTGGCATGAAATAGATATCTCTTTATACTATTTCTATTAATTAGACAACCTATATAGTCTGCATCAGAGTAGTCCACCAAATTGAAATTGCTACAAAATTTTGTATGACCAAAAGATATCTCAAAATTCTTTTTATATCTTTAATTGTGTTAACATCTTATTCCAAAAAAATTATTTCATGAACAAATATGGAAAGCAAGGGTAAATGTGTGAGATATCAATCAGTTTGTGAAACATACGACATATAAAAAATAGTCACAAACTGATATAATCTCAAAAGTTAGAAGACATACCATACAATCTGATAAGAAAAACAAGTTATTATAACATAATATCACTTGTTACCTAGTTTACACATAGTTTGAAAAATGGAAGCATCTATTATACTCACCGTGTTGGTGATGGCGAATAATGGTACCTTAGACACTAATTCCCAATATCAACAATAAGCGAGAAATATAAGCATCATCAAACAAGTTCATTATCTACTTCATAAGATCAATCGAATTGGCTCAAGAATTTGAATTTCCCAGCATAACTAAAAACATTTACATCAAGTAAAGGAAAAGTCATTTATATCAAACAAAGGCATAGATAACTAAAAATTCTCCAAAAATTGATATGTTAGTCGTAATTAAACTTAATGAATGCAGAACAGTAATCAATAAATATAGACAATCGACCGTTATTGTTTTGAAATTTCAACCCACTTGAAACCACTATTTGAAAACTTTAAGTCTATAATTTGGTTTACACTAAAATCGAAAGATTCGGATATTCAATATTACTAATAAATAAAATTAGTTTCAATTAAAACTGATAAATCAATTACAAATTATGTTTGAAATACTACAACTTATTTGCATAAATCAGAAACACTTTCCAAGTAATTTGTTGACATGATTACTTTTTTCAAGGTTTTATAAAATGAATCGGTAAAAATTCAAACACAAATGATTGATTTACTACAGCCATGTTAAATAATTCTGGAATGATAATCAATCATAATACCGATTTAAAAGCAAATTTTAAAGGATTTTTGAAGTGAATCGTCGAAAACATAAAGGTTGAAAATTCTAGGATTTTCTATAAGGTTTTCGAGATCTCTACAATTTTATAAATGGGAATATCAGAGAAGAATTATGGTCAAAATATTACAGCAATATTTGGAAGTTCTAAAATAATTTTCAAACAATATACTGAATGATTTGCAATTTTCGTTGGTTTAAGTTCAAATTCTGTTAAAACACAAAATATAAAAGTTATAGAATATTCTATCCATTTTTTTAAAACGCCTTAAATTTTGAAAATTGAATTTAAGTGCTCAAGATATTTCAATTTTACTATAGTACCGTAAGAAAAGCAGGTCTTGGAATAAGGAGATAAAATTGAAAAGTAAGGTTTAGAGATCATACCTTCACTTACCTTTGTTATTGAATTCTTGAGCACCATTTTTATCCAAAGTACGTAAATCTCCAATTCATTTTTCCAGGCAAAGAACCATTGGAATTATTACTCATCGAACATATATAGAACAACTCTAAGTCTGTCACCATCATAGTTGTTCTTCAGTCTGTTTATGTACCTTGATATTAGAAGCAGCGAGTAGCCTAACAAAGGATGTACGACCACATTCACTTACTTTGAAATCTTTGGTATCCAAATTTGTTTATATAGCAAACTGTTAGTGTTAACAATTGTACTTTTGGGAACCCAAACTTATTTAAATTTAAAAAATTTACATTTGTACCATTTGAGGCCTAAATTTGTCCAACGATTTTGTGTTTGTTCCTATACTAACACTGATTTTGCTTATGCCCAATTTTTCACAAATTGAATAACGATAATTCTTTATGAAATTTAATCTTGCCATAATTATTTTCTCTAATTTGCTCAATTCTATCATATCTAAGTCCTTTTCTATTTTTGGCAATAGTTTGACCACCTAATATTATACTTATTGATTTTTCTCCTGTAGAGCATTTTTTATTGTCGATTAACGCTACTGAACCTTGGATCTAAGAGAGACACTTTAATTCAAAAGTAAGGTGCATCTTTTAATGAAATTTTCTCTTTTTGTGTCATCTTTATTTTTCAAGATCAAATCTCTTTTTTGAGGGTTTTAATTTTAGTTAGACCTATTTGTTTCTTCTTTTAGAGACTGACATTTCTCACATTCTGAGTTAGGTTTTCTAATGTTTAGATCATCGGTTTTACCTCATTATTTAGACTAACTGGACTATTTTTATCCAATTCTAGATTGTTATGTCTTTCCATATGTCCATCAACATTTTCATTTAACTCGTGATATAACAAAGCTAAACTAGTATGGGATAAGTGTGCTACCTCGTTAGGTTCATCATCGCTATCAATTGCCATCAGACACAAATTTTTCTCTTCCTTCTCACTATCAGCATCACCCTCCTCCTTTTCTTAACTCTCATCCCAACAGGCAGCAAAACTCCTTCTCTTCTTCCTCTTTCCTTTATTAAGTTGACTAAGTGGACAATTTGGTTTGATGTGACCTGGCTTCTGACATTTATAAATGTGATTTCTTCTTCAGAATCATCCAGTACTTGGCAATATTGGTTTTTATTCGTTGATTTATTAATGGATTACCTTCTTTTTGCTCCACTTTTCGAATCATTTCATTAATAATGCTAGCTCAGTTGCACCTTCATCTTCTTAATCACTATCGGTTGTGCTCTTTAAAGCAATTGATTTTTTGTTGAATCTCCACTTTCACATTCTTCCCTGACTTTCAGCTCGATTTCATAGATGATGAATTTTCTATTAATTCCTCTACCTTAAGCTGTTTCAAGTCTTTGGATTCCTGGATTGTTGTCACTTTTTCTCTAAAACTTCTTAGGAGGATTCTTAGATTTTTTTTTCTAGACCATCTCAATTCTTTATACTTCTCCTACATTTTTGGATTTGAATACTAGATTTGAAAATCATTCACCCATCTCCTTTATATTTTCATCTTTTTTCATTATGAAATTCTCATGTTCAGTGTTGAGCATGACTAGATAAGATTCCTTAAGTGTGATGTACCTATATGAGTTACCTAAAGCATATGAAAAAATTTCTATGCAGTAGTGAGAAACATGATTACATTCTATTTTATCTGAAACTCGAATAATTAGATTCATAGCTTTAGCATTTAAACGATAAATATTAAGTTCATTTCCATCCTACTTATCTTTCGAGTTAGGCACTTCATGATTATCTATTTTTATTGTAGGTAGACTATAACCAATTTGAATTATATCCCAAACCTCTATAGTATCTAGGAAAATTTTCATCTTAGTTTTCCAGTATGAATAATCAGTGCCATTAAACATGGGTGGCCTAGCCATAGATTGTCCTTTAGAAAAAGCATTATTAAAACTAGCCATAGTTAAAAAAGAAAATTTGATTACCTAGCTCTAATACCACCTATACGACCGAATTAACCCTATAAAGTGGATGAATATGGTTTATTATAAATTCTTAGATTCTAACAACCCAAAAATTTAACCGAAAATTCATTAAAGAAAATTAATTAATTAATAATAAGGATAAAAGTGTAATTTGAACAAATGTCAAAATATAGCTATGAAATTTACACTGTTGTGTTCATAGCAATTTCCTAGACAATTTTCATATATAAAGTTTTGTAATTAGTGTTCGTATGAAAATGTTACTGACATTTAAAGATTTGAAATCGAAATATATATATTTATATAAGGAAAGAAATTTTAATTTAGGTAACTTTAACCGGTCGACATCCTTATTTGGACCAGGGGACCCCTAACGGTCAACGACCTCCAATAGACCGGTCGACTGGTCGAGCAATTTCAGCTAAGGTTAGTCAAGGCTAAACGACCTAAATTATATATTATTAAATTTAACGTTTGTTGTTGATTTCAGCATTTATAAATAGGATGTTACCCCTCATATTAATCATTCAGAAAACCCTTTTATTTAGTATGCTCTAAACTCTCCATCTTCTCACAAAAAAAATCCTGAACCAATTTTTTTAGAGATAAACTAAAGATTATGGAAGAAGAGTCGATAATCAAACCGAAAGGTATCAACAAATCAAAAAAGGATGATTCAAGTCAAGATAAAAAGGGGGGAAAGATCTTTAGAGGTGAGTGAGTTTATTATTATTATTAAATATAATGATTTATAAGTAACTGGGTTTATTCATATATCTATTTGATTTGAAAATTAAATGGTTTAAATATGGGATTAAAATTTAATTTAAAAATTATTTGAAGGTATTGAAATATGAGATATTGTTTATTTATTAATTGCAATTAGATAGAAATTTAACTGAAAGTCTAAATCGTATGAATATAACCTCTATTTGATTTAATTTTGATTAAAGTAAATGGTGAGATATGATTGAAATTAATTCGGCTTGATTTTAATACGAACACACCCTTTTATCCACCTTGAAGTAATATGAAATTTAATACGAATGTACCACATTGATTTCACCCTAAACTGATTTTGATATTTAAATGAAATCATCAGTTATACATGAAACTTATTGGAATTATATGCAGAATTGTAGGCTTAGTCAAATAAGTGGAATCTAGTCAGAAGTTGGAAGATAATTGCTATCAAAAAATAGGGTTCATTGTTAAAATATATTGCTAAAAGTATGGTTAACGTTAAACAAAAGAACAAAAATATGTTATCTAGTAATAAAAATCCAATCGGTTAACAGGCTTACTATAGCAAGTCAAGAGCGAACAGTCGATCAGTAAGCGTATTGTATGCACACATTGAACCTCAACTTATGGTATAGGTTTATAGATTTATATATATATATATATTAGCATATTAGTATGGGAAGATAATTCCCTAATCCTTGGCTTTATAACCACTACGAGACTGAAGTAGACTTGTATGAAAGCAATTAGGTCTAGACGCCATTTATTTAGCGAATTTTAAATTCGACGTAAGCCATTTTAATCGTGAGCGTGTGTTAAGCACATGGAACAAACACGAGGTTCCTCGGTGTATGTACAACACTATTGGTGGATGCCTGGCATGGTGCAAGTTTTGGCACTAACGGGAAGTTCCTTGGTGCATACAACAATTAGGACATGACACTATTGATGCATGACCGACGCATGCAATGCTTGGCGTTACCTTTAATTTTTGGACATGGATGCTTCAGTGACCCTAAGTCGTCTTTCATGCGAGTTGGCATTGCGAGATTCTCTCAAGTACAATACTTTATAGTCATAGTTTAGGTAATACAATAATAAGGGTGATATTTTATGCGATCTTATGTTAGGAGAAGTCCTATAGATTATTAGTTTGATCTTTTGTTGATCAGTTGTTCGATCCGTTGATGATTAGTGGTTCGAATAGTTGTTCGATCGCTAAGTATAAACCTGCACAAGATGTTTGGGTGTAGATGTATTTAAAACTATATTCCTTAGATTAATGTGACCAACCCTAGTAAGTAATTCGCCAACACAAGTAGGACGCCAGTGAAAGTGACTACTGTGTGGCTAGTTATCACTTAGGATCGTGTAATATGGAATGTATTATAATCTAAATGTGAAAACAGTTAGTAATAGTAAAGTAAATAAGAATAAGCACACCAGGAGTTTTTATACTGGTTTGAATTTCTCGTTCTACGTCTAGTCCCAAACTTCCCTCTGGAATTTTCCACAATAACCCCTCACTTTACCCGAAGGAATAGGTATACAACACCTGAGCAACCGATCAGAATTTTTCCGCCTCTAACAACTGAAAGAGGACTTTCTCCGCCTGAACAACCGAACAAGACTTCAATAGTTTCAGTAAATTTCTTTGACACTTTGTGTTCTTGATAACACTGATTTGTCTTTGATAGTACAATCTTCCTATAATCTTTTCCTCAAGTATATTAGTGTGTGTAAAGATTTAGAAAGGAGAATATTGCTTTGAATCGAAGAATATGTTAATTGATTCAGAGATTCAAGCAATATATGTAAATTGTGATTGCTTTCAAAATGCAGAGATAGTAGAGAGTATGATCAGAAAATAAAATGAAATTCGATTATTTGTGAAGTGAATCTTATGTGTTTATATAGTATATAAATAGCTGCAATCATTCACGAAGAGTTCTGGCCAAAGAAAGCATCCATAACTCTTTAATTTAGATCGTATCTCTTGACAAATGGAAGTGTCTGTTCAAAAAAATAGCTGTTGGAAAAGTTCAGTCGACTGACCCAAAACGACCAGTCAACTGAAAATTCAAAGTTGGTGCAAAACCGAGTGTTTCTGTGCAACTGTGCAGATTCAATCGACTGGTCATATATGGTCAGTCGATTGACCTGACTGTCAGTGCACAGATCACATAAATTTTGAAGAATTTGAAGCTTAAGACAACTTTGATTTGTATGGACTACTTGAGGGTAGATTTTAAAATTTCTAAAACTACAAACTTCGACAAATAAACATACTATACTTAGTTTTATAGTCTTGTCTCCTTTATAGTTTTAACAGCATATTTCTTTCTCCTTTTGTCCCTTGCATATGTAATCTCATTCACTGATTTGTTTAAGCTCTTTGTCATGAATCAAAACTTATGATTCAACATTCTTCCCCTTTTTGATTGATGACAACCTGTTATAGATGATACTTTATTTTGAGAAATATATAATGGGAGTTATGTATATCTCCCCGTAAATATATGGCGACATATTTAATCCCTGCAAGAAATGGTTAGTCATATAAATTTCTCCCCATTTGTCATCGACAAAAAGGAAGTAATAACAATTTTATCATTGAACTAACAAAGATTGCAATCACAGAAAAAATTGTATCAAATTGTTTTGAGCTACTTATACAAGTTAATAAAAGAAAATGTTTGGAATAAATAGATAACTTACTACAACAAAGAAACAACAATATCAATCAGAGTCAGACTCTGTTTCTTCTTCTTCCACTTGCATTGGAGTTTTCCCTCTGGAAGAACTTTCCATAAACTGTCTGCCACCTCCATTGTCGTTTGTGTCGGAAATTGTGTGTTCTTCTGATGTAGACCAAGTAAAGCGAGAAGCTGGACGTTTACTCGGATCACGGTGTGAGGTTTCCATAGTTGTGGAAGAGGAAAAAGATATCGCATCCCATAAAATCTCGAAGAAGCTTTTAATTTTGTGAAATTTCTTATCAATTTTCTTAATGAGATTTTTGATGTGGGAATCTAAAATTTTGATTTTTGATGTGGCAATTTCATAAGACTTATTATGCGGCTATTTAGAGTTTTGGGAACAGAAGTATCGAATTTCGAAATAGGAACCTGGAGGTTCATAAGTAGTCGCATAATATATTCTCCAAAATAAATAATGTTCATACGACCTTGGTTAAAAGACAAGAATTCATCTAGAATAGTCTTAGGAAAATTTATTTGTACATCTCCCCAAATAGCATACAACGCCTAAAGTTGTTTGGATATACAAGCTCATAAGAGCCAGTACGAGGAAGAACCGTGTGCACTAAGGCTCGATGCACAATTCTAGCTGTAGGGCGTAAGGCGATAGACTTTAGTTCGGTCATGTCATCTTCTAAGAACCGATGACTTACTTCCTCTTGCTCGCCTATAGGTACATTTAATTTTTCCAATGGAATACCATCAGTTGGAGTATGAAGAATATGACCAATTCGATCTAATGACAGAAATACTTGTTGAACACAAACTAAACTCCAAACGCAATTATCACGATTACGTGGGTTTTGATGGCCTAAATTCAAATTTGCATAGATAACTTTTACCAAAGTGTGATTTATCTTAATATTATTCTGATTGTGGTCTAGGAGAGACTCTAGACGGCTTCTCCTTGCTAGCTCTTGAATTCTATACGGAGCAAAATCAGGAAAGACAACAAACGAACCTTCAAAAAAGCGTGCTTCTTTCATTTTGTTCCACTGTTGGAGAGCTATAGGATTATAGAGCCATTGAGCAATTTGAGTGTCAATTGGCTCAGAGGATGAGGTAGAGACATATCTAGATCTCTTGGGTTGATGTGGAGCCATTGGAAATAATAATGTAGTGAAGGAATCTAAAGAATTTTGGTAGCTAGGGTTTTTGGAAAACTGAAATGAGAAGGTAAAAGTGAAAAGTGAAAGAGGAGACAGTGGGTAAGAGGGTTAAAAGGTAGGTGAAAAGGTGTAAAAAAAAGGCTCAGACTGTCATTCAATCGACTGGTCGAATATGGTCAGTTGACTGAAACAGTATCCCGAAACTCTCTGTTACAGATTCAGTCGATTTGGCCATATTATAGTTGGCTGGATATAGATAATGCTTATGTTTCAGTCGACTGGCTATATTCGTTCAATTGACTGAACATAGTCTGAGAGCTCACTGTTTTCAGATTCAGTCGACTGGTCGAATATTTTCAATCGACTGAATTTTCTTCTTTGCAGCATTTACAGTATATTTTTGCATAAAAAGAACATATTTAATATATTTTAAATAATGAATACAAGGTAAGAATGAAACAAATTAAAAAAATATATAGAAATAAATTATTTGGATGAAGAAGTGGATGGAGACTTTGAGTTGTCTGGTTCATCCTTCGTCTTCTCTTCATATGGTTTCAATGGTGACCAGTGGTTTCCACGCTCCTATGAATTCGGAGAGACAGGTGGAGGTTGTGGCGACTGATCCCATAGATTCCGATAGGAAGAAGGTGTAGATTGATGAACTGCATATGAAGATGGCCCGTAGAATTTCCATACAATCTGCTTCAGAAAACTAAGATGTCTTGAATTCATTTTCTGTTCATAGTACATCTCGCGTTGAATCACTATAGATTCCCTCTGGTAATGATGTAAATCATCAATTTTTGTTTTGTGTGAGGAGAACCAAAGAACAGAAAATGTCGCGCCTTCTTCTTCTCGGGGGTATGGCCTGTGCGATAGTTTGATGGTCTGGCCGGTTCATGATTAGGTGTATGTGTAGGTAAGCTTGATGAACCAAATGAAGGTGTCGAAAAATCGACAAAATAGTAAGCGGAACCATTTGATGAATTTTCTTGTGATAAAGTGCAGAACTCTGAGATATATATAGGAGAATAAACAATTAGATGTTGATGGATTTACGTAAAATCTGAAAAAGAATTAGAGGATGAAAATAAAACATAAATTTTGCGGCTGAGAATCTTTTTCATAAAAAATAAAAAATAGATAAGGAGAAAACTGTAGTAGAAGTAGTTGTGAAATAGTAAATGGTCAAATGGCAGAGAGACATAGGCTTACCAAACTCGAGGTGCTGAGTTCAAGTACCAAAGAATATATTTATTTATTTTTAATTTTTTAAATTACTTAAGAAATTTTACAATTCTTTTAAAGAAATTATACCTAGTCTCTTCTTAATTTTATAAAACAATTTTCATTTAGTGGTTTAGTGAAAATATCAGCTAACTGATTTTTAGAATTTACAAATTCTAAATTCATTATATCCTTTTCAATATTATCACGAAGAAAATGATGACGAATGTCAATATATTTAGTTCATGAGTGATTGACAGGATTTTTAGATAAATTTATTATACTGGTGTTATCACAATATATTATAGGTTTATTTAATTTTATATCAAAATCTTGTAATGTTTGTTTCTTGTAGATTACTTGAGCACATGCTAAAGCTGTAGATATATATTCTGCTTCACATGTCGATAGTAAAATGCAATTTTGTTTCTTGCTAAACCAAGATACAAAGGATCGTCCAATGAAATGACAAATTCCACTTGTACTTTTTCTATCTGTTCGACTTCCACCAAAATCAGCATCACAATATGATACTAATTCAAAAGGACATTCTTTTGGATAAATAATCCTAAGTCATTGGTTTTGCTAAGATAACAAATTATACGTTTTACTGCTCGCATATGTGATTCTTTAGGATCTGCTTGAAATCGAGCACATAGACAAGCACTCATCATAATGCCGGGTCGACTAGCAGTTAAGTAAAGTAATGATCCAATCATACTACGATATAGTTTTTGGTTGACACTCTTACCATTTTCATATTTATCGAGATGTATAGTTGTACTCATAGGAGTTGGTTTGGCAGAAGTGTTTTCCTTACCAAATCATTTAATTAGATTATTACAATACTTTTCTTGATTAATAAAAATGCCATTTTGTAATTGCTTGGTTTATAATCCAAGAAAATATGATAGTTCTTCCATACGTGACATTTCAAATTCATTTGTCATAATAGTCGAAAATTCCTGACATAAATTTTCATTTGTTGAACCAAATATAATATCATCAATATATATTTGTATAATTAAAATATCTTGTTTAGTTCTCTTAATAAATAAATTTTGATCAACTTTTCCAATCTCAAAACCGGATTCTATTAGATAGCTTTTAAATTGGTCATATCAAGCTCGAGGTGCCTGTTTTAAGCCATATAAAGCTTTCTTAAGTTTATAAACGTGATCTGGAAATTTATCATGAGTAAAAAGAGGAGGTTGTTAAAAATAAACATTTTCTTTTATAAATCCATGTAGAAAAGCACTTTTAACATGCATTTGATATAATTTAAAGTTATGGAAACATGCAAAAGCCAATAGAATACATATAGCTTCTAGTCTTGCAACTGGAGCAAACGTTTCTTCATAGTCTATTCCCTCTTCATGATTATAACCTTGTGCTACTAATCTAGCTTTATTTCTAGTAATGTTACCTCGTTCGTCAGTTTTGTTTTTGAAAACCCATTTTGTACCAATGACTGATTGATCACTTGGTCTAGGAACTAATTCCCAAACTTTTTTTCTTTCATTGATTTAGCTCTTCTTGCATAACTATAATCCAATAGTCATCAGTTGAGGCTTCCTTAATATTTTTAGGTTCCATATTAGATAGAAAATCTATATGGACCATTTGATTTAATTGAAGTCTTATTCTTACATTCGAATTTACTTCTCCAATTAATTTTGAACAGGGTGATCTTTAAGAATTCTTGGAGGAGATCTTACTATACTATCATTATTAACAATGTTTTCATTTTCTATAGTAATATCAGAATTATTTAAAAAAATAATATCATCATCTTCTGAATTATTTGTCAGAATTTTATTTGAATTATTTTCCAAATTTGTAATTTTAGAAGAAATTTTTACATTTTCATCGAATGAAACATGAAGAATTTCTTTGATTACTTTATTTCTTGTATTAAAAACTCGATAAGCTTTGCTTCTTTCCAAATATTCTATGAATATTCCTTCATCCGATTTTGGATCAAATTTGCCAAGCTGATCTTTAGTGTTAAGTATAAAACATTTTGAACCAAAAACTTTGAAATATGATATATTTGATTTTCTACCATTTAAAAGTTCATATGGAGTACGTTTTGTTAAAGATCGAATAGAAACACGATTCAAAACATAGCAGGTAGTTGCAACAGCTTCTGCCCAAAAATGCTTTGGTAAAGTGCTTCCATTTAATAAAGTTCATGCACATTCTTGTAATGTTCTATTTTTCCTTTATACAACTCCATTTTGTTGTGCTGTTCTAAAAAAGGAGAAATTATGATTAATTCCTTTCTTGTTACAAAAAAGTTCGAAAGCTTCATTTTCAAATTCACCTCCATGATCACTTCTAATATTTTTAACTTTTAAATTCTTTATATTTTGAATTCCTTTTACAAAAATTTTAAAATTCTCAAAAGTATCACTTTTATGTTTCATAAAAATAGTCCATGCATATCTTGAAAAAATCATCATCTACAATAACAAACACATATCTATTGTGATCAATAGATTGAATTTGAGTAGGTCCGAAAAGGTCCATATGTAGTAGTTCAAGTGGTTGGGTTGTAGATATGATTTTCTTAGATTTAAAAGAAGATTTTGTTAATTTTCCTAACTGACATGCATCACAAATATTATCAATTTTGAATTTCATATCCGGCAGTCCTTTAACAAGTTTATTTTTAGCTATTTTATTAACATTATTAATTTTTATATGACAAAACCTTTTGTGCCATAGCCAAGAATCATTCTCTATAGCTACTAAACACATGTTTGTGTTATAATTTATATTCATATTCAAAATATAATATTTCTATCTCTTATACCTTCAAAAATTAAATTTTGATTTTTATCAGAAATATTACTTTTATTTTCTGAAAAAGGTATATGAAAACCTTTATCACATAATTGACTTATGCTTATAAATTATGTTTTAAGTTTTTAATTAATATAACATCAGTAATGAGAGGTGAGTTAGAGATACCGTTATTGCTCACATCGCCTTTACCGATGACATAACCTTTTGAATTGTCTCCAAAAGTGACTGATCCTCCATTTGAGTAGACTATGTTTGTTAACATGTCGTTATTACCAGTCATGTGTTTCGAGCAACGATTGTCTAGAAACCATTTTCCTCTCTTTTTAAGTGGTACCTGCAAAAAATAGAGATTAAGTTGGTACCCACTTTTCTTTTTAGGGTCCTAAGAGTTAGGTTTTAGGAAACCAAACCCAAGCGGGTTCATAATTCCCTTTATAAAAATAATTCTTATTTTATAAACAGTTTCCATAAATGTTTTGATATGCTTATTCCTAATTAAGTTATTATTTGTTTTAGGAATCCATATTTTAATAGTTTTAAAATCTTTAGAAATTGTTTTCTTAATATCTTTCTTAATTTTGTTTTTAAAATTATTTTTAAACTTTCTAGATTTCTTTTCAATATTCTTATATCCTAATCCCATTTTATTTGAAGTAGACTGAGAATTTTCTATTATTTTAGAAAGATTTTCTTATCCTTTGTTAAAATTAGAAATATTTTTATTAATATCTTCTAACTTAGTTTTGAGACTAGGTTTTTCTGACTCTAATACTTCAAGTTAGATTTTAAATCATCAATTTCAATTGATAAACTATCAATTTTATTTTTCTGAATTTCTAATTCCTGAGTTATCATAGAAAGTTGAGATGCTAAATTAGAATTAGATTCTTGAGATTTTTCAAGTTTTTCTTCAAGAATTTTCTTTTCATCTCTTAGCATACTAATTTCTAATTCAGATATATTTAGTTTTCCTTGTAACTCTTTATTTTGCTTTTTAGTTTGTTTTACAAAATTCACTAGTTCTAAATTCAACTAAATCTTCAAAACATAGTTCACTTACATCGTCATTTGTAGCCATGAAGCATACATTTTCTTGCTCTGTGTCACTTTCACTGACGCTCTCTGATAATGAAGAATCTAAATCATCCCATGTTATTGAAAATTCTTTCTTCTTGAATTTGTTCCTCTTGAATTTATTTTTCTGTTTTCTGGGCAATCTTTCTTCATATGACCCTTTTTATGACATTCATAACATTCCGTGACAGAAGATGATGGTTTATTGCTATTATTGTTACTAGAGTTATTTCTGTAACTCTTGATCTTGTTACTCTTTTTGAATTTCAAAAACATTTTGAAATTTTTAGCAATAAATGCCATATTCTCTTCATCCGAGTCAGAGTCATCTTGTTCTGCTTGAAACACTAGATTTTTCTTATCCTATGCTTGAACTTTCTTTGCCTGCAAATTCACTTCATATGATATTATATTTCCTATTAACTCTTCTGGTTTCATAGTAGAAAGATCGTTTGCTTCTTCAGCTAGAACCTTTCTTTCCCATTCATCCGTTAAAGAGTTTAGGAGTTGATATATATCTTGAAATCTAGAGTACATATCATTTATATTTTCATTTGATTTCATTTTGAAATTTTGAAACTGATTTTTAAACATAGAAATTTTGCTTTGTTTAACTTTGTTAGTTCCTTCATGAGTTACTTTTAGGGTTCTCCATATCTCATAAGCTTTTGTATACATACTGACTCTATTAAACTCATTTCTATCTAATGCACAAAATAACATGTTCATAGCTTTAGCATTTGAAGTAGCATCAGCTTTTTATGCATCGGTCCAAGTTGAAAAATCTTCTGTTGGAATGGTGTATTCATTTTGAGTAATGTTCCAAGTTTCAAAACCATTAGATTGCATATATATTCTCGTTCTAGTAGACTGGTAATTATAATTCATTCCATTGAATAGTGGAGGTCATGTAGTAGATTGACCTTCAATAAAACTAGTGTTAGTGACAGTGCTTGTGTTGGTGTTATTTTCCTTATTAGAAAAAAGATTATCAAATAACCGTGTTACGGTTATAGGATGTTCGCTCTGATACCAAATGAAAGTGACTACTGTGTGGCTAGTTATCACTTAGGATCGTGTAATATGGAATGTATTATAATCTAAATGCAGAAACAGTTAATAATAGTAAAGTAAATAAGAATAAGCACACCATAGGTAAATTGTGATGGTAAAGATTTAGAAAGGAGAATATTGCTTTAAATCGAAGAATATGTTAATTGATTCAGAGATTCAAGCAATATATGAAAATTGTGATTGCTTTTCAGAATGCAGAGATAGTAGAGAGTATGATCAGAAAATCAGAAAATAAAACGAAATTCGGTGATTTGTGAAGTGAATCTTATGTGTTTATATAGTAGATAAACAGCTGCAACCATTCACGAAGAGTTCTGACCAAATGAAGCATTCATAACTCTTCAATTTAGATCGTATCTCTTGGCAAATGGAAGTGCCTATTTAGAAAAATAGCTGTTGAAAAGTTCATTCGACTTACCCAAAATGACCAGTCAACTGAAAATTCAAAGTTGGTGCAAAATAGAGTGTTTATGTACGGGTTCAGTCGACTGGTCATATATGGTCAGTCGCCTGACCTGACCGTCAGTGCACAGATCAAATAAATTTTAAGAATTTGAAGCTTAAGACAACTTTGATTTGTGTGGACTACTTGAGGATAGATTTTAACAATTCTAAGACTAAAAACTTTGACAAATAAACATACTATACTCAGTTTTGTAGTCTTGTCTTCTTTGTAGTTTTAATAGCATATTTCTTTCTCTTTTTGTCGCTTGCCCATATAATCTCATTCACAGATTTGTTTAAGCTCTTTGTCATGAATCAAAACTTATGATTCAATAACCCGTAGTCACGTAGAATAAAAATGAAGTCAATTTCATGTGATCACCGTATATTAGTAATACAACTCACTCACTAGACTTTTGTCTTACCCACTCCATTCCTTTTTCCCCCATAGGAGGATAGAGCAGCAAGTGATTGGCCTAAATCTAGTATGTGGGGAAGCAAGCTTAGCATTGGCATTGCATATTATTCTTCATTATTCTCCATGTAATATAATGTATTTAGTACGCATTAGACTTTATGCTATTATTTTGTAAATTCTGGATTTTGACCCTATATATTTTGAGAGTGTGTTTACTAGGATATTTTTCTGAGATGATTATGTTCAGTACTTATATTTACTACCTTCTACTATGAGATTTGAAAGTGTAAAATGTCATAGATTTTATCCTTGTAACCATATACCATAAGTTTTAAAAACAAATGTCTCATACTTCCTAGTACAACGAAAGTTCGAAAGTCACCCTAGGCTTTGAATTGGTGGTCTGGAAGTGCGGTATATTATATTTGGTATCAAACCCTAGGTTTATAATTCATTAGGAGTTAGGCATGTATTGAGAGAACGTACTTGAATATTTGAAAAAAATTCAAAGGGTTTTCAATATATCTATATATGTATATATAAATTTTTTTCAATGATTTCACACAATAAACGCGGTCACTTATTCTTATCAATACTATCTGTAGGAAAGTTGCAAATAATTCTTAATCACTGATAAAGAGAATGAGCAGTCCTATTGGTTACGGCTTAGGTGAAGTAGTTGAGATTCTAGGCATGAACATCCCGATATGGTTCCGTCGGTATCTACAATTAAGAGGATAGGTTGAGCTTAACCCAAATAGGAGACCCATAGAACACGCTCTAGGTGCAGTTCCTACCAATCTATTTGTCGTTGATTTTGCCAAGAGTGTAAGGACTTTTTGAGTCTAGGAGGAAGCCATATGTAGGGATCGAATCTTTTGTGGATCGAAGGCATGGATTTTTACTTGTGATAGGATTTCTGGATTGATGAGCCCTGGAAATGTTGTTAGGAGACAACTTACTACCCGACATTTACAGAGAAAGGCTCTAAATTAGTGAGATGTTGTAGTGGCATAAACCAATGAGGAAGAGATAACTTGGGGTGATTTTTGAAGGCATTTTGAGTGAGATTTCTTTCCGCAACAGAGCAGAGAGTCGGTTGGAAAAGTTCATACATTACAGCAAGGTGAGATGTCAGTGAGAGAACATGTAAATTAGTTCAATGAGTGGCTAGGTTTGGACTTGATTTGATAAATACCCCTCACAATAAAGCTTTGAAGTTTGCAAAGGGGCTAAATTAACCTCTTTAAGATTTGGCCCTTAGTCACATTCCCATGGGGGTGACATACAAGAGTTTGATGGAAATGGCTTTGTTGAATACTGTTTCCAAAGAAGGAGTGAGGAGTGAACTTAATAAGTTAGGAGGAAAAAAAACCCCACAGAATCAATGCAAAAGTGGAGTAGGGACCTAAGGGAAGATCGAGTACAAGGAAATCACATGCAGAAGATGAAATAGGAAGGAGCATGTCATGAAGGATTCTAGGATGGACATCTCAAAGATCAAATGCTACAACTGCAATCAACTCGGGCACATGAGGAGGGAGTGCCTAGCCGCACCGAAGACCTCTACTCATGTGGTTTCATCTTAAGCACTGGATGTTGTTCCCAGCTCGAGCGCACCTTCAGTAACAGACAAGGGAATTAAGTCGTAATTGAAGGTGTGTTAACTTAATCTAATCTATATATTCTTACCTTATTTAACACCGGGACATCACACTCTTTCATTTCGAGTAGACTTGTAGATGAATTACACTTAGACACTAGCATATCTACTAACCTAGTAGTTGTATCAAATCTTGCTCAAGGATCAACCCATTATCTGTGATTTGTAAGGACTCGAAATTGTTTATCTTGGGGGTCGAGTTTGATTGCGATGATTTTATCTTGGCATTTTTAGGGTTTGGTTTGGTTTGATTTTGGGTATGGGCTGAATGACTATGCATGGGGTAGTCTTCGATTGTGATAGGAAGGTCGCTCATTTGTTACTTGTAGTGGACACATTCTTGAGGTGCATTGCGACCCCAAAAGTTTAGTTATTTTGAATTATCTATATTTTTTAGACACATCATACGATGAATTAGCTTAAATTGCAGTAGTTTGAGACTTCCTAAATGCCTTTTCCCAAGCTATCGGTCTTTCAGCTCAAAGGGAGATCAAATTTCCAATTTACCTCGAAGATAATGATAGATTTGTTGTCTTTTCATTGAGGCATATGGATATTAAAGAAAGACGCGAGCTAAATAAGCAAATGATTGAGCTGTTGGAGAAGAGTTTCATTAGAAGGAGTATTTCAGAGTGAGGAGCACCAATTATCTTTGCCATCAAGGCAGATGGCTCTTTGAGCCTTTGCATCAATTCCCCTGAGCTGAATAAACAAACAAGAAGAATCCTTGCCCATTGCCTTCATAGACAATCTCTTTGATCAGTTAGTTGGTGTGAAGGTGATCTCTCAGCTTGACTTGGCTACCAGGTTCCATTAGTTGTGTGTAGCCGAAGGTAGTATTCAGAAAACAGCTTTTCACACACCCAACAGACTTTATGTGTTGTTAGCCATACCCATTGAACTGACCAATGCACATATGTATTTTTTTGATCCGATGAGTCAATTTTTAGAGGTTTCTTAATAAGTTTGTGGTGGTATTTGTTATTGGGATATTAGTGTATTCGAAAAGCGAGGAGGAAAACATGTTGCATCTAGAAAAAGTGCTCAATACTCTCCATGGGTATAAGTTGAAGGTGAAGTTTCCAAACGTCACTTTTGGCGCAAGGAGGTTCGCATTTTAGGACATGTTGTCCTTAAGCATTGACTGTTGGTCGATCCTAGTAAAATTACAGTAGTACCTAATTGCCATATATTAAAGAATGCCATGGAGGTGAAGAGTTTCCTTTGTTTGGCGGGCTATTATAGGAAGTTCATCGAGGACTTCACTAAAATTTCTACCCCTCTGACTCACCTTATCAAGAGGAATTTGGTTTTTCTCATAGGACTCAAAGCTTATTGTTAAGCTAAAGGAGTCATTGACTAGTGCACCTGTTTTGGTATTACCAAATGGTTCGAAGGCATTCATAGGATATACCAATGCTTGGGTATGATATTGGGTGCAATTTTGATGTAGGAGAGGAAAGTGGTAAGCTATGCCAGTCGACAATCCAAAGCCTACAAGAAAAACAATCATACATGTGATCTTGAGTTGGCAACTAATTTTTCGAACTTAAGTCACAAAGGAATTATTCATTAGGGCAATGGTTTGGGATATTCATGGATCATAAGTCTCTGAAGTTTTATTCCCCTAAAAGAATATGAATTTAAAACAGTAGAGGTGGATAGAGTTCTTGACATCGTATGATTTTGATATCTCCTCTACTCTAGGCAAGAGTAATGTTGTGTTCAATGCCTTGAGTATGATGTATGCGATGTTAAGTCCTATGTTCTTGGCGAGGAAGCACTTGAAGTTTATCTCTACATTCAATTTTTTACCTTCTTCAGACATCATTCAAGGATTGTTAGTAGTTTTGGATATGCATCCTACATTCATGGACCATATTGGATCAAGTCAGAAGCAAGGCACGAAGTTGTTTGATAATTTTGAGAAGTTTGGTAAAGGAGCACAGTCGAGTCATTTGAGGCGCTATACCATTGACTCGAAGGGGTGGCTGTGGGAAGATGGTAGACTATGTGTTCCTCTCATTATGGATCTGTTTGACATGGTACCAGCGTAGTTCCATCGTTCTAGGATGACCTTCCATCCCGGTGGAGATAAAATATATTATGATATAAGTGGATCTTTATTGGCCTGGTATAAAGAAGCATGCGACAGAGTACGTGTCTAAGTGTATGACTTGTAAAAGAGTAATGGTGGAGCAAAAGAAGCCAAGTGGATTGTTGCAGTCATTGGGTATTCAAAGTGGAAATGGGAGAGTGTCTCCATGGATTTCGTTGATAAGAAACCTAGGAGTAAGAGGAGGAATGAGAGAATTTGGGTCATATTCGACCAACTGACGAAATACGCTCACTTTATTCCAATTATTAGTACGAGGAATACCGCATCGTTGGCGACTCTTTACATGAGATAGGTAGTTCGATTACATATCATTATAGTATTGTCAGTGACCAAGACCTGCATATCACCAGCAAGGTTTGGAGGAATCTTCAAGAGGCTTTAGGTATGGAGTTTAATTTGAGCATCATTTATCACCCATCGAAGGATTTATAGACAAAAAGGGTGAATTAGGTATTGAAGTATTTACTTCAGATGTGTACTTGGCTTTTAGAGAGGCTCTTGGGAGGATCACTTGCCATCAGTGGAATTTGATTATATTAATAACTATTAGGCAAGTATTGAGATGTCACAGTTTGAGGCATTGTACGAGAGATCTTGGAGATCACCATCTTGTTGGTAGGGCACTACGAATAGGATCATTGTTGGATAAGATATGTTAAGGATGACATCAAAGAAGATATACTTGATCATAGGAGAATGAAAACCGTGCAAAATAGGTAGAAATTTTATACTAACGGGAGAACCAAAGAGTTGGAGTTCGCAGTGAGCGACAAGTTTTTTATGAAGGTCTCGCCACTTAGACATGTCATGAGGTCTAGTAGTTCGGGAAAGCTAACGCCAAGGTTTATAGGTCCTTTTTCAATTACAGGTAGAGTAGAGAAGTTAACTTGTAGGCTGAAGCTTCTCGAAAAGTTAGCGGGAGTAAATGACATTTTCCATGTATCACACTTAAGGAAATGTCTACATGATACAACAGTCGTGGTAAGGACGAGTCGGCTAGAAGAGGTTGTAGAAAGGGAGTCACTTTTTTTCCATGCACCTACCTGGATCCTTGAGCACGGTATAAAGCGACTCTGCTATAAAATTATTAAGCTAGTTAAGGTTCAATGAGAAGATGACCTAACGGAGAGTACATGGGAGCCTGAAGAGAAGATTCAAGCTACCCGTCCAAAACTCTTTTCTAGTATGTTTCTATTTTACATAATATGTATACGACTACTCGTACACTTAGGCTTTAGCTTTGTGCACCACAAGTAAGGGTGTTTGAATGTTATAAGTGGTTACGAACGTGTAACTAGGAAATGTTTCGGACGATGGTTCCTAATGGATATATTTATTAAATTGATCTTTGCACACATAGCAAATATATTCAAGTTAGCATGCACTAACACCATCACTTATTTTATCTTATCGAATTATATCCATACGGTTGTTGCATATGGATTGAATAGTTGCGCATACATGTAGAATCTCCAGTATATTTACATAGGATGTTGCATACATTTGGATACATGGCATAAGCACTTGCATTTCAAGTGGTCAATTAGATCGGGAGGTCGCTTAATTTTTGCATTTTTTGTAGGTTTATATGCATTCCATGCTTATATGTACATTAGAAATTTAACAGAAGGACGATGGTTGCCTATGGTTGATGGTTAAGTAGATGGTAGTAAATATTGATTTACGCGTATACGAGTTGCATTTTTCCACCTTAGAGCTTTCGGAGATGAAATCCTTTTAGGAGGGAGAATAACACCTCCAAAAAATTAACCGTAAATTTATTAAAGGAAATTAATCATTTAATAATAAGGATAAAAGTATATTTTTAACAACCGTTAGAATTTAACGACGAAACTTTCACTATTGTATTCGTGGCAATTTGCTGGCAATTTTCATATTTAATTTTTTGTTACCGGAGTTTGTATGAAAAATTATTAACATTTAAAGATTTGAAATCGAAATTAATATATATATATATAATAAGTTTAATTTAGGTAACTTTAACCAGTCAACCGCCTTATTCAGACTGATCGACACATAGTGGTCAACCGAACCTAAGAGACCAGTCGATTGGTCGAGTGATCTTGGCTAGGGACCGTAGGTCAAACGACCTGGATTTTATATTATTAAATCTAACAGTTGATGCTGATTTTAGTGCTTACTAAATAGGAAAGTACCCTTCATAGTAATCATTTAGAAAATCCTAATCTATTCGGTATGCTCTACACTCTCCATCTCCTCAAAAATTTCCCAAGACAAAAATTTAAGAGGTAAATCAAAGATTACAGAAAAAGAGGCAATAAACAAACTAATAGGGATCAAGAAATCATAAGAGGATGATTCAAGTCAAGATAAAAGGAGAAAGCTCTTAAGAAGTGAGTGAGTTTATTATTAGTAAACATAATGATTTATATGTAACTGGGTTTATTCATATATCTATTTGATCTAGAAATTAAATGATTAGATCTAAGATAAAAGTTTAATTTGAAAATTATTTGAATATATTGAAATCTGAGATATTGTTTATTTACTAACTGCAATTAGATAGAACTCTGATTGAAAGTATAAATCATATGAATATAAACTCCATTTGATTTAATTTTGATTAAAATAAATTTTGAGATGTGATTGGAATTGATTCAATATAATTTTAATACAAACACACCCATTTATCCACCCTGAATGGAATATGCAATTTTATATGCATATACCCTTTTGATTTCATTCAAAATGATTTGAGATGTAAATGAAATTATCAATTACACACGAAAACTTATTGGAATTATATACAGAATTGTCGGTTTAAACAAATAGGTGGAATCTGGTCAAAAGTTGGAAGATAATTACTGTTAAATAGTAGGGTTCACTATTAAAAATATATTATTAAAAACATGGTTAACATTCAAACAATGAACAAAAATAAAAATTAATTTTACAGTAATAAAAACCCGATCGGTCGACAAGCTTACACTAGCCGATTGACAGCGAGCGGTCGACCACAACAGAAGCCAGTAGTCGACTACTACAGGAGCCGGTAGTCGACCAGTAGGCATATTTTCTATGCAGGTTGAACCTTAGTCTATGACCCAAGATTATAGGTTTATACGTATATATTATTATTATACATAACAGTATATTAGTATGGGAAGCTAGTTCTCGAATCCTTGACTTTATGAGCACTACGATGCTGAAGAAGACATTTATGCAGGCAATTAGGGCTAGATAATATGTATTCAATAAATATGATATTCAGTATAAAGCAGATCAATCGCGATGGTGTGCTAAGAACACGACATTAACAAAAGTATCCTTGGTGTACGACACAACTGGTGGATGCTTGGTATGGTGCATTGTCTAATACTAATAGGAGGTTCCTCGATGAAAATAGTAATTAGGACGTGACACTGTAGGTGATGCCCGACGCGGGTCAATAAGTGGCATTACATTTGAGTTTTGGACACAGATGCTTCAGTGACCCTAAGTCGTCTTTGATGCGAGCCGACATTGCAGGATCCTCTCAGTGTGTAAGTACAATACGTTGTAGTCATAGTTTGAGCACTACAGTTCCAAGAGTGATATTTTATGAAATCTTATGTTAATAGCAATCCCAAAGATTATTAATTCGATCCTTTGTTGATTAGTTGTCCGATCCGTCGATGATTGGTGGTTTGATTAGTTGTTCGAGCTCTAAGTATAAACTTCCATCAGATGTTTGGTTGCAGGTGTATTTAAAATTATATTCCTTAGGTTAATGTGACCAACTGTAGCAAGTAATTCACCAACACAAGTAGGAAAACTTAGCCACGAAGAATATAAATGAAGTAAATTGCATGTGATCACCATATATTAGCAATACAACTCCTTTACCAGACTTTTTTCTGACCCACTCCTTTCCTTGTTCCCTTACCACAGGAGGGCAGAGTAGTAGGTGATTGGCTTGGATCTATTACATGGAGAAGCGAGTTTGGCATTGGCATTGCATTTTATTCTTTAATTATTCTCCATGTAACCATCTATTGTATTTAGTACTTATCAAACTTTATGCTGTTATTTTGTAAACTCGGGACCTTCAACTATGTATATTTTGAGAGTGTGTTTACTGGCATATTTTTCCGAGATGATTATGTTCGATACTTATATTTTACTACCTTCCGCTGTGAGATTTGAAAGTGTAGAACGTCATAGATTTTATCCTTGTAATAATAGCATGTAATGTTTTATAAACCAACGACTTATACTTCTTGACACAATGTGAGTTCAAAAGTTACCTCAGTCTTTGGATCCGTGTGCCTGGAAGTATGGGTCGTTACATAAAAAAATAAAAATCATAACCCAAATAATAATAAACTAAATGTGAAAGTAAAAGTAGCATAAAAAGTTACCCAGCTTCGGTAAAACTTACCTACTGTTGCCCCCAATATTTCTACTATGATTAAAAAATCGACCGCTTACAAATTCCCTATAAAGTTTTAACTATCATTAATCTGATTGTTCAAACCATATGTCTAGAAATCATGCCTCTACTTTGTCCCCAAATTGAGAATTTTCAAAACTACAAACCGAATTTAATCTAGTTAACTAGAGTTTTTAATTTTTAGAATTAAAATACAAATACTAAAATAAGAGAAAACCTAAGTACCAATTGTTTAAGCTGAACTACTAATATAAAACACTTACCTTTATTTTATTATTGGTCATTCTCTTGTCTTCATTTCATTCTTTAAGTGTTCCAATATTTTTGACTGTGGAAGTCGTTGTCCTTGAGATTGAATATTGAATTCATGCCTTTATGTCCTTGTCAATTGATCTCTTCAATTGCCTGGCGATGGTTGGTTACGATTGCTTCCGACGTCGAGCTCCTTTGCAGTTGATAATTGGGTATGATTTCAATTAATAATTTTATGTGAATATTTGTTCTTTCTCGACTTGACTTAATTGCCAATGATGACTTGAGTTTATATAGGGACTGATTTGAGAAAAATCTCTTTAGATTTTCATAAACTTCATGATATTTAGTTTTAATATTTCTACTTCAACTTTTGCTTTTATTCCGGCTTTTGATTTGTCAACCTAGCACTTTGATTTTGCTTGATGTTTTGTGGTATTGGCCTGAGATTGTTGACTTATTCGTACTTGTGGTTTATGATGGCTTTGGCCTAACATTATTAACTTGTTCAATATTTTCTTTAGCCTAAATTTGTTGGCTTGTTCGACTTGAGCAATTCTTTTGCACCCTCCATATTTTTTCTGGGAACTTTATTGAGCACTGATTTGTGCTCGACCTTACTGGTTTGTGATTTTGTTGCACCTTATTGCTTTTATGGCCTTGTTTATTTGGAATTGCTCGATCTTAAGGTATGTACAATGATTCAGTGTCCATGTCTTAAGTTTCTTGTGTAAATATCGGTTTAATTTTGAATTTCTGTACCTTATGAACATGTTATACTGGTCCTTGTATATACCTATTGCACAGGTCTATGTTCGTCAATTTTGGTTAAAATATGAAAAGAACAAAACCAATAAGCTGAGGCAATGTCAAGTTTAAATATATCTATATTTTTGCAGTTTTAATTTTCCTTTTCACTTTTTACTGCTTCATTATTAGTCAGGTAAAATAGATTTTTTTCTAGACAAAGGCTGTAGCAAGAAGATAAAAATTATATTCGAGCAAATGTGAATAAAACTGTAAATTGACTATTGTATTGAAAGTTTGGCAAGTGAGAGAGTGAAATTGATGTATACAAAGGAGTATAAAAATCATGTATAACATATATTATAGGAGTTCTTATTGTAATTATTGAACTATTAAATTTTTTATTGAAATAAAATATTTATTTGTTTATTTCTTTCTCTAATATTGTAATAGTACTACAACAAACATAGTTAAAATGTGTGTGCATGGGGGTGTGTGTATATGTGTTTATTAGCATCAAACAAAAATCATAGACTACTATATTTCGCAAGAATCTATTCATGTTGCATCTCTTCTGTTTATTATGTTCATCTTGTAATATAACTAGATCCCCATTTTCATCCACCTCAATTAATTGTATAATCATCATATTAATTTAATTTAGATCTCCCTTTGTACAGTATCTCCATCGACTATATGTTTATTATGGTTGACATATTTCATATCCTTTATCATACTCGGGTCAGACCGAGGTGTTTCAGGTTAGGTACATTTGGACTTAGCCTATTCTGCTTTCGCATGGACTATCCTGCTTGCTCCTTTTGTTATATCTTTTTGTGTAGCCTTTTCTTTTTGTTGTAACTCTAATATGTATATTCTTTTGACTCGCCTGTATATTGTGGTTGCTACACCACTTGATATGTATCATTTTGTATACCCTATGATGTATGTGTATATGTATGTGATGATCTACTGTTCTGTGATGTGTTTTACATTTGAGTTGTTATATTTTGTCCTGTTAGATCTTATAGCCATTATAGTTTTGTATTAAATATCTATTGGATAAGTCGATCCACCTGAAAAAAAATATGCCACATTTATCGACGTATTCAGTAGATAGTTAAGACAAGACTATGGATGGTCGCTCCTATACAGCTCTATTCTCCGTATTAGCAGACAGTATTACCTTGTAATACTCTTTGCTAATATGGGTCTCGGAGTGGGGTATTACAGCTTTCCATATTTTTTCTATAGTTAGACCTGAATAATCTTATGACAAATTGTATATGCTTAAGTTGTTAAACTACTTTTGTTATTATTTTGGAGTTACTGTTTATAAAAATATAAAACTATTTTACTATGTTATATAAATTTTTGTAATGTTTGTATACATAAGCACAAATAAACTATATTTGTTGATTGGTTTAACTTACCTTGAAAATTGATTTCTTGTGTTATACAGTTATTTTGTAGAAAATTATTCTTTTTGTTGTTCTATTCAGAGGAGTAAAAGTTTCCTTTTGTTCTAGAATTTATAAATGGTCTTTTGTATGAAGTTATAAACTTTTATATTTCTTACTTAAGTTAAAAGGTTGAATTGAATTTGTTAACGTTAAACTTAAACATATATGTTACCTTTTTTTAGCAAAGCTAGCCAGCTTTATAGTGGGTTATTCACATTTTAAAAAAAAAATTAAAATAGGTGTTTGCACATGCGCCAGAACAACTGAAGAAAGGAAAAGGCACATGATTTAGGCCAAATTACCTAAACTGTTAACACCTAGATAAGACTTGTCCCTTTCCAATAAGGAAGAAACTTTATCGTCATCCTTAGAATCTAGTCCAATAACATGTAAATACCCAAAGAAAAGAGCCGCTAGATTTGGCATAAAAATCAATGAATCACTACCGTGTAGGAATGTCCTATCCCAAGAAATATCCTCCAACGGTATCCTATTATTGTCCCCATCTTCACCTACGGTAGAAAGAGAAAGGCCCTCCCACTCAATGTGATATAGCTATCGTCTTTTCTCTCCATCGTCACCAACATACATATAAGTTACTCAAATTACAATCTTTATATATACATATGTTATTTTAAACTTAAAACATAATTTGGAAATACACACACGCACACACACTTGTTTTTATGCTATATTAACTTAAATCAAAACGAACTTTTATGTAAAACTGTAAAATTTATTTTCAAACTCTTCCTTAATTAAAACCAAAGTTATAATTGTTAATCCTCTATTTCAAAACATATAATATAGAGAAACTTATTTTTTTAACATGTATATATGTAAACTTATATATTATTATGCATACATATTTTAAAGTCAAAACTTTGGACCATATAAGGCATATACAAAGGATAAATGGGTCTATTGTAGTGTAAATCTGACATCGATACACGTTTACATCAACATGCATACTACTTATTTGTTGCACTTACATAATATTCACTAGAGTATATTTGGATATACTCACAATTTATGTTATGTATAACTTTTTTATTAATGACATTTAATAAATCATTCGCTTTAATTAAAGAGAGATATGAAAAGTTTTCCTTTCTAAATAAAAATAAAATCTTCTCTCAATTAATTACATAGGTTTTAAAGTAAGAAACAGAAGGTTTTCTTCTCTAAATTAACTTTAACAAGTAATTGTCACGAACATGGGTATATTTGATACACACGTACACTTAAATTTAAATCAAATTCAAACTCCATTTTAAGCAGCATAAATAAAATAAGATTTTATTTTAAAACTTTATTAGATTGGATCTATTATACCTTTAAACTTCATAGGCCCAAAATTTCAAAAATGGGAAAATTCTGAAGCTACCTTTTTCACCTGCTTCCTATTGGCCCGATTCCTTCGTTTTCAATACCAGTGTCATGTATCTATTCACAATGATGCACATTTGCAACATTAATTAACTGAAATTCTTACCCGATCGTTTGTTGTAACCTTTATCCTTTTATTGAACTGGGCTCAAATTTTCCTTTTGTTGCTATAATATAATACTTACATAAGACATTAAATTAGCATGGCTCATTATGATGCAGCTCAATAGCACATAAAATCAAACCCTCATGGTTTATAAATCGGGTACCCCTACCCAAACTCACATTCCAGAGTTTGGCAAACCATACAGCATCCTTCATTCAATCCATTTCCCCATCATGTACTACAACTCTTCTAAACCACTTATTTTCCTAAAATAAACTCAATATGGGTGATGTAATTTTTCGGTTCAAATTTACTTCATTCTGTTGGATATGGGTTAGCACATAGTAGGGTAAATGGGTAAATTCAAAGAAATATATTCTATTTTGGATCTTATTGGGCCTCTAAAGTCTAAATTTATTTGGATTTGATCCGAATTTATTTTAAATAAAATCAATATTTTATCTAAGTTATAAATATTGTTTTATTTAATGTTATATTTATATTATATGAAATAACATGCATATCATATACACATGTATGTGTACGTACAAGTGCAACATACATAGTGTACATGGTTTAACTTGCCCATACATAAGCGTTGGGATTTACACCGCAACAAACATATTAGCCCTTCCATATACATAAGAGCTAGGATCAAAAAACCCTTTGTTTAGCACCATTTTGTAGCTTTTTGATATCAACCACAAATTTCTATTTAAATATTTGTTCTTTCTCTCTCCTATCACATGGACCAAATATTTAAATATAAACTTGTGATCGATATCCAAGGGCTACAAATAGTGCTAAATAAAAGATGATATTGATCCTAGCTCATATGTATGTATATATGTGTGTGTGTGTATATAGTTTTGTAAGATATATAATTATACCCGAAAAAGATAAATGTTAGTGTGTGTATGCATGTACAATTGACATTATAATATAAAATAATTGTAAATATTAATATAAATAATTTTGAGCTTAGATTTAAATTCAAAATTCAAAGTTTAAATTTTAAATCTATATCTACATAAAATATCTACTGATTTCAAACTCAAAACAATTTATAAATTTTCTAAGGAATTATATATATGTATATATTATATTTCGAAAATAATTTCTTTGTAAAAATACATACATACATATATATATTAAAATAATAGTTAAAATTTAATGTAAAATAAATATATGTATGTATATATACATATACATATACATACATACATATATATTTAATGTTAATAAATTCTTAAATAAATATACATAAACGTATATATGTATATGTATATGTATATGTGTGTGTATATATATTTAGGCAGACTATGCTTGATAAAATAATTTTTTTATTAAAACCATGTGGTTTTAAAACAGTATTTTAAATAAAGATTTCCATACAAAAATCATAAAAAATTGATGTTTTATGAAAAATAAATATGTATATACTATATAAAAGTATTTTTTATATTCACACAAGTTAACAAAATTATAAATATACATTTTTATACGCTAATATATACATACACATATATAATAAAATCAATTTTGTTTAACTGTTTTTAAAATATTAATTAATTACAAAAATTAAAATAAAGTTTTTTTCTTGCTGGCCGAATAATATATGTAAACATATATACATAACGTATTATTATTATTATTATTTATTATTACACACATTCGTCCAATGTTGACAACATATACATATGTTGATTCGTGATAATATATGTATAAACTAAAGTAGTGAAATGGCATGATACACACATACACATACAAACACACACATACACGCATAAATATACATATATAATAGAATAATTACCTTACTATGACTTAGTTGTAACACATTGAATCGATGAACTCCTTAAATCTAAAACAGAACTTCTAGAAAGAGCTAACATATTGAAAGCACCAACCACTAATCAATTATTTTATTTAATTTTGTATTTTATTTTGCTTGAAACTAATGAGG
This sequence comes from Allium cepa, assembly GCA_030765085.1. Lineage (NCBI taxonomy): Eukaryota > Viridiplantae > Streptophyta > Magnoliopsida > Asparagales > Amaryllidaceae > Allium > Allium cepa. The sequence goes on from CM060935.1 coordinate 766,651,460, forward strand.
AAGTTAGAAGAGGGGGCCGACTAGAAATGGTGAGAATGGAGGCAAAAATTAGAAGAATTTAAATTGTGATTTAAGGAGTTCAGATAGTGGAGATTCAAAGCAGCAAAAAAGGGATCCACAACCACACTTTCCTCTTAACATTTCACATCCTTTGAATCAATATTCAACCCCACTAAACTACTTATAGTAGCCAGCCATACATGCCCATATTCGAGCCTCCAAATTGCTTAAATTTGCATTTCAATCTAATTTAAAAGCACATCGATATCATCTATCGATATGTGTGTATACAACTGTTTTACACACACTATTTTCAACTAATCAACACAAATTTAATAAAATTTTAAAGTTAACATTTCATAAAAATTAATTAGTTTGATTAATGTATAACAATTATAATTAGTTAAATTAGGTGGTAGTAGGAGCATTCAACGTTTTGGTTGTGTGACTCTTCGTTAGAAATCAGTCAATGATTAATATCGAACAATTCGAATACTAATGTTCACACATCACCTTAGCTGGTGGTGTGACATTTTGGCCAAATTTATCGCTTGCATAACTTCAGTAAAATCTAATTTACTTATTTAAGCATTATCCAGTGGTGATAATTATTTGCAGAAATTCTCTTCATCAAACCTGTATCGTATTAGGACTTGTTGAATTTGGTAATGTTCAAAATTCCAAGATCGTCCATGTTCAACTTTATACTCCAAATACAATGCCCTTGGTTCAATAATAACAATTATTATTAATTGAACTACTCTGACCAAAGATTTTGATTTTAAGTTGACTTCAGCTGACCGTGATACTAACCGTGTATAACTAAGGAGACAAATCCTCTATCAAATAATGTTTCACTTCCAATGCTTTCACTTGACCCAACCATAGTTGTTCAATGGACATTGTGCCATGATTTACTATAACCAAGGAGAAGTGTCTACATTAAAGATCAACAGTATTATCAAGTTAAAAAAACTATGTAATATTGTCATACCATTATTTTCTGTTTGACCTTTATTATATTAAATAACAGAAAACTATCGAATGAGTCATTCCATGATATAACTATCATTACATAACACATTGGTGCCTCCAGTAAGCACGAGTAATACATTGCCCAACCTTTGGAGAGTGTTACATATTCTGGTCTCAACAGATGCATTGATATCCAGTCTTGATACATCTTGACTAGAAATATTTAAAACGATGTGTTTATTATATATTGTGATGAAATAATCATAATTACAACAATTGTAATTACTATCACAAAAAGCACCTTTTGTGGACTTTCCATTAAATATACTGAAAATAATTAATTAATTAGTTATAGCACATTACAAAGAGTACATAACAGAAAAAACAACTTTTATTTTAAACGTTATTTTATTACAGAGTTGATAATTTACAATAAATTATAGAATTTCCCTTAGGGCATACCCTTAACTCTATCAATCAACCCCTATAGTTGAGTCCAATTATGGAATCTCAATCTCATCCCTTAGATCAACTTGATGAGAACAGACTGAACTAGTCCTTTTATGAATGGATCTGCTATGCTGTCCTTGGTATCTACCCTTTGTATCACAACCCTTTTCTTCTCAACAAAATGTCTAATTGGTTGGAGTTTTGAAGAATAGGTCACAACTTCTTGTGTGCTTTAGGCTCCTTTTCTATCTTCATCGTTGCATTATTGTCACAAAATAATGCCATTGGACTCTTCACGTCGATAATCACTATGATCTCACACAGAAACTTATGCATCCAGACCATTCTTTACTTGCTTCATTGAGGGCGATATACTCGACCTCCATTATGGAATCAACAACCGTTTTTAATTTAGAACTTTTCCAACCGATGGCCCCACCATTTATACTAAAGACATACCCTGACACTAACTTACTATTGTCGATGTGACTTTGAAAGCTAGAGTCAGTATACCCCTTCATAAGTACGCCTTCATTCCTATATATTAAGAGTAAGTCCCTAGTATTTCCCAAATACATTAGCATACATTTTACAACTATCTAATGCTTTTCTCCAGGATTAGACTGATACCGGCTTACGCATCCCAATGCTTATGCTACATCTGGTTTAGTATATAGAATAACGTACATTATGAAAACAATTGACGAAGCATACAATATCCTCTTCATATAGGAGCGTCCTTCTTAGAAAGGATGATTCTTTGGAATGTTTCTTGCGTAGAATTATCCATACTAAACCTTTTCAGTATGGTGTCTATGTACTGGTATTGGGACAATCCCAATGGCATCTTAGATATGCCTCTATTGATCTTTATACCAGTGTTTGTACCAAAAAATGGGCTCAACACTTTTCGGGAGTATTTGAAGAGATAAAACTGAAGAATAAAAATGTAAAACGAGGATTATCTAACAAACACTCCAAAAACGAATATGAAAATGCGTAGGAACACAGCAATTTAGAATGGATCGGCGTATTGCCTACGTTCACTATGAAGTTTGATGACTCTATTGATATTCTCTTGATGATTACAGTGGATTACAGTGGATTGTAATTCTGAAATTCGAGTACAACAGTAGCAATGGAGTGCAAAGTTGAATTCGACAGAGTCTGGATGTCCAAGAGCCAAAAGATCCTTCTTCTATAGGCCCTAGGGATCTAATTATAAGTGTAGGAGGCTGATATCTTGCTCAGATCTCAGGAGACTTCTTTTGGCACGTAGGTGGGCCCACGCGATCGATCCCGTGAAGTTTTAGCTCGATTCGTGATCGATATGAACGAATTTCATATCGATCGAGATTTGATCCAATCGAGTCGAAACTTGGCATGGACCTTCCTTAGGTCGTACGTCATAACATTTGGACTTGTGGATTGTGAGATATGATCGATGCAATCTTGTGTTTTCGGCAGGCTATTTGGTTCGAATCGATGATTTCGAATCGATACTGGGCACGTGCTTAGGAGATGACGTGGCGCACGATTTCTGGATCGATCCACTTTTTATGCCGAGTCGATCGAGTCTCCCTTGAATTTAGGCAACGTTCGTATCGACCTAGAACCATTCTTCGTACCAGTCTAGGCAACGCTTTTGTACCGATACACTTGGTTAGCTTCGTATCGATCAAAATGATGACGTTCATATCGATGCTTTACATGTACTTCGCATCGATCCTTCATGTGCACTTCATATCGATCCTTCATGTGCACTTCGCATCGATCAATGGCCGTTCAAAACGATAATAGGTGGGTAGGTGGTTGGATACAAAATGGCAAGCTTTTATGAATATGAGGCAGTATGAGGAAGGATGGATACGAAGATCATTACTCTCAATGAATACAAACTTGTTCTCTCCTGATCAATATGAAATCATGCACATCTGATCGAATCGAACCAGATCGATACAAAGAGGGTTCCCCCATGTTTGTTTGATGGATACGAACAATAGTTGCCTGATGGATACGAAGTGATGCTGATTGTTGATGGATGCGAATCATGTGGATACAAATAGATGATTATTGGATAGATATGAACTCATCGATAAGAACGATGAATACAAATTGATGGGTACGAACAAATTGACCTCCCTAGCTTGCATCGATTATATCTTTAGCATACGAACTCGGATTGACTTGAAACTTGGAAAGTCGGCTTTCACAGTTTTGCCTGTCATGCCACACCGATTGTAGCTCGATCCAAACTTGAAAAAAAATCTATTGACATCCATAGTGAACCTGTTCTTACTCGACATTCGAGATGAGCGATCCTTGGTTTTCAGTCAATTCCTTGATATCTCGGCCTTGCCAAAAGGCAGGATAACATTTACCTCCCAAAGTACATCTTGTGTGAACATGATGTGTTTTGAAAAACTGCAGCCTTCACTCTGAATAGTTATCATTTTTCATTGAAAGTTGTAATCTTTGACTGATTTCCTCGGTAATGTGAATTGTTGATTGCCAATTGTTGTACCGTGTACCGTTGTAACCGATTTTTGTATGATAGCGATTGGCTATTTGCTATTGTAATTGTCATCAGGTGGGCATTCGACCTGTATTTTTTGAAAATCGAATATTAGTCTAACATACATGCATGTATGTTAACCTGACTCCTGTTAACGTCGCACGTTCACTAGTCGTTGTCAGTTCTCTCGTATCGAATTTCGTATCGATCCTCTCCTGAACTGATGTGAAATTCGAGTTGCAACAAAGCTTGACAGTTGTTTTTGAATATTCCTTCATATCGATCCTCTCCTAGATCGATGTAAAAGGTTAAAAGGCTATTCTTGCATCGATATAATGTGCACCGATAGATACGAAATAAACATTCACACCGATAGATGCGAGTTTTTATGGGTCGCAAACTGATGGATACAAATAGTACGGTTCGCATCGATGTGTCTCAGATGGAGACAAAAACAATGGATACAAATAGGTACTTCGTATCGATGAAATCTGTTGACTCAAGGGATCCATCGTTGTACACTTCGTATCGATGAAACCCAAGCCATTGTGTTCGAAGAGCCAATTCATATCACTCTAGGGTAGAACCGGTTGGAATCAGTCAAGATGACAGGGAGGTGAAACGTTTTTCCTTTCACACTCATGTCCATATAAATAGTTTTTGGACTTAGCATTTTTTCCTTGCTTGCTTACTTTTTCTCTGGCTTTCGTATCGATAGAAGAAACAAAAAATAGAACTCGCCTCCATCTCCAAATCGACCCAATTTGCTAATCCCTCACAGCAACACCTTAATCTACGTAATTAATCGACAAATTTATGTGAAAATGATGAGATTTGGAATCCTTTGTCGTTCTATTTGCCTCCGTGACCGGTTCTGATGAAGTGGTGGCGGGAGATGGGGCAGGGCAACGTCGAGGATGGAGGAAAGAAATGGAGTTAAGGCTATTTGGAGAAGAAGGAGTGAGGAGGGATACGAAGGAATTGGTGGAAGTTTGCTCGGCCGTAATTTCGTACCGATGAAGTGTTAGAGAAACTTAATTTCTCATCAAAACCCAACCAGGAATTTCGTATCGATCGTCGACTCTCGGATTTTGTTTTTGCCACTTCGAATCGATATGGATATGAAGCATATTTGTGATGGATACGAACTCCGTTGCAACCTGATCGATGCGCAGTCAATGTGACCAGACCAATAAGAAGTTAGTGGGTTCGTTCGATACGAAGTTGAGGCTTCCTTGATCGATACGAAATGAATGTTTTGGACCGATACGAAATGAAGGTTTCATGATTGATGCGAAGTTAAGGCTTTTGCGAAGAACGATCCAAATTTGGATTTTGATGGATACGAAACTTCATGCATATTTGAACACTTGACTCCGACGAGCTTCTGCTTTGCATAGTTGGACTTAATCATTTCACTGCATATTTGACCATCCTTCGAAGCTCGTCGATGGAACTGCGACTTGATGAACTTATAGTGAACTTTAACTTAGACCGATCGCCAACGTCTAGATGACATGGTTGTGACGGTCAGCGATGACGGTTACTCCAATTGGATTTCGAAGTCTCGTCATTTGCATGTTTTTTCATACTTTATAGAATTTTTCAAGCAATATGTTGCACTGCACAGCACAACAAATACACACACTTCACGTTGAGGGATGCACTGGCTTATTATCGTCTAATGATGATTTCTCATAAGTTAGTTAGTTATGGAACCTTCAAGCTCACAATAGCATGAAGTTAAGAGTTCATTTCATCCAATAATCAAGATACCGTCCATCACGGCCGAAGTCATACGTCCAGCCCCGGATGTGCTACCTGGCGCATCTTTCATCGGTAATCCGCCAGACTCCGTTCCTTCCAATGTTTCCGAAGATATGTTGGGAAGAATATGTTTAAGGCATGGTATGTAATTGGATGATGTGCTACTACCGAGTCCAAATGATAGACCGCACTATCCATTGGAAGGGTTTACCATATTCAATCGTCATGCGTGCGCAGCAGGAACGCTTCCCCCGTTCAACCAATACATTTAGGAAGTGTTATCTTTCCTGGGGATCGCTCCATCTCAAGTACACCCCAACCGGTATGCTCTGTTGAACAGTTTATTCATTGTATTTATGGAGCATCTCTTCGACCTCCGATACCGATCGAGATTAGATATTTATTCAACATCAAGAGCCAGGGAGATAGCCCTTCTTTCACATTCCGAAAGCGGTCAGAAACTGTCTTGTAGTTACGAGGTCTTGGACCAGGCTAAGTTACTTCAAAACAGAATGGTTTTATGTTCGATGCCCCTCAAGATTTGCTAGTCGATGGCTATTCAGACGTAAGTATCGAGTCTTCTCAAGTATCTAATAAGACAATCATAACTGATGCCAAAATTGTATCTCTTTTTCCTTTATGGCTGTAATTCCATGACCCGAGGGCGCTCATTTCAAAGAGATAGTTCGGGTTCTTTAAGAAGTTCCCAGCGAAGAAAGGAATATTGACTCGGTTCTGATAGATAGGAATTTGAGAATTGTTGGATTGATTGATCAAAACCAGAATATAAGGCTCGAGAGAATGCTAAGGGCTGTCTCGAAGAAACGAGCTAAGTGTAAGATGCCCGTAGTTGTTATAATCGAAGGGGTTAATCCAGAGAGAATGGCCGCTGATGATGAACTTGTGGTCGGACCTACTGACGCCTTTGAGGGTTTCGAAGTAAAGAGAAAAGCCAAAGCAGCCGCCTTCAAACACTTTAAATTCGGTAGGCGGAAATCTATGGTTGTGTCTTTGCCCATTCCCGGGATTAATATTTCAGAGGCTCCTCCTTTGCGGGAGGAAAACCTTTTTGAAGGGCTCGCCAATTTTTTGATTTCGAATTATGTGTCATTCCAACATGAGGCCGTTTTGGAAGAGCTTCAGCAGGCTCTAGACTTAAGCAAGTCTCTTCCAAGTAGTGTGGCTGACATTTCCGGTTGGTCAGAGGGTTGCACATACATACACACTTCACGACATCACACAATTCCTGATAGTAAGCTACTTACTCTGGAAGATTACTAACTCCATCCTTCTTTTAATTTGCAGATACAGTGTCCGGCTGAGGCTCTATGTTAGGTAGTCTTCGAAAAGCTCGCTGATCTTCAACATATTATGAGTCGTGTAGAAGAGAGGAGGATAGGGACCACAACCGTGGTTACTCTAATCAGGAGCGATATGATAGGGACAGGGAGTACAGGCACTGATCTCGATCCCATTCTTCCCCTCCTAGAAATCCAGTACAGCCTCTTGTTTATGTCTTACGTCCTCCGGAAACTTCACGGCACAAGCCGTCTTCTCACGTTTCAAGGCCTGAAACTCAACACCATAGAACCGAAATAGCAGCCCCCATAATTGCAGAGCAGGTCCTTACCGACCCTACGGGGGAAGGATCAATTAAACTTGCTCAATTGAAGAAGGATTTTCCCGATATTCGCTTTGACAATTACATTTTCCCCCCACACTTAAAGAGAATTTCAGCAGAGGCTGAGAACATAGTGCACAATTACGTCTATGACATTTACTCCCAATACAAGAAGTGGGAGAAGGTCATGAAAAAAGCCTCAAAGGTGGCCTTTGAGCAGGCAGCTGTCATTGAGAAGTTGGAGAAGGAGCTTGATCAAAAGGACCGTATTATCCAGATGCTCAATACTGAAGCCGAGTCCTCCCGAAAATCAGAAATATAGGCCCTTAAAAAGGCCGATGATGCCAACTCGGCCATGGAGAGGATGAGGCAATCACACTATGCCCTGGTGGAGGAAATGGGATATCGAAACACCACCGTCACTGCTGAGGGGTACGTAGCCCTCTCAGAGCTTAACGAGCTTAAGTCCAAACATTCTGAAATCATTAAAGAGAGGGATGACGCCAACACCGCAGCATAGGAAGCACGTGATCAACATGTGGTGCTTTAAGGTGAGCGGGATGCGGCTGTGGAAAAAGTCCGCGCAGTAGAGGGTGAGGTTAAGGAGAAAGTTCGGATGGCGAAATCTAGGCTGGAGGCTGATATAGAAGATCTTCTCGTCACCTATAATGTTAATGTACTAAAACTTAGAAATTTGGCCTGGCTTGAGAGCTATTCTACACACTTTATAACACCTGGAGCCAGCTGGTCAAGGAGGAGAAGGCGGTGCATCTGGGTGGATCATTCGACGAGTTCGAGCTTGAGAATCGTGTGCTGACTGAGGATGAAAGGAAGGTTCTCCACGAGTCAATGATCTCACACGAAAGGAAGAAGTTCAACGCCCAACACTAGGAGATTGGGGAAGGCTCAGGTGTCGAGCATCACACTATAAGCCTTGGTATTACTGCTCTTCCTCCATCTGAGCCTATACTAGCAGTTGAGCCCCAGTCTGTCCCAGCTTGTAATCTAGAACAGACGCAGCTATCCCCTATTAAAGAGAACATCTTCGAAGTCGCTCAGCCATCCGTGAGCCAAACTGAGAAAGGTACTCTGAACAAATCTCATATGCGTTCGAAATAACGAACTTGTCTTGAAGCGTTTGCTAACAATTTCTCTTCTTCTTTGTCCAGTGACTGGAGTTACAACGATAGTGCCTCTTGCAACCCAAGAATCACACCAACTGCAGGAGGCCATTATTACTGAAGCGGCTACCATGACAACGACTACGCCGATCGATGGAACGCAAGGGAGCTCACTTTCTTTCGATGAGCAGATGATGAATGAGCTCCTAAGTCGACACAGTGACCCTTTTGCGGACTTACCATTTGTCATAAGTGGACTTGCACCTGCTTCCAATTCTTCAACGCAGACCACCGCTGTCCCCAACGAAGTTCAATCGATTCGCGAAGAAGAAATACTGGCCGAAATCAATGCTGAATTAGAGGCAGTGACACATGGTAGTAGTTCTGGAGCTGGAATGGCGGTGCCTGGCCCAGCTCCGCTAAGAATGATATCGCCTGGTGGTACAATCGTTGATACTAGTATGCCCATTCTGCCTCCTATGGTAGATCCGACTCTGACTCCACCTGCAGAAAGTATTCCCATACACTCGAGTTCGGAGGAGGACGTTGAGATCATGCTCCTGCCTGGAGACCGTCGCCAAAAGGCAAAAGTTCAAAGTGGAAAATCATTAGCTTCTCCAGCTGATTTACGCCGAAGAAGAAGCCAAGGAAGAAGAAAGGGTAGATGGGCCTCTTCGGCACATTTTTTGGTAGATAGGAATTTGTTTTTGTTTTCCTTTCATAGGCCTGTATAGATGCAGGTTCGGCCTCCACTAGTAGGAATATGGAAAACTTGTACATGAACTTCATTAACAGTTAGTTGAAATGAAATTTTTTTTCTTGGCTTTGACTCTATTATTGTATTTTTGCTTAAGTGTTCCACTATTTGAATTTCAGTCCAGTGCACTTGCAGAGTTTCAACTTTTGAGTCGAATTTGTTTTTATTTGCCAAGTCCAGAAGTCACAGACATGAGTCGTAACTAGAGATTATGTTGAACTTTGATATTGCACTGCTCTAGTTGATGGTTGACACTTAAGTCCTGCCCCCAGTTTCAGGGATGAGTTGTAAAAATTCGGCTAGCGACTGCATTTTGTCTTCATTTCGCTTAGCTTAACATCGACAAATTGATGTTATCACAGGCGTGATTCGAGTGGTCGAATCCTACTTGCTCACTTAATAATGGTCACATCCGCTTTCCGAGGACTTGTATTTTAACTTTGGCGTTTGATCATGCCTATTTGAGTTTCAAGAATGTGTCCACGCTCTAGGGATTTGGGTTAATTTATGAGTTGTCATTCGCACTCCGCACTCTAGGGGCTCAGAGTTATTTGCGATCGATAATCTTGTTCGCACTCTAGGAACCCGGAGATAGTCGACGTTTGTAATCTAGTTAGCACTTCGGGAAATTGGATTTGGTGTTTATACTCCAACTCGCACTCTGGAAATTCGAAGTCAGTGTTTATACTCTGGTTTGCACTCCGGGAACTTAGAGTTGATGTTTATACTCCAATTCAAACTCTGGGAATTTGGAGTTGGCCAACAGATGGTTCATCACATCTGTTTGGGCTTTTAGAATTTTGTTTGCACTCTGGGAACAATGGATTTATCAAGATCGTGGATGGTCGATTCACATCCACCCTGAGTTAACAAGTGAGGACGTAAGATGGACGGATCCACCCTCCTCGAACTTGGTTAGGATACGGTCAAAGTTGTTAAGTGAACGGGTCCACCCTCTTCAGGACCGCATTTATGAGTTTATACTCCAAATCGCACTCTGGGAGTTTGGAGTTAGTTAAAGGATTGTCGTGTATCAATCCTTTCCCTTTTTTACTTTAGTGTAGTGACTTGCCCGGAGTTTGGGTTTCAATTAACGAGTGGCCGGTCGTATCACAGTCACTCCCTATTTGAATAAATTCCACCGTATGATAGAATATAGCTCTTCGTGCATCGTGGTGTTGTCCGTCACATTCGATAAATCATAGCTCTGGCTCGAAGAGATGGCATTTTATTGCTGAAATGAGAAAATACGGCAGAGTCAGTTGCCTTATTGCAAATTCACATTTCGAAATGTAGAAACAAATTGCAAATGAAAAATAGACTAAATAAATAAAACCTGTCATGTGTAGTAGCGACAGAGACTCTCGCTGTTCCAGGCTCTTGGCAAAGTAAGACCGTCAATGGTCGATAACTTAAACGTGCCATCCTCGAGTTTTCATGTAATCACATACGGTCCTTCCCTAGTTGGTTTCATGTGCGAAGGAACCAGATAAATTCTCTTGAGGACGAGATCATCGAGTTCAAAGGTTCATGGTCGGACCTTGGCATTGTATAATTGGGCGACTCGACCACGATATGCGGCTGCCCCCAAATTAGCCTCCTCACGCTTCTCATCCAATAAATCCAAGGACTCAGCAAGTAACATTGCATTTGTCTTTGGATCATAGTAAGTCACACGATGAGAAGGTACTTCCATCTCGACTGGAATAACGGTTTCTGAAGCATAAGATAGGGAGAACGGAGTGTGTCCGGTCGTGGATTTGTGGGTTGTTCGGTAAGCCCATAAAGCCATATGAAGTTCATCAACCCACTTGCCCCCGGCCTTTTCCAGTCGCTTATTCAGAATAGACTTGATAACTTTATTAATAACTCAACCTGACCATTCGCTTAAGGGAGTGCTACTGCAGAGAATTTCTTGTGGATATGAAATCATTGACTGAAATCCTTAAATTCAACACTGTTGAACTGGGCTCCGTTATCAGTGATGATGGTATGCGGGAGACCAAATCGACAGATAATGTTGCGAACAACAAAGTTGATCACGTTCTTCGTCATTATTATTGTAAGAGGTTCAGCTTCGGCCCACTTGATAAAGTAATCAACTACGACGATGGCATACTTCACGCCACCTTTTGAATAGAGGAAGAGAGCCAATGATATCAATGCCCCATACTGCAAACGGCCATCGGCTAACCATTTTGGTTATCTCAATAGGTGGGGCTCTAGGAATTCGAGCAAGCTTTCGTCATTTATCACATTTTCTGGCGTACTCTGCTACATCACGGTTTATAGTTGGCCAATATTACCCGTATCTGAGTACTTTCTTAGCGAGAGCTTGCCCTCCAGTGTGATCGCCACATTCTCCTTCGTGTACATCATGTAACACTCGTTTAATTTCATCATGTGCGATACATCAGAGGAGAGGAACGGATTATCCTCTTCTATACATGACTCCATTCTGAATTGTGAACCACGAGGCTTTCCGAAGAATTTGTCTCTTCTCACTTCTACGCTCAGGCAGCGTTCCATGCTCGATGCAATTTCGGTATGGAGTCATCCACAACCCCTTACTGGGAGTGATTTCAAATACATAGTTTGTCTCCATCTGATCAACGCTTGGGGAGGATAAAGTTTCAACAGGAATGAGTCCCATCTGTTGTGTTTTTCCCGTGTCGGTTAACTTTGCCAATGAATCGGCCTTTTGATTGCGCTCGTAGGGTATGTAGAAGATGGTATAATAATCAAACTGATTAAGTATTCCTTAGACTCGAGCTAGATAAGTAGTTAGTATTCGATCTTTGGCTTGATATTCATCCTGAACCTGGCATACGACTAATTGCGAATCACAATAAATTTCCATAGCAATAATTCTCAAATCGCGAGCGAGTTTCAATCTAGTAAAGAGGGCTTCATATTCAGCCTCATTATTGGTCATACGAAAATCAAATTTTAGGGCATAGCATATAGATCGGCCTTCGGGGGTTTCAAGCACTACTCCAGCACCCGAGCACTGATCGTTTGATTTACCGTCGGTATGCAACTTCCAAATGTATTCGAAATATTTGCTGGTCTTGGGAAAGTCCTCTGGAATGATAAATTCGTCTATGAAATCAGTTAGGATTCGTCCTTGAATAGCTCGGCTCGGAGTATAGGTGATATCAAACTAGATTAGTTCGATGTTCCATTTTAGTAACCTAGCAGACGTCTCATGCCGCGTAAGGACCTGTCATAACGGCTGATCGGTATAAACTGTGATGGTATGAGCCTGGAAATATGGACGGAGCTTCCTTGTGGCAATAACTAGGCAATAAGCCAATTTCTCTCAACTCCCGTTAACCATTTACTAACATAGTAGACTGGTTTCTGCACTCTGTCTCCCTTCCGAACTAAGGCAGCACTGATTGCATTTTCCGATATCGCTAGGTAAAATTATAATTGCTCATGATCGATAGGATTTTAAAAAATTGGTGGTGTGGAGAGATGTTGAATCAGTGCTCGGAATGCGCCTTCACACTCCGTGCTCTACTCAAAGTTTCATTTCCCCTTTAAAATCAGATCGAAGAAGGGAATGCATTTGTCCGTGGGCTTTGAAATGAACCTGTTCAATGCTGCTACCTTCCCGTTGAGACTCTAGACTTGCTTTATGGTTCTCGGAGTTTGAAGATTTCTGATTGCCTAGATCTTTTCGAGATTTGCATCTATTCCTCGAGCGTTGTCGATGAACTCGAGGAACTTTTCAAATGAAACTCCAAAATGACATTTCAATGGATTAAGCTTCATCTTGTATTCTCAAAGGATGTTGAACATTGATTCCAAGTCTTTTACATGATCAGCGGAGAATCCTGACTTTACCAGCATGTCGTCAACATATTCTTCTATGGTCTTCCCGATCTGGCTGGAAAACATCCGATTGACTAGGTGTTGGTATGTTGCTCCGACGTTCTTGAGTCCGTAAGGCATGACTTTGTAGTAGTAGAGTCCCATATCGGTCACGAACCTCATACGTTCTTGGTTGGGTAAGTGCATGGGTATTTTGTTGTAGCTGGAATAAGCATCCATAAAAGATAATAACTCTTGCCCAGCCGTTGAATCTACGAGCTGATCAATTCGGGGAAGTGGAAAACTGTCTTTTGAGCAAGCTTTGTTCAAGTAAGAGTAATCAACACACGTCCTCCATTTCCCATTTGGCTTTCAAACAAGTACGGGGTTGGATACCCACTCCGGGTATAAAGCGTCTCGGATAAACCCATTCGATTTCAACTTATCGACCTCTTATTTAAAGGCGGCAGATCTCTCTGGATCCATACCATGCCTTTTCTACTTGACCGGGATACACCGCGGGTCAATATTCAGGGTGTGGCTCGCGATGTCCAGCGAGATCCCACATATGTCAAAATGCGTCCAAGCGAATACGTCGAGATTCGCCCGGAGAAATTCAACCAATTCCTGTTGTGTCTGTTGGCTTAACTGAGATCCAATCTTTATCATTTTCGAATCGTCATCATCATCGATCGGAACATCGATCGTTAGTTCGACCAGGGAAGCTTGACTACCTTTAGTTTTATCTTTACTTTCAGTGTTTCTTGGGTCAAGATCCCTTTGGAATTAGTTGGGATGCCTGGGCCTGGACCCAGGCACCAATTGTCAATTATCAGCAAAACGGACGCAGAGAGATTCCCTTATACCCATTTCTTTCTCCTTTCGTTGTGCCCTATGCTGCTCAGCAACATAACACGCTCATCCAGCAGCCTGATCTCCTTGAACAACTCCAACCCTATGATCGGTGGGTGATTACAGAGTCAAGCACCATGGGGAAATGGCTGCCCTGAATTCAGCAAGCGTCGGTCGGTCCAAAAAAGCATTGTAAGGGGAGTCTATATCATAAACAACAAATTGTAGTATCCGGACTCTTCGGCGTTCTCTAACTCCCAACTCCACTGGCAGTTCCACTACTCCAGTGGGTATAGTAGCACTTCCATTGAAGCCGTGGATTCAAGATTGGCAAGGTTTCAAATCTTTGGCTTCCATCTTCATCAAATCATAAGCTCGCTTAAAAAAAATATTCACGGAGCTTCCACTGTCAACCAAGATCCTCTTCATCCAAGCAGGACCTACTTAAGCAGATATGACAAGTGGATCGATAATGGTGGCTTCGACCTTATCAACGTCTCTGTTTTAGAACACGATGTCATCGGTCGTCGTCTTCTGTTGCTTGACCAGATCCCCATCGTCACAACTACTACTACATTCAAAGTCTGCATGCCTGATAGAGCTTGCATATGACTTCATTTCCCACCAGCTTCGGTCTGTTGGATGAGGACCACCACTTATTGTATTTATTACCAACATCTCGCCAGTACGAGCAAGTTCCTCCTGTCTTTCCTGGTTTGGTACACGATTTTGATTTGATGGGCCCGAACCTCCTGATTGCGGTGCTCGCACAAACTGATCCAACTTCCGTTCTCTAATCAACTTCTAGATGAGATCCTACAAATGACGACACTCATTTGTATTGTGGCCATAACTCTTATGAAACCTACAAAAATTTCCCATTTGGATCCGCCTCTCCGATGATGGCTTCGGAGCAGGCTTCTTGTACTGCATAGTATTGTAGGTTTGCAGATATACTTTCTCTAGCGATGTATTCAATGGAGTATAATTATCGAACATCGGAGCCCTACATCGCGGACCACGGCTTTGATCTCGCTTTTTGTTTGATTTCCATTACTCCTCTGTTGACTTGCTTGTTCTGGATATTTAAATGAACTTTTTCCAGAACTCTCCCCAGACTGTTTAACTGCAACATTACTTTATATCCCTTCCAAACTGGGTCCCGCATCATCCTGCTTCCTAGACTATTTCATGTCCTCCCTTCTCAAGAATTGGGCTGTCATAGATTAGAAATGGTCCAATGATGCAGGAGGCTTCCCAGCCAACCAATTTCCAAACTCGAAATCAGGGTCAATCCCCTTAGTCAATGCCATCAAGATAGAGTTGTCATTGGATTGCTTATCTCTGCACACGCAGCGTGAAATCTCTCTAAGTAGCGTCTGAGTGTCTATCTAGGCGCTTGGGTGACACTAGATAGAGTGTTAACGTCCTTTGGCCTCGCAACAAGTATTCAGAATTGTTCTACAAACTTGATGGCCAATTGTTCGAAGCAAGAAATGGACCGAGGTGGCAATTGTGTGTACCACATAGTAGCAATGCCCCTTAGAGAAATAGGAAAACTATGGCATTTCACCGCATCGTCAGCTCTCGCAGCATTCACCAGCCATTCGTATTTCAGGATATGTTGATTTGGATCAGAACTTCCTTCATATACTAGTAGGGCCGACATTTTGAATCGTCGAGGGGATTAAGCATAAAGTATCTCATCTGAGGAAGTATGTCTCCGAGAGATTCCTAGTCATCATTTGTGAGGCTTTGGCTTTCTCGAATCATCTGCAAATCATAGTGGGAATGTCTGGCATATGTACATTCTGCGCACGTTGAGCCAAAGTGTGGTCGGGTTCAACAATGCGAGGTTGGACCGGGCGCTGTCGACGGTCCATGTCTCGCCTCCTAGGCTCTAAGTCTTCAGGGACATATGGCTCAGGAGTGCGTCCATGCTATTGATGGTTCAGATCTGGCTGATTCTGGGCATCAACCCCTAGTTCAACCGCGGTGGTGGTAGCGCGGTTGTTTGTAGTGTTGCGAGGAACAATACTTCCCTGGGAGGAGGGTCCGATCTGGAAGCTGGCAGATGGGCCAACTTTCAGTTGTCCAACGGTCATTGTAGGTTGATGTCCGATGGCTTGTGTGTAACTCCCGTCTAGCTGAGGACATGTAGGTCGATTATGATAGTCAGATGAGGCTAAACTTTTGGTGGAGGAGTAAGAAGCATGATCTCTTTTGGTTCTTCTATGCCTTTAGCGATTCAACTAGTTGGCCAACTCAGCATTGGCGCACAACTGTTCAGTTAGTTGTTGCCAACTCTGGGTCAACTCTTGAAGCAGCATATGGAACTCTTGTCTGGTAACCGGGCCTGATGGATCTGAAGGTCCGACAACATTTTGGTTAAATAGAGGCAATTGCATGGGATTCTGTTTATCCCATCCTTCTTGGTCTACAACAGTAGAGGCGGTCCTTGTGCTAACTATGGCGATTAGTGAAGTCCTTTCCTAGATTTTATGCAAATCTGAATAGGTTGGAAGGATTTCGAATTTGAGATCTGGATCTTTTTCTTGGATTTGTACAATCTAGTATCGATAGCAGATCCAAAGAGCAGGAGAAAAACAGTGTTCTCTCAGTGAAAGCACCAAAGTGTTTGTACCGAAAATGGACACAACACTCTTCGGGAGTATTCGAAGAGACAAAAGTGAAGAATAAAAATGTAAAATGAGGATTATCTAACAAACACTCCAAACATGGATATGAAAATGCGTAGAAACACAACAATTTAGAGTGGTTCGGCGTATTGCCTACGTCCACTATGAAGTTTGATGACATTATTGATATTCTCTTGATGATTACAGTGGATTATAGTGAATTGCAGTTCTGAAATTCAAGTACAACGATAGCAATGGAGTGCAAAGTTGAATTCGGTAGAGTCTGGACGTTCAAGAGCCAAAAGATGCTTCTTCTGTAGGCCTTGGGGCTCTATTTATAGGCGTAGGAGGCTGATATCTTGCTCATATCTTGGGAGACTTCTTCTGGCACGTGGGTGGGCCCACGCGATCGATCCCACGACGTTTCGACTCGATCCGTGATCGATAGGAACGAATTTCATATCGATTGAGATTTGATACAATCGAGTCGAAACTTGGCATGGACTTTCCTTAGGTCGTACATAAGCTGCTATGAAAATTTCATAGCATTTGGACGTGCGGATTATGAGATATGATCGATGCAATCTTGTGTTTTCGGCAGGCTGTTTGGTTCGAATCGATGATTTCGAATTGATTACTTCGAATCGATACTGGGCACGTTTTTAGGAGATGATCTGCCGTGTGATTTCTGGATCGATCCAGTTTTTATGCCGAGTCGACCGAGTCTCCCTTGAAATTAGGCAACGTTCGTATCGACCTAGAACCATTCTTCGTACCGATCCAGGCAACCGCTTTCGTATCGATACTCTGGGTTAGCTTCGTATCGATCAAAATGATGACGTTCGTATCAATGCTTTATGTGTACTTCGCATTGATCCTTCATATGCACTTTGTATCGATCCTTCATGTGCACTTTGCATCGATCATTGGCCGACCGATACGAAAATAGATGGGTAGGTGGATCGATATGAAATAGCGAGCTTTCATGAATACGAGGCAGTATGAGGAAGGATGGATACGAAGAACATTGCTCTCAATGGATACGAACTTGTTCTCTCCTGATCGATACGAAATCATGCACATCTGATGGAATCGAACCAAATCGATACGAAGAGGGTCCCTCCCTGTTTGTTTGATGGATACGAATAATAGTTTCCTTATGGATACAAAGTGATGCTTATTGTTGATGGATGCGAATCGTATGGATACGAATAGATGATTATTGGATGGATATGAACTCATCGATACGAACGATGGATACAAATTGATGGGTATGAACGAATTGACCTCCCTAGCTTGCATCGATCATATCTTGAGCATACGAACTCGGATTGACTTGAAACATAAAAAAGTCGGCTTTCAAAGCTTTGCCTGTCAAGTCACATCGATTGTAGATCGATCTGGGCTTGGACAAAATCTATCGACATCCATAGCTTATGCTTACTCGACATTCGGGATGAGCGATCCTTGGTTTTCAATCAATTCCTTGATATCTCGGCCTTGCCAAAAGGCGGGATAACAGGATTGGGACAATCCCAATGGCATCTTAGATATGCCTCTATTGATCTTTATACCCAATATATAAGCCGCTTCTCCCAATTCATGGAGTAGTTCTTGGAAAGCCAAACTTTCACTAATTGTAATAACGAAATGTCACTGGCAATCAACTGAAGATCGTCAACGTATAACGCTAAGAATATGATAGCATTTCCCTATTCCTTTCGGTATACGCACGCTTCTTTTGTATTTTGGGAAAAACTAAACCAATTGACTACCTTATCGAAACATTTATTCCAACTCCTTGAAGCTTGTTTAAGTCCATAAATAGACTTTAACAACTTACAAGATTTACCCTCTCTTCCGCTGACCTCAAAACCTTAGAACTACGTCATATAAATAGACTCTTCTAAATCACCATTTAGAAATTTCATCTTTACGTCCATTTTTCATATTTCATAGTCATAGAATACATCAATAACTAGCATTATCCAAATGGACTTAAGCATTGTTACGAGAGAAAACATCCCATCATAATATACACCTAGAATTTGATGAAATATTTTCGCAACTAGACTTTCCTTATAAGTCCCCACTTGTCCATCTGCATTTAGATTTTTCTAAAAATCCATTTGCAGTCAATGAGTTTTATCGCTTCAAGTATGTTAAACAATGTATATACTTTGTTTTAATATGTCGAATCCATTTCAAATTTCATAGCTCCAAGCCAAAGTGCAAAGAAATTACTCTATTATGCTTCTTGGGATGATAGAGGAGTACGCCATTTAAGACATGGTCCTTCTTCTCGTCACCAAAAGAAAAATCGTAGTATCGCTTTGGTGCACGAGATTTCTAACTAGACCTTCTAATAAGTTGTATGTTTTCATATATGGGTGAATTTGGTTCTCCCACTAGTTCAACCTCCATTTTAGTTTCTCGGATCTTATTTAGGTCTACAATTTCGCTGCTAATTTTTTGGACAGAAATTCAATTTCTAAAAAGAAACAATGTGTGGGAACTATGACTTTTTGTTCCTCTATGTTGTAGAAAATATATCCCCTAAAATTCTTGGGATATCCTATAAACTTACATAAGGTTGATCTTGCCTCTAGCTTATTGGCACTGACATTCTTAACATAGGCCGCACAACCGCATACCTTAACATAAATAAAGTGGGGTTTCTTCTTGTGCCATATCTCATACGGCGCCTCAGGCGTAGATTTAGTGGGTAACAAATTTAACATATGCACTGCAGATTCTAGCGTATATCCTAATAGGACAAATGTAACTCAGCCTTCTCGAACGAACCATATCTAATAAGGTTTTGTTCCTTCGCTTTGATATACCATTGCGTTGCGGAATATACGATGGAATAACCTGAGAGATAATATCGTTATCTTTAAATTACTATTGGAGTTAGTGTCCAACATACTCATCTCCTCGATTAGATCAAAGTATTTTATCTTTTGGCATATTTGATTTTTAACATCATTCTTATATTCAATAAATTTTTCATAGACATTGGATTTGTTCTTCATAAGATACACATATCATAGACTTGAGAAGTCATCAGTAAAGGTCACAAAATAAGTATAATTATCTTTGGTAATTACAGGTATTGGGCCACATACATCACTATGTACGAGATCGAAGAGTTCACCGGCTTTTTCACTGTTCCCACTAAATGGGTGCTTGGTTATCTTAACTTTTAGACATGAATCACACGTATCAAATGATTTAGAATCGAGTGATGGTTGAAAACCTTCAGTTTTCAATTTATGTAGTCATTTCTCACTTATATGACCTAGCCTACAATGCCAAAGATAATTTATATTCATCTTGTCATTCGAAGACCTACTTATAGAATAGATATAATTTGTATTGATCGCATAAATGCCATTATCTAAAATAACATCACAAACTTTATTACCATCTAAATAATGTTCATCACATTATTATCACAGTGAAAAAATATTACTATCTCAAACAGTCTAGATACACAAAAAATCCTACAAATAAAGTCTTTTACATAATAGCTACTATCAATATCAAAACAAATCCACTCGGCAAACTCAAATGAAAATCTCTAACTACCATTGCATCTATAATAGATCCATCAGCAACTTGATGTCTCGATTCTCCCTTTATTATGCGATGCGATTTTCTAAGCCCCAATAATGAATTATAGTTGTGGGCTCTAGATCAGTATCTATAACCCAAGATAATTTATTGATTGTAAAAAAAATTTAAATCATAAATATACATGTAGGAGCAGCATAACCATTCCATATATTCTCTTTAATAATCTTCAAGTACTCCAGACAATTCTATTTCCAATGACCCTTCTTGTGATAACGATGACAGTTGCCATTACCTATTGCAACAGTTTTCATATTTTTCTTGTTAATCCTTTTCTAGTTCTTCGAACATGTTGAAGATGACATGTTCCTCTTAACAACAAGTACAACACATTGATCCTTGGATGAAGACTCAACTAACCTCAACATATTGAGGAGTTTCATGATGCTTACGTTAAACCTGTTCATATCACAGTTTAATATGAATGGCTTATATAGGTAAGTAAGAGACCCAAGGATCATGTCTAATTGCGTACCATTTCTTACTGCGTTTAATTATGCAATCTATTAATATAGCCTTTCATAATTACAACGTAATCGTCCACTTTCTGTCCTTTTGTCATTTTGGTATTAAATAATATCTTTGTATGTTTGTACCTTGTAGAACTGAACTATTTACTAAATAGAGCTTGGAGAAATTCTAATGGACAAAATGTTTTCATGTTGTCTCTGCAGCGGCTTGTCTAACATAGACAACACATAAATCAAGGTGATTTTTGGTTCTAAAACCCATTTATTATAGTTCAAGGTCTGCATCATTAGTGGGTTGTTCTTATGGAGGTGTAGTTATCAACGACCAAAGATGTTCATAAGTTAATGCTTTCTTTATCGCTCTTAGCCAATCAACGTAGTTAGGTCCAGTGAGTTCGTCATTTTTAGAAAACAGCTTGGGTGTAGACATTTTTTGCAAGTTTTAACTTAGTATATTAGGAAAATTTCATAGTAGATGTTCTTATAAAATTAGTAAGGCTAAACATTAAATTTTATTTTACTAATAAGCTCCTAGTAGTCATTTTTGTTCTCAAAACCATAAGACGAATTGTAGAAGTCTTTCGACTTCACAGGTAGGTGTTAGGACATGTATTCCTTTGGATTTTGATCTTAAGGAAAGCTCAACAAATCATACTCCCACATGTGACGGATAACCCCTTATCAGTTGTATCATATAAAACTCCTAGCATATGTTTCCTTATCCTAATCTTATCTTTACTTTGAGGAAATCTCAATAAATAAAGAGAGTTTATCCACTCATACCTACCATTTCGCGATGGTCGAAGTACAATGCATATATCTTGCGGAAAGCTCAACAATTGTGTGTGGTTATCTTACCTCATATATTCTATATATTAATAGTACCACATATAACATTTCTAGCTTGAGGAAAGCTCAACAACTAAGGAGTATGCAAGTAATCTATTAATAGATAAATGGTAAAGGACAACATTATATTAAAGATTCATAATCATTAATATATTATATTTAATGATATCAACTTATAGAATAATGTAATTCTTATGAAATATCCTCGTGATTTAAGTTTCGGACACATCAGAAATCACGGTATATGTACGATACGTATGTATTTATCCCTTAAGTCTATTTAGTATCTTATTTATCCACCTTTAATTATACACTCATATTATATGAGTTTTAATTATCATATAACTTTTATAATTTAATAGCTTATATAATAGTCTTATGTATAATATTATATTAATTAAATCTTATTTAATTAATCTAACTAATAACATTTTAATTAATTTTATATTATTTATTAAACATTTTATATTGAATATTTATACTATAAAATTTATAGTTATACACATATATCTTTATATATGTATATACACATATATCTTTATATATGTATATATGTGTGCGCATTCTATTATTTATAAATTAACTGATTAGTTATTTAATTAAACAATTTCAATCAAATATTTTTAATTTTGAAAATTCTTATTATACACACACGCATTTCCATTG
Source organism: Allium cepa (assembly GCA_030765085.1). Classification (NCBI taxonomy): domain Eukaryota; kingdom Viridiplantae; phylum Streptophyta; class Magnoliopsida; order Asparagales; family Amaryllidaceae; genus Allium; species Allium cepa. The sequence goes on from CM060935.1 coordinate 766,673,597, forward strand.
TATTAAATAATTCAAGTAAATGTAACATATATCATAATATATCTTATATATATATATGTTTAATTAATTAATTATTTATTTTATTTATTTATTTTATTGATCTTATTGATATTAACTTTTTGAAATATATTTATTATATTTTCAAAACACCTTTGAAAACAATATTAGAACATTTATACTATATATCTAAGTTTATTTTAACTTGTAAAATTAAAATTTTACTTTAATTTCAAAATAAATTTTAAAATTACCCTAAGGCCCAATTTAAATTGTGCCTTTTCTATTAGGAGCAACTTTTAGGCTCACTTCACCTTTCGGACCATGCCGGTAGCAAAGAAGGGCATGATAATTGATTGCCCGAACCCAGCCTCGACACTACTTTTCTAGTTACCCTTTTAAATGGGTAAGCTTAATTAATTAACTCTAATATGACTAATTTATACTGCATAGGTTATTGGGCTCTCATACCATTGTTGAGTCTGGGCCAGCACGTAGCAGGGTAAATTTAATTTTTTTTATTATTCCATTTTGGAACTTATTGGGTCTATGAAGTCTACATTTATTTAGAACTGATCTAAATTTATTTTAAATAAAATCAGTATTTTATTTAAGCTGTAAATATAGTTTTATTTAATGTTTTATTTATTATATAATATAACATGCGTATTTTTGAATATGCAAGTATGATTTTTGTTTGATGATAATAAACATATATATTCATTTAAATGTATTTGTTAATGTACTATTTTATTTGCACAGATTAAATAAACATTTGTTGAATAAAATAAATAACATAGAGTTTAAATTAAAATAGATATTTTATTCAAACAAATATTTTATCACAATTTTGAATAGTACAAATTTAAACTCTCACTATATATACACAATTTTAATTACAATACAATTTTGGTTACATCACAATTTTTCATTTACAAATGTCCTCACTACATCACTCATTCACTCATATTTATCTTCAACTCCATTCCAGATTGAATGCAGCATCTGAGCAATCTGCAAAAATATACACTGACACAATAAAATTGAAAAGAAAATATTTTTGCAGTATAAAATAAAATGTGATTTTGAAAATTTTATTTGCCTCAGTTTTTTGGGTTGTTCGTCGTCATTGAATTTTTAACTCATCACATACGAACAACTTGTGACATACACAGTGTATCACTGTACATGCCACAAGGTCGTGCACACCGATATACACTTGATAATCTACAGGGACAGGTGAGCACAAGGTCAAACCCAAAATGAAAGCCGGGTTCAACTCAAGTGAAATCACAATACGAGCACAAGGTCAAACCCGAGTTATAAGATGGATTCAACTTAGGTGCGATTTCAGAAATCAACATGAAGTTCAAAGTGAACCAGAAAAAATTGAAACAGTATCAAAACAGTTTTGAACACAAATGAACAACAACAACCATAAAGGAACAGGAAAAGTTTCACCACCAAACCAACTAAATGACATCATATAAATCAGAGAAACCATAGTGTAAAGTGGTGAATGCAAATACAGGTACACAAAGGGTCTGGCAAGTGGAGCAGTATGCAAGTAAGGTTACAAACCAATACAGCTCAATTGAAGCCTCAACACTCATGGAACAATATAGCATGGTCAGGAATACAACAGAGCAGATCGCACAGTCAAGTTCAAACATGCATTCAAATACAACATAGCAATGTGGAAATGCATATCATATACTTGAACCAGTGACAATAACTCAAACTTCAAGAGGAGCATACACACTGGTACACATATATATAAACATGATGCAAATACAATGCAGTAGTGACAACAATGGTGAGCAATTGCAATCAATATACATGTCAACCAGAGGCTACCACTTCAAGTACAAATGCACATCAATCTATACCAGACTTATATATGAATGACTAGACCGACCAAGTAGTGAAATAACACTGTATAAACATATGTATATGTAACCACATATGAATGACTAGACCAACCAAATAGTGAAATAACACTGTATAAACATATGTTTATGTAACCACCACTAACTCACTTCAAAGCTCAAACACACATGAATGGATATATATGATGTCACCATGTATATACAAATTACAAAACTGCAACAAGTGATAAGTGCAGACCAACAGTTTGACATGAATCAAGACCATAAGTATCACCACAATGCATCACTGAGACACGAGTATAGGACACCAATGCAACATGAAAAGTACCAATATATGAAGATCCGTCAAGTGAAATATCAAGTGCATCAACAATAGTTCAAGAACGAAACAGTGAAGACAACAAGTGCAAAGCAGCTGTCCAGACACAATATAGCAGTATGGAAGCAAGACTACATGAACCGGACTCGAGCACACATGAAGTTCAAGGTGAACTAGACCAATACAACACTATAGATTATCAATAGGCTCGAGGCTATCAAGTGCACATATAAACAGTGACATGATGAAGTAGTGCAAACAAATGTACAAAGGCAGAACCAGGTCAACACAGTTTCAAATCAAGTCAATGCAAGAATTTCAAATTGAGCAAGACAGTGGCCGAAGTAAAAAGAAACCAAATCAAAAAAAAAGTCAATGTCAAGTTCAAATGCCAGAAACTCAAAGTCGTGATCAAAGAATACGATGAACATGTCAGAGACGTGGTGGTCAAGAAATCGAGCAAGGAAAAATTCGAAGCCATACGAGTCAAGGAAACAGGAAATATACAATTATGAACAAGTTAGAAAAAATCACTATCATCCATACAAAATCGAGTGGCCAAAGCATAGCAATTGAAAAATTCAAATGATTCAATACGGATGCAAATGTAGGAATTCAAATCCTATAAATCCCAATCAACATCAGCCGTTAAAATGCATTCGAGTTTGAGCTAAACAGAGAACAATAATCATTCAACTTAAATCAAGATCGAGTTCAAGCAAGTAAATCAGAAAAAGCAAAAGGCATAAATTACATACCGTAGTCAAGATCAAACTCGATCGAGAAGCAGCCGAGTGCAACTCAAGGAGACGGTCGATCGACAGAGCTAGCAACGCATCATCACCTGCTTGATCAATCAACAAAAGTCGGAGGCTTCAAAGATTTTCCAAAAGACCTAATTTCAAAGCAAAGAGGAACGAGCATTGAAGAACAAAGAAGTCGGGCCGATTAGAGATAAAAGAAAAAGGACCGGCAATTTTTCTCTCTGATATGATTATTTTGGACCAGTTATTAAAGATGGTGATTGGGACTTAATATTATAAAATTATGGTTTTAAGTTCTTACACTTTTTTTAATTTGTAATTTTTTTGTAATTTCTAGTCGTGTGACTAGGGGACGAACTACGGTGGTGTAGTTCGAGAATTCGCAACTCAATGGCTGAGTTGTGGCTGGGTTTTGAGTGTAGAGTTAAGGTTAGTCGATAGCGGGTGTCTCGAGTTTACGTGTGTAAGCGTCTGACTGCTTAATTTCTAGTAGAAACCTTGGGGCAGCAAGTAGGCAGGGTTTTGCCGAAGCTGGGTAAATTCTGTGTTGTTCTATTTTTGCATTTATTACTATGCTATTATCTATACAGCTATCATTATGATATATCTGTTTTGAAAATATTTTATAAACTTTCGCATTAAATTTTTATAATTAATAGTATTACCCTATTCACTCCCCTTCTAGAGTGAAATCGATCCAACAAGTAGTATCAAAGCTTGGAATAGAAGTCGGCTTTTGTTTTAAAATTTTGATTTTTCAAAAATCAATTTTTGTTCTAAAAAGTCGAATTTTTAAAATGGCTTCTTTTAATACTGCTTTTGCTGAGGTCCAATCTATAGTTAGACCACCAATGTTCAATGGTGAATATGCTTACTGGAAAAATAGAATGAAAATATTTCTGAAAACCATTGATGCTTGGAATATAGTTGAGATAGGTTATAGAGCACCCACTATAGTTGTAAATAATAAAGAAATTGAAAAACCATTTGACTAATGGATAGATCTAGAAAATAAGTTACAGAATGCTAATGCTAAAGCTATGAATTCTATTATTTGTTCATTGGATCGTATTGAATTTAATTGTGTCTCACATTGTCTAATTGCGCAGGAAATATGGCACACACTAGAAATGACTCACGAAGGAACATCTCAAGTCAAGGAATCTCGCCTTGTCATGCTGAGTAGTGAATATGAGAATTTTACAATGGCCAAGGAGGAAAATGTCAAAGAGATGTACGGACGGCTTTCCAACATCGTATAAAAATCAAAAGCTCTTGGAAAATCATACACGGAATTGGAAATAGTCCGAAAAATCCTCAGAGTCCTTCTACGAAGTTTTGAAGCAAAAGTGACTGCCATTAAAGAATCGAAAGATTTAAAACAAATCAAAGTTGAAGAACTCATCGGAAATCTCACCACTTATGAGATAGAAATGAAATTCAAGGAAGAGCATGAAGGAGGAGATACTTGAAAGAAATCAACAGCTCTCAAAGGAACAACTAAAAGTGATGATGACGACGATGATGATGAGCAGCAAAGCTGACATTGTTAATGAAGAGATTCAAAAAGTAGAACTGCAAAAATGGAAATCCAGCTCTAAAAAAATCAAAAAGCAGAATAATCAACGTTCTAGATAACCCATAAGAGTAAGAAATCATTTGTTATACGTGCAACTAACCTGGTCATATCAAGCCCAATTGTCCTCAAAATCGACTCGGCAATGGAAAGAAACCGAAAAAGAGAAGTTTTGCAGCTAGTTGGGATGAAACTGATGAAGTTGATAAAAGCACTGGTAGCGAGAGTGCAAAAGAAAATCTGTGTCTTCGAGGTGATACAACTGACAGTGATGATGACGAGGCAAGCGAGGTATCAAAACTTTCTCATTTGGAATTACTTATATATTTTCATGAGGTAAATAGATGTTTTGAACGACTTAAGGAAAAATAAACTAAAATTGAATCACAAAGAGATACTTTGATAGATTTAAATAAACAGCTTGATAAATTGGTTAAAAACTATCAAAATAGGATCCCTAAGTATGATATATGTCCATCACTTAAAGAAGAATATAAAAATCAGAAGTTAAAATTAAATCACTTGAAAATGAAATTCTGACTTTGAAAGAGAGTGAAAATACTAGGAGAGAAAATTCTATTAAAAAGTGCACACAATTATTAAATTCTATTAAAAAGTGCACACAATTATTAAACAAAAATGAATCAGTTAAAACACAAGTCCAACAACTGTCAATGACTTTAAGATAATTCTCCAAGAGTGAAAAATCATTGAAATGCTATTAAGGAAACAAACTGTTAATACTGTTAGACAAGGACTTGGGTATAATCATTCTGAACATGTCAAAAGCAAAATTAATCAAGTAAAATCCGAGTGCACAAATTGTAGAAAAATTGGACACAATCAAAACATTTGTTGGTATAGACCCAAACATGCCCAAAAAAACTCCAATTTGGGTTCCAAAAGGCACAAATATAAAATCCCTTAAAGTTAAACAAATCTACATGCCGAAAGGAACATATATAAATAGCTTTGGGTCTCCATAAAATCTTTTTTCAAAATCTGTTGCCATAACAACCATGGATCTATAAAAAACAAATAGGTCACAAAAATTTTCTATCGTGTAGGTATGGTGGCAGGCTAAGGAACAAAACAGTGTTATCTGGATTCTGGCTATTCCAAACACACAACGTGCTACAAATCAAAGTTCCCTAGCCTAGTATAAAGGTGGCAGAATCACAACGGGCAACAATGAAAAATTATCAACAAAGGTAAAATAGGTAACGGTATATTTATTTTGAACAATTTATTAAATGTGAAAATCTGCATCGAAATCTGAGTTGAATCAGCCAATTATGTGATAATAAAATAAATGATGATTTTGAATCTGACTTATTCTTATTTGACTTGTTCTTATTTTTTATTCTAGTTTGTGAAACAAAAAATGTTGACCAATCACTTTTCAACTTTGAACTAATAAATTTATTTGGTCTTGTAATGATGTTTTATTAATACATGTGGATATATTTGACTTGACATTATATTTTGTGTTTGCTTGTATACATGGATTCAATTCAATTTCATTCTCGGGTCAGGCCGAGTATTACAGATTTTCAGGTAAGGACGTTCTGGAGCTCTGGAGGCGATCTGAATGGCTGGAACGTATGGAGTATTTATCACTATGATATTGTAGTATCTGGACATGATTGTTTTGTCCAATGTTTAAGTACATGTGTAACTCTGATGTAATTAAATGTTAATTAACAGATATAGTTTTCTTTGTATAACTGATATTTTATTTGATATTATATTTGATCCATTGCGAATGTGAGGTTTCTGTGACTTGTTCTGTCTTCTTCTTCTTTCTCTTTTCTTCTTTTCTTAACTATCTGGAAATTTTGGGATCGAAATTTCTGGGTCGTTACATTTGTTTACACTTAGTAATTAATCTTAAACTAATCACATTCATTAATTAATCACATTAATTAATTAACTAAAATAATTAAGTAATTAACTCTTAATCACCTACATAAGTAATTATCTCTAATTACTTCATTAATAAATCACTTAACAAATAATTAACTCCATCATTAAATAATTCTTAATTCTTAAATTAAATAAAAACAATACTATTAATCAATTATTTAATTGATAACATTATATAATTACCATTTATCACTTCACTTAATTTCTCCCATGAGTAATTTCCATTAACTACTTTCATAAGTAATTAATTTCCTTAATTACATTCAATTATTAAACATTAATTACTTCATTAAGTAATTACACTTAATTATTGTTAAAAATGATTTTGAGATATTTTGTTGCACACTTCATGATCTGGTCTATGACATCAATCTAATAATAACCTTGAGTGAAAGAGAAATCAGATGCAAATTTCACTGGTAATCTAGTTGATAGAAAAATTACTAGTGGAACGTGATTTATGATGAGACATTGGCTGCATCGCATTTTTTTCAAAGAAAAATTCTGCATATTTTTCATTTCAAATAATTTTCAAATTGCAGACATTTTTTCTTTTATAAAACCTCTTCTAGAAAATCATTTTTGTTGACCTTGTTTCAGATAAGTCATTTTGGAAAATTTGATTTTATAATTATTTTTGGATTTGATTTTAAATAAATACATTGACTAATCTGACTCCCTACTGTATATCTAAAAGATAAATAGTGATTAAAAAAGTGATGAGTGTTGATATTAATCATATATTATAACTTGAGACGGTATAATTAGTAAATTTCTTTAGAAATTTAAACAAGAGTTATAAACACTTTTTGTTGGTAAAAATTCCATGATCATTTCTATTTCTATCATATTTCTATCGACCATCACTCATCATAATCCAATATGTTATGTCAATATGTGGTATTTTAAACGGAAAATTATGCGCTATCATTTTGTTATATTTTTAGCAATAAAAACATCCAAAGTATTCACTCTCATTTAAAAGTCCTCACGGTTATGCATTGGTGAATTACTTTGGATTTTTGATTGTGTGCTTCCATGCTCATTTAAAAGTCCTCATGGTTATGCGTGGTTAGAAGATACTTGAAGTCATTTTTTAATAAAAAATTGGAATACTACTAATCTCATTTAAAAGTCCTAACGGTTATGCATGGTTAGTAGATATTCTAATTCCTAATATAAATATACTACAAATAGACACAACTATATACTTCTATATTATGACATCATTCCTATCATTTTAAAGTGGAATATGCTTCAAACAGAGTATTTATGATTTTTGTTTGATTTTTTTTGAAATTTGATATTTATACCCGATTGAGTATTAATATTGTATTAATGTCTATCACTCTATTTCTCTAACACTATTAGTCTTTCGCTGATAACAAAAAAGGGAGAGAAAGGTTAAGATTTTGGCAAATAAAAGTCAAATATTTTATTTTCTATACGCATCTAGGTTCATTTATTCATTTACATTTATTTACATGCATATATGAAGGGGGAGCATTGTGTAGAGAGGGAGCATTCAAATAGGGGGAGCAAATTAAATGCATTAAATAAATTAAAAATCTTAAATATATGTTTGTTATCATCAAAAGGGGAGATTATTGAATATGAAAGTATATGATTTTTGTTTGATGATAATAAACATATATATATATATATATATTCATTTAAATGTATTTATTAATGTATTATTTTATTTTCACAGATTAAATAAATATTTACTGAATAAAATAAATAACACGGAATTTAAACTCAAGTAGATATTTTATCCAAACAAATATTCTATTACAATTTTGAATAGTACAAATTTGAACTCTCACTATATATACACAATTTCAATTATAATACAATTTTGATTACATCATAATTTTTTATTTACCAATGTCCTCGCAACATATCGCTCATTCACTCATATTTATCTTCAACTTCATTCCAGATTGAATCTAGCATCTGAGCAATTTGCAAAAATATACACTGAAGTAGTAAAATTTAAAAGACAATATTTTTTGTAGTATAAAATAAAATGTGATTTTGAAAATTTTATTCGCCTCGGTTATTTGGGTTATTCGCCGTCATTTAATTTTGAATTCATCACACACGAATAACTTGTGACATGCACAGTGTATCACTGTACATGCCACAAGGTCGTGCACATCGATATACACTTGATAATCTACAGGGATAGGTGAGCATAAGGTCAAACCCAAAATAAAAGCCGAGTTGAACTCAAGTGGAATTACGATACGAGCATAAGGTCAAACCCGAGTTATAAGCTGGATTCAACTCAGGTGCTATTTCAAAAATCAACATGAAGTTCAAAGTGAACCAGACAAAATTGAAACAGTATCAAAACAGTTTTGAACACAAATGAACAATAACAACCATAAAGGAATAGGAAAAAGTTCGGCACCAAACCAGCTAAATGCAATCATATAAATCAGAGAAACCACGGTGCAAAGTGGTGAATGTAAATACAGGTACACAAAGGGTCTGGCAAATGGAGTAGTATGCAAGTAAGGTTACAAACCAATACAGCTCAAGTGAAGCCTCAACACTCATGGAACAATATAGCAAGATCAGGAGTACAACAATGCAGATCGTACAGTCAAGTTCAAACATGCATTCAAATACAACATAGCAATATGGAAGTGCAGATCATATACATGAACCAGTGATAACAACTCAGACTTCAAGAGGAGCATGCACGCTGGTACATATATATATATATATATACATGATGCAAATACAATGCAGTAGTGACAACAATGGTGAGCAGTTGCAATCAATATACATGTCAACCAAAGGCTACCACTTCAAGTACAAATGCCCATCAATCTATACCAGACTTATATATGAATGACCAGACCAACCAAGTAGTGAAATAACACTGTATAAACATACGTGTATGTAACCACCATTAACTCAATTCAAAGCTCAAATACACATGAATATATATATATATATATATATATATATATATATATATAGTGCACCATTTATATATAAATTACAAAACTGCAACAAGTGACAAGTGCACACCAACAGTTCGACATGACTCAAGACCATAAATATCACCATAATGCATCACTGAGACAAGAGTATAAGACACAGATGCAACATGAAAAATACAAATATATGAAGATCAATCAAGTGAAATATCAAGTGCATCAACAATAGTTCAAGAACGAACTAGTGAAGACTACAAATGCAAAGCAGTTGTCCAGACACAACATAGCAGTATGGAAGCAAGACTACATGAACCAGACTCGAGCACACATGAAGTTCAAGGTGAACTAGACCAATACAACACTATATATTATCAATAGGCTCGAGGCTATCTAGTGCACATACAAACGGTGACATGATGAAGCAGTCCAAACAAATGTACAAACGCAGAACCAGGTCAACATAGTTTAAAATCAAGTCAATGCAGGAATTTCAAATTGAGCAGGAAAATGGCCGAAGTAAAAAAGAAACCAAATCAAAAAAGTCAATGTCAAGTTCAAATGCCAGAAACTCAAAGTCGTGATCAAAGAATACGATGAACAAGTCAGAGACATGGTGGTCAAGAAATCGAGCAAGGAACAATTCAAAGCTGTGCGAATCAAGGAAATAGGAAATATACGTTATGAACAAGTCATAAAAATCACTATCATCCATACAAAATCGAATGGCTAAAGCATAGCAATTGAAATTTTCAAATGATTCACTACAAAAGCAAATATAGGAATTTAAATCCTATGAATCCCAATCATCATCAGCCGTTAAAATTCATTCAAGTTCAAGCTAAACAGAGAACAATAATCATTCTACTCGAATCAAGATCGAGTTCAAGCAAGTAAATCAGAAAAAGCAAAAGGCATAAATTACATACCGTGGTCAAGATCAAACTCGATCGAGAAGCAATCGAGTGCAAATCAAGGAGACGTTCGATCGTCAGAGCTAACAACGCATAATCACCTACTCGATCAATCAATAAAAGTCGATAGCTTTAAAGATTTTCCAAAAGCCCTAATTTCAGAGCAAAGAGGAACGAGCATCGAAGAACAAAGAAGTCGGGCCGGTTAGAGATAAAAGAAAAAGGGTCGGAAAATTTTCTCTCTGGTAAGATTAATTTGGGTCGGTTATTACAGACAGTGATTGGGCCTGAATATTATAAAATTAGGGTTTTAAGTTCTTAAATTATTATTTTTAGTTTGTAATAAACGATTGTAATTTCTAGTCGTGTGACTAGGAGACGAACTACGGTGGTGTAGCTCGAGAATTCGCAACTCAATGGTTGAGTTGTGGCAGGGTTTTGAGCATAGGGTTAAGGTTAGTCAATAGCGGGTGTCACGAGTTTACGTGTGTAAACATCTGACTGCTTAATTTCTAGTAGAAACCTTGGGGGCAGCACGTAGCAAAGTTTTGCCAAAGTTGGGTAAATTCTGTGTTGTTCTATTTCTGCATTTATTATTCTACTATTATCAGTGTTGATTATTCTAATATATCTATGTTGAAAACATTTTATAAACTTCGTCATTAAATTTTTATAATTAATAGTATCACCATATTCATCCCCCCCTCTAGGGTGAAACCGATCCTACAAGTATCATATACATGTGCGTGTATGTGCATGTGCAGCACAAATAGTGTACATGGGTTTAAAATGACAATATATAAATGTTGGGATTTACACTACAACAGACATATTAACCCCTCCATATACATATGTGATGTCTAATGTATATATGTATGTATGTGTGTGTATGTGTGCATATGTAATTTTATAGATATAAAATTATACTTATAAAATATAAATGTTTTTGTGTGTATGTGTGTGTATAAAATTGACATTATAGTATAAAATAATTGTGAATATTAATATAAATAATTTTAAATTTTGATTCAAATTAAAAAATTTAGTTTCAAACCTAGATCTACATAAAATATCTACTAATTTCAAATTCAAAATAAGTTATTAATTTTTCTATGCATATATGTATTATATAGATCCTGAAGAAAAAAATTGTAAAAAATATGTATAATCTTAAACACATATTAAATTAATATTTAATGTAAAATAAACATATATACATATATATACTTAACGCTAAGAAATACTTATATATATATATATATAATGTGTTTATGTGTATATTGTGTGTTTGTATTTAGATAAATTATGTTTGACAAAATAATTATTTAATTAAAACCATGCGGTTTAAAAAAAAAAAATTCAATTAAAGATTTCCATAGAAGAACAAACATAAAACATATATATAATTTTTAAATATTTATTTGCATATTTTATATATGTATATACTCTATAAAATTTAGGTCTTAAATTTAAAATAAATTATATATACGACTTTAATTTAAATGTGTATATATAAATATATGTATGTATGTATTAAAAAATACTTACTTTTGAAAATATACTATGATATAAATAGGCAAATTATATATATACACACATGTGCAGTTAAAGCGCTCGACAGATTCGAAGCGATGGAGGTGCAAAAAGTCATAGCGGGGATACAGCGAGGATATAGCGGGATATAGCGGATGGCTCTAAAATAGCATATAAAATTGGTACTTGATGTTTTTACAAATACATAAATGGTAATTAAATGAAAAATTATCATTCAATTGAATTATAATTAATACATAAATAATTTTAAACAAAAAACATGTGCGAATTATAGCGATTAAATCAAATAATTATAGTATAAATAATTAATACATAAATGGTAATTAGAGTATTTTCATTTCTGAAAATATATTAAAAATTGAATCAAATAAATTAGTTTCATAATTTTTATAATGTATAAATGCAATTTTTTAATTCATTTTATTAAAGTAGATATAGCGGAAAGAACAAAATATAGCGGGAATAACGGGATATAGCGGAAATAGCGGGGATTAAAGCGGAAAGGCTATATTTTTGGGCTATATGGAAAAATCGTAGCGGTAGAAATCCGCTTTGAGATATAGCAGGGTAATAGCGGGGGATTAACTACACAGACACACACATTTTTATACACTAATATATATATATATATATATATTAAAATCAATTTTGTGTTATTTTTTTTAAAGGATTAATTAATTTCGAAAATTAAAATAAAGTTTTTTCCTTGCTGGAAAAATAATATATGTGAACATATATACATATTTTTTTTCATCTCACACACACACACACCAGCATACATGCATACACACACACACACACTCACACACACTCTTCCGATGTTGATAGCACATACATACGTGGATCATGATAATATATATAAACTAAAGCAATAAAATGACATGATAAATAAATAAATATATATATATACATACATACATGAATATAAATATAATAATTACCTTAATATGGCTGAGTTGTAACACATTGAAGCATTGAATCAATGAACTCCTAAAATCTAAATCAAACTTCCAAAAAGAGCTACCAGACTAAAAGCACTAACCACCGATCTACAATTTTAATTTGATTTAATTTTATTTTGTTTGAAACTATGTAGGAAGCTAATAAGGGAGCCTTCTGGAAGTGATGAGGAGAAAAGGAAAACTAAAGAGGCTAAAGTTAGGTTTAAGGTGTCTAGATAGTGTAAATTCAAAGGGGCAAAAATGGGATCCAAAGTCACACTTTCCTCTTACTATTCTAAACTTTTGAATCATCATTCAACCCCACCAAACCACCTCTAGTAGCAAACAAAACATTTCCATATCTAGGGTTCCAACTTACTTTAAGTCTAATCAAATAAATATGCATTTAAATCTAATTCAAACGCCCATCGATATCGTATATCGATATATATATGTACAACTTTTATATACACACTATTTTCAATTGATCAACAGAAATGAAATAAAATTTTACAATTAATACTTCATAAATATTAATTAATTTATAACAATTATAATTAATTAAATCAGGTGGCAGCAGAAGCATTCAACGGTTTGGTTGTGTGACTATTAGGTGTAAATTCGATCTATGATTAATATCGAACAATTTGAATATTAATGTTCACGCATCACCTTAGTTGGTGGTGTGACATTATGGCCAAATTTATCCCTTACATAGCTTTGGTAAAATCCAATTTTATTTATTTAAGCATTACCCGGTTGTGGAAATTATATACATCAATTTTCGTTAAAACCATATCACATTAGGACTTAGGTAATTTGGAAATGGTCAAAATTATAGTACCGTCCATATTCAATTTTATAGTCTAAACACAAAGTCCTTAGCTCACTAATAATAAATTTTTTTAACCAAACTACTCTGTCCAGAGATTTGTACTTTGAATTGACTTCAGTTGACTGTGATACTAACATCATATAACCAAGGGACGAATCCACTATCGAATAATGTTTCACTTCCAATGCTTTCACTCGACCCAATCATAGCCATTCAATGGACGCCTTGCCACGATTTAACTATAATCAAAGCGGAGTTTCTACATTGAAGATCAACAATACTCTCAAGTCAAGAAAACTATATAATATTTTCACATCGATATTTTCTGTTTGACCTTAGTTATATTAACCACTAGAAAACTATCGAGTGAGTATTCCGTTTTTATCCAATAACTATCAGTACGTAACCCTTTGATGCACCCAGTAATCATGAGTAATACACTACACAACCTTTGGAGAGCGTTACGTACTGTAGTATCAACGAATGCATCGATATTCAGTCTTGAAAAATCTTGACTATGAATGTTTAAAACGATGTGTTTATAATATATTGTGATAAAATACTCATGATTACAACAACTATAATTACTTTCATAAAACACACCATTTATGGATTTTTCTGTTAAATATACTTAAATTAAATAATTAATTAATCGTAACGCGTTACAAGAAGTATATAATAGAGAGAAAAACATCTTTTATCTCGAACGAGATTTTATTACAAAGTTAATAATTCATAATAAATTACAGAATTTCCCCTAGGGCATACCCCTAACTCTGCCACCTACGTCGCAACCCAACTAATGCCAGCACTTTCCATGTCTCCTCTAAGGCTAGTGTAACGCCCCCACCACTATACCCATATTATTAAATAACATTACAAGTAATGTCATTTAATAACACGGAGAATACAGCTGGTTAAGGGCGATCGAATGCGAATATATCTTCGTACTAGCACTGACATGTCTTTATTATCTTTTGAGGATCTGAACTATAATTTTTTACATGTACAATATTAATACAAAGTAAGAAACATCCCGATTACAAATATTCAGAACAATATATAATATAAATAATCAGAATCAGAATCGCAGATCACAGTGGAATAATATACGTCATATATAACATAATAAAATGTGAATCAACAAAATATCAGTACTAGACCCACATAAATATATACATCACATCAAATATGGTATCGAGTACACAGTGAGTACTAAATAATATACATGACATATCCTCCTAAGTGTCACTATATAGAATGACGAAGTAAAGTAAAACAGTCAAAATAGTCTACTCCAATGCTAGCACAAAATCCAAAGGTCAATGAATCCCTGTACTAGTAAAGTGTCGACCCGACTTGAGTATTTAAAATAAACGGGATAGATTATATCTAATACAGAGGTGAGATGCTGAAATCGTAAATATACGACTTAATAGTAAATAAGCCAAGATAAAAACATGCTAGAACAAATAATCATAATAAGGCGTATCAATTAAATCCATTTATGACTTAACCATAAAATAAGTCATCTCGAATTGTGCCTAAAAAGCAATTAATTGTAACAAGGCCTATCAAACCAAATCACCATTCATAAATCCATATCAAGTCTCCAATGAACTATCGTCAAAAATATGGTGATAACAATTCAAAATTCTCAAAAGTCAAAAGATACTAAATATCAATCTAAAAATCTTTGATGAAACAAACATCATTAATAAATAATCATAATTTTGGAACCAAAAATATTATAATATCCTTGACAAGGTTGCTAAGACCTCCTTAAGCAGTTTCGTTGGCCCTAACAAGGCCGCTAACACCTCCTCAAGCAGTTTCGTCCTGACAAGGTCCCTAACACCTCTCTAAGCAGTTTTGTCGGCCATGGCAAAGCCGCTAACACCTCACTAAGTGGTTTCATCCTAAATGACAAGGTCGCTAACACCTCCCTAAGCAGTTTCGCCCGAATGACATGGTCACTAAAACCTTCTCAAGCAGTTTCTTCAAACGCTACTCAAAAAGCGACTCTCGAGTCGATGAAAAATAAGTCATCGTCTCTCAAGGATCTATCAGCCTGAAATTCGAACACCCTAAGATAATACGACTCTAAAGTGTAGATTATTTTCACTTTAGTAATCACTAGAATTTAACCAACTGTCTCATACCAGAAAGTAAATTCAAGTATTTACTAAAAGCTAGTAATTTCCACTCAAACTCTACTTAACAAATTATAATAATAAGAGAAAGGATTGTACGAAATGTCTCATACCAATCTGACAATTCAATCGTTTATTAAAATTCTTTGTTTCATAGAAAAACATAAAATCTCAAATCCATAATAAAAAAATAAAAGAGTTTTAAATTAATTTTATATATAGAAAAATATAATTTTTTTCAAAATCACTTTGAAATCCATAAATTTATGTTTAAGAAAAAGTTGTTTATTCACAAAGGCTTTTGAACACTTTGAAAATCATTTAAACCTCTTTTATAACTAAAATCACTTGAAACTTGAAATTATTACTTTCGCAATAGCTTTTATAAAATAATACTATATTTTACCTTTTGCCTCTAAAACATTTTCAAAATTTTGATATACTTATAATAGAAAATTTCAAAAGGTTTCATAAACAAATAATTCTAATTTTTAAAAGTTTTGATTAGAAATTTTGAAATAAGAAATAAGTAAGATTTTAATATAATTTAACTATATTCTATAAACTCAATTCTAATAAGGATTAAAATAGATAAAATCTCATTTTAAGAATCATTTAAAACATTTAACCAATTCAAACAATAAATCCATCTAAAATGCATCTTCTAGAACCAACATCGTGCTATAATATGTAATTTCCTAATATAAAATTTCTTAGAGATTCGAGTTGCTTTTCGACAACCCTAATCATATGATGGTATACAAGTATCAACATACCGTGAATTTTTTTTTACAAATGGATGGAATTACGTTTGTAAATTCACACCATCAATACACATAACAATTTTTTTATCGCCAAACATTCAACCAAATACTAGTAATCAACAATATTTCTTCAATTCACTCAGTAATCAAATACTAGTATGCAACAATCAACCAAAACATTTAACCAATATTTTATATAGACATATATGTTAACTCACCATGAGTAATAGTTCGTCTAAGCTCCTTCAAAAGTTCAACTTGCCCCAAACCCAAGCTGCCACTTTCGAGGATGGCAACCCCAAATGGGATTACTACTTTGTTTGCGCCAAAATTGGTCACAAACACCCAATATCATGAAAGCACCAGTTTATGAACACAAATCAGCAACAATCAATATAGAATTCAGATCTAAGTAATAACAATCACAATAATTCACAAATAACAATCACAATCACATGATTTATAGTGGTTCGGCGATCTTGCCTACGTCCACTCTGAAGCTTATGTCTTTATTGATTCACTTGATGATTCCAATTGATTACAGCGGATTACAATTGATGATAGCTTTCAAATCTGATTACAACAACGATAATGAAGTATGGAGATGAATCCGGCAGAGTCTGGACATTGAATCGCCAAAAGATCCCCTTTTCTGAAGGCTTCAGGGTGCTATTTATGGGCGTAGGAGGTCCAGATCTCACTCAAACTTAGGGAGACTTTTTCTGGCACGTCAGTGGGCCCAGGCGACCGATCCCACCAAGTTTCGACTCGATCTGAGATCGATTCGAACTCCATTCGAATCGATCAAAAAATGAATCAATCGAGCTGAAACTTGACAGGAACAAACTTTACCTTGTATGGAAGCTTCTGTGAAAATTTCATTGCATTTGGATCAGCGGTTTGAGAAATATGATCGATACGAATTGGAATGTTTCGGTTGGCTGTTTAGTTCGAACCGATTACTTCGAATCCATCCATTCGAATCGATGGATGCACGTGCCTTCGAGACGACGTGGCGCACACATCTCGCATCGATCCGCCTTTTGCTCCGAGTTGACCGCTTCGACTCCATGAGTTTCGCCTCGTTTGTATCGATGACCGTTGTATTGCTCCAATCCACCAATGACGTGTACTTCGCTTCGGTTCGTAGTTCGCCTACTTCGTATCGATAGAGGATGGATACGAAGTGAGAACAACTGATGGACACGAACCAAGGTTTTCTGATGGATTCGACCAAGTGCCTCGATACGAACCAAGGTTTATGGATGGTGCGTCGATGGATGCGAAGATGAGCGAACTAGTGCCTGAGGATGGATGCGAGGATGATCGACACGAAGCAGCGCTTGGGCACGAGACCGATCGATTCAAAGCGGTGTATACTGATGGTGATGGATTCGAAGTGCTCTGGACTCGATGGATACGAAACAGTGCTTTAGCATGGATACGAACGTGCTGAGGGGATGCCCATCTGATGGATTCGAACCGATCGATTCGAAGTATATTGAACTGGATGGATTCGAATGGATATGGGTCCCATGGATTCGAAGAAGGCATCTCCTCAACAATTCGGTGGATACGAACGGCATTCTTTGGCTAACTTGCATCGATCATATCTCACTCATACGAACTCCATTGACCTGAAATTTGAAACACTGGTTTTCATGGTCTTGCTTGTCATGTCCTATCAATTGTAGCCTGATCGGGCTCGGACAAAATTCATCGATATCCATAACGAAGTGAAGTACAACCAATCTCTGAGACGAAATGTCTTTTGTTTTCGACCAATCTTTAGGTATCACGGTTTTGCCAAAAAGCGGGATAACATACTTCTACCTGTAACATGTTGTGATTGCCTCCACCTCTTCCGCCACGGTCCAGTTTCATTGTAACTATCACCTCAACCAACCCTCATCAACCCCCAGCACCGCACCTCTGACTTGCAACTCATGCTCGCCTCGCTAAAAACGCGCCTACCCCCCGTTAACCTTGATGAGCCACTCAAGGCCACACCTCTTCTCTCATACGCGATTTAGTTTGAGTTTTTTCTTTCTTCTATTAGACTTGGTAATTTGGTAAAAGGAAAATAAAAGAGTTTTTTTGGGTAGCAATGATAGGAAGACGAAAGGTAGGAAGGAGGAAAAGCATGGGCTGGTTTTAACTATGCTAAGTAACGTGTTGAATGGGCTTTGTGCCTAATTATTTAAAGAACGTACTGTTATTATTATTATTTCTTTTCTTACTTTTTTTCCATTTCTTTTTAGGCTTTTCAATTCAATTTATTTAAATATATTCCAATTAAATTTTTGAACTGATTTACACTTCATCTTATGAAATATATACGTTTCTACAATAAAACAATTTCATTCAATTGTCTCATTCTACTTATTTATCCACTGAGCTGATGTAAATAATTTTTTTCATCTTCATCGACTTATTGATTTTATTTAATATAAAATAAAAACTTCTTTTTATCTATTTCAGTTATACAAAATTATTTACACTTTAAGCGACAATTTCAGCCTTGAAAACATCAAAATTTCGCAAAATACTTCAAACAAAAGTTGTTGCTTATAGTTTAAGCTTCCAGAATGGACAAAGTCATCGAAATCGGACAAACAGTTCAAAAATTATGACTGTACTAGTTCAGCACAGTTTTGGTAAATTTTTATTTCGGGGCAATGATTAATATTCATTGAAATTTATGTTTAAACCTTTGGGAACTTCAAAATTTTGAAAAGAAATAAAAATAAAGTTGTCTATCAAAATATCTTTCAATTAAAAAGAGGATCGTCAAAATCAGACAGCAGAATTACAAGTTATGACTAAATGAGTATAACACTAGTTTAAATGATTTCGACCTTTGTATGATGACAAGCTTTCTTTCTCACTGCTCGCAAAGCATTTTGATATAAATGTACCGATCTATATTTGTTTTAAGATTTCAAACCGATTTAATTTTGTTATGATTTATATCTGCAGCCTCAAAAAAAAAAAAAAAATGAAAACAATATATGCATATAAAATACAGGTTTAATATATTCCATTGTTTTACCTTAGCAGATTTTGTGTTTTTGAAAACTAGCATGCTAATTTGATGAAAAATTATTAGAACAAAAATACAATCAAATCAAAGACATGACATACTAAGGTGGCTTAAATTATTTATTTTGTCAATTTTGTAACCCAGCATTGAAATGGCTTTGAATTTGAAAATATACTATGACATGTCAGATGATAATGAGCTTTACATGGACAACTTAGAACATGCATAAACTATACTAGTATAACCGTACAATGTGGAAAAACCGACCGTTTAGATATGCAATTTAAAAAAAAAAAAATTCGATTAAAAGCAATGCAAGACGACAAAAATTCTATTTGAAAGGTTATAAACAGAAAACAAAACACTAAAAAAAACAAAATATAAACAGAATGCAGGATACAGGTAAACTAAAATCAAGTAGCAACTATAATCAAACATGGCTCAATTATACACAATACAGGGGAGAGCACAAAGAAATCCCCCGCCACAGAGTTCTTAATTTATCACAAAATTGATCGTACTGAAACATATCATCATCGGAAAAAGCAATATTACAGTACAATGTGTAAAAGCTAGAAACAAATGCAGTTCATACAATAAGATGTTAACCAAGTTATTCGTACAACAGGGATTTACTACGGCAGGCGAATTATTCAGTAGGTATATAACAAAGAAAAACAAAAATATTTGTATAGCCAAGTATCTAAGAAAATCTCATGGATGTTTATATATGTGCCTAGGCTATTATGCTAATATTAGAATATTATTTTTATGCTTTTATTGTTGCTTATGCTGTTGTGCTTCATGCGATGAAGACGATAATGATGTAAGCCTTGAAGCAGGAACATAGGAATAAGCAACGGCTGCAACTCTAAGAGTGACAACTAAGCCTATGGATCCCCAAATCCATCTTTGTTTTCTCTTCTTCCTATATCTCTGTTGTCTTGCCATTTCTGCAACCACAATTAAGTGTCAAATGCAGTAACTATATGCAAATATTGTACAAATGATGGGTAGTTGGGATTAGCAGATGTAACTTCAGATTCTCCAATGAACATATATAAGCACTGCCATTTTATAATTGGATATTACTTTAAATTCTACCAATTGAGGTTTTAGAATCACATTTTTAACTCCAATAAATAGAAGGAAACAACCTTAAGCTGAAATATCAATTCCACCCTTACAAGCTTCTTAGTAATCGTACTTTTTTATTCTACTTGTTTGCACAAAACCAAGCTCGTTGAGGAAATAATAAACTAATTATGATTACGATAATAACCATTTAAGTGCAAGCATTGACCATCATTCAAATTTAAATTAAATCAAGGAGCATAATATCTCCCAAAATATAGCATTTAAAAAAGTTACCAAACAATTCAAGTTACTTAGGAATTTAACAAAATATCACAAAATGAAATTGGGTAAGCATAATCTCTTAGTAAAGAGAAAGATCGCAAAGAGTATTTAAAGAAACTGGATAAATAGTACAATTTGAAATTCAAATTTAAATCAAAAGGAGTCATACAATAAATTGAAAATGTATTGTTGAAACTTTGATCAACATCAATATACATTTCCAAACTATTGTTTTCATATTAAGTCTCATATTTCTCTGAAATCGGTTCACCTATGTGTTTTGGCATATTGTACGGCACATTTAATAATTATAGCATTGCAAATGGATTTTGTATACACCCAAATATGACAGCTCATAATTTTTTTATATAATCTTAATAATTAACTTATTAGATGAACAAGTTTATGTAACTACTAAAACTGATTGCAATTGGTTTCAATCAGCAGCTGCAAAGCAATTTTAAGCCTAACCTATATCTGGAAAATACAACGTTAGAGTGTCATTATTGTAATACATTATTGTTGCAAGTTGTTATAGTGCGTTATACTTTAAAATTCACAAAAATATGATTATTATTTCGGTCTAGACCTCGACGACCACATAGAGCATGCTACAAAATAATCAAGCCCTTGCTCATTCGTAAAGCATCTACCATAAGCATCTTAGTCCAAATTGCGAAATTGCATCACTTAGTGAATCAAAATTATGTTCGCATATGTTTGAATAGTCATATTATATGGCCTTTTTATAATTTTTGACAGTTGTGCAAGCCAAAAGCCACTAGTAGTTGTTTTACCATAGTCATATTCTATGGTGTTTCTTCTTAATAATATACATCTTTCTGTTCCATATATATTTATAAATCTTACATCATATCGTTATCAAAATTCAAGAGTTTGTAACAATCATATAGTGATAATTTTTTGAAAATTTTATGAACCTGAAAATATGTGGTAGTTCAAGGAAGTATGCATGTGAAAACTATACCAGATTAAAGAGGTCCAAATTCTAAATTATGGAAATGGAGAGGGATTATTTGAAGATTTCAACAAACACATCATATGCTCTAAACTAACACAAAGTAAAAACATGTGTCATAGTACAAGGAAATATACATGTACATAAGGTAAAAACATGTGTGGTAGTACAAGGAAATATGCATGTGAACAACCCATGTCCTATATATGTCAATGGTTTTATGTGATAATCGTCGCGCTTTATAGACTGCATTAACTATAAATCAAACTTACCTTATGATAGTTTTAAATCACCTTATGGACTGCATTAACTGCAAATAGAACTTATCTTAAGATTGTATATCTCCTTGCCCAAGCCCTTCACCTTCTTAGAAATGCAACTTCTACCCCTAGAAGCAAAGGAATTATCTAGGTTAATCGTGGAAAATGTGACCAGTCTTCAACAATAAAGCACTCATAATAAACTGTTGTAAATACCGACAAATCATACTTTGATTATAACTGATATGAAGACCAAAACTGGACTGAATGGTATAAATGACACACAAACACACACACACACACACACACACACACACACACAAGGATGATAGACCCTTAATCTTGAGCATCCTTGTAGCTTTAATATTTTTATTGGATTTAAAAAATTAGAGGACAAGTCAAACACATATTAGGTAAAAAGACATATCCACAAATTCACTACGCACATACAAATTTTTGATCAAATATTTACTTATTTTGGGTCAATCTTACAAGGTTGGATTATGTTTATTGTTGATAACCATAAAAATTTAGTAAATTTGCAAACTTTTAATATATGTCCTATAAATGGGAGAATGGAACCAATGGAAAACCATTATTTGGTCTTAGTATACTGACAATAAACATGGTCTTGTTGTATATGATAATGCCGATATTTGGGTTTATTTATATATTAGTTACCAATTACTTCTTCCAAGCAAAAATTGATGTTGCCAATAGAGCATTTAAAGTGAGAATATTTCTACTAAAAGACATTTATATCACTACTACTATAGACAAAAAACATAGTTCATCAATTAATCAAATGCATTAGAGCACTATGAAATTACTCTATCCCCATAGTCAACTTAAATAAAAAAATTAAATAGTTCAAATATAATCAACATAAATATGAAATAAGTGATAAATATTAAGAAAGAATTAAAACAAAGTGTGCAGCACCCTTTTGTGATATTACTAAATGAAGGTGGAGCCATCTAACTATTTCTAAATTGCTCCAACATGTCCTTTGTATTCATTCCTTAATGTACTATTTAGGAAGATGTTAAACTATTACCATGCAAGCTCCATCTAACTGATAAATAAAAAAACAATTCATGAAAGTATGAGAATCATTAACAGAACATGGGCAAAGTATTAATTTTTTTAATAATTTATAATATTTTTTCATTTGCACATTTTTAGTGATGGCTAAGAAGTAAGTATAACAAAAAAAAATTTGCAACTTCCTTAACTGAACATTGAGACGTTAAAACTAGCATATTGAACAAGTGCATATTGGACATTTATCACTGTTTCAACAGAAAAAAGTAATTTGATCCAATATGGTCAATACGATAAGATCAACATCAAACGTCATTAAATGTGTAGATAGATAAAAAAAATTATAATTTTGATAACTTATGCAATATGCACCTATATGAATCCATCAAAGCGTGACTGTAGAAAGAGAGGTGGAGATTTAAGTATAAAATGAATAACTTAAGATAATACTAAATGATTAGCAAAGGAGTAACTTAAAATAATACAAAATGAATATGAATAATTTTACCTTAAAAGAAAATAGAATAAGTACACAAAGCAGGCTAGTTAAAGTATTTGAGATTTGATTATTGTTGTAGAGATGAGTTATTAAAAATAAATTGTATCTGCAAAATGATAGAGCATAACTCTTTCTTCCAAAAAATTCAGTTGAAAATAGGAAGGAGAACA
Organism: Allium cepa; assembly: GCA_030765085.1. NCBI lineage: Eukaryota > Viridiplantae > Streptophyta > Magnoliopsida > Asparagales > Amaryllidaceae > Allium > Allium cepa. The sequence continues at coordinate 766,697,534 of CM060935.1, forward strand.
AATATAATGAAAATAAAATTGGTGAAATGAAGGAACAAAAGGTTTTGATATATACCACACAAAAAGGATAATAGGCTACTTTAGATCATTTGCCATGACAAATCAAGACAATCAATACAATACCGCTTCATAATAGTTTTTAAAGGTGGATGCATTAAAAGTTAATATATGAAAATAATTTAATAGCCATTTTATGCAAATCAAATTTTGGCTATGTCAATAAATTTCTATATCCAAAAACGATTCAAAGAACTTTAAAAAAAATAAGACAATCAAAATACAATCTATAAATCATACAACTTGTTGAAGATTCAGTTCACTTTTTAGATGTTGAGATATATAGTTTATAAATTCTAATCAAGTTTGGATCTAATATTGACTTGAATTTGCAAATTTTCCCTACAAAGTTGATGAATAATAAGAAAATGACATAAGTCCAATTTATAATACCAAATAAATCTGGATATGTTGTTTGAATAACTTCCTGTATTAGTACACACCTAAAGTACCAAAATAACATGAGGACCAACTAATTTTTAGTCTAGAGGATCACCACTTATAAAAAAATTATTTTTTTGATAAATCAAATGCAACATACCTGATAAAGGTGGTCGCAGGTAAGGTTTTGGGAGTTTGGTAGTTCGTTCGGTTGTGGACGAAGAGGGGTGTTGTTGAATCCGATGGTGTGTGGCGTTGGTTTGAGATGGTTGTGGGTTAGGTTTTGGGAGGAGGGTTGTTACGTGAACTCGATGGTGGGCTTGAGAGTTGGTTGCGGGATAGGATTTGGGAGGCGGGATGTTTCAATCGAGTGTGGGCGACGAAGGGGAGGTATTGACTCCGGAGGCGTTGATCCGTGAGTCGTCATATAGGGTTGGGAAGTGGGATTGGGAGAAGGGAAAAAAAGGAATACCTAGGTTTGAGGATGGAGAGATGTAATTCAAAATTTAGTGTGAGGAAAAATGGGCAAGAAAAAAAAAGGAAGCACAAAAATAACGGAAGAACACGATGGTTGTTTTTTTGGGCTTCAGGCTATTTTATTTTTGACATCAGCCGTAGGCAACCGCAGGTCAAATTTAAAGCCAAAAAAACACGTTGTAACAAACAGTAGTGTTAACAAAAAAAATTTGAACTTCCAAATAGAAAATTGTTACAGAATAAAGAGAATGGAGGCAATTAGGGAGAGAACAATTCTATTGAATTGAGAGATATTTATTTACAATACAATCAAGCTCCATATTTATAGACTACTTATGCAGTGCAGATTACAATAATGCCCTTTCATATTTAGCATATTCATCCCTATTATTAATGTATATTACAACACTCCCCCTTGAATATGCGTATGTAAAGATGATAAGAGTAATTGTCTAATTAAAAACCTTGTTATGAAAAACCCAGTGGGAAAAAATCATAAACAAGGAAAAGAGTACAACATGATTTCATCTTTAAGTAACATATATTTTATAATGTTACTATGAGGGTTGATTCTTCTGGATCAAGATAATGCCTCATTAAAACCTTACTAATAAAAACCCAATGGGAAAAAATATTAGTGAAGGAAAAAGAGTACATTATAGCGTATTTCATACGCTCCCCCTGAATTATAACGCATTATTCAATTAGTTTGTTGATGCAGCCGACGCATACCAATTTTGTACACCATCTTCTGAAATGTTGATTTTGGAAGCGCCTTTGTGAATAAGTCCGCTGGATTTTCTTGGGATCGGATTTGTTTCACTTCTATCTTATTATCCTTTTGTAGCTCATGTGTGAAGAAAAATTTAGGAGAAATGTGTTTCGTCCTATCACCCTTAATGTAACCCGCTTGAATTTGAGCTACACAAGCTGCATTGTCTTCATAAATAATGGTTGACCTTTCCGTTACTGATGGAAGTTGGCAACTTTTTCGAATATGCTCAATCAGTGATCTTAGCCAAATACATTCTTTACTTGCTTCATGTAGTGCTAGTATTTCAGAGTGATTGGATGATGTTGCTACCAATGTTTGTTTTGTAGATCGCCATGAAATTGCTGCATTGCTGTTATTAAATACATATCCAGTTTGTGATCTTGCTTTATGTGGGTCAGAAAGATAACCTGCATCAGCATAGCCAACTAGATTTGGATTAATGCCTGTGTTAGAGTAAAATAAACCCAAATTTGTCGTTCCACGAAGATATCTCATGATATGTTTTATACCATTCCAGTGTCTTTTTGTTGGTTCTGAACTGTATCTTGCTAGAAGATTTACTGAAAATGCAATATCTGGTCTTGTGCATTGGGCCAAATATAATAATGCACCAATGGCACTAAGATATGGCACTTCCGGGCCAAGCACATTCTCATCTTCTTCTTTTGGGCGGTAAGGGTCCTTTTTAATATCTAAAGATCTAACAACCATTGGCGTACTAAGTGGATATGCTTTATCCATTTGAAAACGCTTTAGAATTTTCTCAATGTAGTTTGATTGATGGATTAATATGCCATTAGTACTATGCTCAATCTGTAGACCGAGACAGTGCTTAGTTTTGCCAAGATCTTTAATTTCAAATTCCTTCTTTAAGTAATTTATTGTTTCATCAATCTCTTCTGGAGTTCCAATCAAATTTATGTCATCAACATAAACTGCTAAGATAGCAAATCCCTTTACCGATTTCTTTATAAAGACACATGGACAAATGAGATTGTTTTCGTATCCTTCTTTTACCAAATATTTACTAAGACGGTTATACCACATTCTTCCAGATTGTATCAATCCATATAGTGATCGTCTTAGTCTTAATGAGTACATGGACTTTGATTTTGCTTCAGGCAATTTATATCCATCTGGAATTTTCATGTAAATGTTGGTATCTAATTCACCATAAAGATAAGCTGTCACAACATCCGTTAATCTTATATCGAGTTTTTCAGAAACTACAAGGCTTATCAAATATCGGAATGTTATGACATCCATGACAGGGGAGTAAGTTTCCTTAAAGTCAAAACCCGGTCTCTGCAGGAAACCTTGTGCGACAAGTCGTGCCTTGTACCTCACGACTTCATTTTTATCGTTTCGTTTTCTAACGAATACCCATTTATAACCTACTGGTTTAACATTTTCTGGTGTTTTTTCTATTGGTCCAAATACACCATGTTTTTGAAGTGAATCTAGTTCCACTTGGATAGCATCTTTCCATTTTGGCCAATCGTGTCTTTTTCGACATTCATTTATGCTATTTGGCTCATTATCATCATTCTCATTATTCTCATTATGGTCATGACCTTCAATTATTTCAGTAGCTACTGCGAATGAGAATACATCATCAATTATTATTTTACTTCGATCCCATGTTTCTCCGTAGTTCGTATAAAATATTGAGATCTCATTATTATTAGGTACCATTTTATCGTTGGAATCTTCTTTTATCTCTTCTGCGATAATGTTTCCTTCCACGCTTCTAGGAGAATTGGGATTTTCATTTGAGTGATCTTTTTGATCACTTATAACCTCTTCAGGAGGTTCCTTAATTGATAATTTTTCATTAGACTTTCTTTTTCTAGGCGCCAAGTCTTTTGAACCAATTGGCCTTCCACGTTTTTGTCTTGCTTTAGATTCATTTGCTGCTATATTTATTTTTGATCCTTCAGGGACATCAATTTTTGCTGGTGCATTTGCTGCTGGAATGTGAGATTTAGTTATTTTTGCGGTGTCACTAAATGCATCCGGCAGTTGATTTGCAATATTTTGAATATGCAAAATTCTTTGTACCTCATATTGGCATTGTTTAGTACGCGGATCCAAATAAGACATAGATGGATTATTCCATGATATTTCACGCCGTTCTACTGGAACGGTCTTTTCTCCCCCTAACGGCGGGAAGATTGTCTCATCAAATTTACAGTCTGAAAATCTTGCAGTGAAGACATCACCTATAAGAGGTTCAAGGTAACGAATTATCGATGGGGAATCAAATCCCACATAAATTCCCAACCGTCGTTGAGGACCCATTTTAGTACGAAGTGGGGGATTAATAGGTATATGCACAGCACAACCAAATTTTCGTAAATGTGAAATATTTGGTTGAAATCCAGTTAAGAGCTGTGATGGTAAAAGCTGATGATAAGCTGTTGGTCTAATTTTAACCAATTTCGATGTATGCAAAATTGCATGCCCCCAAGCTGAAACAGGTAGTTTTGATTGCATAAGCAATGGTCTTGCAATAAGTTGCAAGCGCTTAATTAATGATTCTGCTAGACCATTTTGAGTATGAACATGAGCTACTGGATGTTCAATTTCAATCCCCAATGATAGACAATAATCATCAAATACTTGAGAAGTAAATTCTCCAGCATTATCTAGTCGAATCGATTTAATTTGATGATCAGGGAAGTGTGCTCTCAATTTTATTATTTGAGCAAGTAGCTTGGCAAATGCCAAATTTCTTGTAGAAAGTAAACAGACATGTGACCAACGAGTTGATGCATCAATCAATACCATAAAATATTTGAATGGTCCACATTCAGGGTGGATTGGGCCACATATATCACCTTGAATTCTTTGTAAAAATGTTGGAGATTCAGAGGTGATTTTACTATATGAAGGTCGAGTGATTAATTTTCCTTGTGCACATGGGGCACATAAGTAATCACTTGGTAAATTCAATTGGTTTGATAAATCATGTCCGTTTGAGTTTTTGGCAATTTTACGCATCATAGTTGATCCAGGATGACCCAAGCGATCATGCCAAAGAATCAATGTCTTTGTATTTGTGAGCTTCTGGCTCATGTTTATAGAGTGAGATTCAACTATGCCAATTTTTGTAAAATATAAACCAGTTGAAATTGTACCAAATTTTTCTAGGATAAGCTTCTGGCTTTCAATTCTAGAAATAACACAAAGATATTCTTTGTTGTTTTCATTTATAGTTTGAATATGGTATCCATTCATTCTTATATCTTTGAAACTCAGCAAATTTCTTTTAGAGTTGCTTGAGTATAATGCATTCTGAATAAAGATATGCGTACCATTTGGTAATATTATATGGGCTCTTCCAGACCCGTCAATTATATTAGCAGATCCAGCTATAGTGGAGACTTCAGCTGAGAAATTTTTAGATAGTTCAGAGAAAAACTTCTGGTTTTTCAAAATTGTATGAGTAGTTGCACTATCTAGTAAGCATATATCATCACCCAAATGGCGTTCCATACCTTAAGAATTAAAGACAATGATTAGTCAATCACTAAAATTTGTATGTATAAATGAATGTAATGTAAACAAACAAAGTAATATGATTAAAATAGGCTATTGATTAAAAACAACATCCACATTACACATTACTAGTACTGCAAAGGGAAATACAATTAAACGAACACAAATTTCAAACTGATTTATTGATGCAAGCTAATGAAATAAAATGAAAGTCACATAACAAACTTCAAGACATTTCTAATTGATCAACTCGGTCATATCATTGATCATTGCATTTAGATTTTCATCATTAATGAAATTTCCATTGTCATCTTCGAAGAAATCATCTAACTTCAGGTTAGTGTTTTCAGGTAACTTTTCGGCATTATTTGCCTCAATATTCTTCGAGCGATGATATTCTTCAACTGTTTTCTTTGATGATCTACATGTATGAGACCAGTGACCAGATCGTCCACATCTATAACAAACTTCCTCATAATGCCTTTTATTTTCTGAAGCTGAATCATTGTTCTTTATAGGCTCAATTTTCTTTTGTTGCTTTTTAAAGTTGGTGGTTTTGTTACCTTTAAAACCACCATAACCACCTCTGCTAGAGTTATATCCATGTCCACGACCATGTCCTCTACCTCGACCTCTACCCCTACCTCTTCCAAAGTGGATAAAATTAGCATTAACTTCAGGTAATGCAGTTGAACCAGTTGGTCTTGAGGAATGATTTTTTTTTTATAAGCAATTCATTATTTTGTTCAGCAATTAGTAAGCATTCTATGAGTTCAGAATATTTTGTAAAATGACGCTCTCGATATTGCTGCTGCAGGAGTATATTCGAGGCATGAAATGTTGAGAAAGTCTTTTCAAGCATTTGTGCGTCATCCACCTTTTCTCCACATAATTTCAGTTTAGAAGTGATTCTAAACATTGCAGAATTATATTCTCTTACGGACTTAAAGTCCTGAAACCTCAGGTTCAACCACTCTTGCCTAGTGTTTGGAAGTATGACCGTCTTCTGGTGGTCATAACGCTCCTTCAGGGAGTTCCATAAGTGGAAAGGGTCTTTTTCAGTTAAATATTCTGTTTTTAGATCGTCATGGATATGACGTCTTAAAAATATTAGAACCTTTGCTTTATCCTGCTGGGACATAGTATTGCCATTTTTAATGGCATTTTCTAAGCATTGAGATTGCAAATGAATCTCAGCATCCAGTATCCATGATAAGTAGTTGTCTCCAGATATATCCAAAGCTTTAAATTCAAGCTTGGCGATGTTTGTCATTTTGTGAACTGTTCATAAAATAAATTGCATAAGGTGAATATATTCGCCACAACAACATTCACTATTTATCTGTTTCCAGCTAAAAAGAAGAAAAAAAAAATGGAAAGTCTTCATTCATGGTATCAAATAACTATACCAAAAAATAAATTGTATCAACAAAACCAAACATTTGGATTTTGCAACTTTCATGTATTTATCAAATAAAAATGGAAAGTCAGCTTTTGCGTATATTCCATTCCAAACTTTTGAATTTTATTTGGCAATAGATCCGCAAAGGGAAAAAAATAAAATAAAATAATAATATTGAATTTAGAAGCCAAAGAATAAAAATAAGAGTGATACAAGAAAAGACATGAAAAATATAGAAGCGAACCCCAAACTATCATGTGCTGACTTGATAGTTTTATCAAAAAATATATGATATTGACAATTACTTTTTTGGAGAGAGAAAAAGTAACGAGTTTATAAAGAAATGCAAGAACAATTCCTTTACCTGCTGTTTTAAAGGAAATAAGAAATAGAATGTATGTAGATATATTCTAAAAGACTCGTCTGCACTAATATATATAATAGGATTTTGAATATAAATAGCCTTAGAATTGGAATGGTCAGAAGAGAAATGGTCAGAGTAATTAATATTTAATTACTTGCTGAGAAGTTGGAAAGTTTGAAGGTGAACAGGTTGAGGTCAATAATTAATTCGCATTCCTTCGTGCTGATAACGTGTTACAGAATAAAGAGAATGGAGGCAATTAGGGAGAGAACAATTCTATTGAATTGAGAGATATTTATTTACAATACAATCAAGCTCCATATTTATAGACTACTTATGCAGTGCAGATTACAATAATGCCCTTTCATATTTAGCATATTCATCCCTATTATTAATGTATATTACAACAAAAATCTAGCTTTCTCCTACACAAAAATCTAAGCTATGAGTTGTGAACCATTTGATGAAAAGGAAAATATCAAATATGTACTTATTTACCTCCCAGGCTACACAACATATCATGAGTGAAATGCAACAATAACACCAAAAATAAATAAATAATGTAGTCATAAGGATGCTTCTAGCCAGCTCGTAAATGTCCACATATAAAATAATATCAGCTTTCTAATAGCATGATATTATACTATGGTATACTTTGAAACAATCTGAACTATCTGAACTCAATAAGAGAAAGGCACCATCTTTAAAACCATAGTATCCGGTGCAACGATGGATGTGTCTTGGTTAATGCAGCCTACCAAATGCCATTCAAATAACACCCAATAATGTGAGTAAGTTACTCTAATAACACCCAGCGTCCAAAAGCACACATCGGTCCTAACATACTTGAAGTAACACATGAAAAGGTTAAACTCATTATATGCCTAATAATTGGATGCTCGAGTACTGCATTACCAATCCTTTTTTTTTGTCATTCTTCTATCAAAATGATTATATAAGTACTAATTTAGAATCATTAATCCATCTACATTTATACTGGTAAGCACCGTACTTAGTTGTGAATACCACTTTAAATCACTGTGAAACTTAATAATTGGAAGGCATCTCGTTGAAGAATCTTTAAAAAGTGTTCCCAGGATGTGCTTGAAAATTTCAAAAGCTTTTAAGAACTTCGTGTAAACAATGATAATACTTGAAACAACTAGTGTAAACCTATGCTTTGCACATGGAATTACAAAAGAATTAGTACCGAAGTTGCATGCGTATGAATGTTAAATGTTAAGCAGAAGATGCTCAAAATGATGTTAGGTATATATTACTAAAAAGAATAGACATTAAGTTGTCATTGTATTTCACTACTTTTCCATGAAAAAAAAATAAAAAACATATATACAAATAGAATGACAAAAATGTTTTTAATGTACTTTTTACATATTATTGCAAAAATATTAGTTGAAACATCAAGAGCTATTTTCTTCGAATATGACACGTATCTATATCAAATTTAGGATTTATCAACTTACCATTATTTAAATCCATCAATCCTTTTACGTGTAGATATTCCAAAAGTTTAACGATGGCTTATTTCCTGAAAATAATCATCATAAATGATGGAATATGATTAAATAACTTGATAATCACAATCTTTAAGTTTTCCTTACACATCAATAGCTGTTGAAGTCCTAAATAACTTGTTATTATATTAGTACATGTAAAATTAAAATCATTGAAAAACAAACACAAACATTTCTAATAAAGAAGAGCAACAACTTACGAAAAACATATTAGGCAAAAATTAGAATAATTGAAACAAATACAGATTATAGAGTTATATGAATCCTAAATGAATGTTAAAATAATTTGTGGTCAATCGTGGCATTTAAACATTAAAATAGCAAATAAGGAAGCAAGCAAGCATGCTACATTAATGCTAATTATATCATTGAACATTGAAATGAAGAATAAGAAGAAAAAAAAGAATCTAGGGGTAACCTTTAGTATTCAATACTACTAAATCGTACATAATAAATTGTTGCTTATTTTTTTCATTCGCCACTCGAAGTTATATGGATACAAAATGCTATGTATAAATTCCAACTACTGTTATTGTTATTGCAGTTTGAAGTCAAATTTGATCATCTTTATTTCATAGAGTGATTTTAATGGTCAAAATCAAATGTTAACACTTTCTATAAGTTAAAAAGCTAACAATTATTAAGATAATTATATGTAAACAACCAAATATGTCTATTGTAAAAATCAAATGGCATAGGAAAAAGATGTTGCTTTGAAATTTGAATTTTAATGGAGATGGAAAGTAACAAAAAAATGGAGGTGATACTTGTAAAAAGTTTATTCAAATGAATAGGAAATGAGATATGGTTTTGGGTGAATGATAATCAAGATATGAAATGTGACGACCCGCCTTCTATCCACAGAAAAACGCATCATCATTAAGAAAGAAAGTGATAGAAAAAAGAAAAGATAGAGAAGAAGAACGAAACAACATCAGAATCTCAACATCGGAATGAATAAATTATATTAATCACATAAGTATTACATAATATACAACAACTATTAGAGTTATACAGCTTATACATCACATATTAGACAGTTATAAACACCTGTCTGGTCATTACAACTCAAAAATACAACACAGAGATACAAACACAGCGGAAAACAATATATCTACAAACGTTGAAGCCTCCAGCTCCCGATCTCCTCCAGAATTCGTCAAAGCAAACCTGAATCCCTTGGCTACTCGTTAAAATTTGAGTACCCAAGAGTTTAAAGAACATAGAAAATAAACTCCGGGTCAGACATGGGTCTGGTGTGAGTAATAGATTAAAGTAGCTTAACTTTGAAAAGCCTTTGAAAACAAAAGGTATCTCGTAAGATTTCCCGCACATAAACACAGAGAAGTTTTTACCATACGATAACCAAAACATTTGATAGGAAATCCGGTTATATTATAATAGGGTCTAGGGTTTTCAAGTAAAGTACAAAAATAGCTGGAATGCTTACATCTCACGTTCCAACATAGTTGGGCACAACTAAAACGTACGGCACTTATTGAAGATTGGATTCTATACAATGGCAGGGCTGCTGGAGTATCGTCCGTCACAGTACGTAACCTTGATCATCGTACCGAGGATCCACCCTAAATCCCCTGCAACACAAGGCCGGAACCATCCCTCACTGGATAGTCCCGAACAAGACAATCCCGTAGTTGTTTGCAACCAACTACCCACACAGCCGAATAAAAAGAGACCTCTAAACAGGGGAAAATCTTATCCTACTTGAGCGCGACTCACTTAGCCTTACTGCACCTCCCCTGTTTTAGCCATTCCAGATCGATGAGGCTTGAAGCTATGATTTCCTTTATAGAACACATCTATCTTAGAATGCTTATCGCCTATTTGACGACGTGTTGAAAGCATTCAATCTATACAAGTTCGTTCCGGGTTCGAACGAAACCGAAGGCTGTGTAGTTAATGCCCCGCTATAACCCCGCAATATCTCATAGCGGATTTCTACCGCTGTGATTTTTTCATATAGCCTCAAAATATAGCCTTTCCGCTTTAATCCCCGCTATTTCCGCTATATCCCGTTATTCCCGCTATATTTTGCTATTTCCGCTATATCTTCTTTAATAAAACGAATTAAAAAATTGCATTTATACATTATAAAAATTATGAAACTAATTTATTCGATTTAATTTTTAATATATTTTCAGAAATGAAAATATTCTAATATTCTACTAAATTCAATTATTTTATATAACAGTTTTATGTTTATTTGAAGTATATTCGCACATGTTTTTTGTTTAAAATCATTTATGTATCAATTATAATTCAATTGAACGATAATTTTTCATTTATTTACCATTTATATATTTATAAAAACATTAAGTACGAGTTTTATATGCTATTTTAGAGCTATCCGCTATATCCCGCTATATCCTCGTTGTATCCCCGCTATCACTTTTTGCACCTCCACCGCTTTGAATCCGCCGAGCGCATTAACTGCACAGACCGAAGGCACTATCTCGATACACTCATTTTGGAATCATCTCAGAGTTAAGGACAATAACCCTTGCACTCTGAATCTTCATCTTCACTTGAGATTCACGACATATTGTTTAATTTTGATCGATGTGGTTTTCAGATATCCAAATCTGGAAACCCGATCACAGTCTCATCGAAATCCAAAACGTTGTCTTTTAAAGCCAAGTTGTTTTAAATTTAAAACAATTTGATTCATTATCTATATTCACACAGATAGATAATTCACAGTCTCACAAATAGATAATCCATATCATCATAATTCAACCAAAGCATCTCATATCACAGATCAACACATATCTCATATCAGAGATCTCAAAAAATTCAACGCATTCAATATCAATCAGTCATCCATAAGCAATGATCTATTAATCACACCATCTCTAATTAATTTAAAATTAATTAAATTAATTACTTCCATCACTATAAATCCTGCTTACTTCACCATTAATTAATTACAAACCAATTAATCAATCATTCTCTAATTATCTATCTTAATTAATCATCCTTGATTAATTATTTCTAATTACATTAAGTAATTAGCTTTTAATTAATTACACAAATTAATTATCCTCAACCATTTACAGTAATTAACCTTTAATTACTTCCATTAATTAATTAACTATAATTAATTGCATTAATCCTTAATTAATTATTCCATAATCACTTATATTGATTAATTATCCTTTAATTAATCAATCCTTAATTACATCATTAATTACATTAATTAATAATCCCTAATTACTTCTTTAATTAATTATATTTCTAATTAATCACATTTTAATAATTAATCTTTAATTAACCACGTTTATTAATCAATTTTGATTAATCACATTCAGTAATTAACTACCCTTAATTACTTTCATTAATTAACTCTTTAAAATTAATTAATTCTTTAATTAATTATGCTAAGTAATTAATCCTTAATTACTTCCACTAAGTAATTATTCTTCTTACTAATTACACAAAACAATTAAACCAAAACTGCTTCCAATCTTCAATTAATTACATCCAGTAATTATCCATTAATTACTTCATTAAGGAATTACACTTTATAAATTACATTAAGTAATTATACTTAACACATCATCAAGTGATTATTAAATTAATTAAACGAATTAATTAACTTAAACTAATCACATTAACTTAATTAGTCACATTGAGTAATTAATCCCTTTAATTACTTTCATTAAGTAATTATACTTAACCATTTCCACAAATGATTATCCTTACTAAATTAGTCTAATTAATTATCTTAAATTAATCACACTAATTAATCATTTCATAATCCCCAGTTAATGATCTTCATTAACTATTAACAATTCTTTAATTACTTCCCTAAGTGATTATACTTTAATTAATCATCATTAATTATAAATTAATTAATTTTTAATAACTAATTAATCCATCTCTAATTTCTTAATTAATTAATGCTTAATTGTAACTTAATTAATCTTTAATTACTTGATTAATTAATTTCTAATCATTAATTAAAAATCTTACTTATCTAATTAATGATCTTTATTTCAAATTAATTAACCCTAATTAATTAACTAACAATCCTTAATTACTTAATTAATTAATCCTAACCATTAATTAATTAAATTAATTAATTACTCTTAATTTACTTTGTTAATTTAATTAATTTCAAATCATCAAATCTTAATTAATTCTACGATAAAATACTATCTTATCAATGACTTAGTTATCATTTACAAAAGCCTTTGAAACATTTTACTTTTTTTTTTTTTTTTTTTTTTAAATTTCATCTAAATTTAAGATTTAAAAATGATTACAAATTTAACTTTACCAAAATTTAAATCAGTTTACAAATCTTTTAAATCAAATGTTAAAGAAACACTTATCTTATAAAAGAAATTTATAGGAGTAAAAACCGAATTATTTAAATTCAAAATCTTGTTTTTATTTAAAAAACTTTTAAAATCTGTTTTTCAAATGCTGCTTCGGGTTTGACCCGAAGCCTGCTCGAGCATTTACCCGAGAAATTCCATATTCCTTTTCTTTTCAGAAATTTGATTAAGTTTAAAACTTTAAATCTGGAAACAATCACCCACGAATCACCGAGAACACACTCGAGACCTCACTCCACTAACCCGAGACCCACTTCGAGACAGAACCACACACCAAAACCTGACACCAAACCACTACCGTGCACATGCACCGGCCAACCAGCCTCCTCCAACCATCCACGATACCACTCACATGTCGGCGATCCTCCCTACACTAGATCTCGATCATCAGAACTTCGACAACAACCCAAAATCGAAATTGAGGAATCCCTGCTCCAACCTGGAACAAACCACCTCACCAAAACCTCCTCGAACTCGCGATGCCGATCACCGGAGCTCCTGTGCTTCCAGCCACACCTTCGCCAACACCCCTGCTTCCAATTCTCAAAATCTGGTGGAACTCGATCCACCAGAGACGCCGTGGTGAATCCATTTTCGACCAAGCCCAAAACTAGGGTTACAACCTATATTGATCACCAGCCACCGCTACAGTAACTGGTACACCCTACTGCCAATATTCCCACACTCTCCGATCACTCCACTACCACCAGCGAAGACCACAACCATCCCGATCATCTAGATCGTCAAAAACCACCCAAAATGAAAAATCTAAACAAACTCGAACTGCTCACTAAATTTGATACTAAAATTTGTGATTTCATTTTTAAAAATCATGTTTTTAGACAAGGATTCAGATCATATGCCTGAATCAATGAATTAGGATGTTGGAATTTTAACATAACTTAAAACTTGCACTGTTCTTTTGGTTTCCAAAGCAATTTCAAAATTTATTTTAACTAAAATAAAATTTTAAAACTTACTCTATGATGAAACAAACAACTTTTGTTTATAGCCTAAGTCCTAATAGCCATCAGATCAAGAGAACATGAATTTTGATCAAAAAATTGAGCTTGAAAACAAAGAACAGAGAACACAGATACAACAGCATACACACCTATACATTCATATATATCTACACACAAAAAATGCACTTATATATATGTACACAATACATACTTAGCCCAGAAATTAACATGCAACCAGATTCATATACTTAGGTTTAAAAAAAATATTACTCACCAGTTTAAAAATGATAAACAGAGCCTTCTTTGAAAAAGCTTTTGAAAACTTGAGTGCTGAAGTTTGAAAAAATGTTTCTTTGATTCTTTAATACTTGAATTGCTGAAGAATGCTTTGTTACTGAAACTTGTAGAGATGACTAGTTTTGAAACAAAGATGAACTTCTTTGATTTTGAGCTTGCTTTGTTGATCTGCTACAGGCTTTTTTATTTTCATCTCAGGTTTTAAGAAATGCAGGCTTTGGTTTTAAATCTTGAAAATGAATTTACAGGTTATTGATTTGATACATTTCTGGTTTTAGAAGTGTGGATTATAGATTTGTTTTTGAGTATTTGGTTTGAGTTTCTTAGCTTTGAATTAAGGAAGATAGAAAAAGAATAGAAGAGAAGAAACAATATGATTTTATAGGTGAAAATGTGATTTATATAGAATAAAAGAGAAATAAAAATTAAAGATGACACATGTTTAAACACTTAACATTTGTCATTTACATTGTTAATTAGCCTACACATGTTACTATGGTTACTTAATGTATTAACACTTGTCAAATGTGATTTTTATCTATTTTAAAAATATTAATAATAAGCTTTTAATTACTTTATTACTTTATAAATACTTATCTATATGTATATGGATTTCTTTAAAGAGAATATTATAAAACTAATTATATATAAATAAAAGCTTATACATATATTATTAAATCCAAAACATTTTAAAATATCCATCTTTTGAATTTCAAAATTAAATCCAAATTCTAGTTCAAATTAAATTTAAAAATCCAATTTAAAGTCAAGACATATATAACAATACATTCAATTTGAAATTAACAATTCTATTTTCTTTAAAAATCTATTTATATCTAACACATTATTAATATCATCTGAAAATAACAATTTTGCTAATTTTTAAATAATTTATAAAAGGAATTACCACATATCTATAAATTACTTATATTACTAAATGAATTAATATATCATATGTTTTATTGTATTTTAAACTTTTATATATAGTTTCAAATCATATTTATCAAGTAATATTTAAAAAGAAATAAAAAAACTTTTTATTAATTTTATTTAAATTCAAACTTAAACTTAAAAATATTTTAAACAATTAAACATTTATCTTAAATATTTTAAATCTATATGGTTATTTATTTAAATAACCTTTGAAAAATTTTATATTAAATTTAATCATAATTTCCAAATTATCCAAATATATTATAATTTGAAAGCATGTTTTATTTGTTAAATTTAAACCAAAGCTTTTCTATTTACAATATATACAAATACACACACACACACATTATAAATAGAAAGCATTTTATTAACTTTTAAAAGATAAAATTTACCAATTAAATATTTATTTGCTTTTAAAAGAATAAACTTACCAATTTAAATTAAAATTATAAATGAAAATTATCAAATCAATTTAATTATTAATATAGATTATTAAATTGATATTGCCCGAAATTCCGGATCATCACATTCCTCTCCCTTTAAAAGAATTTCATCCCCGAAATTTAAAAGCAAAGGTAATTTAATAACCCATCAAAGATTTTAATTTTAAACCACAAGCATATATTATCAACCATATGCTAACAACCATACCAACCAATTTACTCAATCAAACTATCTAATGATCCTGACACAAATCAGGATAGACCTTCTAGCATTCTCTAGAGTTTCCCAGCTACAAACACTGGAATACCCGCTCTACTGAATCCAAACAATCTACACTACTAGCTACAGAGCTCTTACTCATCTAGATCTACAAAACTGAACAGGATACCAGACCACATTCAAGTCCTGCTCAACAACCAAAACCCCCAAAACTGCTGGTTCTATAACCAGAGATGGATTATACACGTACTCCCTCAGAGATACGTGAAACACATTGAATCCTAGTCTTCCAAACTGGCAATTCAACCCTAAAGACCAAACACTTATCCTCAAAAGAACACGAAAGGATCCAATATACTTCGGAGCTAGCTTCCTAGTCTTACTAAATCTGATAGCTCCTTTGATTGGAGAAAACTTACCCAAATCAAATCTCCGACTTCGAAATCCAAATTCCTCCGTCTCTTATCCATAAAACTCTTCTGACGATCCTGGGCTGCCTTCATCCTTCTTGATCAGCTCAACCTTCGCTGATGATTCTTGAAACAACCGGACCAAAAACAACCCAACAAAATGATCCTCTCAAGATCAATCAAAATCAAGAACACCAACTCTACTTCACAAACATCAGTAGAAAACTAACTTCTCTTATCCGAAAAAGACAATACAAGAGCACTTGCCAATCTCGCCGTCAGATCTTGGAAAAATTCCTGTAGAAACCCTTTAATCCAAGAAAAATGTGAACTTCCAAGGAGTTTAGGGTTGCTTCCACTCTAAAACAGCTGCTACCTCGCTTCCGCTGCACAACTCTGATCTGGAATAGATGAGAATGCCAATGATGAACACAAGCACAAACTCGTCCAACTCATCCCGAAAGACATGGTTTTTACAGATCCTCAAAGAGAAAACTCAGAAGTTCCACCAAAATCTGAGCTGCTTCACCAAATCCTCTTTCTAGGAGCCATCCTTCTACTAGCTGAACCACCGGTATCACTCCTAGAATCCTAGTCGATAAAAAAAGTCAATCTCCAGATGCTATGGAAGACCTCGAATTCCCTGAAGACATCCGGAAAAATCTCTGACAACACCGATAACTCCCACATTCCCTAGAGATGCCTCGATCCTATGCAAAAGATAACCCAAGAGAACACTCAACTATCGCAAGTCACTTTTGCGATCAATCCAACCTAATTTTCAAGGATACTGTTATCTCTTTACCAATCAGATCAGCTTATACTTATCTAGCCAATCCATCGAAGAAATGGATCCACTCTACTACTTCTGAACTCCACCTCTAGAAAACTGCTTAACCAGATGACTTCTTGCTGGCACACAGAATACTCTGAGCTGCAACGCTGCCACTAATGCCAAAGACTTCCTAACCAACAGCTCTTTGAACCTCAAAACCAAACACAAACACCCCGCTGAACTGAGTCTCATCACCGATGCAGACACACTTCCTTAATCTTGCTCCAAAAGAAACATCTTCGGATACATCCATAGTCACTGTGCCTCCTTCCCGAAGTTTCCAAGATACTATCACACGCTTCTGCTCAATCGACAGATCCAAACTCTACTCATCCAAACTTGCACTTCAAAGATGGACTCTGAACCTCAAAAAGGCTTCCTTCAGAGATTGGTGAAATCCTTACACCACTGCAAAGCTCTCTTGAGGCAGTATTAGGTCTACGGCCTCGGTAGATACACTTCCAACCTCAACACTCAAACTCCTTCCATTGATAGTCGTGCTACACACACCACTACCTATAGAACTTATATTGGAAAACCCGAATAGGTAATCCAACAAATAGGTAGAATTATACACACACACACACATATACGCTCTCTCAAGAAAGAAATCACTCCAAAACCTAGGTATTCACTCAACCTAGAGCTATGATACCAGCTATGACGACCCGCCTTTCTATCCACAGAAAGACGCATCATCATTAAGAAAGAAAGGGATAAAAAGGAGAAAAGGTAATCTTAACAGTAGAATGAATAAATTATATTAATCACATAAGTATTACATAATATACAACAACTATTAGAGTTATACAGCTTATACATCACATTCTAGAGAGTTATAAACACCTATCTAGTCATTACAACTCAAAAATACAACACAGAGATACCAACACAGCGGAAAACTATATATCTACAAATGCTGAAGCCTCCTGCTCTCGATCTCCTCCAGAATTCGTTAAAGCAAACATGAATCACCTGGCTACTCGTTAAAATTTGAGTACCCAAGAGTTTAAAGAAAACAGAAAATAAACTCCGGGTCAGACATGGGTCTGGTGTGAGTAACAGGTTAAAGTTGCTTAACTTTGAAAAGCCTTTGAAAACAAAAGGTATCTCGTAAGACTTCTCGCACATAAAAACGAAAAAGTTTTTACCTTATGATAACCAAAACATTTGATAGGAAATCCAGTTATATTATAATAGGGTCTAGGGTTTTCAAGTAAAATACAGAAATAGCTGGAATGCTTACATCTCACATTCCCACATAGTTGGACACAACTAAAACGTACGACACTTATTGGAGATTGGATTCCATACAATGGAAGGGTTACTAGGGTACTGCCCGTCATAGTATGTGGCCTAGGTCACCGTACCGAGGATCCACCCTAAATCCCCAGCAACACAAGGCCGGAACCATCCCTTACTGGATAGTCTCGAACAAGACAACCCCGTAGTTGTTTGCAACCAACTGCCCACACAGCCAGATAAAAAGTGTCCTCTAGACGGGGGAAATCTTGTCCTACTTGAGCGCGACTCACTTAGCCTTGCTGCACCTCCCCTTTATTAGCCATTCCCGGTTGATGAGGCTTGAGTCTACGATTACCTTTATAGAACATATCCATCTTAGAACGCTCATCGTCCATCTGACGATGTGTTGAAAACATTCAATCCATACAAGTTCGTTTCGAGTTCGAACGAAACTGAAAGCACTATCTCGCTACACTCATTTTGAAATCACCCTCAGAGTTAACGACAATAGCCCTTGAACTCTGAATCTTCATCTTCACTTGAAATTCACGACCTATTGTTTAATTTGGATCGATGTGGTTTTCGGATATCCAAAACTGGAAACCCGATCCCGGTCTTATCGAAATCCAAAACGCCATCTTTTAAAGCCAAGTTTTTTTAAAGTTAAAACAATTTGATTCATTATCTATATTCACACAGATAGATAATTCACAGTCTCCCAAATAGATAATCCATATCATAACAATTCAACCAAAGCATCTCATATCACAGATCAGCACATATCTCATATCAGAGATATCAAACAATTCAAGGCATTCAATATCAATCTGCCATCCATAAGCAATGATCTATTAATCACACCATCACTAATTAATTTAAAATAAATTAACTTAATTACTTCCATCACTATAAATCCTGCTTGCTTAACCATTAATTAATTACAAACCAATTAATTAATCATTCTCTAATTATCCATCTTAATTAATCATCCTTGATTAATTATTCTCTAATTACATTAAGTAATTATCTTTTAATAAATTACACAAATTAATTATCCTCAACCATTTACAGTAATTCACCTTAAATTACTTCTATTAATTAATTAACTATGATTAATTACATTAATCCTTAATTAATTACATTAATTAATTATTTCATAATCACTTATATAGATTAATTATCCTTTAATTAATCAATCCTTAATTAAATCATTAATTACATTAATTAATGATCCCTAATTACTGCTTTAATTAATTATATTTCTAATTAATCACATTTTAATAATTAATCATTAATTAACCACATTCATTAATCAATTTTGATGAATCACATTCAGTAATTAACTACCCTTAATTACTTTCATTAATTAACTCTTTAAAATTAATTAATTCTTTAATTAATTATGCTAAGTAATTAATCCTTAATTACTTCCACTAAGTAATTATTCTTATTATTAATTACACAAAGCAATTAAACCAAAACTACTTCCAATCTTCAATTAATTACATCTAGTAATTATCCATTAATTACTTCATTAAGGAATTACACTTTATAAATTACATTAAGTAATTATACTTAACACATCATCAAGTGATTATTAAATTAATTAAACGAATTAATTAACTTAAACTAATCACATTAACTTAATTAATCGCATTGAGTAATTAATCCCTTTAATTACTTTCATTAAGTAATTATACTTAACCATTTCCACAAATGATTATCCTTACTTAATTAGTCTAATTAATTATCTTAAATTAATCACATAAATTAATCATTTCATAATCCCTAGTTAATGATCTACATTAACTATTAACAATTCTTTAATTACTTTCCTAAGTGATTATACTTTAATTAATCATCATTAATTATAAATTAATTAATTTTTAGTAACTAATTAATCCATCTCTAATTTCTTAATTAATTAATGCTCAATTGTAACTTAATTAATCTTTAATTACTTGATTAATTAATTTCTAATCATTAAGTAAAAATCTTACTTATCTAATTAATGATCTATATTTCAAATTAATTAACCCTAATTAATTAACTAACAATCCTTAATTACTTAATTAATTAATCCTAACCATAAATTAATTAATTACTCTTAATTTACTTTATTAATTTAATTAATTTCAAATCATCAAATCTTAATTAACTCTATGATAAAATATTATCTTATCAATGACTTAGTTATCATTTACAAAAGCCGTTGAAACATTTTACTTTTAAATTTCATCTAAATTTAAGATTTAAAAATGATTACAAATTTAACTTTACCAAAATTTAAATCAATTTACAAATCTTTTAAATCAAATGTTAAAGAAACACTTATCTTATAAAAGAAATTTATAAGAGTTTAAAACCAAATTATTTAAATTCAAAATCTTGTTTTTATTTTAAAAACTTTTAAAATCTGCTTTTCAAATGATGCTTCGGGTTTGACCCGAAGCCTACTCGAGCACATACCCGAGAAATTCCATATTCCTTTTCTTTTCAAAAATTTGATTAAGTTAAAAACTTTAAATCTAGAAACAATCACTCATGAATCACCCGAGAACATACTCGAGACCTCACTCTAATAACCCGAGACCCACTTCGAGACAGAGCCACACACCAAAACTTGACACCAAACCACTGCCGTGCATGGCCAACTAGCCTCCTCCGACCATCCACGATACCACTCACATGTCGGCGATCCTCCCTGCACTAGATCCCGATCATCAGAACTTCGACAACAACCAAAAATCGAAATCGAGGAATCCCTGCTCCAACCTGGAACAAACCACCTCACTAAAACCTCCTCGAACTCGCGATGCCGATCACCGAAGCTCCTGTGCTTATAGCCACGCCTTCGCCAACACCCCTGCTCCAATTCCCAAAATCCGGTGGAACTCGATCCACCAGAGACGCCGTGGTGAATCCATTTTCGACCTAGCCCAAAACTAGGGTTACAACCTATATTGATCACCAGCCATCGCTACAGTAACTGGTACACCCTCTTGCCAATTTTCCCATACTCTCCGATCACTCCACCACCACCAATGAAGACCACGACCATCCCGATCACCTAGATCGTCAGAAACCACCCAAAATGCAAAACCTAAACAAAC
This sequence comes from Allium cepa, assembly GCA_030765085.1. Classification (NCBI taxonomy): domain Eukaryota; kingdom Viridiplantae; phylum Streptophyta; class Magnoliopsida; order Asparagales; family Amaryllidaceae; genus Allium; species Allium cepa. The sequence continues at coordinate 766,718,848 of CM060935.1, forward strand.
TCGAACTGCTCACTAAATTCAATACTAAAATTTGTGATTTCATTTTTAAAAATCATGCTTTTAGACAAGGATTCAGATCATATGCCTAAATCAATGAATTAGGATGTTAGAATTTTAACATAACTTAAAACTTGCACTGTTCTTTTGGTTTCCAAAGCAATTTCAAAATTTATTTTAACTAAAATAAAATTTTAAAACTTATTCTATGATGTAACAAACAACTTTTGTTTATAGCCTAAGTCCTAATAGCCATCAGATCAAGTGAACATGAATTTTGATAAAAAACTTGAGCTTGAAAACAAAGAACAGAGAACACAGATACAATAGCATGCACACCTATACATTCATATATATCTACACATAAAAAATGCACTTATATATATGTACATGTTACATACTTAGCCCTGAAATTAACATGCAACCAGATTCATATACTTAAGTTTAAAAAAATGTCACTCACCAGTTTAAAAATGATGAACAGAGCCATCTTTGAAAAAGCTTTTGAAAACTTGAGTGCTAAAATATGAAAAAATGTTTCTTTGATTCTTTAATACTTGAATTGCTGAAGAATGCTTTGTTACTGAAACTTGTAGAGATGACTAGTTTTGAAACAAAGATGAACTGCTTTGATTTTGAGCTTGCTTTGTTGATCTGCTACAGGCTTTTTGATTTTCATCTCAGGTTTTAAGAAATGCAGGCTTTGGTTTTAAATCTTGAAAATGAATTTACAGGTTATTGATTTAATACATTTCTGGTTTTAGAAGTGTGGATTATAGAATTGTTTTTGAGTATTTGGTTTGAGTTTCTTAGCTTTGAATTAAGAAAGATAGAAAAAGAATAGAAGAGAAGAAACAATGTGATTATATAGGTGAAAATGTGATTTATTTAGAATAAAAGAGAAATAAAAATTAAAGATAACACATGTTTAAACACTTAACATTTGTCATTTACGTTGTCAATTAGCCTACACATGTTACTATGGTTACTTAATGTATTAACACTTGTCAAATGTACTTTTTATTTATTTTAAAAATATTAATAATAAGCTTTTACTTAATTTATTAATTTATAAATACTTATATATATGTGTGGATTTCTTTAAAGAGAATATTATAAAACCAATTATGTATAAATAAAAGCTTATACATATATTATTAAATTCAAAACATTTTAAAATATCTATCTTTTGAATTTCAAAGTTAAAACCAAATTCAAATTCAAATTAAATTTAAAAATCCAATTTAAAGTCAACTTATATATATACATATATAACAATACATTCAATTTGAAAATAACAATTCTATTTTCTTTAAAAATCTATTTATATCTAACACATTATTAATATTGTTTGAAAATAACAATTTTGCTAATTTTTAAATAATTTATAAAAGGAATTATCACATTATCTATAAATTACTTATATTACTAAATGAATTAATATATCATATGTTTTATTGTATTTTAAACTTTTATATATAGTTTCAAATCATATTTATCAAGCAATATTTAAAAAGAAATAAAACAAACCTTTTTATTAATTTTATTTAAACTTAAGCTTAAAAATATTTTAAACAATTAAACATTTATCTTAAATATTTTAAATCTATATGGTTATTTATTTAAATAACTTTGAAAAGTTTTATATTAAATTTAATCATAATTTCCAAATTACCAAAATATATTATAATTTGAAAACATGTTTTTATTTGTTAAATTTAAACCAAAGCTTTTCTATTTACAATATATACATATATATATATATATACACACATTATAAATAGAAAATGTTTTATTAACTTTTAAAAGATAAAATTTACCAATTAAATATTTATCTTCTTTTAAAAGAATAAACTTGCCAATTTAAATTAAAATTATAAAAGAAAATTATCAAATCAATTTAATTATTAATACAGATTATTAAATTGATATTGCCCAAAATTCCGGGTCATCACATGAAAGGTCGGATGCTTAGATTTTTATACGATTGAAAAAACTTAAATTAAAATCAATTAATTATAGTTAATACTCCAACTAAATTAAACTCTAATTCAACTGAATTAGTAGTAACTGATCCCCTCTGATCATTTCCTTTTATTGGTTTTGTTGATATAATCCTTTGTATTTAAAACTAGTTTACTACCAATTGATAAGATTTTATTGTAGTCTGTCATTATAAGTATTACCTTATAATAAAATTTAATTTGGAGTTTGAAATGGTAAATAATTATATTAAAGTTAAGTAAAAAAGTTATCACTCAAATCAAGGGGAGAAAAGGATTGTGAATAAGAATGAATGAGAAGTTAGAACACAAATGGTCATATAATATGTCAAACCCTACAATTAACTTTGGTTTAACATAAATAAGAAAAATTAGTTAATAAATCCTAACCAATTAAGAAAATATACTAATACTACAATTTCACGAACCAAAAGCGGCACTCTAGTATTATACATCAATATGAAGAAAATAAAATTTTGAATTTAGGGGATAATGGAGATATTTACACAACAATTTTAGAAAACCGAGAAGATAAATTAAACCGATAATCATAACTTAAAATCCAATTTTGATGAAGAAAATATCCAGTTGAAAAAGTAGTGCAAAATATACCTTCGACGATGAAAGATTGAATGGAACGCACATGGATTACTAAGAAATTAATCAATAAAACCTAATCAATTTAGAAAATATACTAATACTACAAATTCATGAACCAAAAGCACCACTCTAATATTGTACCTCACTATGAAATGAAAATAGAATTTTGAATTTAGGCGATAAGGGAGATTTTACACAACAATATTAGAAAACCTAGAAAATAAATGAAATCGATAACCATAACTTAAAATCTACAGCAAAATCCAACTTTGATGAAGAAAAATACTCATTTGAAAAATTAATGCAAAATTACCATCGGTGATGACAGATTGAATAGAATGCACATAGATTCTACCTGAGAAAATTCGAGATTCAAATGCATAACACAACGAAGAAGGTGCATTAAACAATTTTGTTATTAATTTCATTGTTTGAAGAAGCAAAGGGACTATGGAGGCAATAGAGCGTAAACGATGGTTGGAGTAAGGAGAATATTTAGACAAAACCATTGAAGTAAGGGTATGGGAAAGTGGAATTAATCAGGATACAAAAAGGTTGATAAGAAAGAGTAGTAGTAAGTTATTCCAAATAGCTAAAGGGAAAATATGACCTTTGAGATTGGCTGAGAAGAAAGAATGCTAATGGTCTTATATGTAGTAATAATAATAGTAGTAGTAATAATAACATAATAATAATAAAATGGATAGTATAAGAGTAGTATTTTTGTTGCAGGTCTATATTGCGAAGAATGAGACAGATTAAGAAGAGAGTGGTATTTTATTTCTAAAATTCTAAAAAAGTAAGAAGAAAATCATGAGAGATCTGCTTATAAGGTATATGGTATAAGATAGTATAGGATAAATGAAATCGATAATCATAACTTAAAATCTACAGCAAAATCCAATTTTGATGAAGAATGAATAATTATATTACCTTATAATACAATCCTTTGTATTTAAAGTTAGTTTATTAACAATTGATAAGATTTTATTGTAGTTTGTCGTTATAATTATTACCTTATAATAAAAATTTAATGTGGAGTTGAAATGGTAAATAATTTTATTAGAGTTAAGTAAAAAAGTTATCACTCAAATTAAGGGGAGAAAGGGACTATAAACAAGAATGAATAAGAAGCTAGAATACAAATAGTCATATAATATCAAACTTTATAATTAACTCTGGTTTAACATAACCAAGAAAAAGTAATTAATAAAACCTAACCAATTAAGAAAATATACTAATACTACAATTCACAAACTAAAAGCGGCACTCTAGTCTTGTACCTCAATACGAAGTGAAAATAAAATTCTGAATTTAGGGGATAATAGAGATATTTACACAACAATATTAGAAAACCCAGAAAATAAATTAATATGATAATCATAACTTAAAATCTATAACAAAATCCAATTTTGATGAAGAAAGATATCCAATGAAAGATTAGTGCAAAATATATCTTTGGTGATGAAAGACTGAATGTAATGCACATAGATTACTTGAGAAATTAATCAATAAAACTTAACCAATTAAGAAAATATACTAATACTACAATTTCATGAACCAAAAGCACCACTCTAGTATTGTACCTCACTATGAAATGGAAATAAAGTTTTGAATTTAGGCGATAATGGAGATTTTGCACAACAATATTGGAAAATACCAAAGATAAATGAAATCGATAATCATTACTTAAAATCTACAGCAAAATCCAATTTTGATGAAGAAAAATATTCGATTGAAAAACTAGCGCAAAATATACCTTCGGTGATGACAGATTGAATAGAATGCACATAAATATTACTTAAGAAAATTTATGACTCTAATGCATAACATAGTGAAGAAAGTGCATTAAACAACTAAGATATTAATTTCATTGTTTGAAGAAGCAAAGGGATTATGAAGGAAACAGAGCAGAAAAGAAGGTTGGAGTAGGGAGAAGATGTAAAAAACCATTGAAGTAAGGATATGGAAAAATGGAATTAATTTGATAAAGATATTAAAAGGTTGAAGAGAGAGTAGTAGTAAATTATTCCAAATAACTGAAGGGAAAATATGACCTTTGAGATTGGCTAAGAAGAAAGAATGCTAATGTTCCCATATGTAGTAATAATAATATAATAATAATAAGCGAAGAATGAGGCAAATTAAGTAGAAAGCGGTATTTTATTTCTCAAATTCTAAAAAAGTAGGAAGGAAATCAAGAGAGATTTGCTAATAAGGTGTATAGTATAAGATAAGATGAATGAAATTGAAAATAATAACTTAAAACCTATAGCAAAATCTAATTTTAATGAAGAAAAATATCCGGCTGTAAAATTAGTTCAAAACATACCTTCAGTGATGAAAGATTGAATGAAATGCATATGGATTGCTTGAGAAATTAATCAATAAAACCCAACCAATTAAAAAATAATATTAATACTGCAATTTCACGAACCAAAAGCACCACTCTAGTATTGTACCTCACCGTGAAATGAAAATTTTGAATTTAGGTGACAATGGAGATGTTTACACAACAATATTAGAGAACCCAAAAAATAAATGAAATCGATAATCATAACTTAAAATCTACAACAAAATCCAATTTTGATGAAGAAAAATATCCAGTTGAAAAATTAGTTCAAAATATACCTTCGGTGATGACAGATTGAATAGAATGCACATATATTTGACTTGAGAAAATTTGAGATTCTAATGCATAACACAGCGAGGAAGGTGCATTAAACAATTGAGATTTTAATTTCGTTGTTTAAAGAAGCAAAGGGATCATGGAGGCAATAGAACGTAAAAGATAGTTGGAGTAGGGAGAAGACTTAGAAAAAACATTAAAGTAGGGATATAAGAAAGTGGAATTAATTTGATCAGGATATTAAAAGGTTGATGAGAAAGAGTAGTAGTAAATTATTCCGAAAAACCGAAGGAAAAATATGACCTTTGAGATTTCCTGAGAAGAAAGGATGCTAATGGTCTAGTGGCAATAACAGTAGTATTAATAACATAATAACAATAGAATGGATAGTATAAGAATAGTATTTTTATTGGAGGTCTATATTACGAAGTATGGGGCAAATTAAGGAGAGTGCAATATTTATTTCTAAATTCTAAAAAAGAAGAAGGAAATCATGAGAGATTTGCTAATAAGTTATACTAATGCGAACTCGAACTACGCACATGGATTGCTACTATATTTTTTGCAAATCTGGTTAAGTATATGTTAATGATTAACTCAAGTAAAACCATTATTTCCAAGATATATTTTACATTTACATATTCTTTATATTTTGAAAATTCAAAATTATTTATCCAGAAAGCACATTTGTATGTCGTTGTGTACATATATACATCTACATTTATACACCATACAAAAGAAGATTAAATAAATTATGTGATACATTTATACATAAATATGCAGACGCACACATCATGTTTAAAATTTAAGCTATAAAACTAAAATATTGATCCGAGAGTCGTTATTAATAAAAATAACTCATACACAATGGCTAAATTCAAGTAACTAAGTGCATATATATAAAACATAAAAAGAAATTGCATCACACATATGCTATATTGTACAAAAATGATTTTTCTTATAAATTAGTCTACATGTGATTAGTAGACATAAAAGGAATAATGTCAAACACTCAAAAAATTTGAGCTATAAAACATATTACAACAAAACTTAAAAATCTTAGGGGTATCCAATGATAATACATAATTATCTGGTTACTCTTCCGAGCATTGTTTCATATCCCACAATTTCAATAAAGAAGTAATAGTGCTAGTCACTAAGATGAAACTTCAATACAAAGGTTGATATTACAATATAAAGTATTGGAAATATTAAAATGTGAAAGAACAAATTAAATGGGAAATAATGACATTGGAACTTCTCAAATCCTTGAATTGATCCTTCTCTCATTTCTCCTTTACTACTTCCTTGTCTTTATTAGTATCAAGTAAACAACAAAAGAATTAGAAATACCTATTACTGGATCTAGAAAGTTATTCAATATTAAAAATTTATAAAATTCATCTCAATATTATATGAAAGTCTAAAAACAAAAGGTAAGTAATAGATTTTGAGTATATGAGTTATTGAGGAATGTCCATGTCTAGCTAAGGTTTAACATAGCTAGAATGTAAAATATAATCTGGAATTTATGTTTTTATCTGGAGGTTTAATTTTTGTTAAGATTGTGTACGTAAAATAAATTCCATTAGGTAAGTAAGATATTATTTGAATTTGTTATTATTTTTATAAAGCTTTTATTCATTATGTGAATGTTATCATATTATTGTTCTTGAATCTAAAATTATTAATTTTTGCTAAATTAATAATTATTTCGATAAGTTTCTTATTTTGCATAACAAATGTGTTTGGATATATGAATGACACATTTGTAGTTGAAATGTTACTATTCAAGTTCTTAAGGTTTTAAATTTGAAAACACATAAATGAGAATATCTATAATGATTCTGAAGTGATTGCATAAGAATTTAGAATATGAAGAATTTAGTTTAAAATAATCATTAATGGACCAAGAAAACATGCAAAAATTTGGAAATATGGACAGTGTAAATGAAAATATTCTGATAGAATTAAACGGAGAAGAGTAAGTTATTTTAATTTACAATTATATAATATGATTTGAGTATAAAAGTCACTTTGACACATGTTTACATATCCAAAGCATAAAAACAAAATCAAGTAATATTTTGAGTTTTATGTATCTTATATATATCCACAATGTAAAAGGTTATTTAAGAAGAAATAAATTAGTATTTTTATAGCATTATGGAAATCAAGGCCATTGAACCAACTTGAATATATATTTTACCAAGCATTATTCATTTTTTACACATACAAAGTTTTTATGTCTTTTCCTTATTTTATTTTATTTGTTCAAAATACTTTATAAAAAATCAAGTTAAATCAAAATAAATGGAGAAGTAACTCATTTTGACATTAATTATCTTATTAGTCGCCATATTAATTGCATATATTAATGAATTTATCAATTGCATTTATGCCCTAAATTTAGTTTGATTGAATTTAATTTAGTAACAACTCATGTTAAATTAATCTTGGCTTAAATATGAAAGATTATGCTTAATTTTCTCAAATAATAATCCTATTTCATTAGATAATTCTTATTTAATCATCTTCTACAAAAGTAATATTATCAAAAAAGAATTAGAATAAAATACAAATCGTTTTCTTTTTATTCTTGGAAAAAATAGCTACCTATTATTTCGTTACTTATATTACCAATTCAATTTCTTTCGACATATTATCCTGTAAAAAAAGAAATGATATAAAAAAGTAATTGTTAAATGGAGAATCTCTAAACCTGTAGTCATTTTTATATAAAGTTATAACTCTTTATATTAATACTATCACTCTAACATTTCAAAATCTCATACCTTAATTTAACATTCAATCAAAACTAAAGATACTAAAATTTATCAGAAACAAAATTAGAATCTTGAATAGATGGAAAGAAATTAATACCCATGTCATTTTTTCTACTGTATATTTTAATAAAGATTGAGAAAATTAAGATTGAGATAAAGTTTTCCTCCATAGTCATAAATAATATTTAAGGTTTAGGGTTTGAAGATGAAATCACAAATTTTTTGACGCAATAATGTACATAATTTGGGAACTAAAAAGAAAGAGAAAGATATATTATAGAAATGACAATTTAGTGTTTTTAATAAGATTTTATAAGAGGAGAACGTTTTATTTGATTCTTCCCTCAATAAAACCTTTTTAATTTAAAAATTAACTCTTTGCATTCCCCTTAGTCAAAATGATTCACCATTGAACGATTCACTATAAATAATTGTTGCTCCTTCTATCAATGTAAGAAATTATTGCATTTATTAATCTTATGTAGTAAAATTACGATTCACCCAATTCATAAATAAAAAAGTGGGGTAGAAATCAATATCTACTACTAACAATGCATTCAATTTTTACCATTAACACAACATTCAACCACCGTGGATAATTTTGAAATCCAATGCCCTAAAAGATGGAGAGAAAAGGAAGAAGCAATTTGTTAATAACAACTAAAATGCTTTAGTATAATTAGAATAATTTATACCAACCACAAAACCATGCTCGTAAGATTTGTACCTTTTGTGCAACATTGAACCACTATGGGTGGTTTTGAAACTAAGTACCCTAAAAGAAGGAGAAAAAACATTGAACCACCATTGGTAATTGATATATAGTTATGATTAAAAATTTAAAATAAAATAATATAAGATTCAAACTTATGAAACATAAAAGTAAGTTTTTATCGTAATGTAGAAACATACTCATAAGTAATAATTTTGCAATATTTGTAGGACCAATAAAGATATTAATAAGGTGTCAAAATAAATTTTAAGCAATCAACAACATAAGCAGAATAAAGCCTTCATCCTAATTATACATTGGATAAATAAGTTACCAGGTAATAAAGTCAGTTAAATAAGGTATAAATTAAAGTTTGGATTAACGTAAAGAAGGATATTACAGTAACGAAGAATGAAAATAAACAAGGAAAATATGAAATTGAAATAATGGAGAAATGGATTTGAAAGGGTGTAAAAGGAATACTTAGCGTAATAAAATAACATTGATTCAAAAAGTGAAGAAAAATAAAAAGAAGGATGAATATGAAAAGGTTAACTGTATTTCAATAATATGTAATAAAAACATAGTACGAAAGTGAGGAATATGAAATGAAGTGAGTAGGTTACAAATTAATTATACATGTAGTAGTTATGTAAGGATATGAAATATGTAAAACAAAAATTTAAACATTTAACTCTCGAACTTGAGAAAAAAGAAGAAGAATGATTAAAAATTAAAGTGCATATATTGTAGAATAGATGGTTAGATATTATAACAAAAACATATATTTAATAGGTGCATATATAATATGTCGTACGTTTATTTGGTTGATACTAACAATTATAAGAACCAAAACTTTTATAATTTCTTTCAAAACAGATAGTGTTTTAATGTACTATTTCATTGAAAGTGGATATTCTTATTACCAAGTGCAATGAATCTTCTAATAAAATTATATATAATTGTTACAAACGGAGGGAATAATATCATCAAACAAAAAACCAATATGATCAATTTTGTTTAAAAATTTACCTTTGCGCATACCATTATATTATCAATTAACTTCCTCTCTATCCTCATATCCCTTATACATTAATGTCCTACCAACAAAACCTCCTAGAGTTATGGAAATTCAAACATCAACTATGCATTGTACAACTTTAATATTCTAACTGCATATTAAAAAATGTGCAAATAATATGAGTATGGATTACACAACATGATATAATAAAGGTGTATAAATATGTAAGTAAGTAAAATTAAAAAGAAACCTTAAGGTATCACAAAATCAAAAGTTATTTGAACTTATATGGCCAATTTTCCCACTAAATTGAATTTCAATGAAATTAATTTAACTGTAATTAGTCTCTGATTAGTTTAAATTCAAATTAAATTAAATTGATAACTATTTATTCTTTTTTCAATTGCATGGTAATATCACCTGATATGAACCTTTGTATTCATAGTTAGTTTACTTATAATGTTTTCTTATCTACATCTTCAATCCAATATTTTCTATAATAAGCCAAAGTAAAATTTAAAATAGCATAACTTCTAACTAATTATGTAGAAAATAATAGATAATTATCTCATATGTAAGATCATTAAGAATTGAATAAAGATCAACCTTACATTTAATAATTTATATAAAATTGAAGATTATTCGATGTCTACGTGGTAATAAGCCAGTTATAACATACAAAACAAATATAGGAAACAAAGTTCATATTCTTACTCAATAAACAAAAATAAAATGAAATTTGATAGTACAAAATAGATCAACTTTACCTATAATAGATTTTAGAAATAACAAAAGATTTTATGGTGTCCACTTATTTATAAATCGAGTAATCTCTTATAAAACAAATGAAGGAAAAATAATTGCAAGGTTATTGTACATGGAAATAAAAATGTTACAAAGGAAAATATATGAAATAAAGAGCTATATGCTATAAACATAACATTTTATTCTGAAAATAACATTTATAAATCCAATAATATATAACCAAATGCATAATCCTACAAATCGAAAACAAAAATCATAAGGAGACATAATTTTAGGCATAAAACTCAAAGAAAAGATGTAATTTTGAACAAAAATAACAAATTCAACATCGAATTAATGAAAAGGAAAATAACAAAATACAATTCAAACTACGATTTTTTGGGGTTCTTTCGATCCAGATAGCCAAGATTTTTTGGGGTTCTTTCGACCAGTAACATTGAAAGTAAGGTAGAAATACAATGCAATTCATTAATAGCATCATGAATAATTTAAGATGATTGCAAAGTTAAGAACGGTTGGCGAATTAAATCAAATTCTAGTTAGAATAAAAAAGTTCAAAAGAAAATCAAAACTTGTGTATATGATTTACCATGGAAATAAAATCAAAATCTCTCAGCAACCAAAGAAAGATGATTGGAGTAAGTTTAGGAGGAACAATTTCTGTTAACCTAATTTTGCCAACCATGATCTATAAAAGACCATTTCTTACAGATTAAGTAATATTTTATCTAACATATTAATTTCTTTTAATGCCAACATCAAGCCACTTCAATTCATATTAATCAACATAAAAAAAATATAAAAAAATATAACATACCCAAAAGCATGAAGGTCTCTTAAAACGTGGAAGACGGAATTTATGATTATAGCCAAATGAGCAAATTTTCCATTTGGATCTAAAGGGAAAAAACATAGAATATGATAATATTCAAGGATTTAAAAATTTATTTTAGACAAGAAGTTGAGAAAAGGAAAGTAAGAGAGAAAATGAGCATTGAACATTTCTAACTAGCTGAAATAGAAAATGATTTATTTTAGATACGAAGTTGAGAAAATGAAAGATGAGAAAATGAGCGTGGAACATTACTGAATAGCTGAGATAGGAAATGAAAGGGCACATTCTTATTAATATATAATGGAAAATTAATTTAGAACTTGAAATGGTAAGTAATTATTAGAAGGGTAAGTGAAACTTTTTCTCTCAAATCAATCAGAGAAGAGTATTGGAAGTAAGACTGAATGAGAAGCAATAATATAAATGGTCGCATACATATTTGTTTCATCGCTGAGTTTGAAGCATACATATTTTCTTTTTTTAAAACTTGTACAATACTCTATTGAGTGAAGAAGAAAAGATTTCACATTCTCCTAGCAATACCTTTCAATTTAGAGAAGCATGTTTAGATTTTTTTGGGAAGCATACCATATTTTGAAGAAACAGTAAAAATTAAGCTACCAATTAGTTATGTTCCTTACAAGCGCAAAAGTATGTACTTGAGAAAATTATTTATCCACTAAATCAAAGTGTTCGACAACTAATGACTTATTACAATCGTAATTGGATCTAGTTTCATTTTAAACTCTTACTAAATTGGAAATTCATATAGATAAAAATCCAAACATCTATTACAACCGCAATATGATATTCACAATCATTCAAAAATACCATACCCGATTTATTTAACATGCATCATTGTAAATGAATATATAAGATTTTACAAATGCCAAATTTATTTAATTATAAATCCTACTCTTATTTTACCACCTCTATACAATATTATTTTACCTCTAAAACAATCCTTCCAAACCATCCATTTTAGTATGTATAATATTTAACTTATTTCAAAATTCTATCTTCTTAAAATATATTATATATGTACTAAGTATTATTACTGAAGACATTATATTATCCAAAACACTGTGTTCGAATGTCTCATCTTAGCGTTTAGGAATCCCTATCGATAACATTGATCGGGTGCATAGACTAGAATTCTTAAACCGCTCTCAGTGGGCAATTTAACACAAAATTTATTTTCATAAGATATACATATATCTTTCACTACTTTAGGCTTTTCAAAGTATTTGCTTGTTTATAATAAATATAATCAAATTCCATATATATGTATGTCTAATCTCAAAAGATTTTAATTCAATTGGTTGCTTACTTTTATTAAAATTCTTTCAATCAATCTTAATGTTATCATAGATATAATAATTTACCGATAACAATTCCATAACACATACATTTATCATTTTATATCTCAAGCAAGCATCAAATTTTTAATTCATCTTAACATTTAGTTACTCACACATATGAATTAACATTTCATTTTATAGAAATTTAATTTTTCAATATTTCTTGCAGTACTAAAGACACGCAAGTTCTTATTGTTATTATTGAGCAAGTTTCAACTCTCAATAATGATTCCTACTCAATATTAATTTTGCACAATCATTACAATTTTAAAACAACCAATCATCCATTGACCAATCAATTTTTTTATATATTATTTAATTTATTAAGTATATTTTCTAATTCCAAATTTAATTTGATACATATCATTTATCATTTTATATTTTATAACTATTAATTTCTTAGACATTTTATTATTCCCAATGATTCTATTTTGTAGAAGCCATTGGCTTTTATTAATAATTGGGTTTGTCCAGATTCAAATGAGATTATAGATTCTTTGAGCGATAATGTCTTATTCAATTCCACATTTTAAATCAAGCGTGAACAAAAATAAATGTTGATGCAAACAACATAAATTTTAATCAAATAAACAATCGTCTTTAATAGAAAGCTATTTTCCAGCTTCCATTGCGCACTCTAATCACTAACCGATTTGGACATAACAATTCAATTCTAAGCCATCTAAGGTTATATTTATAATATCCATTAAATCTCCCTCTTGGTAAAAGTGAGTTCCAACTTTAGAATCATTTCCATAATAATAATTGGTATAGAAGTCCAAAATTTTAGCAAATACATCCCGATAATTATTTACAATAATCATTTATATCCTATATAAGAATATTCTAATCCTACCGTGCACACCCAAGGGACGGGACTCTAAGTTTATCTAGGTTTAGATCTCGACTCTATGTCAATTATGTTCTATAATGTTCTAAACACGGCTCTGATACCAAGATGTAACGACCCCACCACTATGCCATTATTAAAGAACATTACAAGTAATGTCATCTAATAACATGGAGAATACGACTGGTTAAGGGAGATCGAATGTGAATATATCTTTGTACTAACACTGACATGTCTTTATTATCTTTTGAGTATTTGAACTAATTTTTTTGACGTGTACAGTATTAATACAAAGTAATAAATACACCAATTAAAATATACAGAACAGTATATAATATAAATAAATCAGAATCAGAATCATAGATCACGGCAGAATAATATACATCATATAACATAATAAATGTGAATCTACAATATATCAGTACTAGACCCACATAAATATAAACATCGCACCAAATACAGTATCAAATACATAGTGACTACTAAATAATATACATGATATATCCTCCTTTGTGTCAATATATATAATGATGAAGTAAACTAAAACAGTCAAAATAGTCTACCCCGGTGCTAGCAAAGATTCCAAAGGTTGATGAGTCCCTGTACCTATAGAGTCTCGGCTTAACCCAAGTATTTAAAATAAACATGTCAGACTATATCTAATAAAGATGAGAGATGCTGATATACTAAAGATACAATTTAATAGTAAATAAGCCATAATAAAAATATTCCAGAACAAGTATTCATAATAAGGCTTATCAATTAAAAATCCATTATGATTTAACCATAAAATAAGTTATCTCAAACTGTGCCTAAAAACCCATTGACCATAACAAGGCCTATCAAACAAAATCGCCATTTCATAAATCCATATCAAGTCTTCAATGGACTGTTATAAAAAGTATGGTGATAATAATTCAAAATTTCCAGACCCTAAAGATACTAAATATCCGTCCAAAAATCTCTGAAGAAACAATCGTCACTAATAAATAATCATAATTTCGGATCTGAAACGATTATGATAGCTTTGACAAGGTTGCTAATACCTCCTTAAGCAGTTTTATCGTCCCTAACAAGGTTGCTAATACCTCCTCAAGCAGTTTCTCCTTGAATGATAGGTTGCTAACACCTCTCTAAGTAGTTTCTCGACAATGGCAAGGTCGCTAACAACTCACTAAGCAGTTTCACCCTAAATGACAAAGTCACTAACACCTCACTAAATAGTTTGGCCTCGAGGACAAGGTCGCTAATACCTCCTTTCGTCAAGAGCTATTCATAGACTCTCGGGTCGATGAAAAATAAGTCATCGTCTCTTAGGGATCTATCGGCCTGAAATCCGAGCACCCCAAGATAATATGACTCTAAAGTGTAGATCACTTTCACTTTAGTAATCATTAGAATTTAATTAACTTTCCCATACCACAAAGTAAATTCAAGTATGCGCTAAAAGTTAGCAATTTCCACTCAAACTCTATTTAACAAATTATAATAATAAGCGAAAGAATTGTATGAAATGTCTCATACCAATCTGACAATTCATTCGTTTATTAAAATTCTTTGTTTTATAAAAAAACATGAAATCTCACTAAAATATCAAATCCATAAAAATAAAATAAAAGAGTTTTAAATTAAAATTATATATACAAAATGTTAACCCAAAAAATGGATCAACACCCTACATTGAATGAGAAAGCACCAGCCCTGTTCTTTCAGAGCAATAATATAGAAGATAAATTTAAAAAGAGCAGAAATAGTAAAAAGACAAAAAGAGTTTTATAGTGGTTTCACTGTTAATGAAGCCTACGTCCAGTTTAAATCTTTCTATCAACATACTATTGTTACGAGTTGAATCAGATTATAATATGATTGAATCTTCTAAGTTAGATTGATTCACAAGTACAATATTTCACTGAAGAATCACAGTAAACCCCTAGATGACTATTGTGTAGGAGGAGAAGAGAAAGAATAATCTCTACAGAGTTCCAGCATTCGGTCCAAAAGATCCCCTTTATGTTGCAGGTAGGATTGTATTTATAGGGTTTGGAGAGCTATTAGGCTAGCTTGCTTTGCCAGAAGCCTATAGTCGACGATAAGAAGGCACTCTGAAAATTTCAAATAACGACCCAACCTAATCTAATGAATCATTAGCAATCCACAGGGCATGGATCGCTAGCGATCCATGTACTTAGGTAACTTTTAGGCTTTCTTTCTTTAGTTTCCCCTCCTTGGCATATGTAGGTGATATCCATGTAATTTCGTAGTTTGTTGCCTTGTTTTGGTGATGGTTTTCACATGGGTTAGATTATTCTACAACTTAAAATAGTTGAATGTTCACTTCTCGAACTATGTTGCTGGGAATACTATGAATCTTGGCAAATATCCCTAGAAAAGATATTTATTCATGATGCAAGACGTTAGAACGATCTGTGGAGCTTCCATATGGATCGCTAGCGATCCATGGATGATCCCCTTAGTATATTTTTGGGTACTTCTTATTGAACTTCTTACTGAATCAATTTTGGCCTATTCTTCTGGTCCTTTTGGTTGATTCATGAGTTGTTTTGACTTGGCCTAGATGTTCTAACTCATCTGGATTCTTGCTTGGGTAAAAACCCAGTTAACATTTGCCCCCAAAGTATGCCTTCGTTGGAAACAAGGTATGCTCTGCATGTAACTGCTTTTGAGTTTCCATTTTGTGAAATCTAGTAGATTGTGTTGAGGTTACCATGTCAATTTGGCATTGACTATTCAGCTGCCTATTGAGTTTTCGATGTGAATTGCCATCACTTGTAGAAACCAATCAATTTCAATTCCACGATTTTTAAGATGCTTGTAAACAACATATAGATCACGCTTGGAAAATTTGGAGAAGATCGATTGCAACCTGATGGATCGCTAGTGATCCATAGACTTAGCAAATTTTTTGCAAGCAATCCCCTATTTAGCTTGCTGAAACTGACCCTTCTTACTTGCCTATGTTAACGTGTTCTTCTTGAGACCTGAGCCAACCACTAGATCAAACCCTAACTAGCCTTTGCGCTGCCCCCTTTGATCTCTATTGCCATAGCCTACTATCACCGACCATAGCTTCCCCTCACCATCATCCCGAGCCAAACCCCAGCACTAGAATTGCCGCTTTTTAGATCGCTGCTGACCCTATAAATCGCTAGCCCAAGTCAGGATCGCTACGAACCTGAAATTAAACCCATTTTCTTTCGATCTAAGGTTGGTAATGACGTGGTTATTGTATTAGTGGTAAAGGCCAGTAAATTCAGGAAGGTCTATCGGGATGGTGAATGAAGCGGGTCGATTGCGATATATTTGAGGTAGATAGTGTAGTCATGTCTTGCAATTGACGCATTCTGCTATCTTCATCCGATAAATCAAAATTAACTTGCATGTGGCCTCGATGGTTCCGATGAGATGATTTACTATGGATTGGATCATCCTAGATTAGTTTTACTATTGAACGCTCGGTGTACCTGAGAATGGAAAGAGCTTTTCGTGTCGCTTTGGACAACAGATCCATTAGCGATCGTCGATCGATAACGGGAATAACTTAAATGAATGAATGAAAAGCCTTTTTTCTTTTTCTAGTGCAAGTGAGCTATCTACAAAGGATTGACTTTTTGTAGTGTTTAAAACACCGAGCGCGTCTGACATAAATAACACACCGCACTTGCCCTAATTAACGCTTGGAATCTAACGAGTTGGCACCAGTCAACGTCTTTTCGAAATTCAAGCATTAAACATATATGGATTTCTAGTTAGATACAAGTTTTGTTAAATAGAATGTAGCGTCCATCATCTCAACATAACTCCTGTGGAGGAAGCCTGGTAGTCACATAAGCTAAATCGACATCAGTTATGCCTTCGCAAACGGTTCTAGCAGTGCCTACTTCTTTGGCACCACAAGCTTAATATAGTCAATTGGTGTCGATTGTTCTGCTCATTGATCGAACTCCTCCGAACTTTAGCGTTATACTTAACCCTCCAAAGAGATCTTCTACCGTCATTTCTGCTAAAGTTCTGTACAATATTTGCTTACAACATGGTATTCCGGATGATTACGTGCGCCTTCCATCGAAAAACGAGTTTGTACACATGCCACCTTCATGATACACCGCCCACCATTGGTACATGTGCTCGAATAGTGCAGTGCCTCCATTCAACCTTGTCCTGAAAGACTCTCTTCTAAATTTGAGAATAGCTCCATTTCAAATCCATCCCAACAGATATGCAAATTTGACTTGTTTTCACGTTTTGTTTATGTAGACATTCAACTGTGCCCTAAGCTTTGATGAATCGAGATATTTCCTTTCGTTCAAAAAGAGAGATGAATGTCCATCCCTAGTGATAGTTGAGGCTCATAAAAATCACAAAATCGTGTTGCAAATCCAAAGCAACTTGTCCTAGTTCAAGACACAATATTTCTTTGTTAGATGTCATGAAAAATTTAATCATCTTTGGACGACAGGGGCTAAGTTTTCTCTTTACTCATTAAGATATATTTTGATTATGCAGAGTTTTAATAGACTGATTGCTTCTTACAGTTATTCCAAGGCCAAATAAAAATCCATCGCATGACTCCATCTTCCATACACTAAAAGTCAGATTTTTGCTAACATATGAAAATTTGCATCGGTACAGATTGTTGCATCGCGGGAGTTCTACCATCGGCGTTGAACTTCTATCCCCTACCCATTCTAGGAATCAAACACGCGCCACTTCTTCATCACACGATTCTAAAGAGGGCAGTCTACCAAGTAGAGAAGGTCCATCTGGTGGAACAATTGAGGAAATTTGTTAGGAAAAGGGCGTTACGAATGGAGCTATTAGTCTGAACAGGATGCCTCCTATCCCTAGAAAGGGAAGAAGAGTTCAAACAACGAGAAGACATGGCTGTGGTGATCATAGAAAAAGAGGAAGATGAAATAGAGAGCGGAAGGAACAATGACCCCTTCTCTAGCGATGAGGAATTTAATGCACGTTCCAGTGAAGGAGATCTCGAATAATATGATCAAACTTTGAGAATGAGTTTCGTTCTCCCGGATTCGTCTCCTAAAGAGGTTATTGCTAAAGATGCTCCCCCAACAACTAGAAGACTTCATGGTTCTCCACCTAAGGAAACTGATATCGACTTTTGGGACTTGAGCAATGTTTATGTGGACATTGCATAACTCATGGGGATGAACTTGAGTCTGAGCGATTGTCTCCTCACTCTAATCATGTTATTTCTAGAATTAGCGTGAATCCCACTTTAGCCGCTTCCCGACCCAGTCTGTGAAGTCCTTTTAGGGCACCTAGGACACGTTACATACTTCACTAGAGTCATATACACTCATATATGCATTATTTAAGCTCATTTTCTACCGCTAAAGTTACTTTATTTTTTATATATTAGGTAGTATGGGAGGTCGTGGACTTTAAGAAGACCTTGAACAATTTATAGATGCACAATGTGGGACGAAATGGACTTCAAGCCGCCACCTGCCCCGAGAAACTGAGGAAGAATGGAGGAGGAGAAAAGATTGGGAAGCTGAAGCTCATCGTCAGGATAACAGGGACAAAAGCAGAGTTTATAGGGGTGGCTATAAGAAGAGGAAGACTCCCAATGATAGGGAAGAGCCATCCAAAAAGTCAAAAGTAGATCATGATCCTCATCCTTTCGAGCACCATTCATCTGCCCCGGCTCTAGTTTCTATCGGAATTGAGGTTCCGTCTTCTATTATTCAGCTTGCAACATCAACCCAGACTCTGTCAACTCATGTTGTGCCTGCTTCTGGTTTTTTACGCCCTCGTATTAGGCCTTCTTATATTCTTCCATCTGGTCCACCTAAACTTGAAGTCGAGCTCTCTAAATGGTTTCTAAAGGAAGTTAAATTCGATCGTGACCTGCATTCGATTCGTAAGGATTCTTATACTCCCCATCTCTAGGCGATTCAGAGCGACTTGAATCAAGATAAAGGATGGAAGAAATTATGTAAGCAACTGGCGGATACAAACCGTAACCACTATCATGAGATTCTTTCTTTCGAGTTGGAAAAGGATGATTATGAAAGGATCCTAATGGAACATAACGCCAAAATTGATCAATTGACGAAGGACAGACATGTTTCCATTCAAGAGAGTAAAAGAAAGGCTAGTTTGCTCAAGGAATTAAAGGAGACTCATGAAAAAATTGAAATCGTGTTCAAAGATGAAATCAAGAAAGCCCATGCTGATGAAGTCAAGCTAAAAAAGAAGCTTGAAACTCGAGATGAGATCATCGAAGCTCAAAAAGAACTATTGCTTGTTCATGATGAAATTGTAGACTATCTCTAACCAGGCTGAAGTGTTTGGTTCGCTTTGAGAAAAAGTTACTCAACTCGACATCGAAAAGACCAAAGTCGAAGTTGAGAAAGCCATTGCGATAGTGGACTACTTGGAACTGCAAGATACCTTAGAAAGGAAGATGGAAAAGATGGATAACACCATCCTGAACTTCTACATCAACTCCCTGTTGCGTCAGGGCAGTCCTTGTTATCTAGGCCCCAAATTCTCGCATACTCTTGCTGTGGTTTGTGAAGAAATCCTGGACAGTTTCCAAGAAGACGAGGATGTTACACTGAAAAAAAGCTGGAGGATGCTTATTTGAATGAAGAATTAACGAAGGCATTGGTAGAGGGTTGATAAATTATTCATGTTGAAAGGGAGCAAGAAGCCCCCGATGTTGACACAACTGCAGCTGCTAATTCACTATCAGAGCCTTTCAGTTCTGGGCCTGGCGAATCGTCTAAGCAACTTAAGGATCAGATAAAAATCACTACAGCTTTAACCGATACTACTTTGTTATCTGTCCCTTCAGCAACTATCTCCGAAGCCTTGAAAAGTCCTAAAATTTTGTCTAAGATTGTGCAACCATCTAAAGAAGGAAATGGTGGGGAGTACAATGAGATTCACGGTCACACTTTTAATGCAAGTAACTTTCTTGTTTCTCCCGAGTTTGAGGACTTCTAGCTCACACAACAAGAGCAAGATGAACTGAATGCTTTTCTTTTTGATCTTATAAGTCTGTCAACTTTGTCTATCGAATTGCCAATCTCTCCAGTCCTGGGGCCTACTGCTATCTCGATTGCTTCAATGCTTGTTTCTCTAGTTTCTTTGATCACCACGCCCATGTCTAGCTCACAACCAGGACCAGAATCTGAGAAGATTGCTGTGTTGCGTGGCTTGGACGACCCCTCCGTATCTCTAGGGGTGATTTAATAAAAGCAAACACCTGAGAGCAGATAGACCAAGCTAGCCAGCCAAGTAAAACCGAGTAGCAGATAGTGGCAGTTAAGAAGGAGAAGGTAGGAGAAAGAAAGTCTTTGAGGAGCACCCGCAAGTCCCGCAAATACAACACCAAGGGAGAGTCTTTTGAGGAAGCCAAAATAAGAAGGAGACATGGCATGGAGCCTATAATCGATATCTTTAGTAGCGATACGACTCCCAATAGGGATGCTAAGGGGAAGAAGAAACTTCCAACCAAAGACGGGAAAGGAAGTGGTGGCAAGAAGCTTTGATGGGTTTGAGTGACAGTGGAGTTGGATTTTGTAGCATTTTGATTTGTTCGATATGTATTTTGTACAAGTGCAAAGTCTGCACTAAACACTTCTATTATTGTAGCATCTGTACTTTTCTTTTGTTGGCCAATATTGTGTAGGTATGGCCCTCACATTTTGACTTTGAATCGAAAATGTTATGAGAAATCAAAAGATTAATGTTTCTACTGATGTCACTTCTGTGTTCTTTCTTATTTATCATGTACTTAGCTTATTTTTATACCACTTATGTGTGTGCATGACGCGATTGCTTCTTTTGCAATTTCTATATTTCGCATTGCCGTGCCGCGTTTTTTGGTATACAATGCCTTTTTTTTGTGATTTCAGCATTATGTTTTATAGCTTTGTAACTATATTTTTTTGTGATTGCCAAAATTCTTTGTTCGGCGTAACAAGACCGTGGAGCAGTTTTCCTTTCAACTATGTGTTGGTGTGTGTATGCCCCATACTTCACAGGGTTGTTTACTCGAAACACTTGATAAATGATCGGTTGATCCAAGCGATTCGTTGGACGTTTCTAGCCAAATTAACTTTGCAATTCCAATCCTCGGGAATTTATGACTCGAATATCTTGACTCTAGATATTTTGTTGGTTAGCGATCAGAATTCTTTGCCGATCTCTAGTTTTGATACACAGTTGGACTCACATCGATTCTTTTTTATAGTGGTACTTGATCCTTGTTACTCATTTAATAGACAAGTTTCTTAGTGTCGTCGGGACAATACTGATATGTAGATAGTTTTAATGGCTTGCTGATGATGCCAGAGCAACATCAAGCAGTGCTTGCACAGCTTAGGAATGCGTGGCTTTTGAGAGTGCATGGCTTATGAAATGCATGACTGTTTGAAAGTGTGTGGCTTATTAAATGCACGTATTTTGAGAGTACATGGCTTACAAAATTTGCGGGTTTTTAAGAGTGCATGACTTACGAAATGCATGCTTTTGATTTTGAGTCGATTTACTTTCGTCGACTTGGCTAATAGGCGGAGTGTACTTGGGTGTGATTTCACTTTCCCAAGCAGCTAATGAATGATTTTGAGTCGGTTTACTTTCTCGACCCGACGAGTAGGCGGAGCATGCTTGGGTATGGTTTCACTTCCCGAAGTAGCTAATGAATGATTTTGAGTCTATCTACTTTTGTCGAACGGCGAGTAATTTATATGAACCCGATTTTATTGGTTCAAGAAACTAAAGAGATTTCATTTTAAAACGGAAAGTAG
The DNA here is from genome assembly GCA_030765085.1 of Allium cepa. NCBI lineage: Eukaryota > Viridiplantae > Streptophyta > Magnoliopsida > Asparagales > Amaryllidaceae > Allium > Allium cepa. The sequence continues at coordinate 766,741,214 of CM060935.1, forward strand.
AGCAAATTTCGCCTATTTACAACGCTGTAGTGTAGTCGGTCGGCTTATTTGCGAAAATAGGAAATACATTGATAAAAGCTAAATAAAGTGACGCCAAAGTGAGTCGTTGTTCCAAGCATGGAGAATCTGAATTCCATCGACTATGGTCAGCTTGAAAGTGCCATCTACGAGCTTTTTCCCAACCTGGAGTCGGATAGATCCGTTTTAGGATGAGATCTCCCATTTTGAAGATACGGTTTTGGGACTTGGAGTTGAAGTGCTGTGTTACCCTTTTCTAGTGAGCCGTGATCCTTAGCTTGGCTTCCTCTCTTTTCTTGGCAATCAGATTGAGTGACTCGAGCAGGAGCCGCTCATTCTCTTTTTGATCGAAGTGACATTTCCAATGAGAGGGAACTTCCAATTTGACCAAGGTCATTGCTTCGGATCTGTTTGCTTGGGCAAATGGCAAGTGTCCAATTGCTGACTTATGTGTCGTCTGATAAGCCCATAGTGCAAGGAGGAGCTCATCAACCTAGTTTCCTTTGGCTTTTGTTAGCCGTTTCTTGATAGTGAATCTAATGATTTTATTTTCTAACTCCACTTGTGTGTTCTCTTAATGGTGTACCACTATGTAGAAACTCTTTTTGATGTGGAAACGATTGCAAAAGTCCTTGAATTCAACGCTTTTGAATTGAGTTCCATTATCTATGATGATTTTCTATGGCACCCAAACCCGCAAATAAAATTTTTACTGACAAAGTTAATTACTTTATTAGTGGTAATAATAGCCAGCAGTTGCACTTCGGCCCATTTTATGAAGTAATCAACAACAACAATAGCATATTTGACTCCTTCTTTAGCAATTGGGAGCACGCCGATCAGGTCAATTCCCCAGACTGCAAACGGCTATGGGCCAACCACTGGTGTAAATTCTATGGATGGAGTTCTTTGTATTTTGGTGAACTTTTGACATTTTACACATTGCCTGGCATAGTCCACTGCTTCACGGTTGATAGATGGACAAAAGTAAACGTGTTAAAGGATCTTCTTTGCTACAGTTTGCTCTGCAATGTTGTTTCCATAGTCGCTTCATGTACTTCCCTGAGGATCCTTTTGGCTTCGTTATTGGTTACACATTTAGTAGAGGAGTAGAGAATTCTCTCATGTAAAGGATTCCATCCTACAAGACGAACCGTGGCACCTTCCGAAGTAGCTTCTTTCGCTCGTTCCGTTCCCTAGGGAGTATACCTTTGATCAGGTAATCTTTGATCGACATCATCCATAATTCCTCTTCCTCTACAGTTTCCATAATCCAATCGATATCCATATCACCTATGCTGGGTGATGTAAGCATTTCAACTAGGGCTAGTCCCATTGACTGAGCATCTCCGGGACTGGCTAATTTGGCTAGGTGATCCGCTCGCATATTCTTTTCCCTCAGAATGTGACTTAAAGTGTAGTGCCCGATCTCCTACAGCAATTCCTGTGCTTTTGATAGGTAGAGGGTGAGATGCCCCTTGTATAGTACTCCTTTTTCACTTGGAAGATGACTAGTATAGAATCGCTATAGATATGCATAACTTTTATTCCTAATTATTTAATGATTTTTAATCCTACCATCGAAGCCTCGTATTCTGCTTCATTTTTGGTGGTAGGAAATTCCAGTCCTAGACCGTAGCAAACAGATCGTCCTTCGAAGGTTTTCAGCACCACCACTTCACCTAAACAGGATTCGTTTGATGCACCATCAACAAACAACTTACACTGTGGCACCATGTCTGAAGTGCTTTCTTCTTCATCATCCTGCTCGGTGAATTCGGTGATGAAATCTGCCAGTGTCTATCCGTTGATAGCTCTTCGATGGTGATAAGTGATTTCATGTTGTCTTAACTTGATATTCCATTTCATAAGTCGACCTAATGCCTCTGGGTGGTACAATATTGTCTCAAAGGTTGATTCTTCAATACCTTAAAGGGATGAGCATGGAAATACGGTCGTAGTTTCCTTAAGGTGATCAATAGGTAATAGCCGAGTTTTCTAACTTCGAGTAATTCTTTTCAGCTCTAGAGAACCAATTACTAATGTAGTAGACGGGTCGCTGGACTCTATCCTCTGCACACGCCAATGCTGCACTTAGAGCATGGGCCGACATAGCGAGATAAACGAAGAAATCTTCTCCATTTATTGGCTAGGATAAGACCGGCGGGGTTTCCATATGATGGAATAATTCTTCATAGGCCGCCTGATAGGCTTCATTCCATTTGAAATTCTTCTTTCCCTTCTTCAATGCATCGAAGAACAAGCTGCATTTGTCAATCGCTGGGAAGATGAATCAGCTCATCGCCATGATCTTTCCATTTAGACTTTGTAATTCCTTTTTGGCCGTGGAGGCTTTGATGTTCCCTAGGGCGTAATATATTCAGGATTGCTTCAATGCCCCTTGCATTCATGATGAAGTAAAGGAATTTGCCAAAAGCAACACTGAAAGAGCATTTTGATGGGCTGAGCTTCATTCCATATTTTCACAATATTACGAGATTTTCTAAGTGATTCTCTAATATGCATGATTTGACAAGCATGTCGTCCATGTATACTTCCACCGTTTTCCTGATCTGATCTTTGAACATTATGTTTACTAGTCATTGGTAGGTTGCCCCTGCGTTCTTTAGTTCGAAGGGCATGACTCGATAATAGTATAATCCAAGGTCGATAATGAAACTAGTATTCTCTTGATCGGGTTCATGCATCATGATTTGATTGTATCCATAGTAGGCGTCCATAAACGATAGTAGCTTGTGGAAGGCCGTAGTGTCACAAGTTGAATGATCTTGGGCAATGTAAATCTATTCTTTGGGCATGCTTTGTTCAAATCTGATTATTCAATGCAAATTTGCCATTTCTCATTGGACTTCTTTACCGAAATCGGATTTGATACCCATACGGGATAGATTGCATCATAAATGAAGCCTTTTTCCAATAGCTTATCCACTTCCTCTCTTAGTATAGCAGACCGTTCCGGTTTTAGAGTGCACCTCTTCTGCCTCGCTGGATTGTACTATGGATCGATATTAAGTGCATGACACGCTATCTTCGGTGATATCCCACATATATCGGAATGCATCCAAGCGAACTCGTCTAGATTGGCGTGAAGAAACTTGACTAACTCTTGTCCCGCCTTGGTTCCAAGATGTGACCCTATTTTTAGTACTCATGTTGGGTCATCCATGTCTATAGGGACAGGCACCGTAATCTCTACCGGTGCTGCCCGATCCTCCCTTATACTCTTCTTTCTAGGGTCCATTGCCTTATCGAATCGTCCATGGTTCCCAAGTCAGGGGCGGTTTTGTAGTTGCTATGTTGAGGTTCGGGAATGTGGAGATTTTTCTCCAGACCCTTCCCATTCTATTTCTTTCTTGTTTCATGCAATTCAACGATGTAGAATTCCCTTGCGACAAACTGTTCTCGCTTTGTCGTTCCTACTCCATTTTCCGTAGGAATTTCATAGCGAGACACCACTATGAGACGATAATTCAAAAATCAACGAGGGTCGGCCGTCCCAAGAATGTATTATAGGCCAAACTCATTAATTATCACAAAGGTTTAGGTGAGAACCACACTCCGATCTCTTGTTTCGAGTTCAACAGGAAGATCGATTGTGCCAACCGACTATAGTGGATGGTCGATGAGTCCTTGGATTTTGGTTTGGCACTTAAAGACATTCTTCGTGTTAAGCTTCATTTTGTCGAACGTATGTTGAATAGAATGTTTACTGATCCTTCGATATCAACCAACATCCGACATACGACACCATATCCGATCACTATCGTCACCACCATTGGATCTAAAGTTGGAGCTTCTATTCATTCACTATCCCGATTTCATAACATAATACTATCCTTGAGAATCCTCTGTTATTCAGCAGAGGTCCTATCTTTGATTGCAAAGCAAGTTTCCTTTGGAGCATATTTGAGTGAACTGGCATTGCTTTCCATCTCACCCCAACTTTTCTATGCCGGATGAGGATCTCCCGAAATGGTATTGATGAAAAGTCTCTATTCAGTTCGTTTGGATCCCTCTCTGCTGGATCTAGATTGTTTTTCTTGGATGTTACGAGCATGAGGTCTGGTTGGCTGATCGAAATTTTGGGGCTTCTTCACATACCGTTGGAGCCTGTTTTCTCTAATCAGTTCTTCGATCACATTTTTCAAATAGCAATACTCGTTTGTGTTATGACTGTGGGTTTTATGGAAGCGACAGAACTTCCCCGATTTCCTTTGCTGCCCAGACTCTTCTTTCCGAGGCGGCTATAGGTACTCTTCTGTTCCCCAAGTTGTTAAGTAAATATTCTCCAAGCTATTGTTCAATAGAGTATACTATCCACGTTTCATACCTTTGAGTTTCTTTCCACCACCGTTGCCCTTACCGTTTTCTGATGCTGGTTCTTCCCTTTATAGTTCCTATCTTTTCCAGTAGTTACTTTAGAATTTTTGCTGTTTCGATTGGCTGCCATATTACTCTGAATCGATTCATGCGGTCACATATCAGTATATTTACCTTCTAACGTATTTTCCTCTTCCAATCTCAAGTACTGACCAGCCTTTTGATTGAATTCTTTCATGGTGGTCAATTGCTTCATTTTACTCCATCTCCCAAAATCTAACTCTAGATGGATCGAGCGTTCTAAAGCCATGAAAATCATAACCTCATTTGGATTTCTCACTTCGGCGGCGGCTACGTTAAAGCGGTTTATGAATGATTTTAGCGATTCATTAGGTCCATGGAAGTAAATGGATGGCAATATCATGTCCTTTGGCTGAGCTGTGTGCAATCTAAATTATTCTAAGAACTTCCTAGCTAACTCGTCAAAGGTTGAAATAGATCGTGGAGGGAGTTTGGTAAACTACAAGGAGGCAATTCCTTCCAATTAAATGGTGAAACATCTGCAACAAACCACATCTGTTGCCCTTGCACAATCCATATTCCAAATGTTGTACAAGTGCCATTGAGAGTCAACAGTTCCCTCGTAGGAGGGCATTGCTGGTGGCATGGTGAATTTCTTGGGGTACTCTGCCCTCATGATACTATCGGTGAAGGAGTTCAACTAGGAGCGAAAACCCAATCATCGTCCTTTCTACCCTTGCTTTCTTTCATCAAGCGTCTGACCAAGTCCGCAATGTATGCCTCACTTGTCCGTTCATCCTAGGTCAGTTGTCAGTAGCTGTGCCAAGTATTTGACTTTGCAAATGGTCTTGGTTGGCTGGCTGAAGTCTATGCTCTCCAATCTTTGGGTGAGCCACTCTTGCAGAGGTCCGTTGGTAGGCGGTTGGTTTTATGGGTGGAGTTTGATCGTTTAAGTTCAATTCACCTTCGTTATGTTGCTCATCTTCCTCGGAGTCGGTATCGGCTACTTGTATGTCCTCCCGTGGAGTTTTCACTCCTAAGTTCAAGTTTGCAGCAAGAACTTTTACAGTGGGTGGAGTACTAGCATTTTCCACTATCATGATGACTAGATCTCCACCTATTACATTCTTTTGCTTCTATTTTCTGTTTCTTCTACCTAAGCCAGAAACAGAAGAAAGCTCTTGCTCCGTAGCAGCCATGGCTTCAGATGCCCTTCTAGGAGTAGTTAGTGATTGGAGCGATAAGGGGCATCTATCTTTTCCATTAGCACCTTTTGACTATTTTCCATTTTCTAGTTAATCTCATCAACCATTTGGTTCAATTCTCCCTAAGTCACAACTTCATGCGGAGTAGAGGATCCTGGCACATTATCTACAGTGTTAATTCTAAGTTGCAGGTTGTTGGGGTTGTTGACTTCAATTTGCTGAGGGTTTGTTTCTTCTCCAGTAATGGTAGCTCTTATGGATCTTTCGGAGGTTTTTCTCCTTCTTTCTGGTGCCATTGATTCTCAACTGCAAATCTTCTAAGTAAAGGTTGAGGATCTAGCTTCTGAACCTATCTAATCTAAAGTAGATAGCAAGATCTAAGCTTGAGTTGGTTTCTAAGTGAAAGCACCAAAATGCTAACCCAAAAAAAGGATCAACACCCTGAGTTGAGTGTGAAAGCACCGGCCCTGTTCTTTCAGAGGAATAATATAGAAGATAAATGTAAAAAGAGCAGGAATAGTAAAAAGACAAGAAGATTGTTATGGTGGTTAGTTGTTAATGAAGCATACGTCCACCTTATAACTTTCTATTAACTAATTGCCGTTATAAGTTGAATTGAATTACAATATAATTGAATCTTCTAAGTTAGATCGAGTCAGAAGTACAAGGGTTCACTAGAGAATCACAGTGAACCCCTAGATGACTATTGTGTGGAAGGAGAAGAGTGAAGAATAATCACTGTAGAGTGCTAGCGCCAGTCCAGAAGATCTCATTTATGTTGCTGGTAGGATTGTATTTATAGTTGGAGAGCTATTAGGATAGTTTGCTTTGCCAAAAACCTAAAGTCGATGATGAGAAGGCGCTCTGAAAATTTCATAACGACCCAACTTAATCTGATGGATTGCTAGTGATCCATGTACTTAGGGAATTTTTGGGCTTCTTTGTTAAGGTTGCACTCCTTGCCTTATGTAGGTGCTCTCCATGTAATTTCATAGCTAATTGCCTTGTTTTTGTGACGGTTCACACACGGGTTAGATTCTTCTGCAAATTCAACTAGGTGAATGTTCACTTTTCGAACTAGGTTGCTTGGAATACTATGGAACTTGGCAAACATCCTTAGAAAAATATTAGTTCATGATGTAATAGGCTAGAACGATCCATCGAGCTTTCTTATGGATTGCTAGCAATCCATGGGTGATGGATTGCTAGCGATCCATCCCCTCGGTGGATTTTTAGGTAATTCTTCTTGAATCCTTCTTGGCCTATTCTTCTACTCCTTTTGGTTGATTCTTAAGTTGTTTTGCCTTGGCCTAGATGTTCTAACTCATCTGGATCCCTGCTTGGGTAAAAACCCAGTTAACATAAAGATATATTTTTTCAAAAATCACTTTAAATCCATAAATTCATATTTAATATAAAAAAATATTTACAAAGGCTTTTGAACACTTTCAAAATCGTTTATAGCTCATTTATAACTAAAATCATTTGAAATTTGAGATTATTACTTTCACAATAGCTTTTATAAAATAATACTATCTCTAAAACATTTTTAAAATTTTAATATACCTATGATAGTAAAATTTAAAAGGTTTTATAAACAAATATTACTCATTTTAAAAAGTTTTGAATAGAAATTTTGAAATAAGAAATAAGTTAAGATTTTAATATAATTTAACTATATTCTATAAATTGAATTCTAATAAGGATCAAAATAGAGAAAATCCCATTTTGAGAATATTTTAAAATATTTAACCAATTAAAACAATAAATGCATCTAAAACGCATCTTCTAGAGCCAACATCGCTCTATAAAATATCATTTCATAATATAAATTTCTTAGAGATCCGAGTTGCTTTCTGACAACTCCGATCATACGACAGAATACAAGTATCAACATACCATAAGATTTTTTTTACAAACGGATGGAGTTGTGTTTGTAAATTCACACCATCAATCCACACAACAATCAATTTATCACCAAACAATCAACCAAATACTAATAATCAACAATATTTCTTCAATTCACTCACCAATCAAATACTAGTATGCAACAATGAACCAAAACATTTAACCAATATTTTATTCAGATATAGATGTGTGATTAAATAAATTAACTCATAACGCACCATGAGTAATAGTTTGTCTAAGCTCCTTTGCAAGTTCAGCTTGCCCCAAACTCAAGCTGCTACGGTCGAGCATGGTAACACCCAAATGGGATTACTACTTCGGTCTATAGCATGCTGTGATTGCCTCCACCTCATCTGCCATGCTCTCGTTTCATTGCAACCATTACCTCAGCCAACCCTCATCAACCACAACACCACACCCTTGACCTGCAACTCACGCTCGCCTCGCCAGAATCGTGCCTACCCTCCGTCAACCGTCGTCAATAAGCCACTCAAGGCAACACCTCTTCTCTCATGTGCAATTTAGTTTGATTTTTCTTTCTTTCTTTTTCTGACCTGGTAATTTAGGCAAAAAAAGGATTTCTTTGGGTAACAACGATAGGAAAACGAAAGGTCGGAAGGTGGAAAAGTACGGGCTGGTTTTAACAATTCTAAGTAATGGGTTGAATGGCCTTTGTGCCTATTGTTTAAAGAATATACTGTTATTATTATTTCCTTTTTTTCTTACTTATTTTTCCATTTCTTTATGGGCTATACAATTTAATTTATTTAAATATATTCCAATTAAAATTTTGAACTGATTTACACTTCATTTTACGAAATATATGCATTTCTACAACAAAACAATTTCATTCAATAAAACATCGTTTCACTCTACTTAATTCTCCACTAATCATTGTAAATAATTCTTTTTATCTTCGTCAATTTATTTGTTTTATTAAATATAAAATAAAACTTCTTTTTATCTATTTTTATTATACAAAATTATTTATAATTAAGCTATTTTACATTTACAATAACATTATATCCAATTTGATATATTTTCGAAAAGAATTTATTAATTAAATCAACTTGTCAAAACAAAAATGTATTATTAAATACACTCCAATTAAGCAAAAAGTAAATTCAAAATAATAGTTATTAGAAATCGAATGCGGATATTCTTTTTTAATTAAATTTGTATAATCCTACGATTTCGAAAACCGGGTTGTTACAGCAAGATTTGACTTCTACTACAACACCACTTTGTTTCGAAGGTTTCTTCATCGTGTGTTCCTCAGCAGGCTTTGCATGTTGCCTACTGCTATTTACTTGGCCTTTCTCACTTTCAAATTTTTTTATTCCTTTATTCCTGATGTATTTACTATGTTCTATATGGATTTGCCTGGTTTTTTTTATAGGTATTTAAACGATTTGTGGTCACCTATTTCGTACTTATCTTCCTTCCCTTTGCTCTTCGATCTATGCAATTCTATATTTGATGTAATTTAAATAAGTGTAACTTGTTCTTTTATAATTTTTCAGAAATATGCTCCAGAGTTGTAATTTGATGGCTATCGAGTACTTACTTATTGGTTTGTTGACTGGACCCAAGGAGATTCCGACCATTGATGTATTAGATCTGGCTTTGCATACTGGGTCTGATTTTTTATTTGTTGACTTCGATGTTGTGCATTGGTCACTGTATACTACTTGCAAGCTAAGTAGCCATGCCTTTGTTGATTGATTCGCATTATCTTTTATTGAGCCTAATGCTATTATGGTAATGGTAAATTTAACGTCACCATACCGTTACCGATAAATTGGTTATCGATGACAAAATAAACGATATACCAATACATTCAGTACGGTAATGGTAGTTTTACCATTACAAGCGGTAAATTATTGGTAAAAAAATTTTGAACCGTCGTTATCGGTAATTTACCAACAAACCGATTTGTTTCAAAATTTCTCGTATTTTGGTCCGTTGGATTATGAACTTTCAACATCTGTCGCTCCTAAGTGCTAGGGTTTCATCTGTTTAAGAGAGAAAAATAACATAGCTGCTCTTTTAATCTTTTTTATCTTCTTCGTTCTTTTCATTTCTCGTCCGTCGATTGGGCGATTATCGACTTATCGTGGATGTCGCGATTCAATCCTCTCTTTCTCCTTCTTTCAATGCCGACTAGAGGTTTTTGAGATTTGATGTGCTTTGATTGAACCAGATTAATTGAATTGGTATGTTTTTAAGTATCTTTTGTGCTTTAAGAGTTTTAGGCATGTCATTTAGGGAGTTTTAATTCAGTCTTTGGGTTAATGGAAGATTGATTTATCATGCCATTTTCAAAATTTACATTTCAACAAAGGGTCTTGTTGTCTTCTTCTTTGTTTTATCAAGTAAGGCGTGGAGCATTCAGCTTAATCATTCCACATTCTTTTTGTAAATATCTGAAGTTTGAAAAAATAAAGGAGGATTCTGATTTCTGCTATGATACATCTTTCAATAATCGGATAAACCTAACATTTCCCTTAAACTGTTAATTGTCTATAATTTAACAAAAAGGAAGATAATCTTTAAACAGAAATATGCTTACTCCAATGAAGTAGTCATGAAGTAAAGCAGCATAAGTTGTCTAAACTCCAGCGTTCAAAAATAGAGAGAACGAGAGGGAAAATGGCATGAACTTAATATTCTTTATCTGCACCACTAGCCTCTGCACTTGCAATTTTAAAATAGAAGCATATGGAGCAATGCTAGTAGTGCATAAGTACATATGTGAGCTATTTTATATGGTTAGTCTGATGGGCATGTATCACATGATGCGTACCGTTATTGCCATTGGAGCTGCATACATACAAACAGATAATACTGCACCTAGGGTACCCACTATTCGAAGTCTTGTGTAACCATGAAATGCAAACATTACTACCACAACCATTGCTCCTATCAAAATTACATTCAATACTATTGCCATTTTCTCCACCATAACCTGCAATTTCAGTTTAATTTACATAGTCGGTTTCTTACTTATTATCTCTAATATCATATTATTATGTATATTTCAAATTGACTTTTCACCGTGTGTGGAGAGTTTTATGGGCCACTTCCTCAAAAGTTTGCAGATTTAACATTTTAATTAAGAATAATACATTGAAGTTTTCACACACTTCAAATAAGGCAATATATAGCCATGATCAATAGCCCCCTTATTTAATATCATTTGTAGCACCGATATCAGTTACGTACAAGCCTATATTTAAATATTCAGTCCATGTAATAAAAGAGAAAATGAAAAAAATATTTAAATAAAAACTTACGACCTATATCAAACAGGCTACCCAATGGTGCTAAATAAGATGTTACACATACATATATATCACTACACCAAATAGGCTTTTTTGTAACACTTTTTTCGTTTCAATTTGTAACGATTATAACCGTTACAAATTCCCCGCAGATATTTCTATTACAAGCATTTACAACGGTTATTTTCGTTACCAAATCTGGTGATTTTGTAAATAATTAAAAGTAGCATGGATAGGAGGGTCATTTTATCTCATATTATTCCTCATTCCATTTCTTACGCTTCTTGCTTTCTTTCATGTCAAAATTTCGTTTTAGGGTTTTCGCTCCTTCCACTATCGTCATCGTCACCCCCGCCTCTAGCGCCCCCTCTGTAGTGCTATCCTTTTCCCGAAGCAACATCGGCCGACGTCAAAGACAAATCAACAAACAACAACCAGCGCTCGTAGCAGGAATCAAAGATTATTGAGGCTATTTCAGGTTAGGGTTTTAATTTTTGAATTTTGGGAATTTCAATCAGCAGTAATTTTGATTTCAATCGATCTCCATGCGCCATCATGTTGGAGTCGAAATTGACCACCTGGTTATGTTCATCTGCAACGTGCATGGATTGAGAAAAAATTGGTGGTTAGTTTATGATTATTCCACTTATGTGCTTCCAGTTTTCATGTAGCTCATGCGCAAATATCCTAGCTATGCTAACAATTTATTAGCTGTGGTTTACAAACTTTTAGGTTAATTCATATAATTTGGATATGTTTTACCGTTTGTTTTTTTTAATTTACAACCAAGTAGTGGTTGTTCTGTTTAAAGGGCATTTTCACTGCCTGCTGTATAATTTTGATTCACAAAACGCTGCTTGAAGGATTGCAGGTAGAGTCATCCTGCCTTTCCCTATCCTTTCTCATTGTTTTAGTACGTGCTAAATTATTGAGATACAGATCTGTCTGTAAATTGAAAACTGCTACCTTGATTCTGATGGCTTCTCCATTTGATTTCAGTACTCTGTTGTCATTAAGTGCTATCGTGAATTGGTGGTCTGCATTTGTGAATTGGTTGTATAGAGTTGCATTTTCTCCTTTTACCTGATCAACCTTATAACATGGATATGATAGCTTGTATGTTATATTCCATGTATTAACATGTTATTTTCACCTATACAAAAAGAACTCTAATGTAACAAGAAATTGCATTAAGTACAAAAAGTCTAATACATATAGTAACTTCACTGACCATTGCTCGTTTGGTACTAAAAAGCAGTAAAGATCTGCAATAGGCATATAGAATTATTTTGCTACATATTAACAACTTATTCTATCAAGTTAGTATTTCCTGAACAGAATCCAGTTGGTTGTCGTTGGTTGCTACATATTAACATATACAGCTCCAGAATTGATACATCTGCACACCAGTCAAATTTATGAGAACGTAGCTCAAAATTTCTGCCAAAGTTGTCATGCATTTGTAAGTACATATATTTCATTCAAGATGCTATAAATAATGAAAGATATTATCTCTGAAATATATTTTTGTTATGGAGAACTTGGGTTTCAACTAGACTTAACCAACCAAAGCTCTGTACAATCAGAAATATTGAAAATACTAATTCTAACAAGACTTGACCTTGAAAACTATCAAGATTTGGTTCTCTCAGCCCCTGAAAGAGCGATGGCATTTGGAATCAACCGCCTCACTCGATTAATTTCAAAATTAATTAATTGTCTTCTTGTCACTTTGGATAACATCAATCATCTCAATTATTCTCTATATTGACTTGCAATACTTACGATTGCAGGTAGAGTCAAAAGGTTGAGATACAAATCCCTCTTCACACATCCACACATAATCCTTGCGCAAAATTTGACACAGTTAATCTATGCTCTTAGGTCTTCTTTTGATTTCAACATTAAATGTAAACAAAATGAGATCCAACGATCAAAATATATTGTGTTTAATTTTGGTTTATTTTTTATTTCAATAGCCACTTTTATATTGTTAATTAAGTTGTATCTACTGATGTCAGGTTAATTTTAATGAACACAATTCTTGTTACATCTGTGAACAGTTAATTCAGATGCATAAGTAGGCACGAATTCATTTGTATTAACAAACAATTATTTTCGTAAGAGACGACTAATTTTAATGTCATGTCCTATTTATATACATTTGTTACAAACAAACAGTGAAGACCCGAACACACACTTTACTCGCATTTGGGTTGCAGGGCTATTCTTCTGAAATAATAAACCCAAAAAATACATCTTATATGCAGAATTTGAGTTTTGTTTTTTGATTTATCTTCAGCTGGACAGGAGAGGTTCAGAACAATTACAAGTTCATATTATAGAGGAGCTTAGGGGATCGTTATGCGTATTTTTGATTTCCATTCTTTTTCTCCATTTACTAACAAGTAATACAATTAACAGCTAAGACATATTGAAATATATTGTGGATCCTGACAGTTTATGACGTAACAAGAAGGGAGATTCATGGATCTTTCAGATATATGGGCTAAAGAAATAGACCTATATTCGACTAACCAGGACTGCATCAAGATGCTAGTTGGGAACAAAGTTGATAGGGTACTTGATCCGCTCTATATTATAGTTCTTCATCTTACAAAAAGTGTGTCAAAGATGGCTTATGAATATAATTCATTGTATTTATTCAGGAAAGTGAGAGAGTTGTATTAAAAAAAGAAGGCATCGACTTTGCCAAGCAGTATGGATGTTTGTTTTTAGAATGCAGTGCAAAAACAAAAGTAAATGTTGAGCAATGTTTTGAGGAACTAGTCTTAAAGGATTGCAGTGCTTATAGTTTTGTTTGTGTTATGTGTTGTTTTACAGTTTTGAAATTTGTTATATCATATAACTTTCACTCTTTACATTAGGTTATCATTTGATGATTTGACAACTGTAATATAACTACATGTTGCAGATACTGGATACACTAAGTCTATTAGCAGAAGGTTCAGCCAGTGTGAAAAGGAAAAACATGTTCAAGCAGAACCAGACTTAGGCTGATGCTTCACAGAGTGGATGCCGCAGTTTCTTTTAATTATAGTTTGCTCTTTTCCTTTACTTTTAGTTCTGTGATGTTTGTTCTGTCTTTCAGTAGATATGTTGCTTCTTGGGCATAATTTTTTTTTTAGGCTGACAGGTAATTTCCAGTTATAAAATTTGGTATAGAAAAGTACAGTTTTGTTGTACAAACTTACAAACTATCGCACATGGTTTATATTCATACAGGCAAGTAGTCTTTTCATTCTTCTTTTAAAAATGTAACCCAAATCAACTCCATGCTCAAAAGCACAAAGCATTATCATGTTAAAGGCTATCATGATATTGTTAAAATCAATATGTCCTTTCTGTGGGTAAACCCATGGTGTAGAATTTAGAAAGTTTCAATTAATATATCTTTTATGATATTTCTGGATACAGGATTCCAATTTGGTGAAATATTGGTATAATATAATGCTTACCCCGATGGCCTAGTTGAGAGAAGCCAATGAAGTGACTCTTGCAATCCTCATTCTATATGTTGTATTTGGAGGTACACTGAGCACTACAGGTGTGCACTATGTGTTATTTATATTGCATGTACTTACTCCTTCACTAGCTGCAAGAGAACATCCATATTGCTATCTACATTTATCAAAAGTGCCTCCTCATGTGCAATTAAATACTTTTTTCAAAAATAAATGTCAATTTTACTCATTCACATTATTTCTTGTTTTTGTTGGCTAAATTCCAAATTACTTCCTATACTCTATCAAAAAGTAACCGTCTCTCCTCTTTCCTAAAGCAACTGCCTTGGTCCTTAATTTCTATTTTTATTTTAATGAAACTACTGTTTTTTGCTAAATTCTATGCATGATTTATTTATAGCTTCCCCGTAGTTAAGGTTTTAATGTGTTTCCCTGCGTTTAATTCATACCAATAAATTTCTATCAAATGACATACTGGTTCTACATAAGTATGCAAGATAACACAATAGTTTAGGTATTATTTATGTTTAATAGTGTCGTTATTCATTGTTTCTTCCATTAAATGATTGCAAAGTTTCTTCTTCATATTGCCCTTGATTTTGTAGAAGTTGTACCAAACAATTTCTTATTTATATGTTCGTGTCACCGTCGTTGCTTAAGATTCTTCATCCAAAGATATATGCACAGTTGTACATTTTCCTATTTTATGAGAAATGTAGTCTGCCTTTATTGGCCATACAAGAGGATTTATGTGCAAAAAAATTGTTGATATATCTGTATTCACTTTACCAATCAGTATGTTTACCTGGGGTTCACCAATCCACCTGAAAGGTTTTGAAGAGAGGCCTACTGCTTGAGCATAAACACTTTCACGGTACCAATCACTCAATAGTAAATTAAATTCTTTGTCATAGTGGAATGACTCTTTTTCACCTTCTACTAAATCTGCTATCAGAGACCCATATAGGCCTGCTGCCCTCTGCATACCATAGTGCCCATGGTAGAAGTATGTACCTGCCTATTCATTTTATAAAGGTTAAGAAAAAGAGATAATTAACGGATTAAATCGAAACCTGGATTACAATAAGGTTAAATAATTTTTTTAGAAATCGATATTCATATGAATTTTTTCTAATGAACTTATATTTACCTTCTAAGTTAAATATCATAGCCCAAAAAATTTCTGACATAATGAAACTTTAAATATCATAATGAAACATTTTTTAAGTTGAATGGTTCAAACAAAACTCAATGCATTTACTTTAGTTATTTTTTCCACCTTAATTAATCAAGTTTGAGAACTCCCACCGAGTGATTTAGGCTGTACAACTATAATATTGCAAAAAATTAATAAACTACATGTCTAAAGCTACCTTACATGTTATAGCCATATATTTCTAGAAGCAACCTTTTTTGATTAAGAAAGATGATGTGTGATGAAAGCTCAGTGAGATGCACACGGAAATCATTAGTTTGGCCAAATATACCCTCCTCATTTAGAATTTTCCAAATTAGTTTGATATCTACTGGAAGATCTTCCAGTTTTTGAAACTAATTCCTCCCTTTTTTTGCGTCTGCATATAATTTTCTAGAGGACTTTACAAACTTTGCCTTTCTAGAGAAGCTTTGCCTTTCTAAAGAAATGTATTCCTTTGGGTTTATGAACCGTGTACACTTTCTTAACTGTGTTTCTTTTGATCGAATAATTTTTCTCATGTAGATACTTCCCCAGCTTCCTCTCCTTACACATGATGCAGTTTTCAAAGATGGTCCTCCTGTCAAATTTGAGGTATGTTACCTTATTTATTATTATACTAGTTAATTATATTCATGTTTTGTGTTATTTTTCATTAAATTTGTTAATGATTTGTATCGCCATAGTCTGTAAGAAGTATAGAAGTGTTAATATTCATGTGGTGCTTTGCTGTATATTTCTTTGGACATTGTATGCATGTTTCTACAGATGATTTTGGCATTAATGAATTTTACAACAGTTATCATCATATATTCTGATTTAGTTATAAAATATCTTGTTGTGGTGGTTTATGTAATGTGGTTTTCTATCTTGTTAACCATCTGAAACATTGGGTCAGTTAATTGGTCATTTTTTCTTGTGTTATTTATTTAACAAACCATGATCACTTTGCTAATGGGTTATTATTCTTAGAATTAATGTTTTACAGGCTGAGTTTTTAGGTGCTGCGGTGGCGGCATATGCTGATATGTAATAGCTGATTACTAGCAATTGTTCCATGCTTGTTGGTGTTTGTTATTTTACTTGTTTATCATTTATATGGACATGCATATATTATTTATGCTTTGTATACTTAATATTTTCAACCTAGGATTATTTTCTTTAGTAGTTTATATTGACTGGCTTTAGTAGCATTTTGTTACATTGGATATAGTCTGCTTATCACATGCAAGCAATAGTATACAATCAAATGTACATGTAATTTATGAATATGATTACAAATGAAAATTGACATCTGCTAGTTTCAGTTTCAGTTTCAATTATATATTTAACCTATGTTACGTAATTTTACATCTTTACAAAATTGTGAATTGTGTAGGCATTGATAGAAGCAGCCGAAGAAAGACAAAAATCAAAAGCTAGTGTTAATGGAGAAGATGGAATAAGAAGTTTAGAAGATTTTGAAAAAGATCCCGTTGCCAAAGCTTTTCAGGATGATAAAAAGCGAAGCTATTGCCGAGCTATTAGCTCTACGTCTAATGTAAAGCAAGTAAGACTCTCTCAAGCTTCAAAAGCCATTACCAATTACAAAGAGAATGCAAATCAATAATGGAAAACAGAAATGCGTGAAGAGATGAAAACAATGAGTTTAGCTATAAATGATATGAGACAATGTATAAAGATGATTGTAAATCATATTGGAGGAAATGTGCTGACACCAAGAGGAGAAGCTGGTTCTAATACAGAGCAAAATCTCAACAGTCCTGGAGGTAGCTTAAGTGCTCCACTAAATGGAATAATGGGATCTTCTACGAGAGAGAAACAACCAGTAACGCTATTGTCAGTAGATTTGAAGGAAGTAGCAAAAGGACACATTGGGACGCAAAAGATATGTCATGGTAGAAAGGTGGTTGAAGGAGAGCAAGTTGTTTGGGTGGAGAATGTTTACGATCCAGAAGCTTCAATTTATGAAGCACCACAAAATGGCCATTACACGCTATCTGAATTAGTTGAAGCGGTTTTGTGATTTCGCCCAAGTATCGTTTGCGTTATTAGTAAGTTACTAAACACTATGTAGTTATATTCTGAAATTGTGTTTTAAAGTTTTTATATATACATTATGCTTGTATGCTATAATTTGTGGTGTTGGTATGAAGTATCCTTTGTGGTGTTTGTGTGAAACATAAATGTTTGGTGTTGTTCTAATTATTGATCGTATGTTTTCTTAATGTTAATACTATATATTTTGCTATGATATAATTTGCATTTGTCATGGTTATAAGTGTTAGAGTTTCCTTTTTGGTAATGGTTATAAATGTTAGAAACTATTGTTCTGTCACGGTTATAAGTGTGATACTATCTAAATTTCCCACGGTTATAAGCGTTAGTAATAACCATTTTATCACGATTATAACCGTGAGTAGTTCTGTCACGATTATAAGTGTGATAATATCTAAATTTATAACGGTTATAAGCATGAGAAATTACTATTTTTATCACGGTTATAACCGTGAGCAAAAGTGTGACTGAATTTGCCCACGGTACCTATTTTCACGGTTATAACCGTAACAAAATAGTTTTGTCACGCTTATAACCGTGAGGAAATTGCCTTTCTAGTGTTGTGTATATATGTGTATGTCTATCAAAAAAGAAATTTAATATATGTTTATATATATATATATATATAACTGACTGTAAAGCATGATAGGATATTTTTGCTATTTTATACAAGACAAAAATTACTTTAGTTTTAGGAGGAGCATATATGAGGAAAAGAGTGACAAAAAAGTTTGTAGAACACTTCCAGCTCCATTCACTATGAGATTATGCAAGCCTCCTGACTTCAATATTCCATAGAAACTCTAAAGCAATGCGTTCATAAGTGTGGTCACGTATGGTAGCCCTTCATAATCTTGGGTCGACTTCTTCACAATTTGCCAAAATGTCGAACTACAAGTAATCACCACCATAAAGAGAAGCCGTTACTTCACATTTTCTTTATAAAAAGTGGTATTAGCTAGTAACCGAACTTACATTGGAGATGCAAACATCAACATCGATATAACATTTCCTAATGAGAAAAAACAGTAATAATTCAATGTTCAATTCAGTGTCTATGGAGCTTAAACTTGCATGTTGCTAAATGTGTGCTTACATATTATCCCGATAATGAAGCTTGGATAAACCATGGCATAAAGCTTTTAATATGGTCAAGTCAGTGAATAAACAAAATTAAATGTAAACATAGGAGAAGGAGTTAAGGTTTGTATATACGCTTACTGGATATAGGATTCGTGGTTCTCCATCAATATGCTAATTATGTTATGCAATATTATTCACTAACATATGCTATATGCTTTGTTATAAAAGATTTTGCATTGTACAATATATTATGATGTATTTTATGTATTGTGCTTTAGACATACAGAATGGTGACCATTTTTTTATAGTTAGCCTCTTAGCACTAAAAGAAATGACATCAACACAGTCAAGCCTAGGTGATAATCTGGAGGGCGTGGAGGAACATACATTAGATTCTATACCTACTAATCAAGCTAAATCATCTCGCTCCATCGTTAGTGCAACAGGTAATATATGTTTATCAAAATAATAATGTTTGTAATATTGCTTCATGAACAATGATAAAAACATCATTTCGGCACCTATGTCAGTTTTAGGCACCTATGTGCTATATCAGTAATAACTAATTTTGGAAAAATTGTATATACACATGCACACTTACTTAGCTTACTCTTTTTTACAAACTTTAACGCATATACCCATAAATAATTAAAACACCACTTTAAAATAGATTATGAAATGTTCACTTTCTCACTTTGAAAGTTTTCATTATTTATTTAATTTAGGTAAGAAAAAACTTGCTGGGTATGGAAATATACTGATAAAGAAATAAGAAAAGATGTAAATGGTAAAGAATACCATGTCAGCGTTTCTATAACATGCAAAAAAGAAGTGAAAGCGGACAACAAGGCATATGGAACCACCGGACTTGCTAATCATTTGTCAAAACAATGCCCAAAATGTCCTGCTTTTGGACGTAATGCTAGTGCAAAGGTCAACCTACTCTTTCATTAGATAGCGGCGCGGTGAAAACTTTAGTCCCGCATACTTTTAATCAAAAAAAATGTGAAGGGAAGTTAATTAGGTATATTATCATGGATGAAACGCCTTTTATGGTGACCGATGGTAAGGGGTTTAGAGAATTATTAAAGGAGCCATGTCCTCGTTTTTTCATACCTACAAGACAAAAAATTGCAAGTTTAGAATGGGAAATGTATACTTGGAGAAGGGTATGATAATGAGTGTGGTCGGGAAAGAAGAGTGAGCATCACTATCGATACTTGGACATCCGTTTAAAACATAAATTATATGGTTGTTACCGCTCATTTCATGGATAGTGAATGAAAGTTTCATAAAAGAATAATTAATTTTACAAAAATAACGAGTCATAAAGGTGATGATATAGGAAGATGTTTGGAGATGTGCTTGAGAAGTTGGGGAATTGAAAAAATCTTTAGTATTACGGTCGATAATGCATCCGCTAATGATGGGGCTATTGGATACATGGAAAAAAGATTGGCTGATATGAATACTTTATTATTCAATGGGGAATACTTACATATGAGGTGTGCGTGTCACATAATTAATTTGATTGTTACGGAGGTTTGAAAGATCTATATAGCTCAATTAAATGTATAAGGAATTGTGTTAAATTTATTCATTCATCCCCCGCAACATTAGACAAGTTTAGGGTATATTCTATTGTGTTCAAAATGGATCAAATGTCAAACATACCCATGGACATTCCAATTAGACGGAATTCAACTTATAAAATGCTTGAATGTTCTGGAAAATATAAGGTGTTTGATAGAATGGCCAACGAAAGTGCTACTTTTGTAAGTTATTTCAATGATAAAAATAAAGATGGGTTAAAAAGAGTTGGACCACCAAACATAATGATTGGGAGAAGTCGAAGGCCTTTTTTCATTTTAAAAAAAAATTATGATGCCACTTTATCATTAAGTGCAGCTAAATCTTGCACATCTCCTTTAATGTTTGTGGTTGTGTCCGACCTACTTATTGACATTCAAATGAAAATTTATGATGATGGCAATCCGATTTTGTAAAATGTCGGAAAATCTATGAAAGTTAAGTGGGATAAATATTGGGGAAATTTTGAGAGTGTGAACAAGATGATTTATGTAGCTCATGTTCTCAATCCAAGATATAAACTTGAATTGCTACAAATTTCCTCTGAAGATATGGGAAAATATAGTCACGCAATCAAAAATATTGTCCATGAAATAAAAGAATGTGTTCTGAAGTTATATAATGAATATAAAGGAGTTAATGAACAAGCACAAATATCTATCACAAAGGAAACTACCTCTAAGGACCATGTAAATATTAGTTTTCAGTCAAGTGGACTATATCATGTTGAGATGCGACTCAAGAGAAAGAGAGAACAAATGGAAACTAAAGAAATTAACAATGAAGTAGACAAATACTTTTCGGATCCTTGTGAGAAGCTCGATGGTAAATCTCTTGATCTTTTGAATTGGTGGAAGGTGAATTAAGCGTGGTATCCAATTCTTTCGTTAGTTGCTAAAGATTTATTTTCAATTCCAAGTACAACCGTGGCTAGTGAGAATGCTTTTAGTTTGGGAAGGAGAATTTTTGATCTTTTTAGAGCTTCATTAACTCCAAAGATGGTTGAGGAGTTGGTTTGCACAAATGATTGGCTTAGGGAAGATGAATTCAATTTCTATAAGAAGCCAAGCGAAGATGATGTCTCTTTCTACAAGGAACTTGAAGAATTTGAAACAAGTAAGCGTTTGTTAAATTTTATCAAAAAAATATGGTACAACATCTATTATCTAATAACAACCAAGGTGGTTAAAATTGAAAAGATATCTTAAAACATTGACTGAGCCATAAAAGAATATATGTGTGGCTTACTAAATTGTAGAGCATTGAAAAGCATTTATCAGCATTTAAAATAAATTGCCAAATGATAATAAGCAGAGTCTTCACCACTTAAAAATATTTTGTATGTGTTGCAACTTACAACAGCGAACGATACGTTTAGATTGACATTGAGGTTTGAATTTGAAGCTATTTTACAGTTCATTTCTTTTCTACAGTTCAGCATTTATCATTATTGCCTAATGAATTGAAGCTACTTTGCAATTTAGTTCATATTGAACACTATACATTTATCAGCATTTAAAATAAATTTCCAAATGAATGAATGATCATAAGGAGAGTATTCACTACTTTACAGTTAAAATTATTTTCTACAGTTTAATATTATGATACTTACAAAAGTTAATTTGAAGCTACTTTACAATAAAAGTTAATTCTTTTCTACAGTTCATATTTACAGTTCAAATTCTTTTCTTCTTCTATACATTACTTACATGATAAAATTTGAACACCTTGAAATCATTTGTGGAATCAATAAAATGTTTTTCATATTTTTACCTTCACAGGCATGAATGATAAAGCTCCACCTTCAGTTCGACCATTTTCCTCCAACTCACCTGGTTGACTAAACTGTTGGGAGATACATCATATAATCTACAACATATAAGAAAATTGGGACATCCATGGTGGCTTATTGGCTTCATTAACTCTATTTAAAACTGGTTTTCTAGTTTTTTTGCTACTGAAATGATGTGTAATCCTAAATTTATGTACCATATATGTGCTTGTTATTTCACTTAAATTGTTGACAACTTGACGTACATGATGTTTTCAACCTGTGGAGGTTTATTTCATTTTACATGTGTTTTTATTTCACTTAAACTATACATTGTTGTTCAAATTGTATGTTTTACTTTGTTGTTTTCTGTCAGTGAGATTTAAAACTGATATGATATAGCATGTATGTGATGTATTTACTATTTAATATGTTTATTGATTTATTCTGCATGATTTGGTACATATTTAGACCTTTGGTACATGATCTGGTACAATTACAGAAGTATAATATTTACTATTTTCAGGAAATGGTAATTTACCATTGCCGACAAAACGGTTATCGACAAAACGGTTACCGACATATCGGTATACCGACAAAACGGTTACCGTCCTATCGGTAACGGTAAGCGTTTTTTATTTACCGAAGAAAATAGTATGGTAACAGTATTTGTATAATGGTAATGGTAACCGTTACCATAACAGCCTTAATTGAGGCTACATTATTAATGTTGCTTGTCTTCTCGAAGTTCCCTTCCTGTAGTTTGAAAAACAGTAAGAGCGAAACAAAATAAGTACAGGTTAATGTAGTACTTGCCTATAAAGTTGAGTGGTGAACAACCATTGGTCACATTAATCCCGACTATGCCAAGCTCTAAGCCCTATCCGAATAAGGCTGGAGGTAAATGACCTAATCTCTCCCACTCTTTACAAACGTTTTCATCATAACTATTGATGAAACTACCGTGTCTGGATTTGGTTTGCCTTATTTTCACCATGTTTACCATGCACCAATACACATCCTTCTCTAATATGTCATTCCCTGGATTGAAAACTCTACTATTATATTCCTTCCAAATTGCCCACATATAGGCCTGTCAATGGTACTGGTTTCGGCCCGAGGCCGGCCTGAACCAGCCCTATTAATGCGGGTAAGGGTTTTGTGTTTTACTACCCAATCCCGACACGGACCCGACCCGGGTCGGTACATTTTTTATCAAAACCTAGTCCGGTAAGGTCCCGATCCGACTATTAGTTTTTTGTCATATTAAAACATGAGTGTGTATGTTATTTATTTACCATTTTGTTTGTTTATATGTGCATATTTTTGCGTAGTTTTGTTGTTAACTTGACTACATCATTGCCCACTTTATACTTTAACATTGTTTGTCTACACATTTTACCAGGTTTTAAAATATGGATCTAACATAAATATTCTGAGTTAGGTATACGGTTATTAATTAGCGATCCTAGAAAGCCTGATGGACTCGGCTCGGATATTGGATCGAAATACTATGTGGGTTCGAACCGGGCTCGGGTTTTAATTATTGTAATTGGACTCGGGTCCGATTTTATAATACCTGGACCGAACTCGGCCCATTGAAAGTTCTACCCACATGCACGGAAATGTTAATTTAGCAACGTCTCTCCTTTTGCAACTTTATTTGAACCAATCTTTCAAGTTATGTATCTCTGTGTTGATTGTTACCATTTTTTATGACTAACAAGCCATAACAGTTTGACCCTACGCCACTTCCACTCATATGCACTAAATTTACATTAGAAAAACATACGTTCAACGTTTTCTTTATTACTGTTGCATAAGACGCATATTGGATCAACTGATATCTGTTTTAAAATCATTCCATCTTTAGTAGGTAGAAGAGTGGATATGACCTTATATGTAAGTGATCTTATCATAAGACCATTTATCCCATGTAGCTTTACTATATTTATGCCAGATCTCCCACCAAATTGACGTAAAGCAGAATTTTCCTCTAATATTAGCAATGTAAGTCTAATAGTCTTCCTATACCTCTTTACTTATTCTTCTTGCTTCAATTTCATTTCTTATTGATCTTAAAAAACTTGTTCTATCCATCCTCTATTTGCCATTCTCTAAAATATCCTAAACTAGCATTCCCTTCCCTCTTACTCTTATCATTATATCTATGCCTAGTTTATTGATTAAATTAGGAACTTTGCAACCACAAGCTGAATCAAAGAATAGTGCTTTTACCATCAACGATCCTTCTTCTAAAGAATTTCATTGCTTCTCCTATTATGCTCAATGTAAACTTCCATACACCCGAGTCATCATTTTGGCTAATACTTCGCATAAAGATTGTACTTTCATGTACTTTTCTTTCATCGGTTAAGCCTACATGCCTCCCCATTCAACACCTTCTAGATTAATTTTACTCCTGGGAAACCTGCATTTCTGCTAATAATTTTAATCCTATACTACTTTCATCTTTGCTTCTATAAATAATCTCCTACAGAATTTCTCACCCTCTTCCTTTCCATAAGAAACCGAAGAATAAGTAGTTGATGTTAATGTTTGCACAAAAAAGGACAAACATTCAAATCGTTGTCGTAGAGTTGTGAATATTGTTTATAGTATATAGCTATTGTTTGATGAAAATTAGTTGCAAATGTTTAAGGTCGAAAATTAGTAATTTGCAATAAAGAATATATAAAGTACTTAAATGTAAAAGGACACAGAATTTATAGTGGTTCGACCTTAATGTGCCTACATTCACTGTTCCTCTTTTATTTCTCTGTCATTTCTGATTACAAGTAAAAGCTTTGAATACGAGTAAATAGGCTATTAGAACTGAGATTTTCCCTCTCAAAGTTATCTGCCATTGTTGCCAAAAGCTTCGCTTTTCAGCATCCTTTTTTTATGATGCCATATGCTTGGTATTTATAGAATGAAGATATGAGGAGAGGCAGCTGAGTATATAGTATTTGGAATTGGGTTCAACCTTCCTTACATGATTGCCAAGTTATTCCACTTGTGACGGCTGCCATACACCTCCAAGAACCCTGGAACGCATCATGAAGAAATCCCCAAAGCATCGTCGTACCATGACGAAAATTTCCAACTTTTTTTTAGATCACTTATACCCAGGTTGAGCCTCAAGCAAACCTTCACCCGACTCCAAGCAGTATTACTCTCAGCTGACTCCAAGTAAACCCTTAAATTTCTCATGCCTGACTCTAGCCAACCACCGAACCAAAGATTTGGTTCGGTCAACGGACAGACTCCAAGCAGAATCCGTATTTTCAAAGTATGACTCCAAGCAACTTCCGAATAAAATTTTTGGTTTGGTTAACGGATTGACTCCGAGCAACCGCCAAACAAAAGTTTTGGTTCGGTCATCGGACCAACTCCAAGTAGACTCTATATTTTCAGGGCTCGATTCCAAGCAAACACCAAATCAAAGTTTTGATTCGGTCATCATGCCGTCTCTGAGCATACTCGAGATTTTAAATCCCCGACTCCAAACAAGCACAGAACCAAAGTTTTGGTTCGGTAATCTGATAGACTCCAAGCATACTCCAATTTTTTAAGGCCCGTCTCTAAGCAAGCGCCGAACCAAAGTTTTGGTTCATTCATCGGGCCGACTCCAAGCAGACTCGAGATTTTCAATCCCCGACTCTAAGCAAGCGTCGAACCAAAGATTTGGTTCAATGACCAAACCTACACTAAGCATACTTCAGATTTTCGAGGCCCGACATCAAGCAAGCACCGAACCGAAGTTTTGGTTCGGTCATCCGGCCGAAACCAAACAGACTCGAGATTTTCAAGCCCCGACTCCAAGCAAGAACCAAAGTTTTGGTTCGGTCAAAGGGCCAAGGATTCTGGCTTGCTATTGGACTATCAACTTTGAATGGTAGTAGAGCGTTTTGATATAGGTCCCATGAGATTGACAAACCTTGAGATGATCATATCTCTTAATCCGTAGCTCGAATTGAGATGGGATTTCGACCTATGTCCATATCTTGATACCAAGAATACCTCCAAACTAGTTTGAATCTATTTTAGAGCAACGTTAACTTTTCTTCTGACTCCGCATATTCACCATGTAGTGGGAAAAAATGCCCACAACATTTGCCCCACAAAGCATACTTTCATGAATACAAAGTGTGCTTTGTTAAATCCAAGACTGTCTTCTTAGTATTGCAATGGTTATATTGATGTCTGAATATCTATGTCTCATCTTCACCTCTGATTTTTCGATGAGCCCCCATTTGCTAGTTTTCTGTGGGACTTTTTTTCGTTCGGAGGAGGACTTGCTAAATTTTTAAGGCCGTCTTTGATTAGTGTGACGCCCCACCTCTATATTCACACTAACCAAGAACATTACTGTTAATGCCGTCAATTAGTATGAAGAATAATGCTGTTGAGGAGTGATTATCTGTGTAATTGCTTTGTGCGAGTACCATATGTCAGATAGTATGTCATGCATTTCATTTCAAGAGGAAACCCGACATATCCAATCCAATCTCAAAGCTACTACACAGTGGCCCTCGAAAACAAATATAAAATAAGCATAATATAAATCAGTCACAGATATTCATATCACTAAGGCGAAAATAGATATGAATATAACACATAGAAGTGTACATCAAAGTAGTGGTCATATAAGATCCACAACATCACAAAGGAATAAGTATACATCAAGGAGTCTCTATCTCGAATATATAAAAGCAAAAACTACTAAGCTAAAGTAGTTAGCCAAAAGTCAGAAGCTAGTCCCTACTAAGAAGTCAAGTGGAAGCACCTGAAACACCTTGGTCTGATCCGAGTATTATTTAAGAAGAAGAATAATAAAGGGATCAATCTAGCTATAATCATCATATAAGATGAGATAGGATAAGAGACATGACAAAAATATATGATATCAATAATATCATATTGTGATAAGTATATATTTGTTAACAATGAAATTCATACAATATCTCAAATTTTCTCAAACACCCAAAAAGAATATCATATTCTTTAGCTTATTCACCAACCCTCAAATATTGACAAAACATATCAATGCAAAACACAAAAATTGTTGAAACACAAATTCTAAATATCAATAATTACAAATTCAGGAAACACAAAGGGGGAAGCATATCACAAGCAGGAGCATGAAAACTCACGAACACGTGTATCACAAACGGGACGCTATCTGGTTGCTAACCCATAAAATTTGAGCCAAAACGGCTCGAAGACCATGGGTCGCAACCTCACCAAATTGAGTCGAAGCTCCACTGAAACGGGGTTTAGTCCCCCATGCGGACAAAGAGACTCGCACATCGCTTGTCTAAATTACAAAATGACCATCATTCATTAATAAGTGTAAATTACACTAAGCTAATAAATAAATGAGTTAGGCGTCATGTCCCATAACTACTGGCATAACTTAAATATTTACGAACAAACTGTAGATTTCCACTCAAAAATTGTCACAAGATTTCAATCGAACAAGTCCAAGAATTAACCGACGAAGTAACGCAAGCGTTTCATACCACTTATTATGCTAATTCATTTGATTGGATTTCTCATACAAATGAGGTAAAAGTTTGTATATACTAATAGATTAGAAAACAATTTTAAAAATGAGCTTTGTATTAAAAGAAATGTTAAAATCATTTTTGTGAAAGAGTTTTAGTATTTACTACTAGTATAAAAACCTTTATATTTTAAAGTGACAAATCATAGAAATGATTGTAAAAACAATCTACTACTAAAAATCTACAATCGACGACGTGAATTAAAACCATGAAAATGGGTATCAAATCCATCAAATGGAAACACCAAAAATCTAGAAAAGATATCATCAAAGTCGGCAATGAATGACAATAACCATTCGGATCATCAAAAATCGATTAAAATGGAAACCCACATAAAAATAGGTAAATTGGCTGAATTTAACAGCGCCAGACGTCCGGGGGTTTTTCCAAACGTCTGAGCTGAAGGTTTGGAAATTTCTTCCAGATTGCTTAGATATCTGGTAATAACCTCAAACATCTAAGCTGTAGGTTTGGAATTTTTTATTCCCCTGCTTCAGATGTCTAAGTTTTTCCTAAATGTCTGAGATGAAGTTCAGGGCAAAATTTGCCTAGGCCACTGATGGCCAAATCAACTCGAAAGCGATCGAATGAGCAATGATGGCTAGGGATTTATGCCAAGCGATAACCTAGCCCTATAGGCTCTTTCATACACTCACTACAACAAAAATGCCCTATTACAACGCCCTTTTTACAACGGGCATTTGCTGCCCGTTGTAATAGAAGGCTATTACAACGGTCGATTCAGGACCGTTGTAATAGATGCCCCTTTTTACAACGGGCATTTGCTGCCCGTTGTAATAGATAGCTATTACAACGGTCCATTCAGGACCGTTGTAATATATGCCCTATAAAACACTCTTTTTACAACGGTCCATTCAGGACCGTTGTAATAGATGCCCCCTTTTACAACGGGCATTTGCTGCCCGTTGTAATAGATCTCTATTACAACGGTCCATTCAGGACCGTTGTAATATATTTATTAATTACACTTAATATTTAATTATTATAATTAATATTCAATTATTTAGTAATTACATTTAATATTCAGTATTTAATATTCAATATTAGATAATTAAATTAGTAAAATTCTAAACTAAATTCATAAACACATTTGAAATTTTCATAAAATTCAAGAATTAAAAAGTAAAATTTTAAGATAACTTAAAATTTTAGAAAGTTTCCAAAATCTTAGAATATTTAATATTTCAAAGAATTTAAAATTTGGAAATTTTGTAAAATAAACTTAAAAACATTTGTAAAATTTATAAACAAAAATTTGAAATTTTCATAAAATTATAAAATAAAGAGATTAAAATTTTATAAAATATTTAAAATTTCAAAATATTAAAATAATTCAGAATTTGAGAATTATAAA
Organism: Allium cepa; assembly: GCA_030765085.1. Classification (NCBI taxonomy): domain Eukaryota; kingdom Viridiplantae; phylum Streptophyta; class Magnoliopsida; order Asparagales; family Amaryllidaceae; genus Allium; species Allium cepa. Next base: position 766,770,118 of record CM060935.1, read on the forward strand.
TTTTACTGTAAAATTTTTAGAAACTAATGCCCCTTTTAGTTTCAAATGCATTAGTAATTACATTTAATATTCATTATTTTACTGTAATATTTTTAACTAAACCCCTTTTTATTTTTTAACACCCTTAACCCTTTTCTCCTTAACAAATCCGACCGGCCCTTCTATCTCTTTGTAGACCCGATCCCTTTTTATAATTCTTGAGTAAAAGAAAATGGCGGCCGTTGTTTTCTTCTTTCTGAAATTAGGGCTTGAAAAATTGGGGACTTCGTTCCTTTCTCTGATCCAAAATTAGGGCTTTGCGAAGCGCCTACTGTTGTTCGATCGCGTGGATAATCGTGAGTTGCTTCGATCGATTGTTTCCTTGTATCTTACTACGGCTGCTTCGATGGAGTTCGTGTTCGAATTTGGTATGTTCTTTTTATTGCTTGCAATTGCCTGATTTCTGTATTGCGAACTCCTTGATCTATGCCGATGATGATAGTTTGGTTTTTATAGGGTTCGATCCCCTGAGTTTTCGTTCGTATATTCGTGTTTGAATTTGTCAATGGAATTGCTCTGGCCGCTGGTTTTCGTTTTGATGCTTGAGATATTCTTGACTTGTTCATAAACGTATATACTTGATTTCTTGGTTTGCACGGTTTTGTATTATTTCGTGATTGCCTAGGCTTGAATTTACTGCTCCGTGAATTTCTTGTTTTGACTTGTTCAAGTCACGGCTTCGATCATTATCATCACCTGACTTCGGTTTTAAAATACTCGGCTTTGACAACGATATTGAACTCCCCTGTGACTTTATTTGATTCTGAACATCACCTGATTCTGAGCATTGAATATCATGCTTTCTGGTCTGAAGCTTGGTTACTTGTTCATGTTACAGTGACCAATTTTTGTTTTTGCCTTGAGTATTGTTATTTACTTGACCAGTTGTTCATTTGAACTTGTTTGAGACCTGATTGCTTTGAACTTGATCATGTTGACTTCTCTTGAGTCTGTTTACATGTGCACTTGTCTGCATTGTTGCTTGGTCGACACTTGCATCACTCTGGTTGCATGTGAGGTTGACCATATATGTTGAAACTTGTAAACCTTGGAGTTATGTTTATGGCGTTGCATACTTGGCAAGAAAATTATATTGGTTTCATCCCTTATATTTGCCCAGTGCTTCGGAAATACCCATGTTGAAAATTATACTGGTTTGATCAACTGTATAATTACCCATGTTTCTAGATGTCAAACAGTTGAACACTCGTAACATGTCCTTGTGTTCATTTTTTGTGAAATGTAGAACCTAGTGACCATGTTCAATTGACGAACCTATATGTTGCTCGTGTTGGAACAGACAAGGTATGAATACATACATAGCTTTAAATTATTCCTACACCAATTATTTTAACGTGCATTTACTTATATGAGCTGGATCAGATTTATTTTTTAGTTAAATTTAGGTGACCATTGATGTTGCTAGTCCTGAAGTATGTGTTTTTGAAAAGGTTAAACACTTGTGAAGTTTATTTTAGGCTGTTTGAAAAAAATTCATACAACTATTTTAAACATAGAAGGTATTGATAATTTTGTCATCTGCATGTTTGACAAAATTTCTGTTCTGTTTCTTTTCCCAGCATTTTTTGTTTGTTTGTTTTTCTGTCCTTTTTTTAATATGACTACTAATTTTCATTGATGTAATGCGCATAAATTGATGAGTTGATGCAATTGGGCTGAAACATGAATAGGCACAACATGATTACACTGAAACTACTAATTTTCATTGATGTAGCCGCAGTAAGATACTTGTTACTGTGTCATCTTCACTTGCATTGCTGTGCCACTGATTTGATTTGTCGAAGCTTTGCATTCTTCATGTTGCCTTGTGTTGAACCCAGTTTTAAAACTCGGGTTTGGCCTTGTGCTCGTGTCGTGATTTTAAATATATTGCACGTGAGTTGAACCCGGCTTTGCATTTGGGTTTGACCTGTGCTCACTTGTCCCTGTAGCATTATCAAGTGTATATCGGTGTGCACGGCCTTGTGGCATATACAGTGATACACTGTGTATGTCACAAGTTGTTCGTGTATGATGAATTCAAATTTAAATGATGACGAACAACCCAAATAACTGAGGCAAATATTCTTTTCAAAAAATTCACATTTTATTTTATATTGCAAAAATATTTCTTTTTCAATTTTACTGCGTTAGTAAATATTTTTGCAGATTGCTCAGATGCTGGATTCTAACTGGAAAGAAGTTGAAGATAACAATACGAGTGTGAGTGATATGTAGTGAGGTTCTGAATGTAAAATAGTGATGTAATGAAATTTGTATCAAAATTGTATAGTGAATAGTGAGAGTTTGAATTTGTACTATTTAAAAATTGTAATAAATATTTGTTTGAATAAAATATTCGTTTGAATTCAAAATCTGTGCTGTAATTTTTTTTTAAAATTTGCATTTATTTTGCAACGGTCAGAAACCGTTGCAATATCATGTATTACAACGGGCATTGCCCGTTGTAAAAATATGTATTACAACGGGCATTGCCCGTTGTAAAATATGGTCGACCTATTACAACTAGGCCTAATACAACGGGCGCATGCCCGTTGCGAAATGCATATTACAACGGGCATTGCCCGTTGTAAAATGCCTGTTTTGTTGTAGTGACTCCAAACAACATGTCCGCACATCTATAGTAGGATTTTCATAGATTTTGACTTCAAAATACCAAAAATTGGAAAGTTCACCAAAACAATTCAATTCAAAAGCAATTGAACATATAGATGTTAGGAATTCAGACCTAACAACAATGAAAGCTATAGACATAGATGTGGGTTCAAGAACTCACCTTTAAAATTAAAACAAGGAATGAGAAACTTTAAAACAAGGAAAGATCAACTCCACCTCAATCACAACTCTAGAAGCTCTAATCTATGATCATATGCAAATATTTTCAAAGATAGGATATAGGAAATTATGAAAATTGGAGAGGGATTAAGATGGAGAAAATGAAGAGGATGCTTATCTAAGCTTCTCTTTGATTTTAATACTAGAACTTGAATTCCTAAGAAACTAGGGCTTAGGAATTTTAGTTTCCTCTTTTTTCCCTCATTTTTCCCTTTAGCTTGAGTGTTAAGAAATTATGAGTGGAATGAATAAAGTGGAGTGGAGTGGGTTCTATCTTTTCTGTGGAATCACGAATAAAATCTAGACCTAAAACCAGCTTCTCAGCGGCTTCAGCCAACACGAAGGAGATCGGCATGGCCTTTCGTAGAGTGCCTTGAAAGGTGCCATACTAATACTAGATTGAAAGCTATTATTGTAAGAAAACTCGACAAAGGAAACATGATCTTTCCAACTTCCACCAAAATTAAGAACACATGCACGAAGAAGATCTTCAAGAGTCTGATTCACACGCTCTATTTGTCTATTGGATTGAGGATGATAAGTGGCGCTATAATTAAGCTTCGTTCCCAAAGCTTTTTGAAGACCCTTCCAAAATCCACTAATAAATAATGGATCATGATCGCCAACAATAGAAGTAGGAACTTCATGCAATTTAACAATTTCTTTAACATTGAGTTTAGCCAAAAGAGGTACGGTCCGGTTGGACCGAACGGGAAGAAAATGGGTGGATTTGGTAAGTCTACATACAATCACCCATAAACTATCATGACTCGAACGAGGAAGACCGTCAATAAATTCCATGAAGACTTGATCCCGCTTCCAAACTGGAATGTCCAAAGGTTGCAATAACTCACCGGGCCTTTGATGCTTGGCCTTTACGAGTTGGCAAGTCATGCAACGCTTAATAAGGTGAACAATATCAGATTTCATTCCATTCCTATAATAAATTTGCTTTATGTCCGTGTACATTTTACTACTAGCGGGATGAATGGTAAATTTAAAACGATGAAAATCTTCTAAAATATCTTTACAAAGATCACTAATATTTGGTACAATAAGTCTACCAAATTTTTGAATGCCTCCACGAGCATCAATTTCAAAGTCTTTCAGACCATAAGTATTACTACCCCTACAACTTTGGCTAAGATGAGCCACTTCGGGATCATGCTTTTGAGTTTCGAGAATGCAGTCTAAAAGAGATAGATGAGTCTCAAGGCTACATAAAATAAGAGATGAACATGAATCGGATCATGATCTCGAATCTCACAAGTAGACAAAGTCTCGAGATCATTTCATTTAGTTATCATCATGGAAACAACCGTTTGTTGCTTACGACTAAGGGCATCGGTTATACGATTTCCCTTTCTGGGAGTATAAAGAATATCAAGATCATAATATGCAAGGAATTCGAGCCAACGTTATTGGTGCAAATTAAGCTCATTTAGAGAGAATAAATACTTCAAAAGTTTATGATCGGTGTAGAGAACAAATTTCTCTCCCAAAAGATAATAACGCCAAATTCTAAGGGCAAAAACAATGGTCGCGAGCTCTAAATCATGAGTGGCGTATCTAGTCTCGGCAAACTTTGATTGCCTAGAAGCATAAGCGATAAAATGTTCCCTTTGCATGAGAACGGATCCCAAACCAACACGACTAGCATCAGTATAAACAATCAAGTCTTGGTTCCTTTCGAGAATCACAAGAATATGGGCATTAAAAAGGAGTTTTTTTAATTTCTTAAAAGCAGCTTCACATTTGTCTGACCAAATGCACTTAACCCCCTTCTTTGTCAAACTAGCAAGAGGTACGGAAATTTTAGAAAAGTCTTTTATGAAACGACGGTAATAGCCCGCCAATCCAAAAAATCTACGAAACTCTTCAGTCTCTTTCAATTTTGGATCGCCTCGTTCTTTGAATGATCCACAAAAATTTTGGATTCAGAAATAATATGTCCTAAAAATTTCACACGGGATTGCCAAAAGTGGAACTTATAAAATTTTGCTTTCAATTGATTGCTCCTAAGGGTTTCCAACACAATTCGAAGATGTTTTCATGCTCTTCCTCGGTTTTTGAATAAACAAGAATATCATCAATAAAATGAGAACAAATCGATCGGGAAAGTCTTTGAAAATTCGGTTTATAAGATCAAAAAAATAAGCTGGAGCGTTCGTTAAACCAAATGGCATAGCAAGCCATTCATAAGATCCATAACGAATATGGAACGATGTTAAAGGAATACTATCCTCTACAATTCGAAGCTGATGAAAACCGGTTGCTAAGTCTAACTATGAAAAGACTCTAGCATCGCAAAGTTGATCGAATAGATCATCAATCCGAGGCAAGGGAAATTATTCTTGATGGTGAGACCATTAAGCTTGCGGTAGTCAACACAAAGCACAAGTGTACCATCAAATTTCTTCACAAAGATAGCTGAAGCTCCCCAAGGAGAGGAACTAGAATAAATAAACTGTTTTGTTTCCAATTCATATAATTGTTTACACATCTCCTTATTTTTCTTAATGGACATACGATAAGGGGGACGAGTGATAGGAAAAGCTCCAGGGATTAGATTAATTCTGAACTCAATTGCTCGCTTAGGTGGTAATCCTAAAACAGCTCAAATATATCGAGAAATTCACGAACAACATGAATGAGGTAAATGACATCTTCCTCATCATCATGTGGATAAAGAGAATATAAATATGCTACCGAATTGGAATCTAAATCTTTAAAAACAATAGAAATCTCTTAACAGATTAGGGATGTCGAAGATGGATAGTCCTCTCGGGACATAGGATGTGGGCTTCATGACGGTTAAGCCAATCCGTTCCAAAATCATTCCAAAACCTAAGTAGCGCATAACGTGCAAATCAGCATGGAAACCATAATAACATAGAATAATTTCAACATCCTTACAAAATAAACTGAGTGTTGTGGATCCACTAACAGAATTCATAATTCTTAATGAAGTCCAAGCCCATAACATTTAAATAAAAAGTATCAACAAGTTATTTTGATATAGAAGAGTGAGATGCACCCGTATCAATAAGAATTGAATAGGATGATCATGAAACATAATAATGCCATCAAGGACAGAATGAGAAATACCTTGACCAAGAGAAGTGTTACTAGAGGCTTGCACCACATTCAGCTTTCCCTCTTTCTTGCTTTTAAGTTTGGGACATGAAGATGTATAATGACCTGAACTTTTGCAACAGCGGTAAGAAATAGGCTCTGGACACCTATTTACATAGTGGTCCTTAGAACCACAATTATAGCATTCTCCACGATTAAGGATTGGAGTCTTCGCTACCGAAGTTGCTTGCGTCCCTTTCTTGTTAGGATTAGGGCTCTTGAACTTATTATCAGGATGCCTCTTCTTGTTGTTGAAGTTTTTCTTGGCACCCCCAACATTACTTTCTTTATCGACCTTTTCAAGTCGTAGAGCGATATCTACAAGCTGATCGAAAGGCACTTCTAATTTCAGAAGTAAAGCCTTTTTGAGATTCTAATTCAGATCATAGATAAAACTTTGATTCTTCTTCAATGGGGTATTAATATACTCGACCTCATATTTAGAGAGGGATACAAAATATGCGACATATTCCGTCACAAAAGATTCATGCTGATTAAGATCAATGAACCATGGAGCTAAAGTTACCTTTTCTGTTTCAGGTACAAACTGTAACTCGAACCTTTCACGGTGTTGCTCCCTAGTGAGATCCGCTTCAACAATTTCTGAAATTAAAAGCTCATACCAATCTAATGCTGTGTCTTGGAGTATGCTAGAAGCCACTTGGACTTGATGTAAAACCAAAAGATTCTTGTGGAAAAAGATGCGATCGAATGTTCTAAGCCAAGCTTGGACTTCTATAACGCTTTTGGAACCTTTGAAAGGCTTTCCACCCAAATTGGTGTAGTCGCTGCACAAGCGTGCAAATCTAGATTTAGGATAAGTAGGCTTAGGAATGGGACCAGCAGCTTGGGCATTCTTTACAAGATCCAAAAGCTGTTGAGCAGACATGAATACGCCATCCTGAGGAGGACCACTGGATTGACCAGTGCTAGGATGGCCTGCTCTAACCATTTCTCTTCTTTAACAAAGAAAGAAAGAAGGGGAAAAAGGTTATTCTCAAAATGAATTCAAGTAAACTAGATTGATAAACAAGGCATCATAAAAGGAAATATGATAGTACGGGTCCTAAGACTCGAATTAAATCCTAAGGCATGATTTCTAAGAGAGATATAGAACAACGATCCTTTTTATAGTATTTTATATTTTTCCAAAGTTTGGCTCTGATACCAAGCTGTGACGCCCCACCTCTATACTCACACTAACTAAGGACACTGCTGGGTAATGCCGTCAATTAGTACGAAGAATAAGGCTGTTGAGGAGCGACCATCTATGTAATTGCTTTGTGCAAGAACCGATACGTCAGATTGTATGTCACGCATTTCATTTCAAGCGGAAATCCGACATATCCAATCCAAAATCAAAGCTACTACACAGTGGCTATGTAGCCTTTGGAAACAAATATAAAATAAGCATAACATTAATTAGTCACAAATATTCATATCACAAAGGCAGAAACAAATATGACTATAACACATAGAAGTGTACATCATAGTAGTGGTCATACAAGATCCACAACATCACAAAAGAATAAGTATACATCAAGGAGTATCTATCTCGAATGTATAAAATCAAAAAATACTAAGCTAAAGTAGTTAGCCAAAAGTCAGAAGTTAGTCCCTGATAAGAGGTCAAGTGGAAGCACCTGAGACACCTCGGTCTGACTAAGTATTATTTAAGAAGAAAAATAATAAACGGATCATTCTAGCTATAATTATCATATAAGATGAGATAGGATAAGAGATATGAAAAAAATATGATATCAATAATACCATATTGTGGCAAGTATATATTTGATAACAATGAAATTCATACAATATCTCAAATTTTCTCAAATATCCAAAAAGAATATCATATTCTTTAGCTTATTCACCAAACCTCAAATATTGAGAAAACACATCAATGCAAATCGGAAAAATTGGTGAAACACAAATTATAGAAATAAACAATTAGAAATTCAGAAAACACAAAGGGGGAGGCCTATCCCATGGTCGGTATCATAAACGGGAAGCTATCCCATGGTCGGTAACCCATAAATTTGAGCCGAAGCTCCATTGAAACGACTCGAAGACCATGGGTCGCTACCCCACCAAACCGAGCCAAAGCTCCACCAAAACAGGGTTTAGTCCCCTATGTGGACAAAAAGACATTGCACATCGCTGGTCTAAATTACAAAATGATCATCATTGTTCAATAAGTTTAAATTACACTAAGGTAGTAAATAAATGAGTTTGGCTTTATGTTCCATAACCATTGGCTTAACTTAGATATATACTAATAGATTGTAGATTTCCACTCGAAAATTATCATGAGGTTCAATCAAACAAGTCAAAGAATTAATCGACGAAGTAAGCAAGCGTTTCATACCACTTGTTTTGCTAAGTCGTTTCATTGGATTTCTCAAAAGAATAAGGTAAAGGTTTGTATATCCCGATAGAATGGAAAACGATTTTAAAAATGAGCTTTGTATTAAAAGAAATGTTGAAATCATTTTTGTGAAAGAGTTTATTTATTTACTATTAGTATAAAAACCTTTATATTTTAAAGTGACAAATCACAGAAATGATTGTAAAAACAATCTACCACCAAAAATCCATATTCGACTATGTGAATTAAAACCATGAAAATCGATATCAAATCCATCAAATGGAAACATCAAAAATCTAGAAAAGGAATCAGCAACATTGGTAATGAATGACAATAACCGTACGGATCATCAATAACCGACTAAAATGGAAACCCATATAAAAATAGGTAACTTCGTCGAATTTAACAGCGCCAGACACTGGGGGTTTTTCCAGACGTTTGAGCTGAAGGTCTAGAAATTTCTTCTAGATTTCTCGGAGGTCTAGGAATAACCTCAAACGTATGAGCTGTAGGTCTAGAACTTTTTATTCCTCTGCCTTAGACGTTTGAGTTTTTCCTAGACGTTTGAGTTGAAGCTCAGGGAAAATTTTGCCTAGGTCATTGATGGCCAAATCAACTCGAAAGTGATCGAATGAGTGATGGTAGCTAGGGATTTATGCCAAGCGACAATCCAACCCTATAGGCTCTTTAATACACTCCAAACAATATATACGAACATCCATAGTAGGATTTTCATAGATTTTGACTTCAAAATACCAAAAATTGGAAAATTCACCAAACCAATTCAATTCAAAAGAAATTGAACATGAAATAGATTACGGAATTCATACCTAACAACAATGAAAGCCGTAGACATAGATGTGAGTTCAAGAACTCACCTTCAAACTCAAAACAAGGAATGAGAAGTTCTAAAACAAGGAAAGATCAACTCCACCTCAATCATAACTCTAGAAGCTCTAATCTACGATCATATGCAAACATTTCCTATGTTAGGTTATAGGAAATTAGAGAATTGAAGAGGTATTGAGATGGAGAAGATGACGATGATGCTTACCTAAGCTTCACTTTGATTTTAGAACTAGAATTTGAATTCCTAAGAGAAACTAGGGCTTAAGAATTTTAATTTCCTCTCTTTTCCCCCATTATTCCCTTTAGCTTGAGTATTAGGAATTTATGAGTGGAATGAATGAAGTGGACCGGAGGATGAGGTATTTGGTAGAAGATTTGGGTTCTTTTATTGGGTTAGTGGTCTAGAACACAACCCAAAGCCCAAAAAAATACCAAAATCCTAATCAACTCCAAACATATCGATGTTTATACTCAAACAAGTTGTAAACATCATTTTGAACTCAATGAAAGTAGTCTCAAGTCCAGATTTGACTATTTACAAAAATTCACATTTCGAATTTTGATCCAACTAACGATGCTACATTTAAATAAAATATTTAAATATATAATCATAAAATTGCGGGTAGTTACAATTATTCTTCATCCGACAGGATGCTGTTTTTCTTGGACTTCCAGTTTCCTATGTCGAGGCTTCATATAATATGCAGACCAACCAATGTATACTTTGCGTTGTCGACTTTGGATCCGTGATGTGGTACTCCGGTTATGTTCATTGGTGGTTGAGTCAAGCTATACTGACCATCTCATGTGATCGCCAAGTTTGTGTATTTCTCTACTAATCCTTTCTCCACTCTTGTGCATGCTTTGACAAGATCAATCATTGATGAATTTGATAGAGTAAGAATCTCTGTTGAAGGGCCATTGTATGTAGGAGATGATGTGGAGTGTTATCGAACGAATGCCGGTTATGACTTCCCTAGCCCATGTTTTGTATCTTCTACCTAGACATTTGTACGATGATATGTATATTTTATATAAATTTTGGTTGGAATACTTATACCTGATAAGGTGTAATTGGTTTGTGCAGCATATACTCTGGTAAAGTGATGATCAGTTTTACCAACTTCTTTAATAGCTTGGTTTGATAATCCTCAGTGTACTTGTACATATTAGATTGCTGGTAAGTTTTGACGGATCAGTGTTGGATTATAGAGAAGCTTGGTAAAGGAGAAAGGATAGTCAGACCATGGAATTGGGTTGGTGGATTATATTGGACCGAAACAATTTGGTTCAAGAGTGGAAGACGATAGCTGAACCACTTGGTCTGATACATGAAAAAAGGCCGGACCGAGGTGCAAAACAGGGTCAGACGAAAGTGTTGGTAGGTTGCATGGTCTAAGGTCGAAATAATGATCCGATGCACTACCTGTGCCAATCATAAGCTTGTGTTTAGTGTCTAGCAATTGTGACCGAGTCAAAATTCTGGTTTGGCACTGACACAAGACTATAACTAACTAACACAAGACTATAACTAAGCCAATCTTTGAGAGAGCAACATTGGCTTTTCTGTCTAAGGTCTGTAAGGAATTGTCCATACTAGGGTACTTCATTATTCTCATGCAAAGTCATGGTCATGGAAAAATGTGAGTTATGGATCGCTCGATTGGAAAGCATACTCTGATTGTGGGTAAGAGTGATTCATTATTGCTGGTTTAAGTTATGCCAAGTGTTGATGTTGGATGCCCCCAATATGTGGTGTTTAGCTGGAATAATCTTTGGACATTGGAAACCTTGATTAGTATTGATTTATTATTTTCTATTGATCAAGTAGAATCAATCTTTTAATTCAAATGTCCCGTTGGCTTTGGCGGTAGAGGATCGTCCTTTTACTTTACCTACAAGTTTAGGGTTCTTTCGGGCCTATTATGGTCAAGGACTTTCATCCTTGCCTTAGAATTAGTTAGACTATTAATACACTTTTATTTGGAATTTTTTACCATAGATATGTGTTAGGGTCATCCCGCGTGTCCTGGGATTGATTTATTAGGTAAAATATCAAGATACTTGTATTAAAATAGACTTTCATATGAATTAATTACATTTAGAAGGTTATAGATCGAATCACTTCTATTTAGAGAGGTCCTTACCATTCGAAGTGATTCGCTATTACTAAGATTTAGAGAGTAATTTAGGGGATGTGGCAGTCCACAAATACTCATCACATCCTCCAAAGCACCCTTTAGCGATGTTGTCAAAAGTCGACAGGGAGCGCTCATTAGTTGTCTGGGTTTGCCCCAGTATAGTGCACTTGGTCGCTTCTCACAACATGCTGCTTTGTACCATGAATAGGTTTTAAACTAGCGAACTTAAGGTCATGATTACAATGTGTTATTACCAAGTCGAGTGGTAGTGTATGTGTATGATCAAGGGGTGAGTTGGTGCTATGCCCCTAAGTATTTTTTATCGAATTTAGCTTATCTTCCAAAAGCCAGTCATAACTTTGCACTGAGTTTTTCTCAGGTTCCATAAGTGTGCTCAGCTTTGGGAGAATCCTTACAGTTTCTTAAGGGAAGTTGGCTGGAAGGGATATTCTAATTCTTGTGGCAATGTTGGATTGATGTTCTGCTATCTCTGATGGAGTTGAGTCGATGCTTTGTTTCTTCTGGTGGAATGGAAGCGAATGAATATCCTGATGTGGTTGGCAGAGTGGAATTCGTATTTCTACTTTATGTATGTAATGCCACAAAACTAAAAGAAATTGTTAGAAGCTTCTAGTTTAAGTACAATGAAATATATTCTCTGTGAAGAGAGTCCTTCTAAACTTAAGATTCGTGGCACGTAAGTTACTTGCCCTGATTGTAGATTTTGGTGACATATGATCTGTCAGCCCAACCTATGTTCCAAGGGAGTGTAACTTTTTCGACTGACGTACTTAAGTTAGAGCCAGGATATGCACACAGTAACTACTCGGGCCATTATGGCTTGTATCATGAGTATTATTCGATTTACTGTGGGCCGGCTAGCGTGGGTGCCGATCATCAAGTATGAACTATCCCTGGCTGTAGCCATGGCTTAATCATGGGATTTACTCTCGATTTGCCATTGCCGATGATCCAAATGCCATTGATAAACTGCCTAGGCTGTAATCGTGCCTAATCTATGGCTTATAGTCAGTTTATCATTGCTGGCTGAGGGGCCGATCATCCACAGTGAACTACCCTGGCTATTTTCATGTCCTTAGTCATGGTTTTCTTGCTTTCACTACTGCCAACGAGAGCCTGCGATTGATCGCAATAGGAAAAATATCATACAAACAATCGAGAAAAACATCATACAGTGGTTTGGTTAGAATATGCCTATGTCCACCATCTTTCTTTTATTGCTTCAAGTGATACATGCTTTTTATAAGCTAAGAGAAGTAATAGGGGAGATGCTGGAGATTTCTTCCTTTCCTGAACACATTTTCCATCAACTGTTGATGGAATGTAAGCTCCGTTGTAGAGATCCTTATGAACAAATGGTCCTTCCCAAACTGGATCTAGTGTGCCTGGACGGGGAAGGACTTTCTTGAGAACAATATCCCCCTCTTGTAACTCTTGGGGCTTCACCTCAGATTTGTATTGTTTTGCCGCTTTCCGTCTGTGTGCAGCAGTCTCGAGAACAGTTTTATTCCTTCTTTCTTCAATCAGATCTAAGGACATGTTGAGAAGCTTCTCGTTTTCTTTCGGATTATAATGTGTCCTACGATGTGAAGGGATAACTATTTCGACCGAATGCATGGCCTCGCCCCGCATGCTTAGAGAAAATAGAATATGTCATATTGCTGTTTTGTAGAAGGTTTGGTAGGCCCACAGCGCCGTGGGTAGTTCGTCTACTCACATTTCTTTGGATTATCTAGTTTTTCCTTAATTACTATTTGCAATTCTTTGTAAACAGCTTCAACCTACCCATTAGCCCGGGGGAACTCTTATCATGAGTCAACACGCTAGGCTTCGAATGTATTTATTCTTTGAGTTACTCAAGCTAGATTCGTTCCCGGACGCCTGACTAGTATGTCATTGCCAGGGAAAAGGGGTGGTCGTCAGTAGTGAACTGCCCAAGCTAGTGCCCTTAGTCATGTCTATCTTATTTTCACTACTGCCAACACATGCTTGTGATTTAGGTTGCTAATCACAAAAGAAGTAGTGGTTATAACAACATAGGTGTTAAGTGAATATAACCACATATGTGTTAAGTGAATGCATTAATCTCTTGTCTCGGTCAAAGGAAAAGTGTATTTTAGACCAAACCTGCCGCTTCGAAATAAGCACAAAGTATCAGGTTGTGACGACCCGACTTTCTACTCCCATAAAATCGCATCATCTTGAAGAAAGAAAGGGATAGAAGAAGAAAGAAAGAGAAAGAAGAAACAGAACAACATCAGAGAACTCACAGCGGAACGAATAAAATATAATATATAACATAAAATATTACATAGTATCTCATTACATCAGAGTACACAACTTAAACAACTGATAATAGACAGTTATAAACTTCTGTCTAACTATACAACTCAAGTATACAAGATACAGACACAACATACAAAGCGGAATCAACTTCTGTCTCGAATCTATAAGCACTATTCCGTCAAACTCATTACGGAATCACCCACAGAGTTATACTGACGTATATCCCTTACACCTCGAGTCTTCACTTGCTCCACTTGGATTAACGACTTAACGATTAATTGGAATCGATGTGGTTTTCGGATATCCAAATATGGAAACCCGATCCCGGTCTCATCGAAACCAAACGCCATTTTAATGTCCAAGTTGTACTTAAGGGTTTAAACAATTTAACTTATATTCAGGATGATATAAACAAATAGATGAATCATATTATCACAATAGATAATTCATATCAACATTCATCTCACAAAGCAGCATATCACATAATAGAGATATCCCGATCATTCAGTATCAACCAATTACCAATATCAATCAACATCCAATATCAACCAATCACCCAATATCATTCAACATCCAATGTCAATCAATCATCTAATATCCATCATCCATATCAAAACAAAATTGATTAACTCTTAATCACCTGGATTACCTAAATCCTTTTCATTTATTTATTCCAAATAAATAAATTAATCATCTCTAATGATCTTCTTTAATTAATCTTCCTTGATTAATTATCTTTAATTACATTCAAGTAATTATCCTATCCATATTCAGTAATTAACCCTTTAATTACTATCATTAATTACAAATTAATGATCATTCATCAATTAATTAATTATAATTAATTAAATTAAACCTTAATTAATTACCATTAATTAATCACATTTAAATTAAACACTTATATTAATCAACCTTGATTAATATCCTTAATCACATTAATTAATGATCCTTATTAATTAATAATACTTTAATTAATTAAATAATTAACTTATAATTAATCAACTCATTAATCATAATTAGTAATTAACAATTTTTAATTACTTATCTTAATTAATTAACTTCTTAATTAATTAATTTCTAATTATATTAATCCTTGATTAATTAATTAATTAATCTTTAATTACCTCATTAAGTAATTATTAAACAATTAAATAAATAAATAAATCCTTAATTAATTACTTTATTAATTAATTACAATTTTGATTAATTACCCTTAGTGATTAATCTTAAGTTAAATTCAATAATTAATTAATCACATTGATTATTTAACTAAATAATTAAGTAATTAACTCTTAATTACTTACATAAGTAATTTTCCCTAATTACTTCCATTAATGAATCTTAATTACTTCCTTAAATAATTAATTCCATTATTAAATAATCCTTAACCCTTTAATTAATTACTTCATAATTAATTATCTTTGAAACAATTATATTAATCAATTCTTTAATTGATATTATTAAGTGATTAACCAATAATCACTTCAACTAATTACTCCGTAAGTAATTACCATTAATTACTTCCATAAGTAATTAACTTCCTTAATTACATTCAATTATTAACCATTAATTACTTCATCAGTAATTAAACTTAATTAATCCATAATTAAGTGATTATTTAAAATTAAATTAAATAATTAACTAATTATTTAAAACTAATTAAAAAATTAATTAATTAACAACTTATATTTAAAATCCTTAATTAATTAAGAAATTTTTATCTTAATTAATCCTTTACTTAATTACAAATCATATAAATTTAAGTATTCATAAGTTCATAACACAGATAAGTTACCCATTATTTATCTTTATAAATACATTATCTAAATCAAATTTTAATAACTTAAACAAATTATCTTATTTGGATTTCAAAATCATAATAATAGCTTTATTTGAAAATAAGACAATTAGAAATAAATTTTGAAATTTCAAAACACATTAATTATCTAAGTTAAACTTATTCATTTAAAATAAAATTTGAAACTTTAGTTTAAAATCATTACTTCAAAATTTCTTTAAACCTTGATTCAATATTTGAATTCAAAATACTCCTTTAAATTGAACTTCAAAATTTAATCAGATAATTACTACCTAAAGCAAACATTTTTTTTTAAAAACATTTTTAAATTTGAAATAAATTCAATTGTCATTTTTCAAAAGGTTTGATTTATATTCATATCACAAAACAAGCTTTAACTTTGTAATTTATTTCTTCTACAAAAACTTAACTTGTTTTCATTAATTCACTAATGAATTTAATCCGTAAATTAGTACCTTCCTTTTACTGAACCTTTCCAGATTAGAATACCTAAAATACTCGAGCACGAATACTAAGCTACACGTGCCTGCCCCGAGACAGCTCCAAAACCCCTCGCTTCGAGTCGATCACAAGAATTACGCGAGTTCTTCCCGAGCGAAACTCGTCTTCCCAAACAAAACTCCCCGGATCAATGTCGTGCACGGTGCACGTGCACCGTCCATCCTGGCCGACGTCGATCGGCACGGCAACCCCCTACAACCCCAAAACCTCATGTGAACACGATAACCAACCCAGATTCGAGAATCCACTCTCGAATCAAAATTCAAACATTCAACTCGAACAACTGCAAAACAACGAACTACAAAACTCCCCACGGCCGACCGTCTCATCGCCGATGATCATCTCCGTCCACACCATCGAACGCCACAGTCTCCGAGCTACATTCACCCTAAACGCGAACAATCCCGGATCCATATCCAAGTCGCAAAAATCAAAACAACAGTGCCGAGCAAAACGCAAACTAAAACCCTAATTCGATTTAATTCCAACAAATCAGCCGTTGGAAAATTTTGATATCATTTTCCCCCTAATCTATGATCCATAAACTTGCTTCGAACCAAATCCTAGCTAAAATCATCAAGTCGTTTCTCGACAATTTACAAAAACCCAATTTCCACACAAACACCAAATTCACAAGAATTTCTCAATTAAAAATTATGATATATACATTAAAAATCATAATTTTTGATCCTTAATACATTCATGAAATCCAAATCTAAAAACATGGTGGTTGATTTTTGGTATGAAACAAAGTTTTACTGTAAATTTCATTTTAAAAATTGATTTTGAATTTAAATTTTTAGAATCTATTTTTAATATTACCAACAAACATAAATCTACAACTTTCATTCACATCACAAGTTCAATAGAGTATAGATTGGAAGATTTGAGATTTTATTTTATAAATAACCTCTGTAAAGAACAGAGATGAAAGTTTACAGATAATTACCAGACACTCCACACTTTTAATATGCATGTATATAATATTTCATATACACATAAATTCATCATCTTAACACAATTCAACATATGCATCCATATTCAACAATAGATTTATTAAAACTGCTTTTAAAAGGGTTTACTCACATAATATTCAGAAATAGTTCATATTTATAAATTCAAAATTATGAATGCTGATGATTTCCACCCAACATCAAGATAGATTTCAAAACATCACATGCATAAAGTAACAACCAGGTCAAACTGTTTTTAAAAGAGATTTACTCACATGTTTATAACATATGCAGAACACAGCAGAGCAGAGAACAGGTTTTCAATATCCAGGCTATGCATCTTTTATCTGAAAAATACTTTTACTTTGCTGTTAAAATCAAATGCGTTTGCATGCTTTACAATTTGATGCTGTTGAAACTGATTCTTCATTTGAATATGCAGATTTTCACTTGCAGATTTAATATGAAGGTTGCAGATTTCATTTGAATTGCAGTTTGAACTTTATTGCAGGTTGGAGCTTTTGGAGTTGCAGATTGAAGTTGAAGATCTTTATTTGAATTCAAGTTTTATTCTTTTGCAAGATTTTGAAATTACAAATTTTAAAAAGTTTTCAGGTTGCCATAAATTTTTGTTGAGAAGTGAAAATAAAGAAATGAAAGTCTTGAGAGAATTAGTTTTCTTCTTTAAAACATTTATTAAAATTTAAAAATAATATGTTGCCACTTGGTCATTTTGCCAACATTTGTCATTAAATTGTATTTAATTTCTTTACAAGTGTAGTTAAGATAACTAACATAGTTACACATGTTTTTCTTATGTATATATATATATATATATTTTTATAAATTTTCCATTTAATTCAAATGTTAACATAAACTAACATATTTAATTTACTTTATTAATTAATACTTACATGTGAATATAAATTTAACCCTTTAAAGAAAATTTTAGAAAACTAATTATAATATAAATGAATCTTTATACTTGTATTTTAAAAATATAATACATTTATACATATACATTTATAACCATTTCAAATTAAAAACTTTAAAGAGACAAAACTTTATTTAAATCCATTTTTTATAAATATCACATTAAAATAAACCATTTTAAATTTGAACATTTTAAAGAAAACAAAATAAAATATTGATTAATTTCCTTTATAAATTATCATATTTAAAATAAATAATTATCTTATATTTGGAAAACAAATTGAATAAATCTTTGAATTAACTTTTGAAAATATAATTTCTAAACAAAGCCTTAAGTTACAATATTCATTCATATATAAATCATTAATGGATTAAAATTAAATTTCAAAACAATATCAAACTATAACATATACATACATATATGTTACAAATTAGAAAACTTAACCTTTAATTTAAAACAAAAGCTCTTCTATTCACAATATATATCAATTGTATATATTATAAACAGAATAAAATTTTAATTAGCTTTTGAAAAACAATTCTTATAAAATTTAAATTGTCAGAAAGATATAAATTACAATTATCAGATTAAATATTTATTAACCATACAAAGAATAAATCAGCCAATTTTAAATTAAAATTATAAAGAAAATTATCAAACCAGTTAAATTATTAACACAGATTATTAAATTGTTATTGCCCAAAATTCCGAGTCGTTACAATCCTTCCCCCCTAAAAGAATTCGTCCCCGAAATTTAAAAGCAAAGGTAATTTAATAATCCAGCAAAGATTTTATTTTAAACAGCAAAGCATTCCTAACAACCAGTTACTAACATCCATAGCAATCAAATAAACAAACAAACTTAACTAATTATTCTGACACAAATCAGAATAAATCTCTAATACTAACTCGAGTTTCCCAAATAAAAATTACCGGAAGACTCGCTCTACAAAAGCCAACAAACTGACTATACAACCTAAATCCAGAGCTTCTCTCATCTCTAGATCCTTCAATCTGGACAGAACATCAGACTACTCTCAAATCCAGCTCAACTTCCAACTCCAACTGAACTACAGATCAACAACCAATTGATGAATCATACACGTATTCCCTCAGAGATATGTGATACACAATGAATTCCAGCTATCCAAACTGGCAATTCAATCTCATCCTATCAAAAACACAGATAAGAAATCTCAAATGCCTCAGCATTAACCAACCAATCTTATCCAATTTCAGCTCCCTTAACCAGAGAATTCTTAACAACAATGAAATTTCCAACTTCGAATTCCAAACTCCTTATCTCATATCTGTATAACTTAACAGATAATCTTGGACTGTCAAACTTCTTCCTGATCAGCTCAACCTATGCTGATACTTCCAGAAACAACTAGACCAAAGCAAAGCAGTCTATAGATCCTATTCAACAGAAAAGTCTTCCAAAATCCGTCGAAATCCAGAATACAAGCTTTACTATTCAAGCAAAAGCAAACTGAACTCGCTTCCTTCCTTGCACAGTAGCTACCTTGCTTCCGCTGCACAACTCTGATTCTAAAATAGATAAGAATATCTGTTGACGAACACGAATAAAACTTATCCACTAAATTCGGAAACCTTGTTCATCAAATCCATAAGAATCTGAGTGACACATCAGACTCGGTCACACATCCTTACAACAAAATCCTATTCCAAAAGCTAAATCAGTCCAATTCCAATTCCAAAAATTCTGAGCTGCTACACCAACTATCCTTTCTCCAAGAACCATCCTACTATCCTACTACCGGGCTAACTACCAAAATCTCTTCTGGAACCAAAACAAATATGGAGCTCAACTCCAGATGCTGAAAAACTCCTGATTACATCAGTAGCTCCTACTTCCACAAGAGAATTCTCAGTCTCAACACAGATCATCCAAGATAAATTCCAAACTAATCGCAAGTCACTTTTGCGATCCTACCTAGTTCGGATTCCAAAGAAACTATCCTCACTTTACCAATTAGAACAGCTTTAAACTTTTCCAAACAAAGGTTAACCTTTTAAGAAAACATCACCACCTTCAGCCCGGACTGCTGAAAGAGAACCACAAGATTCATGAATCATCGGAGAAACAAACCACACTGCTGCTTCCAAACTCTCCCTTGATGATACTGCAAAGCTGAAAGATCTCCTTGACAGCACATCGAACACTTCGAGTTGTACTGCTATCAAAGCTAACCAAAGACTTCAAATCCAAAGGCTTCTCCAAAACCAAAACCTTCAACAAACCACACAACTGACTTCCAAGATGGCAAACAATCCTTCAAGAAACTCGGACTCCAAACCAAGCATCCACAACTCGCTTACCTTAAGGAATAACAAATGAGACCATGCCAAAGCAAATAACTTATAGACCTTAGTCTCACATTCCAAAACAGCCAACCTTCATGCTGAAAATCCAGACAACTTCTACACAAACGAGTCTTCTCTGTGGCAGGTAAAGGCTGCTCCTCAACCTCTTCTAAAACTGCTTCAAGAGAAAACACCTTCGGAAAATATCCACGGATACTGCATCTCATCACGCAGTTACAAAGATATCATTACTTACTTCTGCACTTCCGACAGATCCAAACTCAAGAAAAATTCGCTTACCCGAGCGAAATTCAAACTTACACTTCAAAGATACACTTCGAGTCTTTAAAAGATTTCCTTCAGATATCAGAGAAATCCTTATTCCAAACTACAGATCTTACTCAAGACGGTATTAGGTCTACAGTCTCGGAAAATACTTCCAACCTCAACAAATGGACCTCTTCCATTAGTGGTAGTCGTGTTACGCACACACACCACTACCCCTTCCATCTACCTTTAAAACTTATGTTGGAAAATCCGAACATATAACCCAACAGATCAGGTAGATATATATATATATATATAAATATATAGATATATATAAAAATTACAAGTACGCTCTCTCAAGAAAGACACTACTATAGAGCCTAGGTATTCACTCAACCTAACGCTCTGATACCAAATGTGACGACCCGACTTTCTACTCCCAGAAAATCGCATCATCTCGAAGAAAGAAAGGGATAGAAGAAGAAAGAAAGAGAAAGAAGAAACAGAACAACATCAGAGAACTCACAGCGGAACGAATAAAATATAATATATAACATAAAATATTACATAGTATCTCATTACATCAGAGTACACAACTTAAACAACTGATAATAGACAGTTATAAACTTCTGTCTAACTATACAACTCAAGTATACAAGATATAGACACAACATACACAGCGGAATTAATATATATCTACACGTCGAAGCCTCCTGCTCCATAACTCCTCCATAATTTGTTAAGCAAACCTGAATCACTTGACTACTCATACATAATATGAGTACCCAAGAGTTTAATAAAACAGAAAATAAACACTCGGGTCAGACAGGGGTCTGGTGTGAGTAAACGGGTTAAAATTTGCTTAACTTTGGAAAACCTTTGAAAGAAAAGGTATCACGTAAGACTTCCCACACATAAACATGGAAAAGTTTTTACCTTACGCTAACCAAAACATTTGATAGGAAATTCAGTGATATTATAATAGTGTCTAGGGTTTTCAAAATAAAATACAGAAATAGCCGAAATTGTTACATTTATTAAATTCCAGCTACATAGGTATACAAACAAAATCGTAGGGTCTCGTAGGAAGAATGGGTTTCCATCAATGGCAGGGCTACTGGGGTACCGCCCGTCATAGTACGTGGCCTAGATCAACATACCGAGGAGCCACCCTAACTCCCCTGCAACACAAGGCCGAAACTATCCCTTACTGGACAGTCCCGAACAAGACCACCCCGTAGTTGGCGCGACCAACCACACACTAAGCCGAAATATAAAGGGACCTCTAGACATGGGTAAATCTCACTCTCAAGTGGGGGCTACCCACGAAGCCTTGCTGCACCTCCCCTGTTTTAGCTATTCCCGGTTGATGAGGCTTGAGGTGATGATTACCTTATAGAACACCTCTATCTTAGAATGCTCATCGTCCACCTGACGATGTTCTGAAAGCATTCAATCCATACAAGTTCGTTCCGGGTTCGAACGAAACCGAAGGCACTATCTCGTTGCACTCGTTTTGGAATCACCCTCAGAGTCAATGACCATAGCCCTTGCACTTTGATTCGCCATCTCGAATCTATAAGCACTATTCCGTCAAACTCATTACGGAATCACCCACAGAGTTATACTGACGTATAGCCCTTACACCTCGAGTCTTCACTTGCTCCACTTGGATTAACGACTTAACGTTTAATTGGAATCGATGCGGTTTTCGGATGTCCAAATATGGAAACCCGATCCCGGTCTCATTGAAACCAAATGTCATTTTAATGTCCAAGTTGTACTTAAGGGTTTAAACAATTTAACTTATATTCAAGATGATATAAACAAATAGATGAATCATATTATCACAATAGATAATTCATATCAACATTCATCTCACAAAGCAGCATATCACATAATAGAGATATCCCGATCATTCAGTATCAACCAATTACCAATATCAATCAACATCCAATATCAACCAATCACCCAATATCATTCAACATCCAATGTCAATCAATCATCTAATATCCATAATCCATATCAAAACAAAATTTATTAACTCTTAATCACCTGGATTACCTAAATCCTTTTCATTTATTTATTCCAAATAAATAAATTAATCATCTCTAATGATCTTCTTTAATTAATCTTCCTTGATTAATTATCTTTAATTACATTCAAGTAATTATCCTATCCATATTCAGTAATTAACCCTTTAATTACTATCATTAATTACAATAATTAATGATCATTAATTAATTAATTAATTATAATTAATTACATTAAACCTTAATTAATTACCATTAATTAATCACATTTGAATTAAACACTTATATTAATCAACCTTGATTAATATCCTTAATCACATTAATTAATGATCCTTATTAATTAATAATACTTTAATTAATTAAATAATTAACTTATAATTAATCAACTCATTAATCATAATTAGTAATTAAATTTTTTTAATTACTTATCTTAATTAATTAACTTCTTAATTAATTAATTTCTTATTATATTAATCCTCGATTAATTAATTAATTAATCTTTAATTACCTCATTAAGTAATTATTAAACAAACAAATAAATAAATAAATCCTTAATTAATTACTTTATTAATTAATTACAATTTTAATTAATTACCCTTAGTGATTAATCTTAAGTTAAATTCATTAATTAATTAATCACATTGATTATTTAACTAAATAATTAAGTAATTAACTCTTAATTACTTACATAAGTAATTTTCCCTAATTACTTCCATTAATGAATCTTAATTACTTCCTTAAATAATTAATTCCATTATTAAATAACCCTTAACCCTTTAATTAATTACTTCATAATTAATTATCTTTGAAACAATTATATTAATCAATTCTTTAATTGATATTATTAAGTGATTAACCAATAATCACTTCAATTAATTACTCCGTAAGTAATTACCATTAATTACTTCCATATGTAATTAACTTCCTTAATTACATTCAATTATTAACCATTAATTACTTCATCAGTAATTACACTTAATTAATCCATAATTAAGTGATTATTTAAAATTAAATTAAATAATTAACTAATTATTTAAAATTAATTAAACAATTAATTAATTAGCAACTTATATTTAAAATCCTTAATTAATTAAGAAATTTTTATCTTAATTAATCCTTTACTTACTTACAAATCATATAAATTTAAGTATTCATAAGTTCATAACACAGATAAGTTACCCATTATTTATCTTTATAAATACATTATCTAAATCAAATTTTAATAACTTAAACAAATTATCTTATTTGGATTTCAAAATCATAATAATAGCTTTATTTGAAAATAAGACAATTAGAAATAAATTTTGAAATTTCAAAACACATTAATTATCTAAGTTAAACTTATTCATTTAAAATAAAATTTGAAACTTTAGTTTAAAATCATTACTTCAAAATTTCTTTAAACCTTGATTCAATATTTGAATTCAAAATACTCCTTTAAATTGAACTTCAAAATTTAATCAGATAATTACTTCCTAAAGCAAACATTTTTTTTTAAAAACATTTTTAAATTTGAAATAAATTCAATTGTCATTTTTCAAAAGGTTTGATTTATATTCATATCACAAAACAAGCTTTAACTTTGTAATTTATTTCTTCTACAAAAACTTAACTTGTTTTCATTAATTCACTAATGAATTTAATTTGTAAATTAGTACCTTCTTTTTACTGAACCTTTCCAGATTAGAATACCTAAAATATTCGAGCACAAATACTAAGCTACACGTGCCTGCCCCGAGACAGCTCCAAAACCCCTCGCTTCGAGTCGATCACAAGAATTACACGATTTCTTCCCGAGCGAAACTCGTCTTCCCAAACAAAACTCCCCAGATCAATGTCGTGCACGTGCACCGTCCATCCTGGCCGACGTCGATCGGCACGGTAACCCCCTACAACCCCAAAACCTCATGCGAACACGATAACCAACCCAGATTCGAGAATCCACTCTCGAATCAAAATTCAAACATTCAACTCGAACAACTGCAAAACAACGAACTACAAAACTCCCCACGGCCGACCGTCTTGTCGCCGATGATCATCTCCGTCCACACCATCGAACGCCACAGTCTCCGAGCTACATTCACCCTAAACGCGAACAACCCCGGATCCAGATCCAAGTCGCAAAAATCAAAACAACAGTGCCGAGCAAAACGCAAACTAAAACCCTAATTCGATTTAATTCCAACAAATCAGCCATTGGAAAAATTTGATATCATTTTTCCCCTAATCTATGATCCATAAACTTGCTTTGAACCAAATCCTAGCTAAAATCATCAAGTCGTTTCTCGGCAATTTACAAAAACCCAATTTCCACACAAACACCAAATTCACAAGAATTTCTCAATTAAAAATTATGATATATACCTTAAAAATCATAATTTTTAATCCTTAATACATTCATGAAATCCAAATCTAAAAACAAGGTGGTTGATTTTTGGCATGAAACAAAGTTTTACTGTAAATTTCATTTTAAAAATTGATTTTGAATTTAAATTTTCAGAATCTATTTTTAATATTACCAACAAACATAAATCTACAACTTTCATTCACATCACAAGTTCAATAGAGTATAGATTAGAAGATTTGCGATTTTATTTTATAAATAACCTCTGTAAAGAACAGAGATGAAAGTTTACAGATAATTACCAGACACTCCATACTTTTGATATGCATTTATATAATATTTCATATACACATAAATTCATCATCTTAACACAATTCAACATATGCATCCATATTCAACAATAGATTTATTAAAACTGCTTTTAAAAGGGTTTACTCACATAATATTCAGAAATAATTCATATTTATAAATTCAAAATTATGAATACTGATGATTTCCACCCAACATCAAGATAGATTTCAAAACATCACATGCATGAAGTAACAACCAGGTCAAACTGTTTTTAAAAGAGATTTACTCACATGTTTATAACATATGCAGAACACAGCAGAGCAGAGAACAGGTTTTCAATATCCAGGCTATGCATCTTTTATCTGAAAAATACTTTTACTTTGCTATTAAAATCAAATGCCTTTGCATGCTTTACAATTTGATGTTGTTGAAACTAATTCTTCATTTGAATATGCAGATTTTCACTTGCAAATTTAATATGAAGGTTGCAGATTTCATTTGAATTGCAGTTTGAACTTTATTGCATGTTGAAGCTTTTGGAGTTGCAGATTGAAGTTGAAGATCTTTATTTGAATTCAAGTTTTATTCTTTTGCAAGATTTTGAAATTACAAATTTTAAAAAGTTTTCAGGTTGCCATAAATTTTTGTTGAGAAGTGAAAATAAAGAAATGAAAGTCTTGAGAGAATTAGTTTTCTTCTTTAAAACATTTATTAAAATTTAAAAATAATATGTTGCCACTTGGTCATTTTGCCAACATTTGTCATTAAATTGTATTTAATTTCTTTACAAGTGTAGTTAAGATAACTAACATAGTTACACATGTTTTTCTTATGTGTGTGTATATATATATATATATTTTAATAAATTTTCCATTTAATTCAAATGTTAACATAAACTAACATATTTAATTTACTTTATTAATTAATACTTACATGTGAATATAAATTTAATCCTTTAAAGAAAATTTAGAAAACTAATTATAATATAAATGAATCTTTATACTTGTATTTTAAAAATCTAATACATTTATACATATACATTTATAACCATTTCAAATTAAACACTTTAAAGAGACAAAACTTTATTTAAATCCTTTTTTTATAAACTATCATATTAAAATAAACCATTTTAAATTTGAACATTTTAAAGAAAACAAAATAAAACATTGATTAATTTCCTTTATAAATTATCATATTTAAAATAAATAATTATCTTATATTTGGAAAACAAATTGAATAAATCTTTGAATTAACTTTTGAAAATATAATTTCTAAACAAAGCCTTAAGTTACAATATTCATTCATATATAAATTATTAATGGATTAAAATTAAATTTCAAAACAATATCAAACTATAACATATACATACATATATGTTACAAATTAGAAAACTCAACCTTTAATTTAAAATAAAAGCTCTTCTATTCACAATATATATCAATTGTATATATTATAAACAGAATAAAATTTTAATTAGCTTTTGAAAAACAATTCTTATCAAATTTAAATTGTCAGAAAGATATAAATTACAATTATCAGATTAAATATTTATTAACCATACAAAGAATAAATTAGCCAGTTTTAAATTAAAATTATAAAGAAAATTATCAAACCAGTTAAATTATTAACACAGATTATTAAATTGTTATTGCCCAAAATTCCGGGTCGTTACACAGGTTGTGTAGTATGCCTGGTTTAAGATGTTCTCTTGGATAGGAAGTCTCACTTGGTATTTTTGTAAAACTCCGTGAAACCTAGGAGCCGATGACATTGTCCTGAAACGACAACAACCTCGTTAGATAAAAGTAAAAGAAGAGGTTTGTTATGGTACCTCCTTTACAGGACCATGTATTGTCATGTGTATGACATGTTTAGGCGAACATATTGTGTGATCGAAGAGCTCCTCGTAAGGATTTTCTGCAAGTACTCTATTTAATAACGGGGCTTTTACTAGGCCAAGATTCTTGTTTGGCGATTTAGTGCGGCCTCCTAGTAGTCATTATTCTAGTCATTTTGTCAAGTTGACTCCGGCTAGTTTGGTAGACTTATAGTGGATGTCCTCGGTATTCATCTTGCTATCCTTAGTACTTAATCAATTAGAATTATGTTTTTTATTACTGGAACATGATGGAGTGGTGAAGCTAGTATCTTCATTGGTGATTGCAATGTCCTAGCGGTTTACTATATATATATATATATATATTGCTGATTCGTGTTGAATTGTGATATGAGGAGTAATAGTGGTGGTTCCGGATATCTCTCGCCTTTCTTTTGCAGGCCAAATATGTTGGAATTGCTGGAAGCTCCGTCTTTTAAAGCCTTTTTGTATAAACTATTATGTTATCCAAGTTCTCAGCAAATTTCCATCGCGTCCTCTTCCTTACCCTTTGAGGTAACACCATATTCAAATGGATGGCTTCTCTCTGATCATTGATCATTCGAGCTCCAGAGGCAGAGATTTGTATCTCTTCCATTTTGCTATAGCATTTGCGCTGCAAGCTGTGCCAGCGTCCCTGGGTGACTATCTATCTGAACTCCTGATAGTGATGTTTTCTCATCTTTATGTGCCTTACTGACCTAAAGGATAGGTCATGCGTAGTTGAAGGGACTAGTTTGATTTTTTGTTTTTACAATGTGTAGCGTGTAAGCACCCTCGAGTCATTCAGCACATGCAACGGATTTACGAATCCTTCCTTCACCTTCTTCCAAGGATGGAGATCCAAGAGTAGATGGTAGAGCCCCATCACAGCTTAAGATTGATTAGAATGAAAGAAAAGTAATTATATAGTACCTCCTTTGTGCCCTCCATTTATCAGCAAGTATGGAGATCTTGGAAAGTGTCTAGGAGGCCGGGTTAGCCCTTTATAAAGATTTGTAGTGGGAACTCAAAAGTTTTTGTTTTCTTGGAGGGTGGACTAGTAACTCTTGGTCATATCTCCTTCTCTTTTAACATTTATTTAACATATCCCTAGGTAAGGAGAGCTATTGATATTGTTTGAATCATGTCCGGTACACGTTCAATTGGTGTTGCCTTCATGCATGACAAGAGTGATGAAGTGTCATGCTTATCATATCTAGACTTTGAGTATTCAATCATCACGACTTCGGTCTTCAAGTTGTGATATTTCGATCCATCAGTGGGATCCCAATTGTAGTACTTTGATTTGATGCCGGACGGAAAATGGGTTGTTCTTGGGGTTCATCTGGTTATATGGAATGCTTCCTGTGTTTTCTAGACTGGGACTTTCCTTGTATTATGACGTTGAGGTTTAATACTTCTATTTTCCCAAAGCATGTTAAGATTTTATCCACAAAATCTTTATGTTAAGAAGTCAAGTGTTTTTTTGATTTAAATTACAACCACGACGAATTTACGTTTGATAATTTTTAGCACCGGGAGGTCATTAGACTAGTCTTCTTACTTTTTCACATCTTGAAGGCCGTTGCGTTCTTTGTAGTGGAGTTCTCTCACTTCAGGCGACATATCAGGAAGCTGTTCTCCTTTCCTTCCTAGAGATTTTGTACATTTCGAGAGAAATAATTCACTTTTCGAAAAGGGTTGGAGGTTTTGTAGCTTCAAAGGGTTGATGGTCCAACTCTTGAAATAAAGAGAGAATCTTGAGATGGGAGGTATAACTTCTCAATCCGAGAAATGGTGATTACAAACTTGAAAAAAGAAAAAAAGAAAAACTAATTTCAAAGAGACAATGACTTTAGATCAGAAGAAAGAATTTCGAGTTTGGAGGGAGAAAATGATTTTCTTAGAACTGTAATTTTATATTTTACTAGGGGAATAGATTTCTATTGTACAAAAAAGAAAGATAGTTTTCTTATGTTAAAGAATCAATGCTTCCCTCCCTTCCCGCTAATCCATCACTTCCCCTATCTTCTCTACAGCCCTGTCCTTCCTCCCCGATTCTTGTGCCACCTTCTGCTCCTCCCTTACTCCCTCTGTCGTACCTTGTACCTCCCCCTGTCTCTGTTAACCCAGCTTCTCCTTCTTCACAGTCTGGTCTTCCCCGTACCAACACTGTTTCACCCATTCCTCCTCTTCCTGTCTCTGCCACTGACAATATTCAGCTTTCCCAACCCATTTCTGTCTGTGCTTTGACCAAAACATCCCTGCCATCACCAACCCCACCTCCTTTAATCTCTTCAGCTTCTTCCCTTGCTCATGACAATCAGCCGAAAGCTTGGACCACTCTTTTCAAAGCCAGACCAACTAATGCTGGTTCCTATGTTCCACGTGAAATTTTACTTGAATTTCAAGGGGATGCAATTGTGCCACCTGCTGAAGTAGTCAGGGCAGGCAGTTCTTTGTGGAGTGATTATCTCGTTGGGTTTTTCCTAGATAAACCACTGCCATACTCTACTGTCCTGTACTATCTCAAGCGTGCGTGGAAACTTAAGGGGATGATAACTGTTAAATCAGATGGATTCCTTTTCTTATTTAAGTTCTCTAATGATGAGGATAGGAAAAAGATTTCTGAGGCAGATCCGGTAGTTATGAGAAACAAGTTATTCATTGTGAAAAAGTGGGATGAAAATATAGGAAACTCCTGTAGTAGTATAAAAGCAGTGCCAGTGTGGATTAAATTAACTAATATTCCCTTGTATGCTTGGTCACCATTGGGAATAAATTGGTTATCTGCCAGAGTTGGAAAACTCCTATGTATGGATACATCAACTGAAAAATTTGAGCGCCTATCCTATGCTAAATGTTTAGTTGAAGTTACTCCATACAAAGAACTGCCAGACAGTTTCAATGTGAAGATGCTAGATGGGGCAGAACAAGTTGTGAAAGTGGAGTATTTGTGGAAACCGGAAATTTGTTGTTTTTGTAAAGAGTTTGGGCACAATAGCAAGAACTGCAAGAAATATGAAGGTGAGAAGAATGAAGAGAAATGTGAAGAAAAAAAACAGCATAGTTATCCTGAAGATAAAATGAACAGGCTGAATAAGGGGAAAGAAAAAGAGAAACAAGATTGCATTAAGCAAGTGTGGCAGAAGGTTAACAAAAACAAAGTAAATAAAAGAAATGGGAGTGAGGAAGTGGCACGAAATATCATGATGAAGCAAGTGGAAAAAGAGGTTACTGAGAAAGATGCAAATGAGGCAAATAAAAGTCTGCAACTTGAAGTGAATAAATCTAAAAATGATGCTCAAGCTTGTTCTGTTACTACTACTAATAAGTTCCAATTGTTACAAACTGAAATTGAAGAGGTAGAAGTACTGGAAATAAATGAAGTTGAGGTTGGTGAAATAACAACTGAAGTAAATGCAGGAAAACAGTGTTCTGTTGGAAACATAGTAAGTGGTACCTCTAATGTTGTTGTTGAACATTGTGATGGAGAAGGCACAATGGAAAATAAACATAAGACTATTGATGAGAACACATATGAAGTCTGCATTGAAGAAAATAGCTTTGAACTTGAACTAACAAATGATTCTGGAAAACAAGTTCTGCATGACACCACTGACACACATGAAACAGACATGGATAGAGAATGGTGCACCAATTTTGAGAAACAAGTAAATAATTTAATACAGCAAATGTATGTAAACTCAGTGGTTGAACCAAACTCACAAACAATCCCATACAACTTTTCCATTGATCTGCCTGGATGGCCTTCAAATCCTACCTCCCACACTTCATCTTTTGCTCCTCCTCCTGTCACAAAACCAACCAATTCTTACTCTCAGTCTCCTTCTCCATCATCTCAGCCCATTAGAACCATTGAAACGAGATCTCTATCTGCTAAGAGAAGACACAACAAAACCAAACCTCAATCTTGTTAATGTTTAAAAAAATTGCATCATGGAACCTTAGGGGTGCTCACAGCAACTTGAAGCTTGACCAAGTTAAAAACATAATCAGTGAGTACAATATTTCTCTTTTTGGTCTTCTTGAAACTAAACTAAATTCAGCTTTATCTTCCAGAGCTGTTTCTTACATCAATCCAACTTGGTCCTTTCACCACAACCTTGACAATGCATCTTATGGTAGAATATTAGTAATCTATGACCCTACTATTTTCTCTATATCCCCACTTCTTTCTACTAGGCAATACATTCACCTTCACGTCCAAGACATAAATACCCGTTCTTCATTCTATGTTACTTTTGTATATGCTGATAACTCTGCAAATTCAAGGAAATTTTTTTTTGATGCATTGCCACCATTAAGACAATCCACCCACCCTTGGATTGTGATGGGAGACTTTAACTCCTGCTTTGATTATACTGACAAATCTGGTGGAGTTCCACTAACTGCTAATGATCTTGATCCTATCAATCAAGCCATTTATGAGTCTGACTTAATCATGGTCAATAAATCTGGTGCAAAGTTTTCTTGGAATAACAGGAGTCGTAGTGGCATTCGCACTTTCACTACTATTGATCATACATTTTGCAACCTTCAAGCTATATCTTCCTGGCCCTCATTATCTGTTTTCCTCCCCCAGCCTATCTTATCTGACCACTCCCCTCTAATATTATC
This sequence comes from Allium cepa, assembly GCA_030765085.1. Lineage (NCBI taxonomy): Eukaryota > Viridiplantae > Streptophyta > Magnoliopsida > Asparagales > Amaryllidaceae > Allium > Allium cepa. The sequence continues at coordinate 766,801,779 of CM060935.1, forward strand.
TTTTGGTCAACATTTTAATAAGGAAAAGAGAAGCTTTAAATTTTACAATGCTTGGGCAAAACATGAACAATTCATTCCTTTAGTAACTAAATTAAGCTCTGATTTTAATTGTTATGGTAATAAAATGTACAAGTTTTGCAGGAAGCTCAAATTCATTAAGCTGCAGATTAAACTTTGGGCTAAATCAACTTTTGGCACTGGTGCATTATTATCTACTGATCTCAAGGAAAAGCTAAAGAAACAACAGGAGTACTTGATGGAGCACCCTCTTGATGTTCAAGCTGCTGAAGAGGAATGCAAACTTTTTAAAGAGGTAAACAATGCTCTGTACATGGAAGCAAGTATGAAGAGACAGCAGTTACACAAAAAATGGATAGCAGAAGGAGATAAAAACACAAAATTTTTCCATGATTCTATAAAGGTAAAACATGCTACTGAGAATATACATAACATATATGATGAACAAGGAACAGCATGTTCTACTGCAGATACTGTTGATAGAGCATTTATTGATTATTTCACTACATTGCTTGGTAACTCTGATGGGTTCACCCCTGACCTTGATCTTATTTCATCCCTATCTCTACCTACCATTACTTCCCTTGAAGCTGTGTCACTTATTGCTCCAGTTACTGATGAAGAAATTAAAAATAACCTTTTTGCTATGAACCAACAATCATCTGGAGGGCCTGATGGTTTGAATGTGGTTTTCTTTATAGCAACTTGGAGTATATTGGGCAGTGAGTTCTGTAATGCTGTCCACAATTTCTTTAATAAGTGTAAGATGTTGGGTGAAGTGAATTGCACTAACATTGCACTTATTCCCAAAGTCAATAATCCCTCTACTGTCACTGAATTCAGACCCATCTCTTGTTGTAATGTGGTCTACAAATGCATCACTAAAATTCTTGCTTCACGACTTGTTAAAGTCCTTCCTTCTGTAGTTTCTAGAAATCAGGCTGCCTTCATTCCTAGTAGAAGTATAATTGACAACTTACTGCTGGTCCAAGAACTCTTGAAAGGATATGGCCAAAACAAAGTAACCAAAGCGGCAGCTATCAAAATTGATATTTCTAAGGCTTATGATACCATCCACTGGTCTTCATTAGTCAGGGTTATGGCACAAATGGGATTTCCCAAAAATTTTGTTTCCTGGGTTTATGTGTGCATATCTACTCCTTCATTCTCTATAGTGATAAATGGTAGACCAGTTGGTAATTTCAGAAGTTGTAAAGGAATACGTCAGGGAGACCCCATTTCTTCTTACTTATTCTTACTAGTCATGGAAGTTTTCACTGTTATTCTACGAATTAAATATGAGCAGAAAGCTATCAAGTATCATCCGAAGTGTGCTAAACTTAATATCACCTCTATCATGTTTGCTGATGATGTGTTGTTGTTTACCAAGCCTGAGCTTCCATCATTTAATGCCATCTCTAAGGCACTACTTGATTTTTATGCTATGACTGGTCTCAAAATCAATCAACAGAAATCCTCCTTGTTAGTATTTGGTGCTAGTGACACACATGTTTCTGAATTACAAACTGCAAGTGGTTTCTCTGCAATGAGCTCTGATATGAAGTACCTTGGGTTACCATTGATAACAAAAAGAATTACTAGAGCTGACTGCTTTCTTCTCTACAACAAAATCACTTCAGTGTTGAAAGCTTGGGAAAATAGGAAGTTATCTCAAAGTGGTAGGCTAGTGCTAATAAAAGCTACTGTTTTTGCCTCCCTTGTTTACTGGGCACGTGCAATGATACTTCCTTCTAGACTACTACATCAGGTCAGGTCTGCCATGAGCAGATTTTTCTGGACTGGTAGCATACATAACAAAAAAGTTTTGCCAGTTTCTTTTTCTAAATTTGAAGTTCCTAAATATTTGGGAGGACTTGGAGTTAAAAATGTCAAGACTTGGAATACAGCAGCTATGAGCAAGCATATTGATGATATAATCAGCAATAGGGAAAGTTTATGGGTACAATGGGCTAGGCAGTACAATTTAAAAGGAAAGTTTTTTTGGTGCATGGATATTCCTCAGAATAGTAGCTGGATATGGAGAAATATACTTAAGTTGAGGAATATGGTACTAAAAATGATCAAATACCCAGTCAATCAAAATTCTACTGTCAAATTTTGGTATGATCCTTGGGTAAGTGAAGGTATTATTCTATCCAGCCTGTGTGATTATAACCAGATTGTGCAGACTGGTATACAAATGAATGCTAAGGCAAGTGATTACATACTTGATGGGAAACTGGTGCTTCCTTATAACAGTAATTTACATATAAGACAGCTGTGGGAAAAAATGATACAACTTTACAAGCCTGATGCACATCATGACTATGTGACATGGAACAAGAAGAAACATACAATTAAAGGTGTTTTCAATCAGATCACTGACACAGCCCCACTGCCTTCTGCTATTTGGAACAGTGTCATTTGGTCTTCTGATACTCAACCTAACCATAACTTGATGCTTTGGAAAGTGATAAACCAAGCATTGCTTACTAGAAATGTACTGAACAAGTATGGCATGAGTTGCTCACTGAAGTGTCTGTTTTGTGATAATTTTGATGAGTCTGCTCATCACATTTATTTTGAATGCCCTGCTCTCCTATATATCATCACTGGTATTTGGAATAAAGCTGGCATTAGGTTACTGCCAGTTAGCACTACTGAAGTGTGGGGAGTTTTCTTAAAATCTGGCAAGAAGAAAGATGTAAAAGGAAGGATGCTTGCTAACTGCTTGAAGATTTATATGTCTGTTATCTGGAGAGAGAGGAATACTATATTTTTTGAAAATCAGAGAAAAAATGGTGATGCTCTTTGGCAAGAGGTGAAGAATGCTATTCTTTGCCAAATAAAGAACTGTCAATCTGGTTATTCAGTTGAAATGTTACATCTCTGGGAAAGAGACTAAGTCCCTTTTTATTTTATTTTTTTTAGCTCTTTGTGTTTGGTTTTGTTTTGTTCTTTCTTTTCTATGTTTATCTTTGTCCTTCATCTGTAACTTTTATTGGTTTGCAATAAACTGGTAGGGGACCAGTTAACCCCGCTGGCTTTGCCAAAAAAAGAATCAATGCTTCCGGATGGAAAAAGAATAAAATTTGATTTTAGATCTGAAAATGACTAAGTATTTCTTTTGGTCAAAACAGGTTTTTTGACCTGAAATGAGAAAAAGAAGATAGATCGATTACAGATCTAAGAAATAAATACATGTTTCTTTTTGGGACGAGAAACAGTTTTGCAGATCCGAAAGGAGATATAGTGATTTCAGATCTGAGAAGTGAATACATGTTTCTTGTTGGTTAAGGAGTAGTGTTTGTTGATCTGAAATAAGAGAAAAGAAAGATAGATTTTTTTTATCTTCAAGTAATAGTGATTGCATATCTAAAAAGAGAAATGATTTTACTAAAGTAACGGTTTCAGATCTGGGAGATATAGAGTATTTTAATCTAAGAAACAATGATCTCAAACTAGAAAAGTATGAAAATGGGAATCTCTCATGCCAAGGAGACAGTGGCTTTAGATCTGAAAATAAAAGATATAAATTTTATTAAAAAATGCAATTTCAGATCTCAAGACTAGAAACAGGTTTTCTTTTATGAAAGAAAATAATGATCCAGATCTAAACAGAGAGAAAAATGAGGTTTCTTATGCCAAGAAACCATGTTTTTGGATTCCAAATGAGAAAAGAGAGGTGGCTTGATTTTAGATCCAAAGAACGGGTACATGTTTCTTTATGGTCAAGGGACATGTAATTTGGATCTAGAATAGTAAAAGTAATATCTAAGGATTTCAGATCTAAGAGATGACATTTTTTTGCTAATAAACAGTGTCAATGGATAGTACAAGTAAGATCTAAAAAGTGGACAAGAGAATTTCTCTATGTAGTAAAATGGACGCTCAGATTTGAAGAAAAAAGGAGGATTTTTTGTTTTATGTAAAACAATTAGGATAGATCTAAAATGAAACATAGATTTCAGATCTTAGAAAAGGCGAGAGAGTTTCCTAATAGAAGAAACGATAATCTCTAGTCAGGATATTAGAAATAATAGGTTTCTAGATAAAAAGAAAAGTAAGAAAGAGAGAATTTCTTTTTAAAAAAGGAAAGTTCAGCTCTTAGTGAAAGCACAAGAATGTTTGCACAAAAAATGAGCAAACATTCAAATCGTTGTTGTAGAGCTGTGAATATTGTTTATACTATATAGCTATTGTTTGATGAAAATTAGTTGCGGATGTTTAAGTTAGAAAATCAGTAATTTGCAATAAAGAATATGTAAAGGACTTAAATGTAAAAGGACATAGAATTTATAGTGGTTCGACTTGAATATGCCTACGTCCATTGTTCCTCTTTTATGATCTCTTTCATTTCTGATCACAAGTACATGCTTTGAATACGAGTAAACATGCTATTAGAACTAAGATTTTTCCCTATCGAAGTTGTCTGCCATTGTTGCTGAAAGCTTTGCTTTTCAACATCCCCCTTTTTTATGATGCCATGTGCTTGGTATTTATAGAATGAAGATATGAGGATAGGCAGCTGAGTATATAGTATTGGAAATTTAGTTCATCCTTTTTTCCTCTAAGATTTGGTTCAACCTTTCTTACATGATTGTCAAGCTATTCCACTTGTAACCGTCGTCATACACCTCCAAGAACCTTGGAACGCATCATGAAGAAATCACCGAAGTTTCGTCGTACCGTGAAGAAAATTTTCAAATTTTTTGTAAATCAGTTATAACCGAGTTGAGCCCCAACAAAACTTTCACCCGACTCCAAGCAACATTACTCTCAGCTAATTCCAAGTAAGCCCTTAAATTTCTCATGCCTAACTCCAAGCAACCACCGAACCAAAGATTTGGTTCAGTCACCGGGCAAACTCCGAGCAGAATCCATATTTTAAAAGTCCGGCTCCAAGCAGCCACCGAACAAAAGTTTTACTTTGGTCATCAGACCGACTCCAAGCGGACTCCATATTTTGAGGCCCAACTCTAAGTGTTGAAAAGTTTTGTTTCGGTCATCGCGCCGACTTCAAGAAGACTCGAGATTTTCAATTCCGGACTCCAAGCAAACGCCGAACCATAGTTTTGGTTCAGTAATCTAATGGACTCCAAGCAGACTTTAGATTTCAAGGCCCGACTCCAAGAAATCCCCAAACCAAAGTTTTGGTTCGGTCATCGGGCCGACTCCAAGCAGACTCGAGATTTTCAATCCCCGACTCCAAGTGAGCGCTAAGCCAAAGATTTGGTTCGGGAAACCAATCGACTCTAAGTAAACTCCAGATTTTCAAGGCCTGACTACAAGCAAGGGCCGAACCAAAGTTTTGGTTCAGTCATCGGGCCGACTACAAGAAGATTCAAGATTTTCAAGCCTTGACTCCAAGCAAGCATCGAACCAAAGTTTTGGTTCGGTCATCGGGTCGAGAATCCTGGCTTGCTGTTGGACTGTTGACCTTGAATGGCGATAGAGCGTCTCGGTATCGGCTCCATGAGATAGTGGTGGACAAACCTAAAGATGATCGTATCCCTCAATCTGTAGCTCAGATTTAGACACGATATTAGGCTATGTCCATATCTTGATCTCGAGAATATCTCCAAACTAGTTTGACTCTTTTCTAGAACAATGATGATTTTTCCCCTGACTCTGCATATTCCTAATGTAGTGAGCAAAAATGTCCACAACAATGTTACATACTTCAGCTTTGACCAACTTAAAGCACTACATGCAATACTTCACCATTAGATACATGGTCGATCATATTAATTCAATTCTGCATGCCATACTAAGTATCTTGAATTCCATCCTTCCATTTTGATCTTAATCCTCTCTATTAGACCTTGACAGTCTTTGTTTCTCAAGTTTACATTAGATAATGGAAATCCAAGGCATTTATTTGGTCGTTTCCCATCCCACATATTTAGAGATGCGCATATATTAGCTTTGCTTCTACGTCCATCTAGAAAAAAACACGTTTGACTTTGCATTATTCAGTTGAAGGTCATTGCTTTGTTTTACTCTTTAAACACTTCCTTGATAGCTCTTGCTCCTTTTACCTTCACTTTCAAGAAAATCAAGCTATCATTGGCATAAACAATATGAGTAATTTTCTCCTTGGTTTTTATAATTAATTTATTCTCCCTTCCTTCAACATTCATCAAGAGTGTGAAGAATTCCATTACAATAGGAAATAATGTAGTGATAGTGGATCTCCTTTTCCTAGTCCCTTGGAGTTGTTGAAGAACCTGTGTGTATTCCTTGGTAAGCAACTAAGAAACATGCTGAATTCATCATTTTTTGCAATAATTTTGTCTAATTTTCAGTAACTTCCATTGCTCTCATCATATGAATCACAAGTTCTCTATTTATCATATCGTAAACTTTCCTAATGTCAACCTTGATACACTTGTTACTATTACTTTCGCTCATGAAACGCCTTGCTGCTTCATCAGCGATCAGAATGCCACCGGCAATATACCTTCCATGCATAACGAAAAATTAGGTTTTAGAGGGAATAAAGTCCATCATAACCCTCATTCTGTTGCTCAGCACTATAACAGTCACTTTGTAAAGGAAATTACATCATGGTATCATCCTGAAGTCATGAATGTTCCCGGGTGTCTCCGTCATCCGTATCAAATTGATAAGGGTGTGGTTCTATTCTTTAACAAGCTTTCCTATATTGAAAATGCCCACAATCATATAGACTATTTCCTCCTTCAGACCGTTCTAGAGAATTTTGTGGAACATTTCACTTAGCCCATCCGATCTTGGTGTCATATTGTCCTTAACACTAAAGACTGCCTCCATTACTTCATTACTGTTTGTGACATTATTGAGAAGGTCTTGCCATAATCGATGAGATATTCTTGCATACTATAGAAGAAAGCCAAAATTGGATTTGCCTTTGGTTTGTACCCTCAAAATGCAATGTCACTGTGATAACCCATACCCCTGGGCGCACCGATCCAAAACCTCGGGTGACTTTCGGACTCACGTCAGCGCCAAAAAGTACGAGCTATCGGGTTTTTATAACATTACAGAGACTAAGAATAAACAACTATGATTTAAGAAATACCACTCTTTCAGAACTCACAACGGCAGGAACAAAATAAAGATGTAGAAAATAAAAATCTCTAAAAACATCTCCAAACACAGTCCCAAAAAAAATAGTACTGTTAAATACATGGTACATAGAATACAACCCATAGTCTGATAAAATACAAAGTATTAATAAGATAAATAGTTATATGGAGTAAATAAAAGAATAAGAAACTCCTACGATGAGTTTGCCTCTCCAAGTACTGAAATTGGGCCAAGCACCTAATTCCTTGTCCTCCTGTGATGAGGAAAAGAAAGGAAAAGGATGGGTCGGAAAAAAATCTATTGAATGAATATATGGTGATCACGTACAGTTGACTTTAATTCTACTCTATGTAACATAAGGTGCTCCACAAGTGTCTGTGTACTCCTTGGGTCCTTCACTTAAGGGTTTTTATTTAATATACACTCGCATTAACCACAAGTGCAAGCTCCTACAAGGATCGAACAATGGGTCGAACCTCAATAATTAATAATCGGCTATAGCTACTAAAGCTACTCAACATAGGGTCATCCTGTAACTTTCATGTATGGGACTACATCTCATATTACGACTATAAATAACTATCTCACATAGGTTTCCCCATAATTTCCTCATGGGAATTAATTGACCACAAAAATGATTACACGTACCCCCAAGTACACATTGAGGGAGGAACCCACAATGCTGACTCGTCAGTGTGTGTCATCATCTGCATCATGTTCTCTCAACAGTAGTTTACGCCTCTTATTGCATGCATCGGGATCCATCAACAACACAGTATCATGTCACGACAGTATCCATGCTACTAAGGAACTCCTATTATACCAGGCTCATACACTTTGTTGGCACCAAAAACTGGCACAAACATCCAATACAAGTTTTGTAGAGTAATGAATGAAGAATATGAAATGGAAATAGAGAAACCAAGCAATTAAATGATAGAAAATCAAAGAAATAACAAGAATACAATGATTTATAGTGGTTTGACGTTATTTGCCAACATCTACTTTGAATAGATTGCTTTATTAATCACTTTGTAAATTGAGTACAATAGGGATGAGATGAAAATCCTTAGTTCCAATAGACTATGCAGCAACTAGCAGTGTAAAGTCCTAAAAATGAATAACTAAGCTTGTATTTATAAAGGAAGACTGTGAAATATCTCCCTAAAATTTTGACAAAGGGATCTCCAAAACCATGCGAAGCCATCAAAGGGATTGCAAGGCTCAAATCCCAATGAATAGGGATCAATGTCGATCCCTACTTTAGAGGAATTTGGGGGTACAATCCTTATAGGAGTTTTCCATATTATAATATGCTTAGCCTCTAAGTTTTATACCAATTGGATTAGTACAATTTGAGTTATTGCTCGACCTTTACTACAAGGTGAATTGTTTCCTTATTCTAGCCAATCCCTATTGAGGGAAGAGGGTCGATCCCTTTTGTTTCATCCTTTTGAAGTGTGATCACTAGGATAGGCTACCTAGGATCCCCACATCTTGCTTCCAAGTTTCATATGAATTGGACCAATGGATCTTGAGATATTGGTTGTTTTCCATTGAATAACACTTGCTTCCCTGAAATTTGTCGATCCCTATGTTGCAGAGTGATTATAGCCAATCCCTTTTCCATGTTAAATTAAATTTCATACTTTGAACATTCTGCATTGCATACTCAATTTCGTTCGAACACGGCTTCATATTATCATCTATACTTGACCTTTAAACTCCACAACCATCGCTCTGGACTTGCTGGTCTTGACAATAGTCAAATCTAACTTGTCCAATCAGTTCGAATATAGCCGGGTCAAAATGCCGGATAACACTTACTCCCCAAAGTTTGCCTTGTGCTGAACGTGAGGTACTTTGAATCGAAGCAAGTTAGAGTTTTTGGAAAGAAATCCATCTAGTTTTTTGAATAGTCTCTATCCTTCCATCGAATTATTTTTCCAAAATATCATATCTCCTTTTGATCGTCGTGACATTCAGTAGATTTTTGATAATATAAATTTAGGATTATATTTCGTTAGTTAATATCTATGTCTAATTCAATGAGACTAATGGGCTTTGGCAATCTGATCCAGTTTCGACCTTAAAAGCTTCAGGTTTGAATTCAATTTATGTCGATTTTAAAATTGAACTTTTAAAATATGCATATGCACATTCGAGTAAATGTTCTTGTCATTGGTTCCCGGACGCATTGGCATGCCCACGGATCATCGCCAATTTTCATTGAGTTATATGCAATTCCATTGCATTGTATAATTTCCATGTATATGCTTGCATGCACATAGGGTTCAAAACCAATTCCCTTTTTTTCTTTATGTACGTAGGGATCGACATTCTTTTAGTCGATCCCTAGGGTATGCTCCCCATTTTCTCTCTTCTCTTATATATATATATATATATATATATATATATGTAGGGATCAATATTCTTATAGCCGATCCCTCCTCCATCTTTTTTTATTTCAATTGATAGGGATTAGATGGATCTCCAAGTCAAGGCATCGTACCCGATCCCTCCCTATGTTCTGAACCCAATCTTCTGGCTTCATGGAGAATGAAAAGGCGAGCCAAACCCTCCTATCCCATATATAAGCCTAAACAATTCTTCTCCATCCCTTACTTATCCACTTCATTTCCAGTTTCTTTTATCCTCTTCAATACCGAACCCTTCTTATTTTCCTTAGAGCCGAACCCTTCCACCTCTCTTCCTTCCTCAATTTCGAAGAAAAATCCATTACAATCCAATATACCTTATACTAATCTAATTCCTCTTCTCTTCAATCTCGATCACCTCCAAGCCATTTGTCATCACCGCTAACACACACACACACACACACACACACAGGTAGGTAGGTTCTTAGCTTGTATACAACTTTGATTAATGACGAGAGAATGGGTTCTGTTTGCGATTATCATGGGTTAAGTTTGGAGGAGATGAGATTGAAGATGGCGACGCAAGGTTCAACGAGGTAGTGAAGGAGGAAAAAAATAAGACTGAAGGATGAAGGAAATAGAGGAATCGGTCGTGGTGAAGTTCGATGGAGAGGGATCAGTGATGTTGTTGTTATGCAGGTGATAGAGAGGTACCGGTACTGAAGTTTGAGAAGGAAGGGATCGGCTGCATTGTTAGATTGAGGGATCGACTGTTTGTGAAGTAAGGACGGATCAGCTGTTGGTTTTAGGAGAATTATGAATGCGGCTAAGTGGAGGGATTGGTAGTGGTGTGTTTGTGGATGGAGGGATTGGTCATGGGCTTATCGAGAAGGATCATTTGTTATACGGGAAAGGAATCGGTACAGATAGTTTAGATAGAGGGATCAGTTATTTTTGGATAAAGGGATCGGCTATGGGTACTTAGCCAATTCTAAGCTTGAATTGAACTTCAAAACCAATTCATATTCACTTGCATGAATAATTCGAGTTCTATATTGGATATGCAAGTCCTGTTGTTCGTTATCGCCATATGTTCAAGTTCATTGGGATGAGATTGGTTCAAATTAATCGGTACAAATAGTTTAAGTAGAGGGATCGCTTATTTTTGGATAGAGGGATCGGCTATGGGTACTTAATCGATTCTAATCTTAAATTGAACTTGAAAACCAATTCATATTCAGTTGCATGAATAATTCAAATCAATCCCATATCAATGAACTTAAACATATGACGATAACGAACAGCAGGACTTGCATATTTAATATAGAACTCGAATTTGAACGATCAAACTCTTAGGACATAGAATATGAACTAAAACTTAACATATAGATTTTAATAATGGACTTCACACTTTGACATGATGATGGTCGATCCTAAAGCTTATACAATTGGCCAATCCAAACGCCGGTTGAGACGTCAGCGATGACGGTCACTTGGTCGGAATCCAAAGTCTCGTCACTTACTTTTGCTTTTAACTTTGGACGGTTTATCTTTGCACTGCACAACACTGCACCACATTAGTTTACACTTAACACTGGGGATAGGTAAAAAAAATTAATCTTGATTATCTACTGAGTTTAGTTGATTTAGGCTCCAAACATTCAGAGCGTTTAGCTGCAACGCCTTCTGGTAAACCTTCACAACATAGTAATCCCGGAGCTAAGTCAAATTTTACAACTATCTCCAATAGACTTTCCCCTATTTGTCTAATTAAGCAACCAGAGGTTTCCGACCCATTGACTAGCCTTTTCTCTGATGTTCTCATCCTTCTAGTGGAAGATATAAGTCTTGCCCCCGACATTGTAGAAGGTACTATATTTCTAGATAACCCGACGGATTCCCAAGCCTCTAGAATTAGCGAGGCTGCTCTTTGCAGACTGTCCTCTAAACATGGGATTCCTTTTGGAGATGTTTAGTCCCTTTAGTGAATTATATGCTCATTTTTCCCCACATGCAATAAATTCATAAGCTAGGCCAGATGCGTGCCACCTTTCAATTCTATCATTCGAGAAGTGCTAAATTATTTAGGAATAGCTCCTGCTCGGTTGCATCCGTACAGTCGTACTTTTTTCCATAGCACTTTCTTGCTATTTATGGATGTCCTTTTCCACCCTGCCATATCCTGAGGACGTCGGGTTTATTTACAACTTCAAATGATGGATAATAAGCCTTTCTTACACTTTCCTCGAGCCTTCGCCCAACTGTAAAGTTCTAAATGGCACTTGGGACAAGCAAAATATCCGTAAACATGACTGGTATTATGTTTGTTGTTCTCCTAGCTTTGTGACGTCATGGTTAGAAGGACGTATATTTTGTGTTCACTTTATTCTCAAATTCTTTAGCCCAAGTCGAATCCTAAACTAACTAATATTTGGAAATTTTCAAGTGTCCATCCTTGTCCAAAAGACAATAGTTTCTCAAGGATGGTTTCTGCAATTCGTGCCATCCCAGTTGTGGATAGGGACATCAGATTCCTTGTAATCAACAAATGGTTATCTCTATTTGGTCCATTAGAAGAAGGTCACAACATTGGGCTTCCAAGAAGCGCTACGCCACTAAGTAATATGGTGAAAGAAGAAGGTGCTGTTAATAGCCCTATCGTGCCCTCGGTCGAGGGGACTTGGGATGACCCCGAAGTGGATGAAATTAAAGGTGTCGAAATCAACAAGCTTAGGGATGTTGATGTAGGTCCGAGAAATGTGCCTATGGTCGAACCATCACAAGGTCCGCAATCTTACATTCCAACAATGAGACAAAAAATCTCGCATATAAACTATGTAGGAGAAAAATCGCTAAAGAGCCCGAGTTTATAATCACCTCCGTTGATGAAGAGTCTTCCTCCCAACACCGAGAGAGTTCGATGAAAGCGTTCTCGAATCTCCCGATCCCCGATGATATCATGACTTATGACTTTCCCAACATTAGTACTATGGGGGGATCAATTCTCCTGTCAAGAGTGGTGATGACATTCTTCCCACTAACATGGGGGATTGAAATCCTATGAGAAAGGCTGCAACAACTGGTTCGTCAAGGGGTCTCAAGGGGTCGCTAGGACACTCACAATCACGCGCACTTCGCTGCATGTTTTTGTCTACCTTTTATTTGATGGTCATTTACATATTCTTATTTGGTTTGCAGGTGCAATATCTCAATCCCGTGCCTTCAATCCTTGAGGGGCTCCTCAATATAGTACGGATCCAATCGCAGTCCAGAATCGGGTAGGCGTCGAGAGAGAGATGATAGTCAGGAAAGAAGTCATCGTTCGAGAGAATCTTCATCTTTAAAACATAAGCCCCAATCTCAATTGCCTCATCAGTCAGTTCAGTTCAATCTTCCTGTACATAACGGTGATTAGACTTCTTCCCATGCTCCTTGAATTATTGTGTTGCCTAAGTAGTATTCTGGTTCATCTGGTTCCAAACAGTCCCACGATCGTAGGTTAAGCAAACACCCACTTGTTACTTCTGATCCAGCTTTGCCTATTGCAGCTTCTAAGGCTTCCACGATAGAAACATTGGCTGAATTTAAGGTTAATTTTCCAAAAATTTGCTTCGATGGGCTTAAGTTCCTTCCATTCATATAATTCCAAGGAGCGCTAAGCGAGTTCCCTTGCATTTGTTAATGATGATTTTTGCACAACACGAAGAATTCCAACATCTAGCCGAAAAAATCTTCGAGGTGCCTATCGAAAGACAATATGAAATCAACGTCTCAAGCTAGAGACGATCCATGATAAAGACATAATTAAACATCAAGACAACGATCTCGAAGTTGACAGCAAATCTAACCATGGCAGAAAAGTGTGTCAAAGAAACATCTAAAGCGGTTATTCATCTAGAAGCAGCTCAAAGAAAGGAGTTGGATGCCGCCTCAACCACAACAGTGTACTTGCTTTGAAAAAAGATACACTGCAAAAAGAGAAAAACAATCTGGCCCACCCTGTTAAGGAACTTGAAGAACTCCTTTGAAAAGAGAAGAAAGAGAAACTTAAAGCTCAGGAGGAGTCGCAATGATATTGCAAAGAGGCCACCAAAGCCTAGGGACTGAAAATTAAGCTTGATGAGAAACTCTATCAATTTGAAGTCCTCAAGGAAGAGGCAAGAGAAGCAGGCCGCAATGAGGTTAGTGAGAAGATCAAGGCCCAGTTAGAAGATGCCAATGAAGCCAGTCGAAATGAGATTAAGGACATGTCTGATTCTCTGATTGTTGAATATAATGCTAAATTCCTAATCCATCACGATCCGAGTTTCCTTGGAGAGGGTTATCTTGAATCGCTCGTCAAGGCTTGGGCATACATTATTGAAATGAAGTAGAAAACCCTCGATGAAGCTGATTTAGATGAAGAGAAGCTGGTATGGGAGACTCTTCGTGGGGATGAACCTTTAGACCTTGTTGCTACTAGACTTCAATACTTTGATATTTTAGCACCCTCCAACAAAGGGAAAACATTGTTGAGTCTTCGAAGTTCGATCCCAAATGTCTTCCTTCACTTCAAACAGCTGAAGCATCAGTTTCTCTTGGCCCAAGACAGGATCCAAGTTATTATCATAGCATAGCCGGCTATCAATCAAAGGTGTTGACTCTTATTTTAGAGGGAAACACTCTGGTGACAACTAAAAGTCAGCCGAACACAAGTATCCCGCTTTATTATCCATTATTCAATAGATTTCATTCCTCATACCCAATAGTCCTGGGCTTATTTACTTGTTTTCGTGAATCTGCAGGTCTTTTGGGTCCCAGCCAAACTCCAAGAAGAGGTGCCACCATTGAGCAACAATCGATACCTATTGAAATTTTGATGGCCACTAACATTCCAGGGCCCAATGCTCAAATGATTTGAGAACTTGATGATGAAAAAGCTGATGACCTGTCATTGCCAAATGAATTATATGACATTTTGATCATTGGTGCCACGAAACATACCAATAAGGTCAGCTTAAAAGAGCGTATTGAGAGAAAGGAGTTGCTAAAGAAAAAAAGCTAAGGTTGAAAGTGCTGATATAGACATTGACGATCCAAATCTTGTCCCACTACAAGTCATTTCACCTGGCAGGTCGGTTCTCGAAGACTTCCCTCCTACCTTTGAAAGTTCTCCCACTAAGGGCGACGAAGGATCAAAAAGAAGAATAGGCGGAAGCTCGGGTGGTGCCACTGCTAAAAAATCTAAAAAGGAAAAGGGCAAAAGAAGTATCCGTTAGCTCGACTTTGTTTGTAGATGGCCATATAGCTGCTTTTCTCTTTTTGTTGGCCGTGATTGTAAGGGTACGGTCTCAGCTTTTGAATAAACTTGTACCGCAATTTTCAAGTTCATTATGCAAATAAAAGTTATTTGTTTTCTATCGAACTCTTATGCGAATTTTGTCTAAGTAGTCATGCTATAACTTTTCCATTTAATGTACTTGTAATTCATTGCTCGTTAATTCAGATGGTCATTCGTTAATTTTCACTCAAGGCCTTCATGTGGTCGTGGCCTCAAGTTGTATCAAACACTAGGATCGAGTCCTAGTGTTATGCTATCAAATTCAGTGGTTTGAGTGAGTATACTCCTGCCCCCATTCTTAGGTTAGCGGAGTTAGATAGTGGATGGTTGAACGCCATCCTTGATGAGTTTATACTCCTCCTATCGATGTCAGGTCGAAGTTTACAAAATAGCGAGTGGTCGAACCGCACTCATCTATTTTTTTACTCATATCCACACTTTGGGGATAAGATTTCATTGGTGGGTGGTCGATCATACCTAATTTGTATTTATACTCCAGTCCATACTCTAGGGACTGATTTATTCCAAAAACAGTCGAATCACATTTTACTCAGTCATTTCTTCCACACCTAATTTAGTGGTTTAACTTAGAGTGCAATCGGTCGTGTCACAATCACTTCTGATTCATGTTTGTCCCATCACTCGGTAGGATTAATTTGGTTATCGGATGGTTGAGTCACATCCATTCCTTGTAGGTATTCCATCCATCGGGTTGTGAGCGAGAATCATCAAATGAATGGTCAGACCATGTTTATTTTGTTTAGTTCAATCATGAACTTATGTAATCGGCTAGCTCCAAACTCTAGATACCTCCTCAGTCATGTCAACATTAGTTAATTGGGTGTTGTAACTAATATATAATGCTACATCAATCACAGATTTGAAGGAAATTTCAAATTTTATTTTCCAAATGGAAACGAATAACATAATTGTCTTATTACATGTCTAGAAAATCAAATTCTAAAGCAAATTTGAAAACTGAATACAACTAAATGAAAAAAACTAGGTGAAATAGTGTCATAAATGATCGCTTTCCACGCCCTTGGAAGTGTGACATCGTCAATAATTGCTAGCTTGAAAGTTCCCTCTCCAAGCCTCTGTTTAATGACATGTAGTCCTTCCCAAGCAGGATTCATGTGTGGTGGAGCATGAAAAACACATTTCAAGATGAGATCACCCATTCCAAAGGTTTTAGGTCAGAATTTAGTGTTGTAGCATTGGGCGACTCAATGTCGATGTGCAGCTGCCCTCAAATCAGCTTCTTCGCGCTTCTCATCTACAAAGTCTAGAGATTCCAAGTGGGTACCTCTATTTGTTCTAAGATAATAGTAGGTTACTCGATGAGAAGGAACTTCGAGTTCAACGGAATGGCGGCTTCGGAGTCGTAAGCAAGGGTGAATGGAGTATGGCCAGTCGCAGACTTGTGGATGCTTCTATAAGCCTATAATGCTATTGGGTGTTCATCCACCCACTTGCCTCTAGCCTTTTCCAAGTGTTTCTTCAGATTGGACTTTACGATTTTATTTACAACTTCAACTTGTCCATTTGCTTAAGGGCGAGCAACAGTCGCAAAGCTCTTCTCAACATGATGCCAATGGCAGAAGTCTTTAAATTCAGCGATGTTGAATTGAGTCCTATTATCAGTTACAATAGTTCATGGAAGGCCGAAATAACAGATAATATTTTGGATGATGAAGTTGATTACTTTCTTTTTCGTGATCGTGGCTAAAGGTTCCACTTTGGCCCATTTGGTGAGGTAATCAACTGCGACAATGGCGTACTTCGCAATACCTTTAGAGATCTGCAAGGAATCGATGATATTTATGCCCCATATGGAAAACGGCCATGGACTAGCCATTTGTGTGATTTCCATTGGGGGAGCACTCAGAACTTTTGCATACATCCAGCACTTGTCACATCACATAGAGTAATCTTAGCATCTCGATTAACGGTCGACCAATAATTCCTATAACGGAGTATTTTCTTTGCTAGGGTTTGCAATCCAATGTGATTGCCACATTCCACTTCATGAACTTCCTTTAGGACTCATCATTGTGAGTGATACATAAGAGAAAAGGAGCAAAGAAACCCTTTCTATACATGGCTCCTTCCTGAATGATATATCATGAAGCTTTGCGAAGGACTTGTCGCATTTCATTCCTTCATTTGGAAAGGAATCCCTGTACAAAATAGTCTTTAATTAGAGTCATCCATGTCTCCTTCCCAAGCTCCCTCCCTAGTACCCAATCAATTTGCATCTATTTTTTTCTCGGAGTGCCTAGTACATCGATTAGAACCATGCCCATCTGTTGTGCATCCCCAGTGCTAGCAAACTTTGCCAATGAGTCGGCCTCTTTGTTTTTATCCCAAGGAATGTACATGATGTCAAAATACTCAAGGCCAGTCAATATCTCTTAGACTTCGATATGGTACGAAACGAGTCATTGTCCTTTAACTTGGTAATCTCCCTTGACTTGATATACTACCAACAATGAGTCATAAAAGATTTCAAGGGATTTTATCTCCAATTCTCTGGTAAGTTTGAATCCGGCAATTAAAGCTTCATACTCGGCTTCATTTTCCATTATAGGGAAGTCGAGCTTCAAAGCATAGCAAACTGATCGATCTTTCGGTGATACTAACACGATTCTGGCTCTAGAACAATGATCATTGGATGCTCCATCCATTTTTCCACCGAATGGTAGGGGATTTATTGCTTTCTAGAAGATTATCTTGTGTAGTGAATTCTTCTATAAAGTCCGCCAATGCCTATCTATGGATGGCCCTACGGGGAAGATAAATGGTGTCCAATTGGCTCGGTTCAATGTTCCACTTGAGTAACCTTCCAAACGTCTCCGGTCGCTGTAGGACTTGCCATAACGATTGATTGGTGTAAATGTTGATACGTTGAGCCTGAAAATAAGGGCAGAGCTTCCGTGAAGCAATCAACAAGCAGTGCACCGATTTCTCTATCTTCAAATAGTTACTTTCATCCCTGTTAACTGTTCACTAACATAGTAGATCGGTCTCCAGACCTAATTCTCCTTACGAAGCACTGTGGCACTTATGGCATGCATCGACACAGCCAAGTAGATATCTAAGTCTTCATGATCCGCTTGCTTTGATAAGATGGGGGATTCTCTAAGTGGTTCACCAAAGCTTAGAATGCATCTTAACAATCCTAAGTGGAATAAACTTGTACCGCAATTTTCAAGTTCATTATGCAAATAAAAGTTATTTGTTTTCTATCGAACTCTTATGCGAATTTTGTCTAAGTAGTCATGCTATAACTTTTCCATTTAATGTACTTGTAATTCATTGCTCGTTAATTCAGATGGTCATTCGTTAATTTTCACTCAAGGCCTTCATGTGGTCGTGGCCTCAAGTTGTATCAAACACTAGGATCGAGTCCTAGTGTTATGCTATCAAATTCAGTGGTTTGAGTGAGTATACTCCTGCCCCCATTCTTAGGTTAGCGGAGTTAGATAGTGGATGGTTGAACGCCATCCTTGATGAGTTTATACTCCTCCTATCGATGTCAGGTCGAAGTTTACAAAATAGCGAGTGGTCGAACCGCACTCATCTATTTTTTTACTCATATCCACACTTTGGGGATAAGATTTCATTGGTGGGTGGTCGATCATACCTAATTTGTATTTATACTCCAGTCCATACTCTAGGGACTGATTTATTCCAAAAACAGTCGAATCACATTTTACTCAGTCATTTCTTCCACACCTAATTTAGTGGTTTAACTTAGAGTGCAATCGGTCGTGTCACAATCACTTCTGATTCATGTTTGTCCCATCACTCGGTAGGATTAATTTGGTTATCGGATGGTTGAGTCACATCCATTCCTTGTAGGTATTCCATCCATCGGGTTGTGAGCGAGAATCATCAAATGAATGGTCAGACCATGTTTATTTTGTTTAGTTCAATCATGAACTTATGTAATCGGCTAGCTCCAAACTCTAGATACCTCCTCAGTCATGTCAACATTAGTTAATTGGGTGTTGTAACTAATATATAATGCTACATCAATCACAGATTTGAAGGAAATTTCAAATTTTATTTTCCAAATGGAAACGAATAACATAATTGTCTTATTACATGTCTAGAAAATCAAATTCTAAAGCAAATTTGAAAACTGAATACAACTAAATGAAAAAAACTAGGTGAAATAGTGTCATAAATGATCGCTTTCCACGCCCTTGGAAGTGTGACATCGTCAATAATTGCTAGCTTGAAAGTTCCCTCTCCAAGCCTCTGTTTAATGACATGTAGTCCTTCCCAAGCAGGATTCATGTGTGGTGGAGCATGAAAAACACATTTCAAGATGAGATCACCCATTCCAAAGGTTTTAGGTCAGAATTTAGTGTTGTAGCATTGGGCGACTCAATGTCGATGTGCAGCTGCCCTCAAATCAGCTTCTTTGCGCTTCTCATCTACAAAGTCTAGAGATTCCAAGTGGGTACCTCTATTTGTTCTAAGATAATAGTAGGTTACTCGATGAGAAGGAACTTCGAGTTCAACGGAATGGCGGCTTCGGAGTCGTAAGCAAGGGTGAATGGAGTATGGCCAGTCGCAGACTTGTGGATGCTTCTATAAGCCTATAATGCTATTGGGTGTTCATCCACCCACTTGCCTCTAGCCTTTTCCAAGTGTTTCTTCAGATTGGACTTTACGATTTTATTTACAACTTCAACTTGTCCATTTGCTTAAGGGCGAACAACAGTCGCAAAGCTCTTCTCAACATGATGCCAATGGCAGAAGTCTTTAAATTCAGCGATGTTGAATTGAGTCCTATTATCAGTTACAATAGTTCATGGAAGGCCGAAATAACAGATAATATTTTGGATGATGAAGTTGATTACTTTCTTTTTCGTGATCGTGGCTAAAGGTTCCACTTTGGCCCATTTGGTGAGGTAATCAACTGCGACAATGGCGTACTTCGCAATACCTTTAGAGATCTGCAAGGAATCGATGATATTTATGCCCCATATGGAAAACGGCCATGGACTAGCCATTTGTGTGATTTCCATTGGGGGAGCACTCAGAACTTTTGCATACATCCAGCACTTGTCACATCACATAGAGTAATCTTAGCATCTCGATTAACGGTCGACCAATAATTCCTATAACGGAGTATTTTCTTTGCTAGGGTTTGCAATCCAATGTGATTGCCACATTCCACTTCATGAACTTCCTTTAGGACTCATCATTGTGAGTGATACATAAGAGAAAAGGAGCAAAGAAACCCTTTCTATACATGGCTCCTTCCTGAATGATATATCATGAAGCTTTGCGAAGGACTTGTCGCATTTCATTCCTTCGTTTGGAAAGGAATCCCTGTACAAAATAGTCTTTAATTAGAGTCATCCATGTCTCCTTCCCAAGCTCCCTCCCTAGTACCCAATCAATTTGCATCTATTTTTTTCTCGGAGTGCCTAGTACATCGATTAGAACCATGCCCATCTGTTGTGCATCCCCAGTGCTAGCAAACTTTGCCAATGAGTCGGCCTCTTTGTTTTTATCCCAAGGAATGTACATGATGTCAAAATACTCAAGGCCAGTCAATATCTCTTAGACTTCGATATGGTACGAAACGAGTCATTGTCCTTTAACTTGGTAATCTCCCTTGACTTGATATACTACCAACAATGAGTCATAAAAGATTTCAAGGGATTTTATCTCCAATTCTCTGGTAAGTTTGAATCCGGCAATTAAAGCTTCATACTCGGCTTCATTTTCCATTATAGGGAAGTCGAGCTTCAAAGCATAGCAAACTGATCGATCTTTCGGTGATACTAACACGATTCTGGCTCTAGAACAATGATCATTGGATGCTCCATCCATTTTTCCACCGAATGGTAGGGGATTTATTGCTTTCTAGAAGATTATCTTGTGTAGTGAATTCTTCTATAAAGTCCGCCAATGCCTATCTATGGATGGCCCTACGGGGAAGATAAATGGTGTCCAATTGGCTCGGTTCAATGTTCCACTTGAGTAACCTTCCAAACGTCTCCGGTCGCTGTAGGACTTGCCATAACGATTGATTGGTGTAAATGTTGATACGTTGAGCCTGAAAATAAGGGCAGAGCTTCCGTGAAGCAATCAACAAGCAGTACACCGATTTCTCTATCTTCAAATAGTTACTTTCATCCCTGTTAACTGTTCACTAACATAGTAGATCGGTCTCCAGACCTAATTCTCCTTACGAAGCACTGTGGCACTTATGGCATGCATCGACACAGCCAAGTAGATATCTAAGTCTTCATGATCCGCTTGCTTTGATAAGATGGGGGATTCTCTAAGTGGTTCACCAAAGCTTAGAATGCATCTTAACAATCCTACATTCATATAGAGTTTCTTTTCCTTCTCCTAATCAAATCGAAGAAAGGAATGTATTTATTGGTTGCTCTGTAAATAAACCAACTTATGGTAGCAACTTTCCCATTTAGAATCTGTACTTGCTTGATGGCCTTCCTCACTTGTATATTGCGAATTGCTTGAACCTTCTGAGGATTAGCTTCAATTTCATGAGCATTGATAATGAAACCCATGAAATTTTCTGATGCAATGCCAAAAGAACACTTTAGAGGAATAGTCTTCATTTAGTAATATTGAAGGATATTGAACATTTCTGCTAAAACTCTAATGTAGTCGCTTGATAGATGTGACTTCACAAGCATATTGTCTATGTATACCTCCATCGTCTTTCCAATCTGATCTTTAAATATTCTGTTGACTAGGCATTGATAGGTCGCTCCAGCGTTCTTCAATCCAAATGGCCTCACCTCATAATAATACAATCCAACATCGGTAATGAAGTCGATGTGCTCCTAATCGGGAATGATTATCGGGATTGGTTATATCCAGAGAATGCATCCACGAATAAGAGAAATTCATGTCTTATGGTTGAGTCTACCAGTTGGTCGATCTTTGGAAGGGAAAAACTATCTTTTGGGCATGCCTTATTCAAGTCTGAGTAATCAACGTATATCCACCATTTTTCATTCGTCTTTCTCACAAGTACAAGATTAGATACCCATTTCGAGTGGAGGGCATTGTAAATAAATCCATTTCTTTTAAGCCTACTCACCTCCTCTTCAAGGGAAGCAGATCTCTCTTGATCCATGCAATACATTTTCTGTTTCACTGGGACATGCCTTAAGTCGATGTTTAATGCATAACTCAAAATGGCAGGCGAGATCCCATACATGTCAGAATGAGTCCAAGTGAATACATCAAGATTGGTTTGGAGAAAAATAGTAATTTCTTTCTTTATCAAGGGATGAGCTATGACCCGATATTTGGGACCCATGGCGGGTCATCATGGCTGACTATGATGTCATTCATTAGCTCAGCCGGTGCAGCATTAGTCTTTTTGGGCTCCTCCTCATCATCCCTTGGATCTATGTCTTAATAGAACGACTGTGGTGCTCGAGCCAAGCCCCAAGCAATGGTTGTTAATCTTTGGCGGTTTGGATGTAGAGAGACTTGTCCACCCCCTTATCTTTATCCTTTTGTTGAGCATCTCTCAGTTCAGCTACATAGCAAGCATGTTCGGTCGCCTGATCACCATGTACAACTCCAACACCATTATTAGTTAGGAACTTCAAACTCAAACACATGGGGAAAGACTCGCCCAAAATTAAACTAGGGCCGGTCAGCCCAGAAAAACATGTATGGAGAGTCAACATCTAAGGTAACAAATGGTAAAATCCCAACTCTCCCACGGTCACCTTCTCCCAACTCTATGGATAATTCGATATATTCGACAGCTTCGGTCGTAGCTTCGTTAAAGCCATGAATGCTTAGCTTCAATCCTCATCCAATCGTAAGCCTTTTTAAAAATTATATTAACGAAACTTCCATAATCAACCAAAATCCTCCTTACTAAGACGGAGCTGATCATGGCCGAAATGGCCATTGTGTCGACCGTCGGTGCCTCCACCTTATCAGCATCTCTGTTTCTGAACACAGTGTCACCTTCTGTTATACGCTGCTATTTTGCCAGAGCTCCATCTTCTGTACTCGAACAACATTCAAAACTCATATGCTTGATCGTGCTAGCATAGCACTACATTTCACACCAACACTTATCAGTTGGATGTGATCTTCCGACTATTGCATCGATCACTAATCTTCCACCAGTCCACGTAGGCTCCTCGGCCCTATTAAGAGCTTGTCCTCGGTTGGGGTCAGATGTCCCCTGGCCGCCATCCTACGGAGCTTTAACGAACTTCTATAACTTTCTTTCTCAGATCTGTTCTCGATAATACCTTAGAGATGCATACACTCATTCGTGTTATGACTATAACATTCGTGGAACCAACAATATTTTCCAATCTGCTTCTGCTTCTCCATTGATTCCTTCAGAAGTAGCTTCCTGTACTGCATGGTATTGTAGGTAGACAAATAGATGTTCTCTATAGATATATTTTTTGGTGTGTAGGTACCATACATTGGAATCCTAGGCAATTCCTCTTTCGATCACGGTTAGCACCGCCTTTCTTTTGCTGATTCGGTTTATTTTGGACATTTACTCGAAAATTTCCAGAACTCTCCCCTTGTAATGTTACTCTGCACCCCCTTTCCACTCGGTCCCACAACAATTTTCTTCCTGGAGCATCTAGTTTCCTCTTTCCTCAAATGCTGAGCTACTTTTGCATAGAAACGTTCCAATGTTGTGGTGGTTTGCCCGTTAACCAATCGCCAAAGTAAGACTCCGGATCAATCCCTCTCATTACCAACATCAATACTAAATGATTATTCAAGTCACTAATTCTGTGACAAATGTATGAAATCTGTCCAAATAATCTTTCAGTGGTTCTCTTGGAGCTTGGATCATGCTGGACATGGACATCACATCTATGGAGCAAGTTGCGCGTATACGGAATTGCTCCACAAACTTTGTTGCTAAATCGTCAAATATAGAGATTGACGTTGGGTAATCTCGCAATCACATCATTGTTATTCCAAAGAGGGTGATAGGAAAACATCTACACTTTGTTGCATCATCAGCTTGTGCGGAATCCATCAACCATTCATATCTCATGTTGTGTTTCCTGGGGTCGGTTTTTCCCTCGTAGGCAAGCATCGACGGCATACTGAATCTCCTTGGATACTCTGCATGTAAAATATTATCACTAAATGGGATATGGCTTCTTAATATCCCTAATCATTATTGGTCAAGCCTTGGCTCTCCCTCACTATCTATCTAACAATAGCTAACAAGCTCGGTGTTTGGATAGTTGTAGCCCAGCGAAAGTCATGCTCCACCTCGCGTGAATGGTCCAATCGATGTCTACAGGCTGTTCCACCCCTTCTTGGATCAATATCCTCTCGACGTATATCACGTATGTTCACTTCATCACCATTCCAGGGAGGCAATTGGTCTGCATCCATCTGAACTCCAACATCCAAATCAATCGTAGCAGATCCAGCTTGTGCTTCAACATGAAGAGGCAAGCTACCACCTCTAAAGGAGGGATCGACACCGGTCCCTTCAAAGGGATTGGAACCGATTGGTCTCATCAAGCCAGGTTGGCTTTCCTGCTGATGTCCAGAAGCTCATACGTGATATTCATAGTTTTTGCAATGCCTGCACCTGTAGTAACCATCCGATGAACTAGAACTCCCTGTTGTAGAATAAGGGGTTGGGTCCCTCTTAGCTTTCCTACGTTGGCTCTGTCTGAGTTGATTCTTTAGATCGATATTGTCTTGAATCTGCTGATTCAACTATTAGCAGCTATCCACTAGCTCTCCCATTAGATTCTAGAAATATGCTCTTGTGATAGAATTAGCCGGATTCTGGACATCCACTGGATTTGTAGCATTCACACCTACTGGTAGATTGCTCAAGCCTCCTTACTGGATATCGGTGTTCTTGTTTCCTTCTGCATTTTAAGACGTAAATCTGGTGTTCCTAATCATTGTTGATAGCTATTCTTAATGAATAAGCTTGTTTAAGATAATTCTGAATCTCTTCATGGGATTTATGCAATCCAATAGCAACAAAGGGATCCACACAAAGCTGAGAATCTCGTTCTCGGTGAAAGCACTAAAATATTTGCACAAAATATTGGCAAAAACACCCAATAGAAGTTTTGTAGAGTAATAAATGAATAATATAAAATGAAAATAGATGAAATAAGGAATTAAATGAAAAAAATTAAAGCAATAACAAGAAAAAGGCGATTTATAGTGGTTCGGTGTTGTTTTCCTACGTCCACTTTGAATAGTTTACTTTATTAATCACTTTATAAACTGAGTACAATAGGGATCAGATGTAAAGCGCCCAACTCATAATTGGCAAATTCGTAGGACACTTAGTTACAATATAGCATAAAGAAACTAGCAATGTAAAGTCCAAAAAATGAACAACCAAGCTTGTACTTATAGAGGAAGACGGTGAAATATCTCCCTTAAAATTCGACAGAGAGAACTCCAAAACCATATGAACCCATCAAAGGGATCACATGGCCAAAATCCCAATGATTAAGGATCGATACTAATCCTTACTTTGGAGCAATTTAGAGGTGCGATCCCTTTGAGAGCTTTCCCATATTGTAATATGCTTATCCTCCAAGTTTTATGCCAATTAGATTTGTAGAACTTGGTTATTGCTCGATCTTTGCAGCAAGGTGAGTTGTTTCTGATTCTAGCCAATCCCTATTGAGGGAAGAGGGCCGATCCCTCTTTTTTCATCCATTGGAGGTGCGATTCCTAGGGTAGACTCCCTAGGGTCCCCACACCTTGCTTTCAAAGTTTCATATGCATTGAACTTATGGATCTTGAGATATTGGTTGTTTTCCATTAAATTGCACTTGCTTCCCTGAAATATATCGACCTCTATGTTAGAGAATGAATATAGCCGATACCTTTTCCATGTAAAACTATATTTCATACTTTGAACATTTTTCATTTCATATCTCTCAATTCCGTTCGATTGCGGCTTCATATTATCATTTGTACTTGTTCTTTAGACTCTACAATCATCACTCTGGACTTACTGGCCTTGATGATAATCGAATTTAACTTGTCCAATCTGGTCGAATATAGCCGGGTCAAAATGAAGGATAATACACTTCATCAGACATCAGTCAGTGCTGCGCATCCATCTAAACCTCGTATGAGGTACCATTTGCAATAGAGTCTCCCCTAGTCGAATAATCAACCCAACATTGGGTAAAGTGCATTTACCTGACCCTACAACATCTTAGCATCGTCTAATAAGGAACTTGCTGCCCTACTATTTCTAACTCTCATATATAATAATAATAATAATAATAATAATAATAATAATAATAATAAACAATTAACTAACATTTAAATCCTGGGCCTTAGGCCGAGGTTCAATCTATGTTTCAACACGCGTACCTGTCGACTGCTCTGGTTAAACGGTTGACCAATCGTTGTGTAAAAATTATGGTTTTGATCATTTTGATTTATTTGTTTATTTATTGTTTAATATCGATCATTTTAAACAGCGGTGAAACTGTAGTAAGATCATAGTTTTCAGGTTAAACAGTTTTCGTTCTAACTCCTAATCAATATGAATTTACAATATTTAGTCTCACCTAAGTTTGATCTAATAATCATGTTACAAAGCAAATTATAAGGATTTATATTTGTTCTAAAAAGAGGTTTAATATAGGTTAATTCCTATTCAACATGATTGCATTAGTTTAATTTATCGTCGAATGCTCAGATATAAACAGTATAATTTACAGTTTTAATTACCAATATCCAAGATCAAATAGCGTAAACTAAATTAACCATCGTTAATTAACTTATTAAAAATGTTCCCACTCACCTGAGATCTAAGCTTGCTTCTAAAATCATGCGAAAATCTACCCTGTTTACTTGTCCCTTACTAGATCCCACGTCCTTGAATCCCCTTATCTCTATTTTTATTTTATCATGAAGAATTTATAAGTGGAGAGGAAAGAATTTGGCAAAATTTCAATATAAAGATGTATTTCTTATGAGTTAGGGTTTAGGTCTACTCTATATTTATATGAATTATATATTAGTCCTAACTATTAGATTAACCTTCGAGAATATTAGGTTACATCCAGAACGTCCCACGAATACTTCACGACCAAGCAAAAGTATTTCTTTCAATCTCCACCATGCATCGCTTTAGAATTCTCGATATTTAATACCAACCGGTCGACTGGCACACAATAGGGTGTCGACTGGTAGAGTAGTATAATTAAGGGATTTTTATATTTTAATTTATTTCCTCTTCAAATTTTAAAATGCTTGTAACATCTCCATACCAACTCCAATTTCAAAGTGTTATAGACATAAATTGTCTAGAAAATCGCTGCAAAAGCAATAGCACAAGTTTCATAACAAATTTCGAATGTTCTTGATAATTTTATTTTCACCCTTTTTATATTTAATTCAATTATTTTATTTATTTTTCTGCTTAAATTGTCGGGGTGTTGCATTCTCCCTCCTTAAAAGAATTTCGTCCCCAAAATCTCAAAGAATGGAATATATACATCATCTCTTGTTTATTTGTATACTTTAAGAGACTTTTAATGAAAAAGATGATTATGTTGATGGGGGACGCATGGACTTTTAAAGTAAGCTTCGTCGGTATTTCATACCTTAAGAAGGGTAGGTAGATAAATCAAGCATGCAATATTAGGTTAATTTGGTTAACCTTAAAACAGTTGACATAACAATATAATGGAAACCAATCAGTATAAATTTATGTCATGGACACTATATAGGTTTTCCAGTCACTAGAAGGTTGTTCTAACCTCATCCTCACTACGACCCACATGTTAGATTTTAAGGAATAGATCACTGAAGCTGGACATTATTGATTGTTAGAAAAGCCTTTATGATGGGTTTGAATTATAAAAGTTATAAAAACCTTACCTTAGATAAGATGACATAGTCATTAAAATATGTTGGAATGCGAGGTCAGTTGTGTTACACAATAGAAGTTTGCCTACCACAAGGGGCTACCAGCAGTTGTGTATACATTATACTGATGTGGGTCATATCAAATTATAGGACTCGTGGAATTATATACATTTGCTTATGGGCAAGGGATAACCAAGTAGGAAGTTTTGCCTCGATTGAAGCGTTAAAGGACAAGTATTATGATACTGCTAACTATTATGATTTCATTATTAGGCACTACGAGAGTTCCTTAATATGCATGATGACGAGGACGTGATACTGCTTGATATGGATCCTGACGAGGTGTTGGGTTATAGATATTAGCAGGGATGGTATCTTGGTCCAAATGGGGACTTTGTTACTTATATGTGTAGTATATGTATGTAAATATGTAGTTACTCTCTACCTAGGGTATATGGGGCATATCATCCACATACATGGAGTCGAGACGACCAAGTAAAATAAAAAAGACATAACATGTAATGGAAGGTAATCGACATAAACTTGTGTTACATATAAGTGTGTAATTTTCCAGTCATCAGAACATTATTATGACTCCATCCTTATTACAACCAATAGGATAGCCTTAAAGGGACACATACTGGTACAAGGCAGGAATAGTGGAAGGATAGATTTCTTTATGCATACACGACACTGACAGTGACACTAGATATTGGAAGTGCCCACCTTGGTTAGTAACTATATGTTCTTTACACTTTACTATTCTGATATGAGTTATATCGATAGCGATCTAATATAATTTTGCTATTTCTAAAATACCAAAAGCTAACAATTCATACTTTGGTGGACTCAAGTTTTTGATTTAGCAAAAATACAAGCCCATTGGGGTTCTGGTTGTCACATTTGGTATCGAAGCTTAGGTTAAGCGATCTTAAGAATTAGGATATGATGAGTGAACCTATATGTAATTTTTACTATAATTATACATATTATACATCAAACTCTACAAATTCGACAATAGAAGTAGTTGCACCATATTCTCAAAAGATGAACAGTGTGGCTATAAGTTAGAACAATAGATGAAGTTGAAGATATACACATGTCCCGATTACCCCATAGGAGGTAGGTCGTATTAGAAGGCATTGACTTAAAAGAGAATGAGTGTAGCATATGGAAGGGTCGTAGAAGCTTGATAATACATGACTCCTTAGTTGGGCCCCTAATAGCCCAATAGTTATAGATTCTTGTAGGATTGCCTATTGATAATGTACAGATAAAGGAAAAGTAAAAGTCTATATGTTACAGATATCCAAAAGTAAGAATTCAAGAAGTTCCCGAATGAAGGTATGTAGCAATCACTCCAAAATAATAGCAAGATTTTTAGTATTCTGATAGAAGATAAGTCAGTAAGTAGAAAAGAAGAAAAGCCCAAAAGAAGATACAAATAAAAATCCAATTTGAGTCTGACACCATATGAAAGAATTTAATATAAAAGCCAAAATGATTTTAATATAAAAGTTCAAAAAATATATATAAACAATGTATTTGAAATGATTTTCAAAGGAACCATTTGAAGGTCGAAAAACACTATTTTTGAAAAGTAAGTAAATATTAAATTTTTGATAAAATAAAATATTTATATTTTATTTAAATAAAGGTTTTAGTAGAAATTAAAATGAGTTAATTTGAAAATTTTAATAAATGGGATTTTGAAAAAGTCATTCTTTTGAAAAAAATAGTGGTGTGTATATAGCTCGTTGATTTTTCCGAGATGAAAGAAAATTTTCAAGTTGTAAAATTGGTTTTAGGGGTGCAAAACAGAGGGTGGTATAAGTTTAAAATGGAATAAATATAATGGGGAAAGAAGATTAGAATCCAA
Source organism: Allium cepa (assembly GCA_030765085.1). Lineage (NCBI taxonomy): Eukaryota > Viridiplantae > Streptophyta > Magnoliopsida > Asparagales > Amaryllidaceae > Allium > Allium cepa. The sequence continues at coordinate 766,831,336 of CM060935.1, forward strand.
AAATAAAGAAGTTGGTGAATGAACTGCAATGGTTCAGTAAAAAAGATAGTCAATTGAGAGAAAAGCTGTAACACCCCATAATTTGGCGTTAGCTATTTAATTAGTTAGTGAACTAATTAATTAGGCCCTAAAACTGGAATTTGCGCAAACGAAGGAATTTAGCCATGAAACTTGTAACATTGCATTTGCGATGAAATGCCAAGCTACTTTCATATTTAGAATTTTGTGATCGGATCCTAAAAAGAAGAAGTACAGACGAAAAAAGAATTCAAAACAGAAATAATTCGTTTAAGAAATTAACGTTTTTAATTAATTAAATGGAGTCCATGGGTCGACCCGCTTAGTGTAATGGTCGATCTAGGACGGTTAACCCCCATGAGGAGGCATTCAACTACTCTTAAGGTGGCGGCTAGGGTTTTCCCTAGCCCAATGGCTCGGATCTTTTATATTTTGATCTAACGGTTCTAGTTGATTCTAGTATCAATAAATATAGCCCTAATCCTTCCTTCTCTTCTTATATTTTTCTGAATAGAGTAATGTAGCTATGCCTTTTTTATTCTTGACATTCTTTCTAAATTACAATAGTAAGATATTTATATCTGTATTCATACGAATTGGAGAAGAATAGAAATCTAATAAAAAAGAGTAGAGAAGAGAATCAACTATACGCGTATTTGAGATTATATATATATGTTTGTGTGTGTATTTGTATTTATTTTCTCTCCCAATCCTAAATCACTTCTCAAATCTGTAATTTCACTAAATGTATATACCCTTTTTATAAATATTTCTTGGATTAAAATTTTTTTGGAGATGAATAAAAAGTTCTACTTCGAATATGGAGATTTGGATTGCTTTTATAAAATGAATAGGAAATTTTATATATTGTTTATGATTTTAAATCTATTCCGTTGGCATACATTTGATTTTTAAGCCTAAATTAATTTTATTTGTGAATTGTCGACTTAAATTAGTGTAGAATATTATGTTCTACATACTCTTGTTTCAGATCTAATTTGAAATATGTTTGCACCTAGATCTGGAAATTAGTCCCACATATTTTAGAATTTGAATGTTGTATATTTTTATTCCAGATCCGTACTTAGGTGTAAAATAGAATTTTTAGATTATTGCCGAATTTGTGCTATGTTATAGATTTTCCATGGTCTAATTTGTGAGAAGAACATTCGTTTGATTTTTATAAGTTTGTTTACTTTTTTTTTTCCACTTTTCATTCAAAAGTGCGACATTTAATTTAACAAGGAATAAGAAATTATCTATTCTTCGTAGTTTTGAATGGGGTCAATCTTTCCTTTTTGTGTTAAACCAATTTATGAAAATCATAGAAAAATATATTCCTAATTTAATTCCAGCAAAATATATATGGAAATCATATTCTAGTTACATATTAATGACTAAATATATTTGGTTACGAAGATGTAGTTTTATTAGGCAGTTTACACATATTTGTTGCATTAATAAGAAGAACATCATTTATTCGTTCGTTATTTATGCATAATATTCATTAGTTATTATTATAGGGAAGCAAATGATTAGAATTAGGAAAGGTAGTAATTCATATGAATGGGAAATAAATTAGGAATTCCTATTAATTAACTAATAGGAAATGAAAGGTTGTAACCTAAATTAATGTGCAATTAATGAGAAATAATGGATAGTATTTAATTAAGGGTTACAATTAATAGAGACAAATGGAATAATGTGACTGATAAAAATATAATAGATATAAATAAGTTACTAATTTAAAATTAGTAATCATATATAAATATCTTAGGAACAGTTAGTTATGATTTTATGGACAAATTGACTTTTATGAGCATTAAAAGGGGATTTATGGGTAGATAAGTATTTAAGGAAAATCTTATTGCCTTAAATATAAAGGGACTTAGTAAGCTATGTCCAATGTCAACCTAAGATCGTATAAGAAAAGACTTAGATGGTTAATTGGACTTAGTATGTTAGGATGCGTGATCAATAAAGTCACTCGACGGAAGACTGCCCTTCACATTGAGGCTACTAACAGTCGGGTGCACTTACTACTTATATGAGATATCACTAATCTTAGGACCCATGACGGCTTTAGAGATTAGACCTACTTACTTAATCGAAAAGTATTAAATGATCCAAATATGAAATTAGGAAGCGAAGAGGGATATCTCTAAAAAGGTTTACTTCACTGTTAAGGTATTAAGTGTTTACTTTAAAGCCCACCTCCCTACCGAAAGAAGTAACCTAATGAGATTCCATATATTTTTTAATTAAGAGGGATGATGGATATCTTGGTAAGGGTTCGCTTTGGGTTTGAGGTACTAAGTTACTGATCTAGGGTTCACCTATCTCCTATAAAAGAAGTACCAAGTAACCTAATAAGGTTTCCAAGTAATGTCAGCTAGATAGCATTGGCGAAGAGTCCGCCTTTGGGTTAGTTATTAAATGGCAAAGGCCTACCTACAAATAGGTAGAGGTCTGCCTAGTCCCTATAATGAGGTATTAAGTGGTTTGGGTATAGTCTCTCACATTGCTAAGACTTTAATAACAATAGACGCGCTGGTGTTATGGATATTATAAATTATAAGCCCATAAATATTGATCAAAAGTCTCTGTAGTTAGGACCAATATACCAATAATGACGACGCTAGAAGTTCATCTAGGAAATAGGTCTCAATTAATGGAGTCTATCTCGATTGAGGTCTTAAATGGAAAAGTATGCCTATTTCTCTTTTAAAAGTCTTATATGGTGATAGTAGAAGCTCGCTTCATATTTAGAAGTATTAAGTGGCAAATGGGTATGGAAGTATTGGATGGTTGATAAGGCTTCATCGGTATTTTGTACCTTGGGAATGGGTAGGTCAGTAATTGTGTGTGCAATGCAAGATTATATTAGAATTGCTAACCTTAATAGACATAACAATTAAATGGAAACGAATCAGTAGAAATTTATGTTATGGATAGTTTATAGATTTTTCAATCACTAGAACGTTGTTCTGACCCCTTCCTTATTACAACCCATATGATAGTTTTATAGGAACAGGTCACATGAGTGGATGTGTTTAGTTCTTGGAGAAGTCTTCTTTTCTCTCATGGTCAATGTCGATGTGACAATCTTCTATCCAAGGAATACCATTAATTCTAAGGTAGTAGTCACAATCGGTATTCTTTTCCTGTTACTATTTCCGCTGTGAGTTTATATTTCTATCAATCTCTGATAATGTTCATGCTTATTTGTAGGTAATAAATTCAACGATCTGTGCTTTAATGGACTTGGTTTTGATTTTTTTTCGAAATTCAGGCTCACTAAGGTACAAGTGGTTGCATTTGGTATCAAAGCATATATTAGTAAATCAGAGGAATTAGGTTAAATTAAGAGAATGCATTCGTACTTTCCTGTCTTATATTATTATATTTTTATATTAGATTCTAAGAATTTTGACTATAGTATTAGTTGTAGTTCCACTCCGAAGGAATGGAAAAAGCAATTATAGGCTGGAAATATCTTAGAGTTATGATTTTCACGCCGACTCCAAAGTACCCCACGAAGTGCCAGCGATGCACAAAGTGCTGCATAAGTACGACATAAGGAAAAATCCTGGAGATTGGAGGTGTTCGACTTGATGGTTGAGATTCTAGCTACCTTGTTATTTTGGATTTTGATGATGAGTTCCAATCGAGAAACACATTTATTCCAGATGGGCGGAAAATTAGAGTTTATATGTCACAATTATTTGGAGGCAAGCTTTTGCTAGGGTGCATAACTGACCACCTCTTTGATAGCAAACCGGATTTCGATTTGAATAATTAATTTCAATTCCTTAGTCTAAAACCCATGAGAGAAATTTTATAAAGTATGTTTTAGAAATGCCTTAAATTCTAGAAAATGGGTTTTCAAAGGATTTTTTTTCCAAAGAATTTATTTTGGAAATTTTGTTTTGGAAAAGTGTTGAAATTTTAATTTTCAACGAAACACATATACTACTATGTTGGTCGCGTTAAAAAATTTCATTTTATAAAAGATTAATTTTTGAAATCCTTAAATATTTATATGTATATATATCAGCAAAGGCTTGATTTTGATTTTTATCAAGGAAATGGTTTTCCAATTTGAGAAATTTGTGTTATAAAAAAAAGGTTTTTGGGAAACCCTGAATTATACACACACACACGCACGCACGCATGCGCGCGCGCACACACACACATAAGTTTGATTTTTAAGGGAAGTTTTGGTATGAAATAGTTTCTATTATTTAGAAACAAGTATGAAGGAGAATATATTTAGCTCGGTGATTTTTCAGTTTATAAAATCGAGGTTTTCAAACTCTTCCCTCTTTAAGGTACATATGAAATAAGAATGACATTCAATTTTATTAGGGTATGTAGTTTGAAGCGCTATTGTAACACCAACTATTGGAAGAAATATTTCCGTAGGAAGTGAGAAGAAAATAGCAGTTGGAATATTTTTGGGTTTTTGGAATTGTTGATGGTCGCAGCAGTTTTGTTGGGACTACTGTGAATTACGGGAGCATGGTTCGAGACCAAGCAGTAGGCTTTGACATTGCCGTAACGAGGATAGGAATTTTTCGAATCATGTAGAATCAAAGGAGATGGCACGAAATGATTATTATTATTTAATCCGATCATAATTGGGTCTATGTTCAATTAACGTCCAAAGCCTGTTTAATGGATGACCACCTAGCAGTAAACCTAGAGTGTTCTATCGGTTAGTGAGTTTTGGCACAACTTGAACTTGGAACGAGAGTATAAAAGTCGCGCCTGAATTCCGTCAGTTGCCTTCTTTCGTTCCTCCTTCCTTAATAAGCCAAACTCAATCTCCATCCTTCTCCTCCTCCAAGTATCAGCCTCTCTCTTCTGTTCCTCCTCTAGGCGATTCATTTTTTCCCTAGGAGAAGCAGCCATGCCCCCCCTTGTGCTGGTTTTGCACGCTATATTTTCCCCCACCACCAATCCAGATCTAAATCCTATTTCCTCCCTCTGATTACTGCTTAGCCCAAGATACATTTCCACACTAGTGGTTTTTCCTTACACCTTATGGTCTCAACCCTCAAGAGACCACTTGGCTGGACTAGAATGAGTAGAAGGTTTTGCCACTTTTGGGCTGGAAGAGCTACTCGTCGCAGTAGGATTTGCACCGATCCTCGGCTTCGAGACCTTTGAGCAGAAATCTTACCGTGCTACAATCGCCTTTTCAATGTCCTATTGGAGCATAATTTCGATGGAGTAATAGTTCAATTCGTTCGAAGATGAAGACTGTCTTGATTGAGCTGCCTAATGATGATCTCGCTAAGATTTTAGAGGCCTCCATGAAGGACGCAAACTTTAATGATTTTGAAGTGGTCGACTCAAAGATTTTGTAGCGGATCTTTTCACAGGATGTCGGTGTTTGAAAGATGGATAATATATGTCTGATTGCCCATTAGGTTGTGTGCATTATTCCGCATAACTTCATTTCTAAGACGGGACGTTATGACTGGAGTTATCCCATGTTGCAGAAGACCACCTATGCTAATATTGGCGGCGTTTCCATCAATCTGACCCACACCCTTATGATGCAATTTGTTGATCAAGTATTAGCACTCCATAGAGTGACTTTCTGCATTTTCACCTATCCACTCCCTTCTTTAGGTAATACGGGTGAACCCCCCTGGAGAGGCAATTTAGTATAGGTTCCTTCTACCACCATTAGATCCTTTTTTAAGAAGATGACAATTCCGAAGCCATCGGTAACACTAGCAGTGCCAACAGCATGAGATTTGATGTATATCTGCCATGCTACGGTCGTTCAAGGGTCACAACAGTGGATCAAGCTCCAGCCACGGGGCAATACATCTCATAGTCTGTAGGCATTATCTTATGATTTATGGTGTTGTCTTTTCCCTTCCAGCATTGGTTCTTTTCTTTTAGGTTGTTTGGGTTATAACTGTTAGTTGTCTCTTGTAAAAGGTATGCACAATATTATGAGTTTCTATTTATTTACTATGTCATTGTTTCTGGATATGCAAACCGCTCTTATATATGCATGGAGAAGAAGTAATATAAATATGGAAATCTCATTAAAGATACTTAGCTAACATTAAATTTCGTTAGTACCTTAGGTATTGGTTTTGATGATAATAATTATACGACCTTATATAAAATATAGACACTAACGTTTTATTAGGATATATAGTATATAGTGCAAGATATTAGACAAATATTGAATAAGAAGACTGTACAGTATCAAGATGCTCATATCAACAGTAGATTCAAGATGCTGCTATAAAGTTTCAAGAGTTCAAAAATAAAGACTCATGATCATTGGAGAGTTCAAGATATTCCAGATAAGTTATAGAGTTGTAGAATTTATGTTAAATCATTGATAGCTTTTTCCTGATCTCTCTTACTTTCTTTAATTTTGTTTTAAAATTGTTTTTCAAATATTCTATTTTTAAATTAATCTTTTCAAAATATTTTCCAAAACGATTTTCAAATTTCTTATACTTGTAAAGATATCATTTTAGTGTTTTTAAGTTATATATATTGCATTTTTGTTTATACTTTAATTATTTATAACTATATTATATTGAATATTCTATTAAATCTTTCAGAATTATTTTACTAAGTTTTATTAAGTTATATTTTGATTAAAATTATATAAACTATATTTGAATGATTCTACAAAGTATCAAGTTATTCAATGAAGCAACGAATTTTCAAAATAATTTTTATAAAGTGGTTTTCAAATTTGTGAAGGATATGTCGACATATCCAATTCCAATATGTTGAACATACTAGCCATAATTTCAAATTTCAAATTTTGAAAGGAAGTGTCTTATGGTCATGTCTCTTCTTGAATGGACACAACCATTGTTTCCTTATGTATACCAAACTTCCAAATGAATTTTCATTAACTACTTTCTTTTTTTTCTCTTCTCTTTTCACTCTCTTGATTTCTAAATTATTTTCGATCCAAATCTGTCAAAATTCAACCAGAATCAAATTCAATCATTACTGATTTGATTCTCTTTCGTATGCTCTCTAATTTCTCTCATCTCTCTCAAAATCAAAGCGATATTCAAGAGTTATAGGATTAATTATAACCAAAATCGTAGACCTAAGCCTGTAAACTCTATGAAATCATACTCTTATACTTTGTGATATGCTTGGTATCCCTGAAATCCAAGTAGATGTGATTGTAGCATGTTAAAATCCATTAGGTGTGCTTAGTAGCATGTGAATCTAGTGTGTGTACTTGTAGCACAGAAATCCAGTGACTCTACCCAATAGCTGAGATTCTGGAGGGTGTGTCTCGCTGCCTTGAAATCAAGATTATATTTCTATTTACTAGTTGAAAAGAAATCCGTACAAGAAATTATGCATGACTGGATATAGGGTAACTCCGAACCAGTATAAAATCCTGGTGTGTTCTTTCCTTTTTATTTTTACTGCATTTATTTTTATCTATAATTTGATTCTGTGATTGTTAATTACATCATTCCAAGTAAAATCTTAAAGAATTTGAATAATATTCATATAATCCATTAAACACTATTCACACCCTCTAGTGTTAATTTAGCCTCTAGATCCATATTCCGCTGACTCACATTTGATATTAGAGAATTGTTTTCAAAGTTTTCATCATCTGATTTCTGAAAATGTTTCATTGGCTACCAACACTGGTAATAGTACTGTTAGTAACACTATTAATACACTTGTTAGTAACTCATTTATCAAAGGATAATCCATTGCTAGACCACCAATTTTTAATGGTAGTAATTACACGTATTGGCATGTAGAATGAAAATTTATATACAATCAATTAGTTTTGAAACTTGGAATATCACGCAAACAGAGTACACTGAACCCGAGAAATTTTTTGCACTATGGACTGCTGACCAAAAAGCAATTGCACAAAGAAATTATAAGGCTAGGTATATATTATTTTGTTCACTAGACAAAAATGAATTTAATAGAGAATCTATATGTAAGTCTGCATTTGAAATTTTAAGAACTTTGCAAGTTAAACATGAAAGTGCAAGTAAGGTCAAACAGACTAAAATTTCCACGTCTATAAACCAGTTTCAATTATTCAAAATGAGTCTGCATCTGATATGTATAGTAGATTCGAAGATATAGTACAATCACTTATTGCACTGGGTAAAAAATTTCTGAAGAGGACCAAGTTAGAAAAATCCTTAAGTCACTTGCTCCTGAATGGGATCAAAAGGCTCATGCAATCGAAGAGGCTAATGACATTAGCACTCTAAAAATTGAAGAGTTAATTAGTAATTTAATGTCTTGTGAAGCACAAATATAGGGAAGGAGAGAAAGCAAAGCAATAGAGAAGAAACCTATAGCTTTTAATGCAATAACGGATAATCTAGATTCATACGGCAATGAAGATGATGAAATTGCTTTCATGACAAGGAATTTCAAAAATTTCTAAAATATAGGAAGATGGATAATTTCAAAAGAAATGACAACAAAAATCCAGGAACCGAAAGTGGAAATGGAAATGGCATTAGATATTGTAACTGCAATGACCCTGGCCATTTAAAACGAGATTGTCCAAATCCCAATAAACTGTAAACTACACCAAACACTGATTCATCCAGATGGAGAAGAGCCTATACTTCAATATTAGACGATTCAGATACATCCTTAAGTGATAATGAATCAGATACAACAACTATTAACATTTTCCTTACGGCAATACGTAATTCAAAACAAAATGGTGAAATAAATCCAAAAAAGGTGCACATTTAATATATCAAATGTTTTTTTAAAATTCATGAATGAATTTTTTCTTTTCTTTTGGTTGCTTTATTGGTTGTTAGGAGTATCCTATAGATTAATAATAATATTGGTTGAATATTATGCGATTATATTTTAAATATAAACATTTCATATATTTTTTAAATGGGCATTTCACCAAAAGGACAAACCTTGCAGTCCAATTAGTTTCGATGGCACACATTCAAGGAAATTATTTTCAAGGCCAAAGTCAGCAGAATAATTACTTTCAAGGACAAAGTCAGAAGTCCAATTACTTTCAAGGACATAGTTTCATAGGTTTTTAGGCCCTAGAATGTAATTATTTTGTGTTTTGTCCTTGAAAGTAATTATTTCAGTTGTGTGTCCTAGAAACTAACTCCACTTGCTAAAGAGGCCCTTGTGGTAAATTTCCACTTTTTTAAATATATTTAAAATTATTTTAAAATTATTTTTCTAAAAATAGAATAACTATAAGTAGAACTATATAATAAAATAGGATATCGTCAAACAAAAATCATTTTTGAAAATTTCTACCTATATGTCGACATACCCCACAGTAAATGTCAACATATGTAGACATAATTTCAGTTTCAAATTCAAAATTTGAATTTCACTCCACCTTATCACTCCTTTTGACCAGAGAACATGCCCTTTGATTCACTATTTACTTACTCTATCTCCATCCATTCATTTTTCACTTACATTTTCAAATTTGAAAATTATAAACTCTCTTATCTCTTCAAACTATTCTTTAATGGCATGTCTAAGCAATACTAAGGCAAGCATGGGCCTTTATAAGAAAATAAAAGAATATCTTTTCAATGATCAAGAAGTCATTTAAGCCAATATCGAATATTTATCTTTTGGAAAAGTCTTCCTCGGAAGATTTGCTATTTTTGAAGATTTTCCTACTTATGATCTTTTCAATCTTCGTTTACAAAATAAAATTCTTGGTTTAATCGATGCTTCTCAAAATGATTTTGTTTGTTATCCAAAATTAGTGAAGATGTTTCATGCAAACTTAAAAGGAAAGTTTTATGATGATAGTGAAGGAGAAGTTCGAAGTAGTGTCAAAGGGACACAAATAGTTTTAAATTGTGAACTTTTAGGTCACATTCTTGAATGCAAAATCTAATGAAGTGGACCTTTTATATTTTCAAATTGATTTTTGAAATCATGAAGTAATTCATGATATTTTTGAAAGTGATGATGATTTTGAATTTAGAAATAAAAACCTACATCCAAAAGAAAGAATTTTAAGCCTTCATTTGCAACAAAGTATCACTCCTAAAATGAGTAATTATAATAACCCAACTTAAAAGGATTTCAAAGCACTTTTTTACAAATTATGGTCAATATGATATAAATTGGTCTCAAAGTCATTTTGGATGAACCTCTTCATAAGAATATTTCTAAATATAAAAACATACTATTTCATGGTGTGTATCTTGCTCGTGTTTTCAATTATTTTAGTGTTGACCTTAAAGGAGAGGAAACAATTCCTTGAAAAATATTTGACAATGCCAACATTTAATTTATGCATATCTCACCCTTTTTCGAGCCTTATGATATACTTAAGGTAAAGAAACAAAAGTTGGCTTGGGAAGAAGAGCATGAAATAAGAGAAGAGGAGGAAAAGGAAGTGGAAGGAGATGAAATGGAAGTCGAGGAGGAAGAACAAGTAAAGGAGGATACTTCTTTGGAAAGTATCAATATGCGACACAATCCATCTAACAAAGATCTTCTCAAAAATCAAGAGAAGATCATCCATAACCAAAGGAAGCTTAAGAAGTCATTATCAAAGAAGTTTACTTCAATTTTCAACAAAATGGATAAATTATTTGGAAAGATAATCTGTAAGCTCGGTGGTTCTTTTTCATCTTCATCCATATATTTCTAGTTGTTTGTTTAAACTATCCTTGTATTTGGATTTTCTAGTTATAGTTTATGGTTGAGTCTCATGTATCTTTCCTTTATTTCTTGTACCCATTATTATTAGCAATGAAAATTCTATTTCTTACTGTTATATATTGTTAATTGTCGTTGGAAAGCCATATAAATATATTAGTATAAGCCAAATACAATAGAAAAGTAAAACAAAGTTGTTTTGAAATTTTTTGCATATATGTCGACATACCCTAGGTATGTATGTCGACATGCAACGGTAATTTTTCAAAAATTTTTAATTTTAAAAATTGAATAGACAATAAGTATCTATTCATTTCCAACAAATTTCCACCCCTTTAAATATATGTTAACACCAGAGAATCAGTATTATCTACCCTCTTTCTTCTTCCTTTGCATTTCTAAACTCTAAAACTAAAATAATCGCTTTGCCTATCCAAAAAATAACCGAAAACCTTGAAAAAACTCTTGAATCATTTAAGAACATTCTTACGTTCATCCCAAGAAACTGGAGGCACTTAGAATTGAGCCAAATACAGATTATCATGGAACAAGAAAGGCATTTCAATGTGATTCAGTGGATGATTTCTGCCATGAATAAAGTGGAACCAACCACTAATACAGAGTGTACCATCAACAAAGATGATGAAGATTGGGATGCTATCAAAGCAGATCCAATCTTTGGCACTAATGGATAGGTTGAAATTGCTCGAAATGTCTAATTTAAATACGTTTGATTATATAAATAATAATACATGCTTTGGTTTGGATTTGATTTTTTGATTTGGTAGATTTGTTTCAATATTGTGTGTACACTTTGTTTGATTGGATGAATATTTGGAATGATTATTTCATGATTATCTAATTTTACATGTAACTTATTATTTTTTATATAATCTTTCTCATCATCATTATATATGATTCTTATACATATTGAGTAGTATTTTATTTAGGGAAGTTAAAGTTAGAATTATAGTAGAGTTAGAGTTATAATTTTAGGAGGTTATTTTTTGTTGATGACAAAGGAGGAGAAATATATAAAATCTTGGCATAGATTTAGGGGGAGTTTTGTAACTCATGGGAGTTACAATATATTTTATATACAGAATTGTCATCAAAAAAAAGGAGGAGGTTGTTAGTACCTTAGATATTGGTTTTGATGATAATAATCATAGGGCAATATATAAAATATAGATACTAATATTTTATCAAGATATATAGTGTATAGTGCAGGATATTATACAGATATTGATTAAGACAACTATACAGTATCAAGAAGTTGATATTAGGAGTAGATTCAAGATGCTAATATAAAGTTTCAAGAGTTTAAGAATGAAGACTCAGGAGTATTAAAGAGTTCAAGATATTCCAGATAAGTTGTAAAATCATAGACTTTATGTTAAAACCTAGATAGCACTTTACTGATCCCTCTTACCTTTTCTAAATTTTTTTAAAATTGTTTTTCAAATATTCTATTTTAAAAATAGTCTTTTCAAAATATTTCCTGAATTGATTTTCAAATCTCTTATAAAGATATTATATTAGTGTTTTTAAGTTTATATATATATATATTAAATTTTTGTTTGTACTTTAACAATTTCTAACTATATTGATTTTATATATATATTATTTACATTATATTGAATATTCTTATTAAATCTTTCAAAATTATTTTATAAATTTTATTAAGTTATATTTTGATTAATATTTGTATAAACTATATTTAAATGATTCTACAAAGTATCAAATTATTTTACAAAGCAACGAATTTTCAAAATAATTTTTATAAAGTGTTTTTTAAATTTGTGAAGGATATGCCGACATGTCCAATTCCTATATGTCGATATACTAGCCGTAAAATTCAAAAATTCAAATTTTGAAAGGAAGTTTCTTTTGGTCGTATCTCTTCGTGAATGGACATGATCGTTATTTCCCTATATATATTAGACTTCCAAACGAATTTTTATTAACTACTTTTTTATTTTTCTCTCCTCTTTTCACTCTCTTGATTTCTAAATCAATTTCTATCGAAACTCGATCAAAATTCAAACAGAACCATATTCAGTTATTACTGATTTGATTCTCTTTCATATACTGTTTGATTTATCTCATCTCTCTCAAGATCAGAGTGCTATGCAAGAGTTATAGAATTAATTATAATCGTGATCGAAGATCTAAGTCTGTAAAGTCTATCAAATCATACTCTTATACTTTGTGGTGTGCTTAATATCCTTGAAATATAAGTAGGCATGATTGTAGCCTGTTAAAATCAATTGGGTGTGCTTAGTAGCCCGTAAATCTAATGGGTGTGCTCATAGCCAGGAAATCATGTAGCTCTAACCAGAGGCCAGGAATTTTGAGGGTATGTCTCGTAGCCTTGAAATCGAGATTATATTTTCATTTACTAGTTGAAAAGAAATCCGTATAAGGAATTGTGTAGGACTGGATGTAGGGTAACTCCGAACCAGTATAAAATCTTGGTATTTTCTTTCCTTTTTACGTTCACAACATTTACTTTTATCTGTACTTTGATTCTGTGATTTTTAATTATATCATTCCAAGTAAAATCTTAATGAATTTGAACAATATTCATATAATTTATTAAACACTACTTAAACCCCCCCACCTTTAGTGTTAATCTTTGGCTCTTAAATTATTTTTAGAATTTTTGTCCAAAAATTTGATTTCAAGGAAAAATGCGCATCTTAATATTTTGGGAATTTATTTTTCAAATAATGTACAAATTTGAAAAGTGAGAAAGATTTTTCTGAAATAATTGATTTTTGAAGGTTACATATTAAGCGTAGGGAAGGCAAATAGTTTTAAATTTGCAGATTTATCGGTGCATTAGGATCGATGATGCGATAAACGCAAGCAGCAATAAGGGAAAAGCTGTTTTAGCCTTGGAATTTCTATTTCCATACCTTATCAACGACGCATGCAAGTCTATTTTTAGATTCAATTCCGTTTTAGAGCCCGAAAATACACCTCCTTAAGCGTTTTGTGTATGAAATTTTTTGAGTAAATCTAGGGAAACAAGGAAATTTCCATTATACTACGGGAGTAGGAAGATAACAGAGTGGTAAGAATGTTAAATTCTCCACCTAAATTTCTTTTTTCGGCATAAGAGTAAAGTTTCAAAAGTGATTTTTAAATGCATTAGATTTTTGGATGGTAGGAGTTGGATGCATAATTGGTTGGTTCATACTTCTATTCCTAGGAGTTTAGGGGTTTTGGTTGAAAGGATTTTTTTAAAAAGTAACATACATATAGAGCTGCCAATATACATATAAGTTGTTTGCATCGTATTTTTCAAAAACGTTTTCAAAAAAATGCATTCTATAAGAGGATCTGATTTATAATTATTCTGCATCCATATTTTATGTGTGGTGAAACAGTAATACATTATGCATTTGTGCATGTTTGGTTGCAAAATTAGTTGTATAATCATTGATTGTGAGGTTTAAAATAATTATAATCCAAAACCATGACTTAGTCATTGGTGAAATTTCGAGGATGAAATTCTTTTTAAGAAGGAAGGAATGTAAAACCCCGTAATTTGGCGTTAGTTATTTATATTAGCTAGTTTGTTAATTAATTAGGCTCCAAAAATGGAAGTTGTGCAAATGATGGAATTTGACCATGAAGTTGTACCATTGCGTTTGTGGCGAAATTCTGAGCAACTTTCATATTTGGAGTTTTGTGATCGAAGTCCTAACGAAGAAGTTACAAACGAAAAATGAATTTGAAATGGAAATAATTCGTTTAAAAACCGAACGTTTTTAATTAATTGAATGGGGTCCACAGGTCAACCTGCTTAGTGTAACGGTTAACCTGGAGCGGTCGACTCCTATAAGGGTGGCAGTCGACCGTTCTTAAGGTGAAGACTAGGGTTTTCCCTGGCTTAATGGCCCGGATCTATTATATTATGATCTAATGGTTCTAGTTGATTCTAGCGCCTATAAATACACGTCTAACCATTTCTTCTCTTCTCATATTTTTATAAATAAAGCAACGAAGCTCTATCATTCTTCTTCTTCACTTTCTTTCTAAATATAAAAATAAGATATTTATATCTATACTCATACAAATTAGAGAAGATATAAATCTAATAAAAAGATGAAGAGAGAGGAATCAACTATATGCGTATTTGTGGCAATTTATATATATATATTTGTATCTATTTTCTATTCCAATCCCAAATCCCTTCTCAGATATGTAATTCTAATATATGTCTATTCCTTTTTATACATATTTCTTGGACTAAAAAGGATTTAGAGATAAATCAAAGGTTATACTTCAGATCTGGAGATTTGGATCACTTCTGAAGGTGAATGGGAAATTTTATATATTATTTATGATTTTAAATCTATTCCATTGGTATACATTTGATTTTTGTGCCTACATCAATTTTATTTATGAATTGTATGCTTAAATTGGTGTAGAAAAACTATTGCCCTCATATTCTTGGTTTAGATCTAATTTGAAATATGTTTACGTCAAGATTTGAAAATCGGTCCTAAAGATTTTAGAATTTGAACGTTGTACATTTTTATTTCAGATTTGTACTTGGATGTAAAATAGGATTTTTGGATTATTGCTCAATATGTGCTATGTTGTAGATTTTCCGTAATTTAATTTGTGGAAAGAACATCCATTTGTTTTTTATAAATTTATTTACCTTTTTCCACTTTTCATTCAAAAGGGCGACGTTATATTTAACAGGGAATAAAAAATTATCCATTCCTTGTAATTTCAAACGGAATCAATCTTTTCTTTTTGCGTTAAACCATTTGGAAATCATAGAGAAAAACTTCCTAGGGAATTTAACTCCAGCAAATCAAAGATAGAAAGCACACTCTAGTTACATATTTATGATTAGAATATATTTGGTTACGAATAGGTAGTTTTATTAGATGGCTTATACGTATTTATTGCGTTAATAAAGAAGAACAGCGTTTATTCGTGCGTTATTTATGTGTAACATTTGTTAGTTATTATTATATTTAGGGAAGCCAATAGTTAGAATTAGAAAATGTAGTAATTCATATTAATGGAAAATAAATTAGGAATTCTTATTAATTAATTAATAGAAAATGAAAGATTGTAACCTAAATTAATAGACAATTGTGAGAAATAATGGATAGTATTAAATTAAGGGTTATAATTAATAGAGACAAATGGATTAATGGGACTGATAAAATTGTAATAGGTATAAAAAGATTAGTAATTTGAAATTAGTAATTATACAAAAATTTCGTGGGAAATGTTTGTTAGGATTTTATGAAAAATTGACATTTATGAGCATTTATAGAGGATTTGTGATTAGATAAGTATTTAAGGAAAATCTTATTGCCTTAAATAAAAAGGAATTAGTTAGCTAAGTCCAATGTCCACCTAAGATAGTATAAGCAAAGACTTATTATGGTTAATTAGACTCAGTAGATTGGTGATGCGAGGTTGGTAGAGTCACTCAATGGAAGACCGCCCTTCACTATGAGGCTACCACAGTCGGGTGTACTTACTACTGATGATATATTACTAATCCTAGGACCCATAATGGCATGAGAGATTAGACCTACTTTCTTAATTGAAACGCATTAAATTGTCTAAATATGGAATCAGGAATCGGTGGGGGATATCTTTAAAACGGTTTACTTCAGTGTTATGGTATTAAGTGCCTATCTTAGGGCCTGCCTCACTATTGAAAGCAGTAACCTAATAAGATTCCATATTTGTAATTAATAGTGATGATGGATATCTCGGGAAGGGTTCGCTTCAAGTTTGAGGTACTATGTGACTGATTTATGGTTCGCCTCTCTACTGTAAAAGAAGTACTAAGTAGCGTAATGAGATTTCCAAGCAATGCCATCTCGATAGTACCAGTGAGGAGTCTGCCTTGGGATTAGGTATTAAATGGCAAAGGCCTACTATAAATAGGTTTTAAATGGTCAGGGGCATGCCCAGTTTTATTAATGAGGTATTAAGTGGTTTGGGTACGGTCTCTCGTATTGCTAAGACTTTAATAACAATGGACACGCTAGTGGTGTGGCTATTATAAATTATAAGGCCATAAATAGTGGTCAAAGGTCTCATTAGTTAGGGCAAATAGACTAATAGTGACGACGCTAGATGTCCACCTTGGGAATAGGTCTTAATTGACAAAGTCTACCTCAAGGTCTTAAATGGCAAAGTCTGCATATTTATCTTTTAAAAGTATTATGTAGTGACAGTGAAAGAACGCTTCATATTTAGTAGTATTAAGTGGCAAATGAGTATGGAAACATTGGGTGGTTGATAAGGCTTCATCATTATTTTGTACATCGGGAATGGGTAAGTAAGTAATTGTGTGTGCAGTGCAATATTAGATTAGAATTGCTAACCTTAATGGACATAACAATTAAATGGAAACCAATCGAAACAATACTAGAAATTTAAATAAGAGCATGTTAGGTAGAAAATAGTTAAATTGTAGTAATACTATGAAATATAAATCATAAAAATACTAGAAATTCATATAAAATAATGTTAGTAATCATAAATAACATTAGGAGATCATATTAAAAATAATGCTAGTAAAATAATTAGAAGCAACATTGGAAATTAAAGACGACACAAAATAGATTTTTTCGATATTTATAGGCATTGATTGCATATATCTTTAAAAGTCCTCCTCTCATGCTGCTTTACCTCCGCTAAGGTTGAAAGTGAAGATAACACGAGTAATTGGAAAATAATAGGATGGAAGTGTCATTGTCTACTCCAGTTTTATTGTTAAATTATAAAAGATGTTTTAGAAACACTGTAAAGTGTACTTCTAAATGGTTTGATATAACAATTGAGTTTTTTTAAAATTTAGTAGATGGTTTGAGTCAAAATCCCAATTTTAAGAAGTAAAATTCTTGTTGTTGAAAAGGGCTTTACAAGAAAATTTTATCTGAATAACCATTCATGTAATATAACTTGACTCTTATTTGAAAAGAAGGAAAAGATCTTTTAAAAATTAAATTGCTAACATTTCCTTTTAAACTTAATAAATAAACTTAATTGACAGATCCTGATTATAATTCTAAAAGTTTATGACGCCTAATATTAAAATTGGTTAAAATGAGAAGATATTCATTGTTTCTTTTTGAAACCAAGCTAATAAAGGATATAATAAAAAGTTTCTAAGTTTATATTCTTAAAGATAAAGGTTTTGGGGATTAAGTCCTTCATAACTGTGAAGTTTTTATTTTATAAAAGAGTAGTGAAAACTAAACAAAGTTTTTAATATGAAGTAGTATAAACGATTGCCTAGGAAAGACGGGGGTAAGAGTCAAGGCTATGAATAATAGCCATGAGTATTCATAGAATAGCAATAGTGAACCCCCATTGGATACAAAGAATATTAGTTTGAGCCTAGACATGTTTCATTATACATGTGCGAAGACCATAAAGAAGGGACCATAGGGAAATGGAAAATGGTATCAATATACATTTCTGCGAGTTCTAGAGTATACCCGCATGAATGATTGAACTTAAAGAAAGCATATACCAAGATTTAAGAATGCAATCAAATGATTTGGACTAAAAATAAAATAGTAATATAATTGATTGTGATCATAGAAGTAATGGATCGTCCTTATTAGGAGCTAAAAAGGAAAGTCAAGATATATGGATTAGAGTAGAGTGGCATGTAAGAAATGTTCGTTTAATTTAAGTACTAAGTGATAGGGCACAACATAATTAATGTCAGCTGATGTTGAAGGGTTGCTTCTAGCAATTGCCCTCTTAGGTTTGTTGGGCTGTAAGCATTAGTTGTTTTTATTGTATAAAACTATTACGATATTATGATAAATGTTCCCTTTTATTTTTTTTGGATTGACCACATATGTATTAGGAAACAATATAAATAAGGAAACCTAATAAAGGATACTTCACTAATGCAAAATAAATAGATGAAAGATTGAAAGTTCATAAAATAAATTTGGAAATTTATTAATTTAGCTATTAAAAGAAAAGTAAAGTCTAAAAAATTAATAAATTTTAAGAGATAAATTTCAACGAGCAAAGGATAAGGAAATGTTATTATGAAACCATGAGCCACTATTCCTACATCTTAAAAGTTAAAATTTATAAATGAATATGTAATGATTGTTTTTATAATTTGGAAGAAAATTTATAGAAATTTGGAAATTTACCTTTGATAGAAAAGTGACAATTATGGACATTAACTCGTCAACTAAATTTCGACTGCGTAGGATGTGGTTTAGTTGTTTTGAAAAAGATAAGACAAACACTTTCAAAAATAAATTGTTCAAAATCTTTGATTTTTAATAGAAAATGTTTTTATAAAAGTTTTTGAAAAATATTTTAAGTTTTAAATTTTCTAACCATTTCTGGAATTTAATTGGATAAGATTTTGAACGAAAAGGAGAGAATATTTTATTTTTGAAATGCCACATGCTCAGGATAGAGAAAAGTAGATGAGTTAGCCGGTATAAATTTTACCATGAAGTGGAAGTGGTAGTAAAATAAAAGTAGTTGACAAGCACCATTGTCCCAGTGGTTAAGTGATTTGGCTTTGGTGCGAGAGGTCACAAGTTCGAAACTTGCCTAGCGTGATTCGAACGTTTATTGACATGTGATATTCTGTCACAATGATTTGTTGTATATAAAGTACCATTTCAAAAAAAAAAAGTAGTTAGTGACAAGGGAAAAAGCCATCTTAGTCTTCGAATTTCTTTTTCCATACCTTGTTCAAAGGGAACAAGACTTGGTTTAAAATAACTCTATTTTGAAAGTTTTAAAAGTAAATTTCCTTATTTGGATTGTACTTGGAAAAGTTAGAAAAGGATTGAGGGTAAAAGAGAAGGTTCCGAGGTACAATGAAAAGGATACTCAAGTAAAGGATGGAAATATGGAATTCTCCATCCAAACCCTTTTTCGATATAAAAATAAAGGTTTAGAAAACCGGATTTTCAAAACTTTTGATGATAGCAATGGTGCTAGGATTTTGGATGTAAAATCGATCGAACTATATTTCTATTCGTAGAAGTGTGGAAAAATTTAGATGCCAAATAAAGATCTTGACCTTCAAATTTTGCATATACATAGAATTGTCGGTATATATAGGTTATTTGCATCATATTTTCAAAATTATTTTAATAGGTGCATTCATATAGGAGACGTTGTTTTAAAATTGCTTAGTATGCATGTCATATATGGTTAGATACAACATGCACTTGTACACGATTGGTTGCAAAATTGGTTGTACACCAATTGGTTGGGTAGTTTAGAACCGTTATGTGTTATGTTATGTAATTCTATCCTTAAGAAATTTCAGGGACAAATTTCTTTTAAGGGGAAGACTGTAACACCCTAAATTTTAATGATAATTCATTAAAAAAATTAGTTAACAATTAGTAACGTCGAAATTAGAATTTTTACAAACATTAGTATTAGGCTATGAAACTTGCATATTGGGTTCGTGGCGATTTTTTGATCAATTTTAATATATATAGTTTTTCGATTGGAGTTCAAACGAAAAAGTTAGTGTTATTTGAAGTTTTTAAATCGAAAGTAATTATAATGTAAATAAGGAAATAAAATGTAATTAACAAAATAAATTAACACTAACGTTAAAGGTTGATTAACATTTAAGAAGATAACATTAATGGAAAGCAGAAAGAAATTATATAAATTAGGCCATATAAGGAATGAAATTAACAAACGTTAACAAAAATGATTAATTAGCAAAAACATAATGAGTGGTCGACCCCTAACTTGGGTTGGTCCGGTCGGCGGTCGACCGATTGGAGATTTCGGCTATGAATTTTGATGTTATCGAATGGTCCAGATAAAAAATAATTTAACCTAATGGCTGACATTAATTCAGGCCCCTATAATACAGCCTAACCCCTCATTTTTCTACTCATGATTTCTGGAGCGATGACGGAGCTCTGCATTTTCTCTTTTCCATGGATTCTAAATTCTAAATATAGTTATGGTTTACATACGTATATATAAGTGGAGAATAGCAAAGGATAATTGAAAAGAAGAATAGGGTCAAGCCAAATCATCAAGCCAAGGTAAATTATAAATTCAGATCCCAATCTAAATTAAATCCAAATCTCTTCTCTAATTTAGCTTTCTAATAAATATATGTATGCTTGTGGAAGTATTAAAATAGGAAGAATAAGGGAGTCAAACTGGAATAACATGGATTAGATCTAGATATTTGAAAAGCTAGAAAGGTGAGTGGAAAATTATATATTTTTATGTAATATTAGATTTATAACGTTGTAAATCTATTCATGTAAGCCTAAATGTAAATTTGGAGTTGTTGGCCTAAATGTGTATGTGTAATGAATTTATAAACTCTGACTACAAATTCTATGATTGATAACTTAGATTTGATATTGCATGTACTTGAATTTGAAAAGTATTAGGTAGTAGTAGTCCCTGAATTTAATAAATTATACAGTAGCTCCAAATTTGTAGACTAAATGATTTTGGAAGTAAATTTAAAGTAGAAGTTATCAAAATAATTATTGAGATTTAAGTAGTATTTTAATTCATTATAATGTAGGGAGTTGCAATGTAAATTTCTATAGATTATCAGTTCAGATCCATAAATGCAAGTATACCGTTTGAAATAATAAGGAACGCAACTAAAAGAAAATGATGTACAAAATAAGGTTATTTACCGTATTTTGTACTATCTATTTCAATAAATATGAAAATATAATTCCTTGTAACTCCAAACGTCACAAAAATTCCATTTTTGGATAAGATATGAAGATTTACAATGTTAAACCATTTTTTAAGGGAGATATATTTCCAATGCATTAAAATTCAGAAATCCTTAAGTATGAATTAAAGAATTGTAGTTTTGATAACAATAACGGTTGAATCGTAAAATTAATACATATTTATTTATGCAATAAGGACATGATATAAATCAAATATTAAAGGATAAAAAGGTAGGTAAGAAATAAATTAATAAGGGTAAGAAGTGTATAAAATATACAGATATAGGAATTCCACTAAACAATGAAGGATAATAAGGGTCAAAAATGATAGAAATAAAGATTCAATAATAAGAGAAGAAGTAAATAGTAAAAGATACTTAAATATTTTAAGTTCAAGGAAAATGGTAAATAATATTAAACCAAAATCAATGAAACGAAGAGTTGCTAAAATAAAAATAACCGAATATGAGTAGTTGAAAATTTAAGGCGCAATAATGAAATAAGAATGAACACACGCGCGCGCGCATACACACACACAGATATATATATATATATATATATATATATGTATGTATGTATGTATGTATGTATATGTATGTATGTGTGTGTGTGTGTGTGTCGTTTCTCGATTTGAGGAGCTATACATATATAAACACACATATATATTGTTTCTTGATTTGAGGATACACACACACACATATGTAGATAGACACACACATATATGTCTACTCAAGTATACATTTATGATGGGTGTGAATTATTAAAGTTTAGCTTAGATAAGAATGACATATTCGTTAAAATGGGTTGGAGTACGAGATCGGTAGTGTTACACAACAGAAGTTTACCTACTACAAGGGTATACCAATAGTTGTGTGTATATTATACTGATGTGGGACATATCCAACTATAGGACTAATGGAATTATATACATTCGCATATAAGTTAAGGATACCTAAGTTGGAAGGTTCACCTTGGTTGAAGTGTCAAAGGACAAGTACAGTCTGCTCCAACCTTCTAGGAGGTATTAAGTAATAAGTGGGTATTACCTTGATTGATATAGGTAATATAAATAGGATGGTAAGCAAGGCTCGACACTATGTTAATGTGTGTTTGGTACCATATTCGGGAGTAGATGTTGTACATAGGTTGAGAACGTCATCAGTCGTGAGTGGTCTGCGGAAAGATAAGAGTTGGCCTAAATGGCTACACCTCCTATTAGTTAGATCACGTTTAGATCATGCACCGCCACAGTTGTTTGTTAGAGGCTAGGCTAGATAACACTGTATGGAGGTCTTTCAAAATGGACAGAATATGGCTAACTAATATGATGTCAATATTAGGCACTATAGGAGTTCTTTGGTATGCATGACAACAAGGACGTGATACTCAATTGATGATGGAACTAACGAGGTATTGTGTTACGGATACTAGCGGGGATAACATCTTGTTCCAAATGGGGACTATGGAACTTATATATATAGACACATGCACACGCACAAAAACACACACACACATATATGCATCTATTGTTATTGTCTACCAATGGTAGATGGGGCATATCTTACATGCACGTGGTGTCGAGATGATCGAGTAAAATAAAAAAGAAATAATATGTAAATGAGGGCAATCAGCATAAACATTGTTATGGATAAAGTGTGCAATTTACCAACCAGCAGAATGGTGCTTTGACCCCCTCCTCATTACAACCTATACGATAGCTTTAAAGGGACATGACAGGTACATGACGGGAATGATAGAACGATAGATTTTTTTATGCATGCTCGGCACTGACAAGGATACTCGACATTGAAAGTGTCAACCTTGATCGGTAACTATATGTTTTATTATATTTTACTATTCTACTATATGTTTATGTCGATTGTGCTTTGATATACTTTTGCTATTTGCAACATACCAAAAACTAATGGTCCGTACTATGGGGAATTTGGGTTTTCGATTTAGAGAAAATTCGGTCCCATTGGAGTGCGGGTTTTCACATATGTGCATATATCCTTAATAATTATAGATTTACACACACACGCAGATACACACACAGTGAAAACCTATAATTGTTCTAAATAATTTGAAATCCATAGTTAACATTAATTGGAATGATTTCAATTAAAAAAAGTTTGACAACAAAATGTAACATTACTGCACAAACTCCCTTATAAATTTGAATTCAACCAAACACTATATTTTCATATACATGATTAATGTAGTTTAATAACTTAGATCTAAATAATATATATTTGTAAAAATTGTAGCATCTGATATATATATTTATACGTTTATATGAATACGTTTGATTTTAACGTTCATGGTTTTCATTAAACTTTTAATTTAGGAATGAAACACTACTTTAGATTTCACATGAGACTTTAAATATAATATAACGGCCTTATAGCTTCAATTCGTGAATATTTAATTTATTTTAATTAATCAATAAATGGTTTTTAATAATTAAATAACTATCTTTCAATTAAATAAGTAATGATAGAAAAATTATTTTTGAATTTTGTTTACAAAAATAGGTAGTTCGATGAAAAATAGAAAATGTGGCCTTGGATTTTCGACTTTATATCGAACGACAAGTTGTAGAAAATTGTTGAACCTTTGCAAACGTTTTAAACAACATTTGAATGGTTAAGTTAAGTTAATAAAACCATAATTGTGAAATGTCCCAATATAATGATAATAATAATTAATAAAACATATTTAAATTTAAGATTTGAATTTGATTAAATGGTTTTGAAATCTTAAGGTTACTTAAGTGTACAAATGAACAAAAGTACATAAACCCTCCTAATATCCACCATATTTTCATATGTTTAAGTACTTGGTTGACAAAGAAATGATGGAAGAGTAGAAAATGAGATTAAAGATATTTTGATCCTTTAATCTTCTCATGCAATTATAGAAGAGAAAACTTTTGTTCCATTTCATTTCAACTTGTTTGTGCTTTATCTCCTTTCTTACTTCCATTTTAATCTGAATGCTTATATAAATTTGGAAAATAAAAATATCATCTTTTAGGTTAAATATTTTCACTCCTCTCAATGATCATAATTTGTAGCTTAGATTTTGCTAATCCAAGAAGGTAAGAAACACTAAACCCTTGTAACAATCTTTTGGAAATTAATAAATGTTGTGAAATCTCTAATTCTTGTCTAATACCTTGGATGAAATGAATGTTGTATTATTAGTGGTTTGGTACTGATTAAGATTAAATCCATGATTGAAATGATTTGATAAATCATGTTATGATTGAAAATTTTCTTTGAATTGAATGTCATGCTTGTGTAAAGCAAATATGCACATATATGTGTACACATACACATGATTATGGACACAAGAAGTCATCTTCCTCACCACTTTCATGTTCAAAAATAATTATCATCCACACCATTTAAAATCAACCTAAGCCACCAACATGAAAGATGTTTGTTTTCACCTCTATATTTTTTTAAAAATGGCAGCTCATCTTTTAGTTGAGCGGGGCAGCCAAAATTAATCAAAAACAGTAAGTGATGGAATATTGGTCGTTTTTCAATGAGCACAAATCGATGAAAGGAGAGTATGGATGGTTTCCTATCGGCAAAATGTGTTTTTTGGTGAAGGTCCTAGGTCATTAGGTGGCTAGAGTTGGCCGTGTTTGATGGTTGATCGTTTTTCGATCAACTAGATTTTTTGGGCGCTTTGGTGGTCAAGGGGCGTGATGGATGTGACAGAAAGGAGGCCTGGGTCGAGTGGAGTTAGCAGCGGTAGTCATGCCGTGTCTGGTGGTCGGAGGCGGTGGCGCGAGCTAGAATTAGGGTTTCGATCACTTAAATTGGGGCTCGACCTTTTTTGATTTGCAATGGCGAAAGGGTGCGTCGCATTCGACGTGGAGGCAACCGAGGGTTTTGGAAGGAATGGTGGTCCTTTCGATGGTGGCATAGGGTTTGGGTGGTTGTAGCAGCGGTAGGAGCAGGAGGAACGAGGCAGTTCTTGTTTTTTTTATGCCGAGGCGTGCATTTGAAAAAAGGAAGGTACTGTTGAGGATGTTTCGGGTAGGAAGTGCGGGCCTTGGGCCTGTTTGGGTTTGGGGAGGTATTATTAGTCATACTTGTTTAATTTATAAAGTAAGTATGAAATAAATTAGCAAGCCATTCTCACTCATTTAAAACTCGTTTGACCCGCAAATTTTTGCATTAGGTTCATATGAACAAGTGCAACATTATAGTATAAATAGTTGTTAGTTTTAGTAAAGTAAAATTTAAGGATAAAATAAAACCGACTGAATTTAATTACGTTTTTCAAGTAATAATGTAGTTAAACTTAATTATACTTCATTGGTGTTACCTATTTGACTAAATAAAACATTATTCTGCTATAATTAAATTGAATATATTTTTAATGATACATGTTTAACAGAATAAATCCCGATTCTACTATTATATTAGTTTGGGCATTTATTCATATACTAGTTAATTGTAAGTGGAGTAATTAATATTGGCTTAAAGATGGATCAACTGGTGATTACTAATTGATTTTATTTACTATATGCCTGCTGATGCAAATACCAGTAACATGACTTGGAAAGTAAAGTTGAATTAAAAGGTAGCTAGTCTAAGTACCATTATGGTTGCTAAGCCTCTTTTCGAATTTGAAAAGCTATGGATTTAAATTAACCTTTATTTTGTAAAAATTTGAAGTTAAGTTTTTATATAATTTGGGGATGATTTAAAATTAGTTAATTAATTATCTTATTAATAAGGTAATTAATTATTTTATTAAAGATGTTTAAGGTTATTTAGTTATTTCATTCAAGATGTTTTGAGAAATTTATTTTTATTGCTAATGTTGTTTTAAGTTAATTAATTGATTTAATTATGGTTTAAGTTAATTAATTATTGTATCAATGATGTTTTGTAGGTTAATTAATTATTTTATTAATGATGTTTAAAGTAAATTAATTATTTATATTATGATGTTTAAAAGTATTTAGTTAATTGAATAAAGATGTTTATAAACAATAAATTATTTTATTGAAGGATTGTACTTAGTAAAAAGAATTTATTTAAGGTGATTTACAAATGATACTTTGTAAAGAAAATTATAAATGATATTTGGTAAAGGGGTTTTATAAGGGATTTTATAAATCATTTTAAAGATTTATAAAAGACGTTTCATAAATTAATTTGGAGAATTATAATAAGGATTTGTAAATATGAAATAGGCTTATAAAAAGGGAATTTTATTAAAAGGAATAGGATTTGATTTTAATAATTAATCCTTTTTAATTATGGCAGTATGGAAACATTCTTTTCATACTCAACACCGAAGGGTATGTGGTTTGGCTTATAGTAAGAGGCATTTTAAATGATATTTGTTTTTGGCCCATTTAAAGAATGTTTAAGGTTATTTAGTTATTTTATATAAGATGTTTAGAGATATTTAATTATATTATTAATGTTGTTTTAAATTAATTAATTGATTTAATTATGGTTTAAGTTAAATAATTATTTTATTAATGATGTTTCGAAGGTTAATTAATTATTTTATTAATGATGTTTAAAGTAAATTAATTATTTATATTATGATGTTTAAAGGTAATTAATTAATTGAATAAAGGTGTTTGTAAATAGTAAATTATTTTATAGAAGGATTATACTTAGTAAAAAGGATATATTTAAACTGATTTTACAAATGATACTTTGTAAAGGAGATTATAAACGATATTTGGTAAAGGGGTTTTATAAGGGATTTTATAAATCATTTTAGAGATTTATAAAGAAGTTTAATAAATTAATTTGGAGATTTATAAAAGGGGATTGTAAATATAAAATGGGCTTATAAGCAGGGAATTTAATAAAAGGAATAAGATCTGATTTTAATAATTAATCCATCTTAATTATGGCGGTATGGAAACATTCTTTTCATACTTAACACCAAATGGTATGTGGTTTGGTTTATAGTAAGAGACATTTTAAATCATATTTGTTTTTATCCCGTTTAAATATGAAATTGGAAAAGTGGAAATCTCCCATAAGCTTATGTTAATGTACTTATACCGTTGAGATAAGTAGATTGATATATTTTCTAAGTATTGAAACTGTAATAGTTTGTAATATACTTTACGGGTGAGATAAGTATTTGAATGTTTTTCAAAGTATTGACAAGATTATAAGGGGTTTGTGAATATTATCTTTTGAGAAGGTATTTCAAATTAAATAATTGAAAATGATTTTAATTAATGAAAGATTAATTAATAGAGGCTTAGTAGATCCCACATGGAATATAATCTCTGGATTGTTATTTGTTTATTTGATAGTTAATTGACCAACTATCAAAGTTTGTCCAAAATATAACTTTGGAAATATCTAGAAGAAACACCGGAGTTATATGGCACAGTCATCTTCTATGATGTTATACTATGCATATAAATCTCGTTTTGTTCTCCAAGGATAAATGGTAAGGTAATCTATCCACTTAAATAGTTAGGAGGTGATATTTTCTCTTATATATTGTCTGATTATTTTCAAAAGAACCCGAGTTGAGTTTCTCTAAAATATCGATTGGTTTTGGAGCGACCGGTAAGTAGGAGGGTGTACATATATGAGATGACTTGAAACTATAACCACTCCAAATCCATATATGCGTTCGACACTTTGGACGAGGTTCGAGGCTAGTTCGAGATGATCGAAGACAGAGCTCTTTGAAGTGCAAGAGCTATTTACTACTAATCCTAAGGGTGATTCCAAAATGGATATAGTTGAATCAGTGCCTTCAGTTTGTTCTTATTCTAAACAACATGTATAGATGAATGTTGGCATTGCATTGTGTCTGGAAGGAAGTGTTAGCATTCTAAATGGGATTTGCTGAGAGAGGAAAAAGGTTATTGTGACCTCACAAGTCCCACCACCTGGTAATGACTAGAACAAGTGCCACTAGGAGCAGTCATTCTTCAATCAAGAATTGATATTTATGGATTTGGTATTCGCACGCATGGGAAAAGTGCGGCTAAGGCTAATGCACAATATTTTTTAGCCGAAGTACCCCGGGGAATGACGTAATCCAGTATGCCATGTTGAAGGGGCAGCCGGATCTGATTTGCAGGGCGTCCATGCGAAGGCCTTGGTACATTTTTCTAGAGGTGTACCATGACAAGCATTACCGTAGTAGCCTTGTCATTGATGGAAATCCAATCCCCAATACGCACCTTTACGGACTTAGTTATGCCCATATATGTTGAAATGTGAGATGCAAGCATTTCAGCTATTTTATATATTTATTTTACCATCTAGACACTATCATAATATCAATGTATTTTCTAATAAAATGATTTGGTTATTGTAAGGTAAAAACCCATATGTGTTTATGTGCGGCATAGCCTTACGAGATACCTTTATTTGAATGGTTTTCAAAATAGTAAAAATTCATTTGATTGTGTTTCTCATGTTGGTTTTACCAGACCAATCCGAGCGTCATTTTTCTTATAATGCTCGAGTTAGCCCAAGCATATTTTCTAGATTTTATTGGACACTTTGGAGCTTTAGATGAAGAGGTAGATCCTCCAAGGGCATATTAACGTATTTTAGCTTACGATATTTTTTCATGTTGTATTTATCAGTAATGTAAGGTCGGATTGTTATAACTATCCAGGTTGATGAGAGGTTTGTACTCTAATTTGTGTATGAATACAAATTTTTTTATTTTTGTAAAGGTCATTGGTATATTATGTTACTCATCATGCCTGTGAGATTTAATTCTGTCTTTTCTTTCTTTCACCCTAATAATCTATCTTTTCAGCACTTAGATGTTCATCACATGAATGACATGGATGTATTAATGTCAACTTCCAAGGATCGAAAAGGTGGATTGTTATATATAGAAAACCACAAAGAATTAGAATTCGCACTAAAGTCCATTCATTAATTTTAAATCAATTTTTTTTTAAAAAAGAATTGAAATAATTATATTCAACTGTTTACCTTATGAAATGAA
This sequence comes from Allium cepa, assembly GCA_030765085.1. NCBI lineage: Eukaryota > Viridiplantae > Streptophyta > Magnoliopsida > Asparagales > Amaryllidaceae > Allium > Allium cepa. Next base: position 766,860,753 of record CM060935.1, read on the forward strand.
AGATTAATTTCAAAATAGTAGATAATATAACATATATAATTCATTTGCATTTAGTGCAATTGTTATATAGTTTTATAAAAAATCTCACTCAAAATTAGCTTTCAATTTTATAAATTTCTAAAACAAAATAAAAGAAATTTGGACAAAGTAGGTGTAACGACCAATGAAAATAATGATAATTAATAAATAATTAACAAGGCTCCAAAAATAGAATTTGAGCAAACTTTGGAATTTAACCACGAAACTTACACTATTGTGTTTGTGGTGATTTTCTTGGTAACATTCATATTTGGAGTTTCACGATTGGAGCTTAGACAGAAAAGTGATTAGTGTATGAAATTTCAAGCGCAAAAATAATTGAAAGCGATAAAGGAAATAAATAAACATTAATTATGGGACCCACCAGTCGACCTCCTCCTTAGGCCGATTGACCGCTAATTGTCGACTGCTTATAAAGGAGCGGTGGATCTGTTGGAACGTGGTGACTACGGTTTGAACCTATGCCAGTGGCCTGGATTTAGTTATTTTAACCTAACGGTTACGATTGATTCGTATGCCTATAAATAAAGGCTTAACCCCTCACTTCTCTGCTTATATTTTCTAATCCAAGTAGTGAAGCTCTACCATTTTTCCTTCTCCACTAGTCCTAAAAATTATAAAATATTATACACACACAAAAAACTAAGAATGGCCAGAAAACAAAAGAGAAGAAGAGAAGAAGCGAAACAATATTGCGAAAAAAGGTAAATTTCAATCTATATTCTCCTTAACTCCAAATCTCTTCTCAGATCTGTAATTCTAATAGTATGTATATACCTTGTTATACACATTCTTTTAGATTAGAAAGGAAAATGAGTCAAGTAAAGAAATGGATTCAGGTTTTGGAGATTAGGAAAGTTTAAAAGGTGAGCGGGAAATTACATTATTTATTTCTAACATTGAAATTAATCTCATCGAATTTTTATTCAATTATTATGCCTAAATAAGATCTGATGAGTTGTAGGCCTAAATCAAACACATATGATTAACGCCTGCATTTTCAATAAAATACGTAATTAGAATATGAATAGTATGAACAACCTACTCTAGAAAATTGAATTCAGTCCCAAATATTTATTATTATAGAAGGTTTGTAAAGTTTATTCTAGATCTATAATTGGGTAGTAAATTAGATTGCCCTAGCTGACATGGAACGTGAATTTCAATGGTTTTATTTAGTTAGAGCGGTTCCGTGTAATATCCACAAATTATCCAATTTCAAAAATATGTATAAAAGATCATCGTTTCAATTAACAAGGGATATACGGAAAAAGGAAAGAGGTGTAAGATATGGATAGTCTTTTTGTAGTTTGTAATTTCAATAAAAGAAAAGAAATAATTTTTGTAATTTCAAACTAAGCAAAGATCTCACTTTTTGCTAATTTATGGAAAATTAAAACGCTAATCCTTTTTACAAGGATAGCTCTGAAAAATTAAAAAGTGGAAATATAATTCTGATAAAAGACCTCAAGGTGAATGATCAGGTAAAAAATAATCTATTGGAGGTGGTCTAGTTAAATCTTAGATAGTTTTTGAGATGCGTTTGTAGTATGGCACTTAAATTATACATTATTGTTTGAACCAAAAATGGAACGAACACCTAGAAGATTATGTAGAGATTAAAAAGTGAAGAAATTTAAATAAAAACAAGTAGAAAAGAATACATAGCAATTTATAGTGGTTCGGCTAATCTTGGCCTATGTACAATTAGTGATTTTATCGATTATCTTGTTGATTGCAAGCAGAAGTTCTTACGGATTGGTATAATCTGACAGTGATTGCAAGAGATTTGAGGGGAAGCAAGAGCCTAAAAGATCCTTAGAAATGAGCCATGTCTCTCTACTTATACACTTAGGAAGCCTAAAATCTCACCAATAAGATCTACACCTCATTTCCATGCCATGGACTATTTCTCTATAAAGGTAGGTCACCGCATCAGCAATTAACTTGGATCAGTACCGAAGTATAGACTTGGATCGGTACCGATCCACGAGTTAGCCAACTAGCTATCTTGAGATCCTTATGTTGGATCAACTGATGGTTAGCATTATGATTTCATACTTGTTTGCATCATTACTTGCTTGTTTATGAGTCCAAATGACAGATCTACGAAGAAGAAAAGTTGTCGATTCAAGTGCTCGTGGAGATCGATAGAAAATTACATTAAAATAACAATACAACACCTTGAATGGGCTTCTAACATCAAACGGAGTAGGTAGACAGAAGATGGGACCTTTTGGTGGAGAAAAGTTGGATCAGCACAGATCCAGGGGGTTTGATCGGTACCGATCCACCACTTAGGTGGATTCCCGCTCTTTTGGTCTTGGGTTGGTTGGGTATTTGTCCCGTAGCTTTGCTTATGCTTGGTTTTTGGTCCCTTGGGCTATCTTTTCGGGCTTCCTGCCTTGATAACTCTAAGTTTAACTCGTTCTGTCCGTCCGAATATTGCTCGGTAAAAAGGACGGATAACACTTGCCCCCTCAAAGTATAAACTAAACACGTTTCAAACATGATGTGCTTTGAATCGAGACAAGTCGGGACTGTTTTTGAAGGATTCCATTCTGTACTTCACATGGTTGTTTTCTTTTTGTGGATCAATTCTGTGAAAAGTTATGTCTATGGCTATTCATCGTAATGCTCCACTAGCATCCAAGATTATAAATCCGGAGTGTGCTCTCATAATTTGACTTTTCAAGCTCTATAATTTTGATCTGGTTCCCTTCTTGGATTTTTCAGGTTTGAATCCGACTTCTTCGATCTCGGTTGTTTGGCATTAGATATGTTCACATATACACATACACGTGCTCACTCTTGAACAATTTCTGACATGTACACTCAAATACACACGTGCATAGGCATGTATTATCACCATCATCACTTTGTATTTTTTTGTTCAAGACTTGGTACCAATCCGTTTCTTGAATCGGTGCCGAATTAAAACTTGGTAGAATTTGTCAATTTCTTTACTTGAAGATACAAGTACTATTGGATTATATAGCCCACCTCTTTTCATTTTCTTCCTCATTTTCCTTTACCGATCCAAACCTTGACATTCCACCAACCATTGTCTCCAAATTGAACTTAGTCTCCCCACTTGACCATAGGATTGTCACCACCTCTACTTCTCATGTAAGCCTACCATCGTCATGGTTAAGCGCCGTTCATAGATCCAAGATTTAACCTTCTTGACCTCGATCCATCACTTAAGGCCATCGCCGCTTAGCTTTGACAACCCATAATCGAACTTATCCTCGATTTGCATGAATAGGTAGTTGGGTGATGGACTGGAAGCACTTATGCACGAAGGAGAACTCGAACATGGATGAGATTTTTGACGCCGACGGCTGTGCTTTGGGTATAAGGAAAGATGGAAGAAGAGGTCAAAACTCCAACTAAGGGTTTCGATCGGTGTTGATCCAAGATTTTGTGGGTTTTTGATTTTCGAACTCCTAATTGAACTCTATTTTGTTGACTGAACATAAACTATGTTAAACACTTCCTCTTGAACTCTAGAACATTTTTCAGTGCAAAACCGTTGACATGAAGTCCGTTGGGATGGTCACTTCGGTGATGTCCAAAATTTAAATTAAAATGTTATATAATATCGGAAATCTAAATTGCACTGCACTGTAGAACACTCACTAGATTTCACTTTAGCATTGGGGTACAGCTTATGATTTATTTGATGTTGACCATATGTTGATTTTTTATAAAAATAGAGCACAAACATTCCGAGCGTCTTGCCACCTTAGCTGTAGGTTCACCTACTTCCAAATATGTTGAATCTGATGTCGAGTCAAGTTCAACTATGGCTACACTTATACAACAAACTCTAGCTCAGAACGCACATCAACAAGAAAATCCATAGGTTGAGAATGAAGTTCCTAAAAATCCTGTAGAGCCCGAGAAGGGGCTAGAGGTTGAACCTGCTCCTGATACTCTTAAAGATGTTGTTTTTTAGATGATCTATCAATTCTGTTTCTTTAAAGATTGATGAGGGATCTCTTTGCAGAATTTGCGATAAGCAGGGAGTTCCATTCAATGACATACTTGTCCCTTCTTGCTATCAAAGAGCTTATAACCCTACAAAAGCTACTTGCAACAGATATATGTGTCTGACGTGATGCGTTCCGCCGTTCAATCCATTCATTTGTCTATTTCAAAACTTTATAAGATTAGCTCTTAGTAGTTACACCCAAACAGCTATGCCTTCCTTCTTGGTATATATACATTGTGTTCATTCAACATTTGCACCAAGTACCCAGTGACGAGGAAATCTGGCATATAAACAGTTTTAAAAGCAGAAAGGGAAGTCCTACCTTGATTTACTTGAAGCTAACAAAGAATTGTCGAGTTGTCACTAACACATGGAACAAGTTGAACTATTTAAAAGAGAATGGTTTTACATTCGTTATCCATCTAGGATTGCTCAAAGATGAATATATGGATGTAAATTCTACCTCATTCGTTTACTACAAGTTCGCCTTGTTAGTTATTGAACTTAACTCATGTTCTTTCTGTTATTTAGATGTTCTAGCGAGGCAAAGCAATGCGACTCCTGCGAATGCTTTTAGATTTTTCTTCACACTTCAGGAGCGGGATAGAGACATTGGAGTTCTTCTCCTTGAAGAGAATCTCCTTACCCATAATCTGCTAGAAGTGGGCTATAACACTGGTTTAGTCCAACTGGCCGCTAATGACGACGACGACGATAACGATGACAATAACTCACCTGGAGGCGGCAAGGCTAATCCGATGTGCCCCCAGCATGAGTCCAAGGGCAGAAGTTGAAAAAAATGGTAAAGAAAGGGAAGAACATGCCAAGGAAGGCAAAATTGTAAGTAGTAATGATGAGGCTGGCCATGGCGGCATTGATGTGGGCCACGAGTCCTCGGCTTAACAACCTATAGACGACCAACAGTCTGCCCCAAAGAAGGGAATAGTCGTGAAAACTTCTAAGGGTAGATTTCTACACAGCCTCTAGCCATTACGATTGTTGAGAAAACTCCTCTTCTTTCCATAGATACATTCTCCAAGTTAGGGCCAATTCCTACGAGATCGACACCTTTTGCATTGATGACATGGACATCGAGGGTCTTGACTCACCTATCCACTTTAACGATGACTTTCCTCCCATCACCATGAGGGAGATAACTCCTATGAGCAAAGCTCTAGAACATGGACCATTGGGGGGGACACTAGGACATTCACGTACATGTGCACTTCAAGGCACTACGTTGCACTTGACTCGCTTCCTTTCTAGTGGAAACTAATTCATTTTATTTCATTTGCAGGCTCCATGGAAAGGAAGAAGTACATATATCAATCTCTTGAGGAAAACACACCTCAATCATATCGGCATCGTCTAGGCTCATATCATTAGGGCAACGTTCGATATTCTGAGCCCAGTTACCAATCTAGCCGAGATAGAGGCAGTTGCGATAGAGGTAGTTGTGATAGAGGCAGTTATGATAGAGATTATCCATCACATGACTCCGCTTCCAAACGTCATTTCAGATCTAGGTTACCTCCACCCAGAGGCTTAGATAGGCATTCTGATTGTCGCGATGACTTGCCACCAGGCGACGTTTCTTATGCACCTCCTCCAGCTTCCAATCCTTTGAAGCACTTGGCACCCTCTCACGTCGGTCGACCCTCCAACCACAGGCGCCATCAAAGTAGTTCTTAGACTTTCCATCATAGAGCCGGCAAATAATTGATTGAATCCGGCTGCCACCATAGAGCATGAACTTTCCTCCAGCGCGCGAATGGTTGACTTGAAAGAACAGTTTCCAAGTGTTTGCTTTGATGGGCTCATGTTCATGCCCATCTTGAAAAGAATTCTTCCTAATATCCAAGACATGACCACTACCTGTGTAACTGTCACTTATAATCAGTACAATGAATGGTTGTAGGTAGGTTAGAAAATATCCAAATTCTCGAGGGAAAGGCAACTCGAGATCAATGATCTGAATCTCATGGCAGCACGAGACAAAAAAATCATTGCCCATCTTGATGCTAAGGTTGAAAACTTAAGGAAATCATAAGATAAAGTTGAGAAGAAAGCCATAGACGCCATCAAGGCGCTTAAAGATGGGAGAAAAAAGCATTGAGATAAGATTGAGGCTGCACATCATCGAAATCATGCCTTAGTCCTGGAAAGAGGTGCCTCAAACAAGAAAGTTGATCGAACTAACAGCCAAACTAGAGAGCGAGACAAAAGAAAAAATGACACACTCTAACAAGCTTAGGATTATTCCGAAGAGCTACTTACTACATGAGGTGAAAGAGAGAAAGCGGTTGGACGTGCTAAAGACGTGGATGCACTTGTCGAGAAGCAGGTTGAAGCTACGAAATAGCGGATAGTCGAGAAATTTGAGCCATTTCTTAACAAGTACAACGCTAACGTGCTTGAATTTTGCAACTTGAAGTGGTTCAACAATGAATACCCCAAAATTCTTTCCCACGCTTGGGAATAAATTGTCGAGTAAGAAAAGGAATTTCTTAAAGGAAGTGAGGTAGATCTAGCTCAGCTAGAAAAAGAAATCTTGATTGAAGACAAGCCTAAGGTGCTGAAAGATGTTCATTTTATTCTGCATCTGGAGCTAGCCGCTATAGTCAGAAAGACTCAGGCAAAGGCTTTGAATCATCTCGTCAAGATGCTGCTGTTGGGGATAACCCAGAGCCCAAAAATTCTCCTGATCTATCTTTAGCCCCAGGATACAATCCAAATCTGCCTCAAATGCACAAGCCTGCAATCCTTTCTCCAATTTTGGATGGTAACTCTACCAGCACTATGGCCCACATAGAGACCCAAATTGAAGGAGGTATCGCATTGACCTCGCCTATATTTCAGAGAGTCCATATGCCGTTGACTGACATTTCTAATCTCTCTTTTTATATCTCTAAAGTTTCAGGTCAGCCCCAGGTCTTCCCGCTTCTCGGCCAAAGTCTCCCGTGGGTTCAACAAGCGACTACAATAGAATCGGTTACCGTGACTACTTCAATGAAGGTGCCAACTATTCCGATTAGCGAGACTCCTGGTCTTCACGAGCATATGACAGATGCTCTTTAGGATTGACGATGATGTTATTGTTACTGGTTCCTCCAAGCCTCTATGGGGTCCCACCATAAGTACCCTTGAGTAGGAGATGGTCCTAGCCAAAAAGGTCAACTTGGAGAAACTAGAGACTAGGAACTGGTCCTAGCCAAAAAGGTCAACCTGGAGAAACTAGGGACTTTTCCTCCTCCACTATCCATAGCTATGCTCAATCAGACTACCTTTGCTCCCGTTACCTTTCCTTCGCCCAAGAGCACCTTGAGCGTGCTTGTCGGATCATCATAGAGCACTCTATTCAATGTCCAATGAAGTGGAGTAAAGATAAGGAAGCAATTGGAAGGATCTAGTGCGCTATCTTCTGTAGAGAAGAAGGAGAGGAAGGGGAGAAAGAAGAGGATCAAGAAGTGATCATCTAACTTCTTTGTGTTTTCCGACTGTATGGCAGCACTTAGGCTCTTTTTGATTATCTGCCTTTCCTTGTCTTGATCGGTATTCGAGCGGATTCAACCTCTGCTTTTTCATTTTGTGTAGGCATAAATAAAACCTATGCTTATCTTTCCATGTTCAATGAATAACAAAGGTTTTTATTTTGTTAAGTCTTTGTGTGAACTTCCCTAAATTATTCAAGCTATGCACTTTCCTTTCAATATACTCATGATCCATCGCTTTTTATTATTATCGTCAGACTAAGTCATTAGCCCATTATCTAATTTACTGGCCTTTTGTTGCTCTAGCGGACATTAAATAATCATAGAAATGCCAATTTCAGGCACTAGTCGAGGTATACCACTTAGACTAGCGATTGTTATATCCTTTTCCAGGAAAATGATGTTCAATCACGCCAAACTCTGAACGTCGAATGATGTTCATAAGTACGATCCCGCCTTACGCCGGTCATGGATCTTCGGCCTTGCCTACTTTGGGAAAAATGCCAGTGATCGAATGTTCGTGTCACATCCAATTTAAGCCATACTCCTCCCCTCATATCAGGAGCGATAGCTTGGCTACGAATGGTCATATCACGTTCATTTTGATTTATACTTCTACCCTTACATTAAGAGCCAGATTTAGTCGATGGACGCTCAAGTCACATTCTATCTAGGTTTATACTCACGCCCCCATTCCAAAGGCAAGAGTTAGTTGTTGGACGGTCAAATCACATTCACTTAGGTTCATACTCTTATCCTTAATCCAAGTTCGTGAGTTAGCATTCAGACGGTCGTATCACGTCCTTTTTGAGTTTATACTCCTGCCCTCACGATCTACGCAAGAGTTAAGTGGTATCAATCTCCGGACACCTAGAGTGATTGAACTTCAAGGGTTCGATCATAGACCATGGAAGTTTGGTTGATACTGACATACACACATGTAGATTTAGTCGGGTCGATCACATTTCACAACTCTTAAGAAATGTAAAGACAAATTCGAAAAGCCATTTATTGAAAATGGGAAATGAAAGATGTTATCTCCTTACATGGCTTTATCTAATTATGTACAATTTTACTTCTAAGTGAAATATCATCATAAATGATCGCTATTCCACACCCTTAGGAGCGAGATTCCATCAACCATTGTAAGCCCAAAAGTGCCATCTCCAAGCTTTTATTCTACTACATACAGACCTTCCCATGTCGGGCCTAAGTTTCCAAGGCCTGGGTGACTTGATCCAATTTCTCCCCTGTAGCAAAATCCCATCAACCATTGCAAGCCTAAGAATGATTGACCTTGGCATCATAATATTGGGTGATTCGATTGTGGTGCGCAGCTGCTCGTAAGTCAGATTCATCTTGTTTCTTATCAATCACGTCAAGTGATTCCAGAAGGAGTTGCTCATTCGGTTTTGGGTTGTAATGAGTTACCCGATGAGATGGTACCTCTAGTTCAATCAGAATCATAGCCTCTGATCCATAGGTTTGGCGAATGGGGGAACTACAAGTTACTGAATTATGGGTCATTCAATAAGCCAAAAGTGCCAATGAAAGTTCATCGATCCATTTTCCCTTAACTTTTTCCAATCAATTTTTAAGAATGGACTTGATAAACTTGTTTATAGCTTCAACTTGTCCATTTAAATGGGAGTGTGCCACCATGGAAAATCTCTTCTCTATGTGATGTTGGCGGTAGAAATCCTTAAACTTGATATTATCGAATTGGTTATGTTATCGGTACTTGTGGAACTCCAAAATGACAGATAATATTCCAGACTACAAAGTTGATCGGTTTCGTCATGGTAATTGTGTCTAATGGCTCGATCTCGGCCCATTTGGTGAAGTAATCAACCACGACGATGGCATACTTTGTGCCATTTTTAGATATTAGCAACGCACTGATAATATTAATCCTCTAAACTGCTAACGACCAAGGATGACCATTTGAGTAATCTCCATCGGTGTGGCTCTTAGATTCTTAGCAAATCTCTAGCACTTGTCGCACTTTCCAGAGTAATCGGCTGCATCTCGGTTGACAGTTGGCAAGAAGTACTGATAGCGGAGAATCTTATTCGTTAGGGTTTGCCCACCAGTGTGGTCACCATAGACCCCCTCTCGCACTTCTCTCAGGACTTGTTTAGCCCCATCATGAGCGATACACCAAAGCATAAGGATAGAAAAACCCTTCATATATAGCAATCCCTCCTTTATTATATATCTCAGAGCTTGGCGAAGGAGCTTCCATCACTTATTCCCTCTATTGGGAATGATTCCTCTCTATAAGTAGTCTTTTATTGGAGTCATCCATGACTATGTTTCAAGTTCAGGCTCCAAGATCCAATCGACATTCATTTGGTTGAGGCTCTGTGCCGACAAATTTTCACTTAACCAAGCCTATGAGCTATGCATCCAAGGAACTAACTGGGTTAGCCAATGAGTCGGCCTTTGCATTTTCCTCTCTGTGAATATGCATTATCGTATAATATTCAATGTCACTAAACAGCTCAAGAACTTGGTTTAGATAAGGGGCTAGCCTCGCTCCTTTTGCCTAAAAATCTTTCCGCACCTGATACACCACTAGTTGAGAATCACAAAAAATATGTAAAAAAATTTAGCTTCGGTTCTTTGGCAATTTTGAGTCCTGCAATCAAAGCTTCATACTCTGCTTCTTTGTTTGTTGTAGGAAAATTGAGTCTCAGGGCATAACAGATTAAACATTTCTTGGGAGTGACAATTACAACTCTAGCACCAAATCAACATTCGTTTAATGCACCATCCGTGTACATCTTCCACCGAACATTTGGCTCACCACTGCTCTTTGGAGTATCATCTCGTGTAGTGAATTCAGCTATGAAATTTGCCAAAGCTTGACCCTGGATATCTTTTTCGAGGGTGATGGGTTATATCGGACGGTGGACTTAAAGTTTTATTTCATTTAATAATTAATTACATTTAATAATTAATCTTTAATTATTTAATTAGTTAGTGATTAAGGATTCATTAACTAGTAATTAATTAATTAAAGATTCATTAAATTATTAAGGTAATTAAACAATTAATTTATTTAATTAGTTAATGATTTGCATTAATTAATTAAGTAATTAAATGTTTAAATTAATTAATTAAGGAAAAATTAAGGATTATTAAGTAGATAAAATTAGATTTTTAATTAGTGATTGAAGATTAAATAATCAAGTAATTAAAGATTAATTAAGTTATTGTTAAGCACTTAATTAATTAAATAATTAGAGATTAATTAATTGGTTAATGAAGATTAATTAATCTCTAATTAATAATGATTAATCTAAGTTTAATTACTTACGAAAAGTAATTAAGGGTTTGATTAATAATTAATGAAGATCATTAACTAAAGATTATTAAATAATCAATTAATGCGATTAATTTTAATTAATTAATTATATTAATTAATTTAAGATAATCATTTGTGGAATTTGTTAAGTATAATTACTTAATGAAAGTAATTAAAGAATTAATTACTCATTGTAATTAATTAAGTTTAATGTGATTAGTTTAAGTTAATTAATTTTGTTTAATTAATTTAAGATAATCATTGGATGATGGGTTAAGTATAATTACATAATGTAATTATTGAAGTGAAATTACTTAGCGCAGTAATTCGTGTTGGTAAATTAGTGGATGCAATTAGTTGAAGTATGGAAATAGTTTGGGTTAATTACTTTGTGTAATTTATATGAAGAATAATTACTTAGCGAAAGTAATTAATAATTAATTACCTAGTTGATTAATAATGTTATTTGAAGATAATTAAGTGATGTAATTAATTAAGGGTAATTAATTACTCAATGAGATTAATCTAGGATGATTAATAAATATAATTAATTAAAGATTAATTATTAAATGTAATTAATTAAGGAGTAATTAATTTATCTAATAAAGTAATTAAGGTTAGTTAATTATTGTTTGTGATTAATCAAGAGTGATTAATAATTATGGTTAATAATTAATTAAGAAGTAATTAAGGATCATTAATTAATGTAATTAATGACGTAATTAAGTATTGATTAATTAAGATTAATTAATCAATAATACGTGACTATGAAGTATTTAATTAATTATAATTAATTAAGGATTAACATAAATTAATTATAGTTAATTAATTAATGAAGTAATTAAAGGTTATTTACTGTATTTGGTTAAAAATAATTAATTTGTGAAATTAATTAAAGAATAATTAATCAGGGATGATTAATTAAAGTGGATAATTAGAGGATGATTAATTAATCTGTAATTAATTAATGGTTATATAAGCAAGATTTATGTGATGAAGTAATCAATTTAATTTAATTTAAATTAATTAGAGATGAAGTAATTAATTTAATTCATTTTAAATTAATTATAGCGTGACTAATTAAATTCTTGCTTATGTATGGATGAATGATATTGAATGCCTTGAATGGTTTGAGATCTCAGATATGAGATAAGTAATGCTGTGTGATATGGATGCTTTGGTTAAAGTGTGATGATAATGTGGATTATATGTTTATGATAATAATGTGAATTATCTGTTTGTGATGATAATGTAGATTATCTATTGTGATATTATGAATTATCTATTTGTGTGTAAATAGATAATGAATTGAATTGTTTTAACTTTAAAACAACTTGGACCTAAAAGATGGCGTTTTGGATTTCGATGAGACCGGGATTGGGTTTCCAGATTTGGATATCCGAAACCACATCGATCCAAATTAACGATAGGTCGTGAATCTCAAGTGAAGATGAAGATTCAGAGTGCAGGGGTTATCATCGTTAACTCTGAGGGTGATTCCAAAATGAGTGTAACGAGATAATGCCTTCGGTTTCTTTTGAACCTGAACGAACTTGTATGGATTGAATGCTTTCAGAACATCGTCGGTTGGATGATGAGCATTCTAAGAGATGTGTTCACTAAAGGTAATCGTAGCATCAAGCCTCATCAATCGGGAATGGCTAAAACAAGGGAGGTGCAGCAAGGCTAAGTTGGTCATACCCAAGTAGGACGAGATTTACCCCTTTCTAGAAGTCCCTTTATATTCGTTGTGTGGGGCAGTTGATTGCAACAACTGCCGGGGTTGTCTTGTTCGGGACTATCCAGTAAGGGATGGTTCCGGTCTTGTATTGCAGGAATTCAGGGTGGATCCTCGGTACGGTGACCTAGGCCCGGTACTGTGACGAGCGTTACCCTAGTAGCCCTGCCATTGATGGAAACCCATTATTCCTACGCGCCCTTACGGTTTTGATTGTATTACCCACTTTTGTGGCTAGTAGCTGGAATTTAATGAATGTAACAATTTCAGCTATTTCTTATTTACTTGAAAACCCTAGACCCTATTATAATATCACTGGATTTACTATCAAATGTTTTGGTTAGCGTAAGGTAAAAACTTACCCATTTTTATGTGTGGGAAGTCTTACGTGATACCTTTTATTTTCAAAGGTTTTCAAAGTTAAGCAACCTTAACCTGTTACTCACACCAGACCCATGTCTGACCCGGAGTTTATCTTATGTTTTCTTAAACTCTTTTGGTACTCAAATTTTTATGAGTAGTCAAGATATTCAGGTTAGCTTTGACGAATTCTGAAGGACCAATGGAGCAGGAAGCTTCAGCGTTGTAGATATATGTATAGTGTTCAGCTGTGTGTTCTCTGAGTTATTTGTTTGAGTCATATTTTGAGTTGTAATAACTAGATAGGTGTTTATAACTGTCTAGTATGTGTTGTATAAACCGTGTAACCCTGATGTATATGATACTATGTAATATTTATGTGATTAATATAATTTATTCGTTCCGCTGTTGAGATTCTGATGTTGTTTCTTTTCTTTCTTCTCTATCTTTCTCTTTTCTATCCCTTTCTTTCTTAAAGATGATGCGACTTTCTGTGGAGAGAAAGTCGGGTCGTCACAGTTGGTATTAGAGCCAGATTGAGTGAATACCTAGGCTTTGGAATGTTTTCTTTCTTGAGAGAGCGTATTTGTATTTTTAATATACATATTTTATATATATTATTTTTAATTATTGGGTTACCTGTTCGGGTTTTCCAATATAAGTTATAAAGGTAGATGAGGTAGTGGAGTGTGTAACACGACTACTACCAATGGATGGAGTCCAAGTGTTGAGGTTGGAAGTGTATCTGTCGAGACTGTAGACTTAATACCGTCTCGAGTGAGCTTTGCCGTGGTGAAGGATTTCATCGATCTCTGAAGCAAACCTTTTAAAGGTTCGGAGTCCATCTTTGAAGTGAGGATTGGATGGGTAGAGTTTAGATCTGTCAGATGAGCAGAAGCGATGATGGTATCTTGGCTACCTCAGGAAGTAGTAGCTGCGTGATGAGACGCAGTTACTATGGATGTTTCCGAAAATGTTTCTTTTGAACAAGAGTAAAGAAGTGTATCTGCTTCGGTTTGTGGCTGTGTTCAACAGGGTGATTGTGTATGGATTTGAGGCCTGGGTATCTCGAGGAGCTTCTAGATAGGAAGTCTTTGGCATCTGTGGCAGCAGTGTAGTTCGGAGTGTTCTGTGCACCACAAGGAGGTTATCTGGCTTAGCAGTTTTCCTTGAAATGAGGCTGGGTTGATCGCAAAAGTGACTTGCGATAGCTGAGTGCTCCTTTAGATTATCTTTGCATGGGATCGAGGCATCTCTAGGGAGTGATTCCGGATGGTTCAGCTTAGTAGAAGGATGGTTCCTAATGATAGAGTTTGGTGAAGCAATTCGGGTTTTGGTGGAACTTTTAAGTTTTCTTTTATGGATATGTTGAACCATATTTCTGGAATGTGTTGTCTAGTCTGTGCTTGTGCTCATCATCAGCATTCTCATCTACTCCAGATAGGGGATGTGCAGCGGAAGCAGTTTGGGAGTGCTCCTGTTTGTCTTTTCTGGATAGGAGAAGTTGTTTTCTATTGATGATAGTAGAGTTGAGTTCCTAATTTTGGATTGATCTTGAGAGGATTATTTTGTCAGGTTGTTTTTGTTTCTATTTGTTTCAAGAGGCATCAGCGAAGGTTGACATGATCAGGAAGGATGATGGCAGCCTAGATCGTCTGAAGAGTTTTGTGGACAAGAGTCGGAGATTTGATTATGGATAAATTTTCTTCGGTTTTAGGAGCTATAAGTTTTGATAAGACTGGGAAGCTAGCTCCGAGGTGTTTTGGATCTTCCTATGTTCTGGTAGGATAAGTGCTTTGGTCTACAGGATTGAATTGCTAGTTTGGATAACTGGGATTCGATGAGTTTCACTTATCTCTGAGGGAGTATGTGTATGATTCATCTCTGGTTATGGAGCCAACAGTTCCGGAGGATTTGGTAATTAAGTTAGACTTGTCTGTGGTCTGATATCCTGTTTAGTTTAGTAGATCTAGATGAGTAGGAGATCTATAGCTTAGTAGCTAGATTGTTTAGATTCTGTAGAGCAAGTATTCCAGTATTTATTCCTGGGAACTCTAGGAAGTTCTATCCAGAATTTTGTCTGGATAGTTAGATTTGTTTGTTTGAGTGAATTGGTTGCTATGGTTATTAACATATGGTTGATAATATATGTTGTGGTTTAAAATTAAATCTTAGATAGATTATTAAATTACCTTTGCTTTTAAATTTCGGGGACGAAATTCTCTTAAGGGGGGAGGAATGTGATGACCCGTAAAGGCAATATCAATTTAATAATCTGTATTAAAAATTAAATTGATTTGATAATCTTTGTTAATAAATTTGAATTTATTTAATAATCTTCTTTTAATAAATATTTAATTGGTAAATTTTATCTTTTAAAACTAATAAATGTTTCTATTTAATATATATTTATATATATATATATATAATTTGTATATATTGTAAATATAAGAATTTGGTTTGAATTTAACAAATAAAAATATGTTTTCAAATTCTAATATATATTTTAGTAATTTGGAAATTTGATTTAATCTAATATAAAAGTTTTCAAAGCTATTTAAATAAATAACTATATAGTTTTAAAATACTTAAGATAAATGTTTAATTGTTAAAAAATAGATTTTTAGCTTAAGTTTAAATTTAAATAAAAGATTTGTTTTAACTTCTTTTTAAATATTGCTTAATATGATATATTAATTCATTTAATAAAAGAAGTAATTTATAATCTCTTTTATAAACCATTTAAAATTGTCGTAATTTTGTTATTTTCAAATAATAATTATAATACTTTATTTTTATAAACATAAATAGATTTTATAGAAATAGAATTGTTATTTTTAAATTTAATAAGTAGTTATATATGTATATATATATATATAACTTGATTTT
Organism: Allium cepa; assembly: GCA_030765085.1. Classification (NCBI taxonomy): domain Eukaryota; kingdom Viridiplantae; phylum Streptophyta; class Magnoliopsida; order Asparagales; family Amaryllidaceae; genus Allium; species Allium cepa. Next base: position 766,876,577 of record CM060935.1, read on the forward strand.
TAAATTAGATTTTATAATTTAATTTGAATTTGAATTTATTTTTAAATTCAAAAGATAGATATTTTAAAATATTTGAATTAAAGATATTTGTATAAGCTTTTTTTATAAATATAATTGATTTTATTTTCTTTGAAATTATCTATATATATATAAATAAGTATTTGTAGTTTATAAAGTAAGTTAAAAGCTTTTATTAACATTTTAAATTAAAATAAAATACTTAAAAGACATGTGTTAATTCCTTAAGTAATCTAAACAACATGTGGTAAGTAACGGATTAAACAATATGACAAGTGTCATTTAATTTCCATCTTTTTCTTTTATTTTTGTTAAATCAATTTCAGCTTGTATAAACATTATTTCCTCCTCTTCAATTTTCTTTTCTAATTCTAATCAAAGAAAACTGAAGCAAAAAAAAAATCTGAAATCATCTTTAAACCAGAAATGCATGCATTCTGTCAAATTGTAATGCAATTGCAAAACCAAATTCAACATCTTGAATTCATTTTCAAAGTTTCAGATTCAAAAATCTGTAATCAAACCTATCATCCTCCTCAAATTTGAAAGTATCAAAAACCCTGTAATCATTTTCAAGTTCAAACAATAACATGTAGATCAGTTCCAAAATCAAAGCAGAGACCATCAAAACAATCTTCTCTGTTCTGAAAGCAACCTGGAAGCAATTTTTGCAAAATCAAATGTCTGCATTTTTCAAAACTAAAGAAATCAAATGCCTGCATTCTTCCTCAAACCTGATCTAAAGCAACACATCTCAACAAGCAAGTTGATCAAGTTTCAGTAGCATGCATGCAAGATCCAGTGACAACTACAGTTTTAAAATAAAAGCAAAAGCTGTTTTCAAAATCAAAAGGCTCCGTCCTTCTTAAAATCAGGTGAGTAACATTTTTGTTAAAATTACTTAAGTTTAAACATGGTGCATAATTATTCCTATGATAATTATGATTTGTGTGGATATAGATAAGTAAGTTTTGCATATATATATATGAATTATCTGTGAATATTTGGATGTAAATGTGTGCATGCCTGTTATAATTGAGATACCTCTGTTCTTTGCTTTTTAGGACTCATATTTGCAAACAACATCATTATCCTTTGATTTGATAACTGTTACGACCTAGAATATAAACAAATGTTGTTTGTTTGATTTTAAATTAAGTTTTAAAATTTTATTTAAGTTAAAGTAAATTTAAATTGGCTTTGGAATCAAAAACAAAAAGAACAAACTGATTATAAGTAAAAATTCAAACTTCTCAATTCATCAATTCAGGAATCTAATCTAAATTCTTAACCCAAAATATGATTTTTAAGAATGAAATTACAATTTTTAGTTGGGTTTTGAGTCTACATTGCTGGGTTGATCAGTAATGGGAACTTTAGAGGTTACTGATGATCCAAGTAGTCGGGGATGATGGGGTTTCCACTGGAGGTAGTGGAGTGATGTTTGAGCTTGGCAAAATTTTCAGGAAGGCGAATAGAGCATCGTGGTAGCGGCGGTGGAGGATTGAAGTCTGTAGCCCTAGTTTTTGTTTAGGTTGGGTATTTTTGATCGTTGCGGCTTCTATGATGAATCGAGTTGTATGGGGTTCTAGGAAATGGTAGCATGGTGGTTGTCGAAGTCGTGGCCGGTGGCTCAACATTCCTAGTGATCAGAGAGATGAGTACGAGGTGGTTCAAGGCTCGAGTGTTTTGTTCCAGTTTTGTGCTTTGATGCTCGAATCTGATTTCGAGTTTGTGGTGTTGATCTGATGGTCGGGTTAGTGTTTGTGGATGATCGATGACTTGCTCGATGGTGTGGTGATGATCGGTGATGGTCAGAGGCACCGTGCATGTGCACGGTGCACTTGTATTCTGGTGATCTGGATTTTGTTTAGTTTGGGTTCATGCAGGATTTTTACTTGAGTTTGTCTCGAGTAATTTGAGTATTTTACTCGGAGATATGTGGGTTTTGACACGAAGTAGTTTAGGTCTGGCTCGAGTCATTTTTAGATTACAGGTTTTAAAAAAAAAACCTGACAGTGTTTAAGATTTTGAAATTTAAACTAAATTTAAAAATGAAAAGTAGGTTTTAATCAAAGTTTTGAAGCAAGTTTTAATCAAAGTTTTAAATAAGTTTTAAAGTATGGATTCAAAATGAATTTGAATCCTAGTTTTAAAATAAATAATTTTTATAAAAATGAAATGTTTTTACAACTTTAAATTGTTAAAGTATTTTATAAAATGATTTTAAAACCTAAAAATAAAGATTTAAACAGAGTTTTAAATCTAAGTTTAAATCTAGATTCAAAATGAATTTGTATCCTAGTTTTGAAATAAAAGAAAGTTTTTAAATTTAAAATGTTTTAACAACTTTGAATATTTAAAGTGTATTTTAAATTTAAATTGAAATTGGTTATAAAACTATTTCAAATTCCTTTTAGAAGATAAGTATTTCTTTAAACATGTAATTCAAGGGTTTTTAAATTGTTTTAAACTTTGTTAAAGTTGTATTCATTTTAAATCTTAAATTTAAAATGAAATTTAAAAGTAAACTAAAAAGTAAATTGTTTTTAAATGCTTTGTTAATGATAACTTGATCATTAATATGGAAAGCTTTATCTTAAGTTAATTAGAATTTAATGATTTAAGATTCATAATTAAGGTAATTAAATAATTAATTAATTAATTAATTAATGATTTGGATTAATTAATTAAGTAATTAAAGGTTTAAATTAATTAATTAAGGAAAAATTAAGGATTATTAATTAGATAAAATTAGATTTTTAATTAATGATTAAAGATTAATTAATCAAGTAATTAAAGATTAATTAAGTTACAGTTAAGCACTTAATTAATTAAATAATTAGAGATTAATCAATTGGTTAATGAAGATTAATTAATTTGTAATTAATAATGATTAATTTATGTTTAATTACTTATCATTTATGGAATTTGTTAAGTATAATTAGTTAATGAAAGTAATTAAAGAATTAATTACTCATTGTAATTAATTAAGTTTAATGTGATTAGATTAAGTTAATTAATTAAGTTTAATTAATTTAAGATAATCACTGGACGATGGCTTAAGTATAATTACTTAATGTAATTATTGAAGTGAAATTACTTAGTGAAGTAATTGGTGTTGGTAAATTAGTGCATGTAATTAATTGAAGTATGGAAATAGTTTGGGTTAATTACTTTGTGTAATTTATATGAAGAATAATTCTTAGTGAAAGTAATTAATAATTAATTACCTAGTGTAATTAATTTAAGAATTGATTAATAATGTTATTTGAAGATAATTAAGTAATGTAATTAATTAAGGGTAATTAATTACTCAGTGAGATTAATCTAGGATGATTAATAAATATAATTAATTAAAAATTAATTATTGAATGTAATTAATTAAGGAGTAATTAATTCATCTAATAAAGTAATTAAGGTTCGTGTGACAACCCGCCCTTCTGCTACTAGAAAGACGTATCATCATTAAGAAAGAAAGGGATAGAAATAGAAAAGGAAGAGAAAGAAAGAACAACAACATCAGAATCTCACAGCGGAACGAAACAAAATATAATATATCACATAAATATTACATAGTTTTACATATATCAGAGTTATACAATATCAATACACATGACAGTCAAAAACATACATCTATCACTATATACATCAGAGATACAGTACATATCAACTAACACAGCGGAACTACCTAAATAGCTATATACGTCTGGAAACTCCTGCTCCGAGCTCCTCCAGAAATCAAAGTCCGAAACCTATCACTTGGCTGCTCATAAAAATTTGAGACCCAAGAGTTTATGAAAAACAAAATATAAACTCCGGGTCAGACATGGGTCTGGTATGAGTAAACGTTTTAAATTGTTTAACTTCAAAAAACATTTGAAAATAAAGGTATCACGTAAGACTCCCCACAAATAAATACGGGTAAGTTTTTACCTTACGCTAACCAAAACATTTCATAGGAAATCAGGTGATATTATAATAGTATCTAGGGTTTTCAAGTAAATAGAAAATAGCCGAAATTGTTACATGATTAAATTCCAGCTACTAGCCACAAAAGTGGGTAATACAAATCAAAACCGTAGGGTCTCGTAGGGAAAATGGATTTCCAACAATGGCAGGGCTACTGGGGTATCGCCCGTCACAGTACGGGGCCTAGATCACCGTACCGAGGATCACTCCCAACCCCCTGCAACACAAGGCCGGAACCATTCCTTACTGAACAGTCCCAAACAAGATAAACCCCGCGGTTGTAGCTAGCAACCGCCCACACAGCCGAAATAAAAAGGGACATCTAGACAGGGGAAATATCTTGTCCTGCTTGGGCATGACCCACCTAACCTTGCTGCACCTCCCCTATTTTAGCCATTCCCGGTTGATGAGGCTTGAGGCTGCGATTACCTTTATAGAACATATTACTTAGAATGCTCATCGTCCGCTTGACGATGTGTTGAAAGCATTCAATCCATACAAGTTCGTTCCGGGTTCGAACGAAACCGAAGGCATTATCTCGTTACACTCATTTTGGAATCACCCTCAGAGTCAACGACGATAACCCTTGCATTCTGAAAACACCATCTCGATCTTCTTTGTAACGTTTCGGATTTTGCCCGCTCGAAAATCGACATCCATACTTCAAATCGTATTCGAATGTCATAGATTCGACCGTTCAAATCCGATTCGCCGGAGCTTATAACAATCATTAAGTAAATAACACAGCGGAATAAAAGAATAATACATTGATATACAGCTTTGATACAATATCTGATACAGATAATCCAATAAATATCAATATACATCAGAGATATGATACAATAAAATAGCAGCGGAAAAGAAAAATAGATAACATCTAGCAGCAGAACTAATAACTCTAAGATAATCTTCAAGGAAGAACTCCAGAAACTGCAACTCCATTTCCAAGAACTAATCCAGTAATAGCTTGAATCTCCAATAACGATGCACCAAGCTTAGCAAGTCTGGTCCGATCCAAAGACTGAACTAACTCCAGATAATCTACTACATCTGACTATCTGAAAAACCCAACTCTAGACTGCTCGTGTAGAAAATAATGAGCACCCAGAGTTTAGGAAAGAAACGATAAACTCCGGATCAGTCGTGGGACTGGTATGAGCAACAAAAACAGTTTATCTTTTAAAAACATTCAACAAAAGATTTTCTGAGTCAATTCGCAATGCTTTTGAAAAATGAGACTACCATAAGGCCTCCCGCACACACACACATGCAAACGCAGAATCGGAGGAGATTTCTCCTTATGATAGTCAAAGATGCTTGATACGCATTTAAAATAACATTTGATATTATTATTAGTGTATAGTGTAGAAAAAATTCATTTCGAAAGTAGAATATAAATCTTAGCCAGCATAGACATTTCGAACTATGCCTACTATAGCTACCATCCAAACAGTGGTGACCACCATAAGTGAATGGCAGGTTCTACAACTAATACCGTACAAGTTTCGTATTGGGAATTGGATTTCCAACAAATGGTCAGGCCAAGGAACTTCCCATTGCCACATGAGAATGCCTCTGGAAAGACATCCCCGAGAACCAAACCGGAACTCTGCCAACACAAGGCCGGGTTACCCCTAACTGGGTAACTACTGACACGAGCACGCCATTCCCCGATCGTAAACGACCTTTTTCACGGGATCCCGATAACCAACAACCACAAAGTAATAAACTCGTAGTAACCACATAGGTTAAATATCTGGGCTCCATACCATGATACAACCTCTATCCAGAAGGAAATGTACATACCCTAAGGGGAGCTACAGCAACCCCTAATAACCTTGCTGCATCTTTCCTGTTTTGACCATTTCCGGGATGTGAGGCTCGACGAAGTCACGTCCACAAAAATACACTTTGTACAAAAAGCCGTGCTTTGGGTCAACAAATGATCAACACAATGATCACTAAGATAGACGATCAAATAAATGATCCTATCACAATAATCAACACAATGATCATTTCAGCATCACTCAGCATGTCACATTACCAAAATGGGATATACCGCTGATAACTTCAACTATATAACCTTTGAGCTCGTACGTCTCAAAGAAGGGTGTTAAGCAAAGAATAAATTCTCCGCCACCAACAGAAATATATTTGAAAGAAATCGGCTTTATATCTCAAATTGTAATGTCAGGCATACAATCCATACAAGTCTGTTCTGGGTTCGAACAGAACCGAAGGCACTTACAAAGAAGTCCTTGCAATCCGGATATTCACAATCCTGATCGGATTTCCCATCACTTAGGGAGTTTCTATACCGGCGCGACTCGGTGCAGAAACAATCGATAGGTCATCCTATCGCTCTCGCAAATACCCGGTCTTCAACACCGGTCTTCAAATGCTATCCATAGCGACATATCACCTATTCGGAATGGGATATATGACACAAAGGTCCTCTCCCGGCTAAACCGAATAGTGAGCGCAATATTTCAAAAACAAATGGATATTGGGATTTCAATTAAGTCACAACTTAATAATTCAAAACTTTATTTCAAATGGTTTAATCCAATTTCCATTTCAATCTTTAACAAAAAGATTCATTTTCACAACCTTTGACGGTTTAAACAATTTTCACATTTTAATCTTTTAAACAAAAGATTCATTCACAGATTTTTTTCCAAATCAATTTTTATTTCAATTTGATTAACTCGTTAAATCTTTAAATCAAAGATTTAACTTATAGCCTTCAAAACAATTTCATTTCAATTTGATTTAAACAAATCATCAATTTAAATCTGTTAAAAATAAACAGATTTAATTCATAGCTTTCAAAAAGAATTCATTCATAACTTAGGAAAATCATTTCTCTATTCAATCTTGAAATTCCCCTAATTAACTGGAATCTCAGTTCTTATCTAAAAGTGTTTATCATTTGAAAACAACAGTTTTCATTTTGGAAATCTGATTCATTTATACGAGTTGAAATCCTTGGGTTAAATTCAAATTCCCAAAACAATACTTTAAAATGGTTTAACTCATATATAACTAGTATAATATCGTTAATCCCTAGTTTCAAATTTCAGAATTCAATTTCAATATTGAATTTAAATTTAAATCAAATTATTTAAATCCCAAAACTTAATCAAGTAATTTAAAAATAATAAATTTTATTTTGAAATTTCATTCTAAAAGCTTTTCACATTTATTTCGATTCCATTTCCAAAACATTTGAATTTAAAAATTCAAGTTTAACTATTTCAAAAATCTGCGACTTAATCGATTTCCTCGTGAAATCCATATTTGTGTGTGTATGGTGTAGTCCAGGGGTTTTACACAATAGTGCAACATCATTCAATCATCACAGATAAAAATACAGGAATATAGTTGATAAGCGATATAAACTATAAAGCTTATCGTCCATACATAGATTCACAGATAATATACGAATGTAAATAAATAAATAAATTATACACGGCACAAATCACAGAATAAAATATCATAAATCAGGTAGGACAATCAATTCAAGACAACTCATTCAATACAATCATTCATAAGTAAGGCCAAGTATCCAATAGTCATTTATAAACAGGATTAATTTAATTGTTAAATCCTAATTAAATTCAATTTATTTCCAATCAAATTTATTTACTTATGAATTAATCATCCAATTCTAATTTATTTATTCCAAACCATTTGTTACCAATTTATCTAATGATTTTCTTAAAATAATTAAACTAAATTAATTAACTTTAATTAATCAAAATATCCAAATTCAATTATAATAAGTGATTAATCCTTAATTGCTTCCATTAAGTAATTACATTTAACAATTTACAAATGATTATCTTAATTAACTAATTTAATTAATTATTTAAAATTAATTGCTTTAATTAATACTTAATAATCTTTAGTTAATTATCTGATAACATTTCTTAATTTCTTTTAATTAATCTCCAATTATAAATAATCTAAATCATTAATTTGTTAATTAAATAAATCATCCCTTAATTATCATATTAGTTAAATCACTTAATCAACTTAATTTTTCTAAGGCAAATTCATTTCTTTGTTAATGACTTCACTAATAGTTAAGTGTAAAACATTTCACCTTTAAATTATATTTCAAATTTTAAGTTTCAAAATGATTATTCTTTAAAACTCAATTTATAATCTTTAAAAATAAATGTAAATGACATCTATTGCTTATATAAGAGAAAGCTTTTGATTCACAACTTTAAATTTAATAATTTTTTTTTCAGAAAACTGTCAGGTTTTCATAAACCTGAAAACCAAACATTAAAATTATTTAAAACTTTATTTTATTCCATTTTTGAATTCAGAAGTGAATTTGAATCCACATTTGAATCTGGTTTTAAATTTTGATTTATAACCTGTCTAAAAATTTGCTTTAATACATTAAGCTTCAGAAAAAAAAATAAATAAATAAATAAATGAATAAATGGTACAGGTTTCCTTTCAAAACCCTGTAACCCATTCTACCGAGTCACTAACTTATTTACTTCGAGTTCGACCTGAAGCTTCCCCGAGTTTAACACGAGAAAAATCACCCAATACTTCGAGTTAACCATCGCATAAACTTCCCCAGGCAACATCAAAACAAATTTTTTTTTTTTTTTCTAATTTGTTATTAAGCTCGACTTTAAGTGATAATTAATTTCATACTTACTAATATTAATTACTTAATTTAAATATTAATTAAGAGTTTAAACATCGTTATATCTTAACTAGATAATTAACTAGGATAAAGTTTTTATTTAAGTTTGTTGAGTTATTAAATCTTACAACGTTTAAACCCCGATAAATCACAAGATTTGTTAAGGGTTTTGAAGAGACCAAGCCTTCCCTGTTAAAAACCCGAGATCTCCCCAGAAAAATTCAAGCGTTGCTTCGGGTATTCGCCCCCCAATTCCACGAGACACCAACCCAGTAACGCAAACTCACCTTCTTCCCTCTTTCAATTTACAGCAAGTTTCATGTGAACTTAATTATAAAAATAAACAACAGAGAATACTCGCACTCGAACACGAAGGAAGACCCGAAGCATCCAAACGAAATTTTCGAGCCTAACTCGAGACAGTTCCCTCCCCTGCAAACGCTGACACGCCGCCGTGGCGTGCACGTGTACAGGCACTCGCCGACGCTACGGCGAACTGCGCCTCCTCCGGCAAGGCACAAATCACCACCACACTCGATAGCAATTACTAATTCAATGCTAATGCCTCCCAAACAAAATTTGAGTTTCCAGCTGAACTCGAGCTCATCCCTTCTTCCAAAAACCACCTCCACACGACCAACCAGACCACCAGAGCCACCACGTCTCCTCCCACGTCTTCGCCTACGTCTCCAGTACATCCCCACCCAGTCCGGTCACACTCGACGCATTGAGGAATGCGCACGAGCCCGCAACCAAAATGCTCATTTCACAGTCGTTAAACCCTACTTTTGGTTCGTTCGATAAATTCACGCATTCGAAATTTTTTTTAACATTTTTCCTAAATTCCTGAATCAACAATCTATCTCCACAACCAATTTCAACCTCAATCATTTTTTGAATCATCAGATATTCACAAAAACGTATTTTCAGTTCCTTTACGAATTGCACTCAAACCCTTTGTCTAAAAATCAAAATTTTTACTTTAAAAATCATATCTTAGTATAAGAGTTTTGTTTGTAACCCTGAATTCAAGAATTAAGAAGTTCAAAATTTTACTTATTTGAAGTTGGGTTCAGCTATCTCGCTTTCCAGAGAAAATACCAAATTGTTTTATCTTGAATAAAATTTTAAACTGAAGCTTGTAATAAAACAACCAAGTTTTATTTAAATCCTATATCCAAATTATGCTTAGATTAAGAGAAAAGGATTTTTTTTTTTTTTTGAAGCAACCATGAACTTGAAAATTTAAATACAGAGGTGTATTTTCAAGCTATAAACATACAGGCATCATTTCACACAATCATTCAACAATATATATGAACCCATTTCCATATTTAGTTCAGGCATAGATAAATCAATAATATATAAATATACTTAAGAATTTTTTTATTGAAGTTACTCACAGTGCTTAGAGAATGAACAGAGCATTCTTCAGGGTTGAACTGGAAGCTGAATCTTCCTTTGCTTGTCTGGATTTTGTATTATTGTTTTTAAGGTTGAACTGATGTTCATTTTTGATTTTCCTCAGTGATGATGCTCGAACTAAAATGAGGATTGATGTATATAAAGAGAAGTATGCAGGATGTTTTCATTTTGTACAACAAGTCATGGCTGAAGTATGCTTGCATTCAATGCTAAAGGCTTGTTGCATTAATTACCCTGCTTACCTCCCTTTTTTCTTTTATTTACAGCCCATGCTTTGTATTAATTACTGATACTTTCCCTTGTATGCTAGAGATACTAGCATATATTATTAAGTACTTCTTATTTGCTTGAGTACTTTATGTTTTCATATTATATTGTCTTATTATTTTTGACTATATTATATTTTCTTCTTTAGTACATGTTGCTGCATTGTTTTCCAGGTTAGAGTATATCATCTTACTTGCTTTATTTATATTTGTTTTATTTTGTTATACTTTATTTGTTTGCAGTTTTATATTGAGCTGAGTTTGTTTACATACCTTTTCTTATGTGTATTTCTTCTTTTGTTTTATCACTTGTCATATGAATACATTTCAAATCACATTTGAATGCATATTGTTTCTTTTCTTTTGCAAGCCTACACATTTCTATTTTTATCTTGAGTATTTATTTTATCTTACATACAAATTGTTTTGTATCTTTCTATGCTGAAATGTATTATATTATGTACTTTATTTTATTTATTTCATTTTGTTGATTTGATTACTTTGACTTTATAGTTTATAGTTTATCTCACATATATTTCTATTTCTAGAATAAATAATTATTATTATTATTTTACTTCAAATTCATTATCTTATGTTATTTTTATAAACTCAAATCATTATTAACCATCAATTCAAATATTTATTGTTACTTATTTATTTATTTTATACTCATGTCAAATATCTGTATTTTATGATTATTTTTAAACCATTTACTTGAGATTTTAACTCAAGTTCAATATATACATATATATATTATATAAAATTTGCTCATATATACCCAAATATATATACATTCAATATATACTCATATTCACAGTATTTTCAATGTAAATGATTTATACAGAATATACTTGGATCTGGGGAAACTCGCATCACTTAATCAATTAATTTCACAAATTTTATTCAAAATGAAATTACTTAACAATTTTAAATTCAAAAATTCAATTAATTATCAATTTAAATATTTATAAAATCCGGGGTCGTTACATTCTTTTCAGGATTCACGACCTAACGTTTAAATTGGATCGACGTGGTTTTTGGAGAATCAAATTTGATTCTTCCAATCCCGGTCTCATCGAATCCAAATGCCATTTTAAGGGCCAAGTTGTCTAATTAACTTAACAGTTAAAATAATTTAAATTCAACAATTGAATTAACATAGCATTTATCATAGATAAACATATACAAGCATCATAGATATAACACAGCATATCACAGAGTAACATAGAATATCACCACATAAATATCACAATCAGATATTCAACACACAATCCATAAGCAGTCATCTGAAATTCAATGTAAATTAAGTATATCAGAGTTAATCGCTTAACCCTGTTTTATTGATTAATAGTTTATTACTTATTTCCTTTCAAACTATTTGAATCAATAGATCATTCCTAATTAATTTTTAATCTTAATTACTAAATAACTTATTTTATTTTACACTACTTAATTAATCAATTCTTAACTAAACTATTTAACTTTAATTACTATTCTTTAATCATTAATTACTACCTTAATGGTTATTTAATAACTTGAATACTTATTTGTTAACTTCAACTTACTTAACTAACCATTTATTTATCCTTAATTCTTAAGTAAATTACTTAATTAATTATTATTTCACATTTAGTTTATTTGATTAACCAACTATTAACTTGAGCGGTAATTATAATCTTATAATTACTTAAAATCTACCATTAATTATAATTTAAAAGTGATTATTCTTAATTACTTCCTGAAGATATTGATTATTTAATTTAATTAACATTTTAAAGGTTTCTTTAAGTTCGAAGTTCCATTATATTACTAACTATAACTCAGACATTAATTAACTTTATGCTTAATTAAATTGATCACTGAATTACATTAATGTTTAGAGCTTAACCCTTTAAAGTATGGACCAAAATAATTAACTTGTATAAAATCTTGAACCTGTTAAACATTTTTTTTTAAAACAGTGTTTTACAGTTTGTTAAAAACTGTTTACTTAGCTTACTAAAGGAAAATGAAACTGCAGTTATCAATCCCTGAGTACTACCCTGGGAAACTCGCGCAATGCCTCGAGTTACTCAAATAATTCACCCGAGCACTTCCCTGAACCCCATCTTCTTCTTTTTTAAAATTTGTTTTTTTTAGGTTATAAACTGTTAAATTTAAAAGTCATAAGCATGAGATGCCTGCGCTATAACTCGAGACCAAGGCTTCCATCCCCGAGTCTTCCCTCGCAACAAAAACCCAGGAACCCCAAAGCAACTCCCTTCCTACTTGAGTATTACGCGAGTCGACGCAACCTACGACCTCACTGACAGGCTCATGCCACCGTGCACGTGCATGGTGGCTCGCCACTCCTCCGGTGGCTCGTGACAGCATCCACAAACCACAAATTGATCACTCAAACGAATACCTCACACGAACCACCACGATTCGGTCGAAGGAAAATTTTTGCCTGAAGCTCGAACATGCGACAACAAACACCCACCGAAAATCCCTTCGTGCGGCCACCATCCATCACCGGAGGTGATGAAATTCCACCAAAACATCGACCACAATCCCCTCTAACACCACCTGAAATCGCGATCCACTCGGTTGCTTAACGATGTCGAAAACAATTTTTTACAGAGCCTTGAAAAAGATAAGCACTAAACCCTACTTTTGATTCAAACCCAAAATCCATGCATTCGAAAAATCTTTCACCATTTTTCCCATATTCCTGAATCAATAACCTAACTTCACAACAATTTTCAGCATTAATTATTGATTAATTCGACAGGAATTGATGGAAAAGTGTTTCCGGTTCTTTAATGAATTGCTCCTTAAATCCATGACTAAAAATTTTCATTTTGGGTTTAAAATTCCTACCTTTATATGTATATTCAAGAAATGAAATCAAATCAACAATTTATGATATTTGAATTTTGATCCTTGTTTTCTTTTTACCTGTAATTTTGCAATAAACGTTGTTTATATCTTACTGTTATACTTTAAAACAAGTTTCAGGCCTATATTTTAAGATAACCAACTTTAAATCAGCAACAACACCAAAGTTCCAACAATTATATGAATAAGTGTTTAGAAATTTCTTTACTTTGCTTGTTCAGATACTCAAATCTCTGAAGAAACACTTCATATATTACAGAACAATAGGAAGTATTCAAGACAACATGATTAAAGCAGGCATCAAAGCACATATCCTTGTAAGTTAAATATACAATTTTTAAATTGAAAATAATAAGTTTACTCACCTAATAACTGTTGAACAGAAAGTAAGTGTTTATGAAATTGCAGATGAAACTGCAGAAGAATTTTCCTGACAGCCTTCCTTTTGTTTGTTTTAAATTAGTTTAAGTTTACAAAGCAATAACTGTTCTTCAGGTTTGCTTTTATGTTTAGTTCAGTGTTTATAAACGAACTAATGGATTTATAAAGAAGTTACTTAACAGCAGGTTGTATCCAGGCAGTTTCTATTTGTTTGACATTTTTCTTTAATTGGTTAAGTACTATACTGTAGAAGAAAATTACTACAGAATTTCGGCTGCAGTACTATGCTTGAACAAGAAGGGGTGCTAAATAATGCATGTCTTCAAATTTGTTAACAAAAGTTTCTGATATTAGTTGATAATTTTTTCTGGGCAAAGATATCTTGTATAGATATGTACTTCAGGCATGCATAGCTTGTATAAGAAGCTTGAAAAAAAAACATTTTTTTTTCTCTTTCAGGTAGGTATTTGGTTGTGCATAGGAAGATATTTTATTTTATATTTTGCTGAGATATTACTTTGTGAAAGAAAGTTATCTTTTTATTATTTTGTAACTTGAATAATTATATCCATAGTCGTCTTATATTATTTATACTTTGGCCTAGTTTTTTTTTTCATTTTATTCTATATTTTGTTCTTAAATTAAATTCTGTATTTTATATTTCATTTAATTTCTTATTTGTAGTTATACTTTTATCTCTATTTCCTATTACATTTGATTATCAACACTTAAGTCATTTTGCATACATTTACTTACCCATATTAATTTGTATTTGTACCTTAGCTAACAATATTTAAATATGTACAATATAATTTACTTACAATCAATTTATATGTCATCTCTATTTTCATTTGTATCTTAACTATAAATTATTAAGTTATATCCATGTGTTTGACTTACATTTATACCTATTTCCATATTTATATTTTATATTAATAAGCTTTGATTTTATTTTGAACATTATTTTCTATGTTGCATTTATATACTGATAACAAGAAAAGTATTTTCCCTTGATTATACAAGATAAATTTTACTTTAAATAGTCTTAGGAGATTTTATTTTAAATTTCCAAATCAATCTCCTTTTCAAAATACAATTTATATAAATAAATAGCAAAAATTCCAAAATCATATTTATTTAAATATGAGCAATTCACATTTTATATTTAATTAGATTAAACATTTATTAAAATAACCGGGGCCAAAATCCAGGGTCGTTACATTCCTCCCCCTTTAAAAGAATTTCGTCCCCGAAATTTAAAACAAAGATAATTTAAAAGCTGTTATACCAACTATTCAAACATACATATCATTTATACATTAGCAAACAATCAAACAGTCTATCCTAACAAACAACACTAATTATCCGAACACAAATTCGGATAAGCTTCCTTAAAATTATCGAGAGTTTGTCTCTCGATGATCAACCAACCGAACCGTATTCCTGACCACAGTTAAGTTTGATTCAAATTCCAAATTCATGAATTACTAGTTTAACAACTAATGATGAATCATGAACAATTTCCAAGATGGGATATACAGAATACACAATGAATTCCAGACATCCATCCTGGAAATTCAATTCTGAAATCTACAGTATTAACTCTTTTCAAATTTGTTGATTTGTTTACAGAATTTCAATTTCTATCCAATCAAGTCCGTACGATGTACATACATTATTCGTACGCAGTATCAAATTCGATCGCTCACTCGATCACACAATCTCACTTCCGAACTAGTATCGTCCACCCGACTTCCTAGTGCGGACTCAGAACTGGTTTCTTGATCAGAAACTGTCATTCTCCTTGCATAGTCACCACTATGATAGAGAATTCCCAGAATCAATCAAAATCCTTATCCATGGTTCGTCGTCGAAAATCGAGTGAAAAATCCCAACTCGGATCGATATAACTATCTCGAAATTCTGTGCTCGAATCTGGATCAAATTGTTATGCGAATAAAATAATATACGTTCATCCTACGTATTTATATCCATTGATTATCAACTATATCAATTTCTTTTATTCACATTATTCTGATTTCTATCTGCATGGAAATTTTCTCCATATCAAATTTACTTAAGAATTTCTCCATTCATTTCTTAAGTTTAATATAAGCATTATATATTCCCACTTAAGCCTTTACATCCTCTTATTATTATTTTTTTCATTTTAAATCTGAATTTCCAATTCCCTGTGAAATTCAATTTATCTTCAATTCTGAATATTGAATTTTATTGACTATCTTTTCATTTATAACTAATTCCTATCATTATTTAAATTAGTTTCATCCACTAATTTACTTTCAATTTTCAATTTGAAATTGTTTTGTTGCTAATTTTTTGTTTGTTATTTTTATATAGTTTTCAAATTCTGAAAAGTTTTGACAGAGCCTCCATTTGTTTAGCATTACATATTTCCATAAGCACATATGTATAGTTTCAATCCTTATCACAATTAATTCCAATCAATTCTCAAACCATTCCCTTTAATTTAAGTGATTTACAACTTACTTGCTTATATATATAATTCATTTGAGCAAAAAAAACTCATATTCATTCCAATTGGTTTCAAAATCATCCTATTTTTCTTCTAATAATTCATCGAATTTTATCTAATTTCATTTACTTCAAACATCCCATTTCCTTATGCAATTCGACAATGCTATTGTGAATAAATAATTACTTAAGCTTTATGGAAAATCTTAAATTGATTCCAACTCAATTTATACTTGATTCCATCCCAATTAATTTATTCACATTCCTTTCATTGCATTTTCTTTCATTTCAACAGGTTTGATTCCAAACCATTTTATTAAACTTGACAACCAGTGTTTTAAATAATCATCTCACAATTTACTCAAGTTATTTATTTTCTTCAAACTATTCCACCCAACAACTTAAGTTTATTCTATTCCACCAATTTCCATTCAAATCTTTGATTTGATTTTCTTTTAATCAAATCCCAACTATTTACTGATTAGTTTATTCTTTTATCCATTCTTAAATTTATATTAACAATTCATTATTGAATTTATTTATAAAGTCATTTAATTGATGCTTGAATTAGATTTATTTACACTCACACCAATTCTGTTTTAATTCAATTCAATATTTACTTATTTACATAAGAATTTTATTCTATTCAATATATTTATAACTCGATTGAACTCATTTAAATTCAATTCTATTCCTACTCAACTTCAGTTAATTTAGCTACTTACAATTCTTTAAATTTATTTCTCAATATATGAGCTCAAAACTTATTTGTTTACTTTAAAGTTTATATTACTCATTTGGGTCATTTCATCTTATAATCATAATCTCAAATTACATATATATAACACTTACTATCTTAAGGTATAAATTTCCACCTTACAATTACAATCATTTTACCTTCAAATTTTATATCCAATTAAGTTCATTTTGAACTTCAATTCTATTTAACTTACCTCAGGTTAAGTTCCAATATGTTATCTTATTTTCATTTACTTAAGTTAAATTTTAATTCCGGGATTACAATTCCCGATTTCTTCTTATTAATATGAACTTTACTTTGTAAGCTCGATAGTTGATTCCTTTAAACTTTCATATTATCTAAATAGAATTTCTTAGAATTCAATTGCCCGGTTTTCATTTCCAAAACCATTTTGAAAGGATAACTACACTTACCCACTTGGTGTCAAATCAAATTTTCAAATTCCAAACACTTGTTTTCACCAAAACAAAATTTCTCTTTTTGAAAATTTCTAAAACAATTTGTATACCCAACAAGCCCAAACAATATCCTGACCAAGTATTCTGGTAGCAATCCATCACTTTAGAAACTCGAAAATGAATACTGATGATGTGGCCATCACCATCAGGATTATTTTCCAGCGACTGAAGTGAGTTCAGTGCTTCCTTACTTTCACAATTTTTGCCCAAAACAATTTCCATTCAACAATAATTTCTAGAACAATATTCCATTATTTCCTTCAAATCTTTGGAAAAACATTTCAAACATTCCCAAGATTTTTAAATTCCCAAATCCTTTTGTTTAAATTCATTTAAACACCTTTCAAATTCCCGGGACTAAAATTCTAATTTTAATCAAATTTTAGTTATATTCCTTTTTATTTAAAATCATTCTTAAATAATTTTGTTTGGTTATAAACCATTCCACTTATAAATTGTAGTATTAACAACCAATCATCCAAACATATATAATAATTTCAGAAAAATATTTCTTTTATATCAAAATATAATTTTGGATGGAACTATTTCATTCACCCACTTTGAAAATCAATATTGTGTCGAATTGCTCTATTTAAGTGTTTAGAAACCCCTTCGATACGGTTTTCGAGGCTGTGCCGACGAAGGTTCATATACCACTCAATAAATCAATCAACGCAATATAAAACCACTTTATATTCACTAACAAATACGCGCTCATCTCTATTAATACACTCAAACTCATTTTTAGAGTACTGCTGACTCTATTTTATGAGTAATTTCTTCCAGAGCCAAGGTTATCACCAACCTATGCTCTGATACCAACTGTGACGACCCGCCCTTCTGCTACTAGAAAGACGTATCATCATTAAGACAGAAAGGGATAGAAATAGAAAAGGAAGAGAAAGAAAGAACAACAACATCAGAATCTCACAGCGGAACGGAACAAAATATAATATATCACATAAATATTACATAGTTTTACATATATCAGAGTTATACAATATCAATACACATGACAGTCAAAAAAATACATCTATCACTATATACATCAGAGATACAGTACATATCAACTAACACAGCGGAACTACCTAAATAGCTATATACGTCTGGAAACTCCTGCTCCGAGCTCCTCCATAAATCGAAGTCCGAAACCTATCACTTGGCTACTCAAAAAAATTTGAGTACCCAAGAGTTTATGAAAAACAAAATATAAACTCCGGGTCAGACATGGGTCTGGTATGAGTAAACGTTTTAAATTGTTTAACTTTGAAAAACATTTGAAAATAAAGGTATCACGTAAGACTCCCCACAAATAAATACGGGTAAGTTTTTACCTTACGCTAACCAAAACATTTCGTAGGAAAACCAGTGATATTATAATAGTGTCTAGGGTTTTCAAGTAAATAGAAAATAGCCGAAATTGTTACATGATTAAATTCCAGCTACTAGCCACAAAAGTGGGTAATACAAATCAAAACCGTAGGGTCTCGTAGGGAAAATGGATTTCCAACAATGGCAGGGCTACTGGGGTACCGCCCATCACAGTACGGGGCCTAGATCACCGTACCGAGGATCACTCCCGACCCCCTGCAACACAAGGCCGGAACCATTCCTTACTGAACAGTCCCGAACAAGATAAACCCCGCGGTTGTAGCTAGCAACCGCCCACACAGCCGAAATAAAAAGGGACGTCTAGACAGGGGAAATATCTTGTCCTGCTTGGGCATGACCCACCTAATCTTGCTGTACCTCCCCTGTTTTAGCCATTCCCGGTTGATGAGGCTTGAGGCTGCGATTACCTTTATAGAACATATTACTTAGAATGCTCATCGTCCGCCTGACGATTTGTTGAAAGCGTTCAATCCATACAAGTTCATTCCGGGTTCGAACGAAACCGAAGGCATTATCTCGTTACACTCGTTTTGGAATCACCCTCAGAGTCAACGACGATAACCCTTGCATTCTGAAAATACCATCTCGATCTTCATTTCAGGATTCATGACCTAACGTTTAAATTGGATCGACGTGGTTTTCGGAGAATCAAATTTGATTCTTCCGATCCCGGTCTCATCGAATCCAAACGCCATTTTAAGGACCAAGTTGTCTAATTAACTTAATAGTTAAAATAATTTAAATTCAACAATTGAATTAACATAGCATTTATCACAGATAAACATATACAAGCATCACAGATATAACACAGCATATCACAGAGTAACATAGAATATCATCACATAAATATCACAATCAGATATTCAACACACAATCCATAAGCAGTCATCTGAAATTCAATGTAAATTAAGTATATCAGAGTTAATCGCTTAACCCTGTTTTATTGATTAACAGTTTATTACTTATTTCCTTTCAAACTATTTGAATTAATAGATCATTCCTAGTTAATTTTTAATCTTAATTACTAAATAACTTATTTTATTTTACACTGCTTAATTAATCAATTCTTAATTAAACTATTTAACTTTAATTACTATTCTTTAATCATTAATTACTACCTTAATGGTTATTTAATAACTTGAATACTTATTTGTTAACTTCAATTTACTTAACTAACCATTTATTTATCCTTAATTCTTAAGTAAATTACTTAATTAATTATTAATTCACATTTAGTTTATTTGATTAACCAACTATTAACTTGAGCAGTAATTATAATCTTTTAATTACTTAAAATCTACCATTAATTATAATTTAAAAGTGATTATTCTTAATTACTTCCTGAAGATATTGATTATTTAATTTAATTAACATTTTAAATGTTTCTTTAAGTTCGAAGTTCCATTATATTACTAACTATAACTCAGACATTAATTAACTTTATGCTTAATTAAATTGATCACTGAATTACCTTAATAATTTAGAGCTTAACTCTTTAAAGTATGGACCAAAATAATTAACTTGTATAAAATCTTGAACCTATTAAACATTTTTTTTTAAACATTTTTTTACAGTTTGTTAAAAACTGTTTACTTAGCTTACTAAAAGAAAATGAAACTGCAGTTATCAATCCCTGAGTACTACCCTGGGAAACTCGCGCAATGCCTCGAGTTACTCAAACAATTCACCCGAGCACTTCCCTGAACCCCATCTTCTTCTCTTTATAAAATTTGTTTTTTTTAGGTTATAAACTGTTAAATTTAAAAGTCATAAGCACGAGATGCCTGCGCTATAACTCGATACCAAGGCTTCCATCCCCGAGTCTTCCCTCGCGACAAAAACCCAGGAACCCCGAAGCAACTCCCTTCCTACTCGAGTATTACGCGAGTCGACGCAACCTACGACCTCACTGACACGCTCATGCCACCGTGCACGTGCACGGTGGCTCGCCACTCCTCCGGTGGCTCGTGACAGCATCCACAAACCACAAATTGATCACTCAAACGAATACCTCACACGAACCACCACGATTCGGTCGAAGGCAAAATTTTGCCTGAAGCTCGAACATGCGACAACAAACACCCACCGAAAATCCCTTCGTGCAGCCACCATCCATCACCGGAGGTGATGAAATTCCACCAAAACTTCGACCACAATCCCCCCTAACACCACCTGAAATCGCGATCCACTCGGTTGCTTAACGATGCCGAAAACAATTTTTTACAGAGCCTTGAAAAAGATAAGCACTAAACCCTACTTTAGATTCAAACCCAAAATCCATGCATTCGAAAAATCTTTCACCATTTTTCCCATATTCCTGAATCAATAACCTAACTTCACAACAATTTTCAGCATTAATTATTGATTAATTCGACAGGAATTGATGGAAAAGTGTTTCCGGTTCTTTAATGAATTGCTCCTTAAATCCATGACTAAAAATTTTCATTTTGGGTTTAAAATTCCTACCTTTATATGTATATTCAAGAAATGAAATCAAATCAACAATTTATGATATTCGAATTTTGATCCTTGTTTTCTTTTTGCCTGTAATTTTGCAATAAACATTGTTTATATCTTACTGTTATACTTTAAAACAAGTTTCAGGCCTATATTTTAAGATAACCAACTTTAAATCAGCAACAACACCAAAGTTCCAACAATTATATGAATAATGTTTAGAAATTTCTTTGCTTTGCTTGTTCAGATACTCAAACCTCTGAAGAACCACTTCACATATTACAGAACAACAGGAAGTATTCAAGATGACATGATTAAAGCAGGCATCAAGCACATATCCTTGTAAGTTAAATATACAATTTTTAAATTGAAAATAATAAGTTTACTCACCTAATAACTGTTGAACAGAAAGTAAGTGTTGATGAAATTGCAGATGAAATTGCAGAAGAATTTTCCTGACAGCCTTCCTTTTGTTTGTTTTAAATTAGTTTAAGTTTACAAAGCAATAATTGGTCTTCAGGTTTGCTTTTATGTTTAGTTCAGTGTTTATAAACGAACTAATGGATTTATAAAGAAGTTACTTAACAGCAGGTTGTATCCAGGCAATTTCTATTTGTTTGACATTTTTCTTTAATTGGTTAAGTACTATACTGTAGAAGAAAATTACTACAGAATTTCGGCTGCAGTACTATGCTTGAACAAGAATGGGTGCTAATTAATGCATGTCTTCAAATTTGTTAACAAAAGTTTCTGATATTAGTTGATAATTTTTTCTGGGCAAAGATATCTTGTATAGATATGTACTTCAGGTATGCATAGCTTGTACAAGAAGCTTGAAAAAAAAACATTTTTTTTCTTTCAGGTAGGTATTTGGTTGTGCATAGGAAGGTATTTTATTTTATATTTTGCTGAGATATTACTTTGTGAAAGAAAGTTATCTTTTTATTATTTTGTAACTTGAATAATTATATCCATACTTGTCTTATATTATTTATACTTTGGCCTAGTTTTTTTTTCATTTTATTCTATATTTTGTTCTTAAATTAAATTCTGTATTTTATATTTCATTTAATTTCTTGTTTGTAGTTATACTTTTATCTCTATTTCCTATTACATTTGATTATCAACACTTAAGTCATTTTGCATACATTTACTTACCCATATTAATTTGTATTTGTACCTTAGCTAACAATATTTAAATATGTACAATATAATTTGCTTACAATCATATTTATATGTCATCTTTATTTTCATTTGTATCTTAACTATAAATTATTAAGTTATATCCATGTGTTTGACTTACATTTATACCTATTTCCATATTTATATTTTATATTAATAAGCTTTGATTTTATTTTGAACATTATTTTCTATATGTTGCATTTATATACTTATAACAAGAAAAGTATTTTCCCTTGATTATACAAGATAAATTTTACTTTAAATAGTCTTAGGAGATTTTATTTTAAATTTCCAAATCAATCTCCTTTTCAAAATAAAATTTATATAAATAAATAGCAAAAATTTCAAAATCATATTTATTTAAATATGATCAATTCACATTTTATATTTAATTAGATTAAACATTTATTAAAATAACCGGGGCCAAAATCCAGGGTCGTTACAGTTCGTTAATTATTATTTGTGATTAATCAAGAGTGATTAATAATTATGGTTAATAATTAATGAAGAAGTAATTAAGGATCATTAATTAATGTAATTAATGATGTAATTAAGTATTGATTAATTAAGATTAGTTAATCAATAATAAGTGATTATGAAGTATTTAATTAATTATAATTAATTAAGGATTAATGTAATTAATTATAGTTAATTAATTAATGAAGTAATTAAAGGTTATTTACTGTATTTGGTTAAGAATAATTAATTTGTGAAATTAATTAAAGAATAATTACTTGAATGTAATTAAAGAATAATTAATCAGGGATGATTAATTAAGGAGGATAATTAGAGGATGATTAATTAATTAATTTGTAATTAATTAATGGTTATATAGGCAAGATTTATGTGATGAAGTAATTAATTTAATATATTTTAAATTAATTAGAGATGAAGTAATTAATTTTATTCATTTTAAATTAATTATAGTGTGATTAATTAAATCCTTGCTTATGTATGAATGAATGATATTGAATGCCTTGAATGGTTGAGATCTCAGATATGAGATAAGTAATGCTGTGTGATATGGATGCTTTGGTTGAAGTGTGATGATAATGTGGATTATATGTTTATGATAATAATGTGAATTATTTTCTTTGCGATGATAATGTAGATTATCTATTGTGATATTATGAGTTATCTATCTGTGTGTAAATAGATAATGAATTGAATTTTTTTTAACTTTAAAACAACTTGGACCTAAAAGATGGCGTTTTGGATTTCGATGAGACCGGGATCGGGTTTCCAGATTTGGATATCTGAAAACCACATCGGTCCAAATTAACAATAGGTCGTGAATCTCAAGTGAAGATGAAGATTCAGAGTGCAGGGGTTATCGTTGTTAACTCTGAGGGTGATTCCCAAATGAGTGTAACGAGATAATGCCTTCGGTTTCGTCCGAACCCGGAACGTACTTGTATGGATTGAATGCTTTCAGAACATCGTCAGTTGGACGATGAGCATTCTAAGAAATGTGTTCTCTAAAGGTAATCATAGCCTCAAGCCTCATCAACCAGGAATGGCTAAAACAGGGGAGATGCAGCAAGGCTAAGTGGGTCATGCCCAAGTAGGACGAGATTTACCCCTGTCTAGAAGTCCCTTTATATTCGGCTGTGTGGGGCATTTGATTGCAACAACTGCTGGGGTTGTCTTGTTCGGGACTATCCTGTAAGGGATGGTTCTGGTCTTGTGTTGTAAGGGATTTAGGGTGGATCCTCGGTATGGTGATCAAGGCCACGTACTGTGACGGGCGGTGCCCCTGTAGCCCTGTCATTGATGGAAACCCATTCTTCCTACGTGCCCTTACGATTTTGATTGTATTACCCACTTCTGTGGCTAGTAGCTGGAATTTAATGAATGTAACAATTTCGGTTATTTCTTATTTACTTGAAAACCCTAGACCCTATTATAATATCATTGGATTTCCTATCAAATGTCTTGGTTAGCGTAAGGTAAAAACTTACCCATGTTTATGTGTGGGAAGTCTTACGTGATACCTTTTGTATTCAAAGGTTTTCAAAGTTAAGCAACCTTAACCTGTTACTCACACCAGACCCATGTCTGACCTGGAGTTTATCTTCTGTTTTCTTAAACTCTTGGGGTACTCAAATTTTTACGAGTAGTCAAGGGATTCGGGTTAGCTTTGACGAATTCTGGAGGAGCAAAGGAGCAGGAGGCTTCAGCATTGTAGATATATGTATAGTGTTCCGCTGTGTGTTCTTTGAGTCATTTGTTTGAGTTGTATTTTGAGTTGTAATAACTAGACAGGTGTTTATAACTGTCTAGTATGTGTTTTATAAACTGTGTAACCCTGATGTATATGATACTATGTAATATTTTACGTGATTAATATAATTTATTCGTTCCGCTGTTGAGATTCTAATGTTGTTTCTTTTCTTTCTTCTCTATCTTTCTCTTTTCTATCCCTTTCTTTCTTAAAGATGATGCGACTTTCTGTGGAGAGAAAGTTGGGTCGTCACAATTTTATTTTCTATTGTACCCATGAAATGTATTTTTGGAACAAAATGATGTAATGGTTGTTATTGACATTATGTTATATTTTGTGATCTTTGAAATGGTTTAAGATAAACGGGTATTATTGTTGTTATTATATTTTTTTCCTTCCACTGTGAGTTTTGAAAGAATAGATAGATAACTCTGTATTGTTTTTCTTTTTACCAACCAATAGCCAGCTTCGAAATAGATCTAAGTTTTGATCGGCCTTTTCTGGGTCGGAATTTAGGCTTGCTTCAAAGAGGGTTGTTACATTTGGTATTAGAGCTTAGATTACCCGATCAATGGGAAAAATATACGTATGTGTGGTGTACTTTCTATTTTTGAAAAGGTTTTTCAGAAGATTTTTAAAGTATTTACTATAAATATATATATACTTATTTTGAATATACGCCTAACTCTATAAATTCGAATTATAGAAGAAGTTGCGACCGTATTCCAAAAGGATGGGTGAAGCGACTATGGGTTAGAAAAAATAAAGAGTTAAATTTATACTCTTACTCTGTTTACTTATAGAGCAGAGATTGTATCGTGAGGAGTGGACTAAGAAGGGCATGACCACAGCATATGGAAGCACACCAGAAGTTGAATAGTACTTGACTCCTTTTTTAGACCTAGATTTCCTTTTAATTGTAAACCTATAAGCATATTGAATAATAAGGATAGAAAATGTAATAGGAAATGTTGTAATTTAAAAAATTTGTAGACAATGGATATGCAATAAGTGAGAGTTACAAGAAATTAAATAGATTAATGAGACCAATAAGGTAATTATGAGAAGATAAGAAAGAAGTTAAATAGGTAAAGTTTAAATTAGTAAATAATTGTCTTTAGAAAACGTCTGTTACGATAATAACCATTTAATATGGAGAAAGTGACATTTATGAAAGTAATAAATAAAAAGGTTAGGTGCTAATCAAATATTATAAGGCGGAATATTGTAAAAATTCAGAAGTGAGGTATAAAGCAGAAATTAAACAAGCTTCCATAAGAAGGTGTACATTAATCATCAAAAGAAGATAACCAGATTTATAAGAGGATTGAGTATGAAAGTTCAAAGGAATAAAGAATTAAAACCAATTTTTAAATTCTACTCTAGGAGGAAGAATTTTGATAAAAAGGTTTTTGGAAACCCCTCGAATGTTTTGAAAAAGATTTTCAGAAGATTATTAAATGAAAATCTTATGCATTAATATAAGTAGATTTTTTTTGATAAAAAGTGAATTTAGATGACTTGGGAAATATACTACCGCTTGTTTTGTGACAAGTTTGGAAAGAGGATGCATTTTTAAAAGTGGTGAAACATTTTGAAAACAAAATGGTGGATGATTTTTAATTGTAAATTAAACGACTTGAGAAGTTAAAAACTAAAAGAGAGAAGATTTTCATTTATTAACTTCTCAATTTAAATTTGTTGAATTAATTTTTTTTCAACTTTTGGATTCTTCGTTTTTGGATTCTTCTATTTTTATATGATTTCTTCTACTTTATGTACTTGGACGTTCTTTTCCTTAAAATTCTTTTTAAAAGGGTGTATAAATGGAAATAACACCTGATTGAAATAGGGAAATAGAAATAAAAACGATGAGAATTTCTGATAAGGTAGGTAGGAGAAACATCCTCATATAAGGAAATATAGAGAATAATAGCTGAAATTTAGGTAATAATACAATTGGAAATTTTAATCCAATGTTAAATAACATAAGAGAGGAGCAATAGGGATAAGATATAAGTTATCTCTGTCTACTCCACTTTTCCATCGTTTAAAGTTTTTAAAAAGTATCTTTGATAATTGAGTGTATTTGGATGGTAATTAATAAATGAGTTGGATATTTTTGTATATAAAGAAAAGCATCCATATAAAGATGAGAACTTTATATATATTTTTTTTCTTTCAATTTAGAATTTTTTGAATAAGAATATTATTGGAACTAACAAATAAAGGACCGCGAAAGATTTTAAGAGTTTTGAACAAAGTAATAAAAAGTATTTGGTTAAATGAAAGTATATTTTGAGTAATAATGCAACAGATGTTGATGTATATATAAAATAAAATTACAGCTTATAACCAGAAAAATCTTTGGAATAATAAATGTCTGGCCTATTATTCTAGAATGGTAATTGGATTTTGAATGTTTTGTGTTAAAAATCTTATTTCCAAAAGGTGTAAGTCTTTATTACAGTAATTCATTTTTCATATTTCCTTTTTGAAAACCAAGCAATTTTTGAATTCTATGAATTAAAGTCTAACTTTTAAAGGAATAAATCTTTAATAAAGATAGTTTTAAAAAGAGAAATTATTTTGCCTCTTCTTGGAACTAAGCAATTTTGAATTCTTGATGAAGGTTTCTGAGTATATGTTTTTAAAGAGGGAGATTTTGAATTTGGTACTTCATGATTGTGAAATTTTAAATTTTACAAGAAATGGGGTAATAAATGCTGATTTTGAATTTAATGAAATAAGTTTATTTAAGATTATTTTGTATGTGGCTAAAATTCTGGTTTCATAAAGAATAGCAAAAACCAAATTTTTATGTAGTAAGTAGAGATCACTATCTAGTTAAGACATACTAGGGTTTTTAGGATGTAAATAAAATGGTAAAGCAATGTACAACCTGATTTGGAAATTTGAAATCGGTCCCAAACCTCTATTTAAAGAAGATGGTAAAGTGTAAAGATATTCCAGATCTATAATTAAGTTGTAAATTATGTCGCCCTAGATAACTTAGGATGAAAATTTATATATTTTAATTTATTAGTGCAATTTCCGTGTAATTTCCATAAATTAGTATATTCAAAAATATGTATAAAAGCGCATTGTTTGAATTAACAAAGGATGCACCCCAAAAAAGAGATGTATATGATATGGATATCCTTTCCATTTATTTACACTGTCTCTTTCAATAAAAGAAAAGAAATAATTCTTTCTATATTCAAACAAAGCAAAAATCTCATTCCTGGTTAATTTATGGGAGATTGTAACGGTAGTCCATTTTAAGGATAGCTCTAATAAATTAAAAATGTGGAGATAAGCAGTCTAGTGCAGGAATTAGTATACACGTATAACCATGCTTAACAACTTGAAATAAAAGTGTGTGTATATATAGCATAAATTATGACTATATAAGTATTAATTAGTAAATAATAGATTAGGATCAATGGACATTAATTACAAATTTAACGGTCAATAGATTTGTAATTAATAAGAAGTAAAGGAATCTAATAGGGACCAACTAAGGAAATTTGATATGACATTTATCGAAGAAAAAATATGGGTAATGAATGGATTTTTGAAACCTGAAGAAGGTAAAAGGGACTAAATAAGGATTAATTAGGAATGGTCCAATTTCAATTACTCTGGATATATTAATTAAACAATGGATGGACCACGTTTATTAGAAACAAAAAGGAAAATTTAGGAAAATGGGTAACAATGGAATGACATATTAAGAAATACCCTCTTAATTTAGTAAGAGGTGTTAGGACCTCAATACTGTTTATACCACTCGGTAATAAATGACAGCTTCCAGCAAATTTTCTGTTAGAATCTTTTGTTTTAATTACTAAGTGTCTCCCTTGGTTGTTGGAAAAGTGAATAATGTGATATAAGATATATCCCTATTTTATTTCTGTGATGATTTTATGAATGAGATTAAACCACTTGATAAATATATACATATTGTTAAACAATGAAAGTAAGGAAACTTTATAGGGACACTTAACTAGCAATAAACCATAGGTAAGACTGGAAGTTAATGAGGAAATTAGGTTAGCAACCTAAAATAAATAAATGTTTCAACCCTAAAACATTAGAATTTTGGGAATAAGAAAGTTAAGTTCACAGAATGTCGACATTCAACAAAGGGATAAAATGTATAGGAACGTGAAGAGAATTTTCTATAGAAATTTGTTGACAGTTTGCATCATGGGCTTTGGAGAACATCAGAAGTGGCACTTACCCTTAGTAGAATTCGCGCATAAAAGTAGTCACCAATAGATGATTGGAATGGCACCCTTGAATCACTTTATAGGAGGCCATACAAATGTCCAAATTGTGGATAGGAAACCACCGACAAAATTCTACTCGGACCAGATTTGAATGTATAGACTTTGGAAAGTTAGAGTTGGTAAGGCAACATGTGAAGGTCATAAGGCTTGGAAAGTTGGAAAAGTTGGCACCAAGATCTATTAGGACTTTCCCAATATTAGGAAAGATAAGAAGACTTGTAAATTGACAGTGTCCATGATGTTTTTCATGTTTTACATTTGAGAAAGTACCTTCATAGCATAAAATTATGGAAGAGCTAATCAATTGGGGGATATTGAGGCGGAGCCAATAGCATCTCGTGCTACTGCATGAATTGTGGAGCACAGAACAAGGATGTAACAATCCACCTTTTTGATCCTTAGAAGTCGACACTAATATATACACGGTATTCATGTGTCATGCATCTAAGTGCCGAAATGATAGATTATTAGGGTTGAAAGAAAGAGAAAGACAAGGAGAAACTAATGAACGCAGAATCTCACAACGCAAAGGAATAATTTATAGTAATCAATATAAAATTTTACACACTACTTGTCAGAGTCATAAAAGTACAACTTCCTACCTAGGACAGTTATAACTACATGTCCCCACATAACTAATATAGATTTCATCCAAAACAGTGGAAACAAGGAAATATACGAGGGATACATCTTGGCCATCCAGCTCATCTACTTGACTCTAAAGCATCCAAAGCTAATCTGAAAACATGGTCGGTTTGACCCAAGCATTATAAGAAAATAATGCCCAGGTCGGTTTGATAAAACCAGCATAAGAAAAACTCAAAAAAAATCAAATCATGTTGATTTCTATATTTGAAACCTTTTCACAATGAAGGTATCTAGTAAGACCACGTCGCATATAAACATGGACGTTTTTTTAACTTATGATAACCAAACCATTTTTATTATAAAATTCGGTGATATTATAATAATGTCTAAGGGTTTAAAGTAAATATATCAAGTAGCTGTGATGTGTGTACATCACAATAATAATAGGTATAAAATAAAAATCTAAAGGTACGTATTGGAGAATGGATTGCCAACAATGGCAAGGTGAGAGACCACCTTCCGAATTTTGTACACTTCTAGATAAATGTACAGTGAGATCAAAAACCTTTCGACCTCGACATGATAAGACCGGCCTACCCCTTAATGGATAGTACCGAATATGATCACCCTTAGGTTGTGATCAACAACCAAAATGGGCCCCGAAGCATACATAATCATATATACCGAATCTAGAGAAGGTAATGAGCATACCCTAATGGGAGAGGCCCACATAGCATAGAAGACTATCCTGTTTTTTCCATTCCCAGGGTGTGAGCATTTGAGAGACCACAATTACCTTTTCTTCAAAGCAGAACATCTTGGAATGCTTACATCGCCTTTCAGGCAAAAATGCAATGTCACCATTCATCCATACAAGTTGTTTCAGGATCGAACAAACATTCAACATTTACTATCTTCCATTTTGGAATCACCCTTAATGAGAAATACTATAGCACCATAACATACTCCATAACAATTTATCATGAACATTATTAGTTTGGAGCAGTTTGAATAAATCATACTTTTCTGAAACTGGTGTCTCCCAGCTAAGCGGTAATTCCTGGCTACCTCAATCTCGGTTCTTCGGAGTATGCAACAAGTACTCGAGTCCTACCAAGGAATTTGAATATACACCACATACTTCTTAAGTTAAAATAGGTCAAGATTTGATAGTCAGTTATTTAACTATCAAACACACATCAAACAATAATACAGAGATTTAATTTGCCTATAGTAACCACTAAGCCTCAAAATAAGTTTTCATTTATTTAAATCTCTTTTCAAAATATTGATAAACATTTGTATACTTATTGCACTGGAACAATTATATTTGCAAAACATTATGAAAGATTTCACATTTCAAAATCATATTAAAAGGATCAAAAAATATTGTTTAAATTGAAGATAAAGATAACCCCAAACACTATTCCTTAGGTGTTAAGCATGGAACAATTTTCCACACCACCATAATTAAGAAGGTCTGTTAAGGGAAATCCCATCTCCAATTCTTTTATAATTTTTCTTCAATAAATCCTTTTAATATATCATTTCCATTTATAAATCTCATTTTCTTAAATTTTAAATCCATTTATAAAACTCTGTTATAAATATCCATAAATCATTTACAAAACTCTTTTATAAATATCCAAAATCATTGATAAAACTTCTTCTATAAATATCCAAAACGTTTATAAAACTATTTTATAAATCTTAATTAATTACAAGTTAAATCCTTTTTAAAAATATAATTGAATATTAATTAAGTTTTAACTTAACTTAATTATTAATTAAGGAATAATTAACCTTTAATAAATAATTTTTTATAAATTAAATCCTTAATTAGTTTATAATTGGAATAATTAAACACTTACTTAATAATTAATTAATTAATTAATAATCAATCCTATACTTAATTATTAATTAATTAAAGATAAATCATATATAATTCATAATAAATTAAAAATTAATCTTACTTGATCAATAAGATCAATAATTAATTAAAATTAATCTCACTTTTAAAAATAAATAATTAGTAATTAATTTCCACTTAATTATAATTAATAAACCTTGTTTAATACTTAATTAATTATTAGTTACCCAACTTAATTAATTATTAGTTAATAAGTAAATACTTAATTTTAGAAAAAAGTTTCTAAGGTTTACTTATGTATAAAAATTCAAGTCCGTAAGAAGTTGAACTTTTTCTAAAAAAATTCATCCATAGGGACTGTCGCTATGGATGCCATAACATGAAATTGTTTTCTAAGTTTCTTTTGAAATCTTTACCCTTTTGAAAAACTTACTTTTTTTTACAAACATAAAACAAGAACTTTGAAAACTAAAACCAATACCACATACCACAAACACATATAAAAATCCAAACTTTATCACATAAAGATCACAAATTGCAACTTTACTAACTCTTTGACTTCATTTCAAGTCAATAACCAATACCACATACAAGCACATATAAACACATGTATGGTCACATAAAGCAACATCAAATTACAACCAATCATCCACGAAACATAGTAACAAGTAAAGTAGAATAAAAAGGTAAAACTTATTAAAGTTGTAAGCTTTACTCATAAAAATCTTTTCAAATCCTTTTCAAACTTTGAATAGCCTAGAACCTTGAAAACATATACCAAATTTGATTTTTGGACCTAAATATAGCAAAGTGGGCTCGACTATTGATGGACTTGGGCAAGACCATGGGTTGATGGGGATCTATGGGCTTGTTTTAGGAAGAGGAAGTTGTAGGAAGAAGAAAGAAGTGATTTTTTAAGTGTTTTTAGGAACTAAAAGGAAAGAAAAAAGTGATTTTTAAAACTTTGAAAATATTTAACCCTATAAAGTTTTAAAACAAGAACTAGAGATTTTTTAAAAATTAAAGTGAATGGATAAAGTGGAATGAAAATTTGGAAATTTGTATATATAAAAATGGATGAGTTACTGAAATAACCCTAAGTACCATTATCCTCTATTACATTTTTGCTACATCATCACGTTACCCACCCTCCTTGATTTGCACGTCTAAACCAATGGTCACCCTCATTCTACCTAACAGTAATACTCTTTACTTGTACTATGATGTGAGTGATAAGATGGCACTTCATTCTAATTTTTAAAACTTGAAAATTGTCCCTTCTGTCTTACATAAGTACACTTATGTTATTAACCTTTGTTATATTGCTAATCCATGCTTATATTATTTGTAAATGCATGCATGTGTTAACTAAGGTATTCACAACATTTTAAATAGCTTTTTTGATGGTGAAAAATTGAAAATTTTGAAAAAGCTTTACGGTCACATTTTCTAATTTTCGTTGAACTAAATACTTTCATAAACAAAATTCAAAAATGAATTTTCTATCATTAGATATAACTTAAAGAGAGTTATTTGATTATTAAAACCGTTAGTTAAGTATTTAAAATTAATTAAATATGCATCCATCAAAGCGGTAAAATTCCAGATAGTTACATAGGAGGCTCTGCAATCAGAATATTAGATTAGTCTGAGTACAATGACGAAAAGTATGATATAAGGCATGAGGACTTCATGTCCTAAGCTTTTCTCTAGTAAACTTTTCTCCTCGAAATTAGGATTTTGGTTGCATTGCGGTTGCAAGATTAGATGGTTGGAGATGGTTGGTACATGTTTTCACTCTCACTTTACACTCATGTAGGAGTTTTCATAATGTTTTGGGGTATTTGCATACATACTTACATGATTACAGATTTATGCTAGGACCGAGCTCAGTTATAACATGTCTGTAGTACATAATCATATTGCACTTTTGTTATGTAGATGGTTGCGTAGATAACTTAATTGTGTAACATGGATGTTATTGCATGCTGCTTTAGTCTCCCTTTGAAAGATTTCGGGATGAAATCTTTAAAGGGGGAGAATGTAACTTCCTATAACGTTAGTAAGAATTTAATAAGTAAATTAAATTAAGTAGTATTAAAAATGGAAATTTTGTAAATGTTGGAATTTGGCCACAAAAGTTGTATCATTACATTCGTACAGAAATTCTGATCTGTTTTCATATATAATATGCTGAAAACGGAATATAAACAAAGAACTTGTAAGCATTTGAAGTTTTGAGGTTTAAAATAATTTAATTTGAATTCGTATTCAAATGAACTAATAAATTTAAAAATTAACATTTGAAAGTTAACCAAGGTTAGACTTAGGGGTAAGTAAACGTTAAGATTAACAGTTAGTGTTAAAAATATAATTAAGGAGCAAAATAATCATGTAATGGAAAAATAAAATAATGTTTCCAAAATAGGCAAAGGGGTCGACTGTTGGCCGCCAACTAGTCGACCAAGCTACATATCATACGGTGGACTACTCCTGTTGGTAGCGGCTAGGGTTTCGCTATCAACGAACGTTCCAAATTTATCTGTTTTAACCTATTTTTATCCTACGATTCTAGTACGTTTCAATCTCTATAAATAAGACCCTAGACCCCTCAGTTGTATTCACAAATATGTTGGAACCATCAGCAAAGCTCTATTAATTCTTCTCTTTTTAGATTTAGAAAATTCCAGTAGGGTTTCAGGTCAGAAATCCTATATACCTATCTTCTTTTATTATTTAATTTCTAATCCTGTTTTCCTCCAACCTTTCTGAATCTAATATATATATATAAATCCCTTGTTGTATATATCAATATTAAGACATTTGAAGGGGATTGTAATGAGCGTTTCAAATCCAAAGAGAAGCAAAGCTAAGGACCAACTATGAGTGCAAATCTTAGCATTTTTATTTCAGTGGTTGATTAGTATATTATGTATTTGAATATGCCTTAGGGGATTTGGGTTTACGAAAATAAAACAAAATAAAACCCTTCAAAACTCCTATAATTCGAAATGTCAATTCTTGTTGGAATTCCCAATTGGTTACATTAAATTGTTGGAATATGTAGCTTTTATGGATTTTGATGATTTCAATTTCTATTCCACTCCTTTTTAATTCTAATCTAATTATGAAGTTTCAATTATGGAATAAGGATTAATTACTATTTAATTTTTGTTCATTCTCTAATTTCAAAACTAAACCTATAGTTTCATGCTTAATAATTTTTGTGAAATCAAAGTGGTATTTGTCCAAACTCCTAATCAGTTTCAATTTATAGTAATTAGCTTAATATAGGGTATATAACCAATATTATCAGGCAATATTAACAAATAGTAGGAATTTTATTTGATTGGAAAGGGGTTTAACCTTGATCAATTCCTATTTTAACAAGTTGACACCAACTTAATTTATAATTCAATTTCAGATTTAAACCATATGATTCCATAATTTAGTTTCTGACAACCTAGATCAGATATGGTATATTGAGATTAACTACATATAATCATCTTATTAAAAATATACCATACCCATTCGCCTCAGGTCCAAACTTTCCTTTAAACCTCAATTGGAATCTTCCCCACTTCGTTAGCTTGATTTATCCTCCTTAATCTCCCTACTTTTATTTGTATTTTATTTTGAAGAATTTTATAAATTAGGGGGAAAATTGATAGATTTTGAGCATATATACTAAATTTTGAATGAATTAGGGTTTACATTAGCCGGGTATTTATAGGGGTTTTAAACCTATATGGACCGTTGGTCAACCCTTAGAGAATCTTCATTCACATCCTGTATGCTTAGTGTTTTCTCCATTGCTAAGTAAAACTATACGATCGAATCTGGGCCGTTCATTGTTAAAAAAAATTACCCTGACATTTCAATCGGTTAATCGCTAGATCATGAGTTGTCAACCGCTACATGTCGACCGACGACCCCTTAGGGTGTCGATTGCTATTTTTATTTTTGTTAATAAATATCTAAACATTTATCTCTTTTATAAATTTACATATTTAATTATTTCAACAATTTTCAAACTTTTATAACTTCTTCATATTAGCTCCAATTTCAAAGTTTTATATATGAAAATCGTTCAGAAAATCGCAATGAACGCGTGCAAGTTTCATAGCCAAATTCAAATGTTCATTAAATTTCCTTCTTCACCCTTGTTATACATAAATTTTACCTTTTTATTGAAGTTTTGGGTGTTACAACTAGGGGAACCAAGGGATTACGGTACTATTAGTTATTGAATAACTATGAAATGACTCGCTTGATAGTTTTTTATTGGTTAATATAAATAAGATCAAACAGAAAATATCAATGTGACAAAATTACATAGTTTTCTTAACTTGAGAATACTGTTAATCTTCAAAGTGGAAGTTTTGATTTGTTTATAGTTAAACCATGGTACAATATCCATCAAATGACTATAGTTCGGTCGAGTGAAAGCATTGAAAGTGACACACTATTCAAGAGAAGATTCGCCTCTTCAATTATATAGGGTTAGTCACACGATCAACTATAGTCAACTCAAAGTCAAATTCTCTAACTATAGCAATACTCTTAAGAATAATAATTATTATTGAACCAAATACTTTATGTTTGGACAATAGAGTTGAATATGGACTATATTGGAATTTTGACCACTACAAAATTTTATAAGTCCAAAGTGATATAGTTTGACGAAGAGGATTGGTGTGAATGACTGTCACTACCAGGTAATGCTTAAATAGGTAAAATTGATTTTACTAAAAGATGTGTAAGTGTTAAATTCAGTCAAAGGGTCACATTGCAAGCTAATGTGATATGTGAATGTTAATAGTCGAATTTTTCAATATTAACCGGTGACTGAATTTGCACCTTTGAGTCGCACGACCATAATGACGAATACTTCGAATAAACCACATGAATTAATTAAATTATAATCGTTGTAAATTATTTAAATTAATTAATATATCTAATATATTGATTATTAAATTGTATTTGATTTATTTGTATACCATTATCATTTAATAAAGTGTGTAAATAAAAGTTATAAACAAGTGTATCAATGTACGATATTGATAGATTGTTAAACTAGATTTAAATGAAATAAATGATGAATGGGTTTGGGATCATTTGAGGGACATGTTGCCTCCATGTTTGGCTAGCCAAAAAGAGGGAGAGGATAAGCTTTCAAAAGAATTAATATAAGGAAAAGAATAACATAAAAAAGGAGAAAAAGTCTATCTTTTATTTGGCATTGATTACCTTCTTTGTTTCATTCTTTTTATAAGCTTTTGCTATTCATTTTCTTTTCAATATTATTTTGGTTCTCTCCTTCGTCTCTAAATGCTGAAATATGTGAGCTTCCATGGCTTTAAAAATTCCTAAAATAAAATACAAATCAAATATATTCATTAAAAGTGGCTTATCCCCCTTGGTCCTTGCAAATTCTGAAGGATGATTTTTGAATATAGGAACTTTAATTCATTGTTCAATGTGTGATATATTAGCTACATCCAAAGGTAATGTTCCTATTTTAATTCATAGCTGTATTTATGTGACTGCTACAATTAGATTTTCTATGATTCCTCTCATGTTCAATTATTCATCTTTCCACGTGTAATTAAATCTCCTTTTGTCTATTTTGACTAAAACACATTTGTTTATATTTAGTTTTATGTTTGTTCTTCATCTCTCTTTAATGTATGTTCATGATAAATTAATATGTTTTAAGTCCCATGTTACGTTTAATTAGTTCTTATTATTCTCCGTATTGTTTAGATCTGTAAATTCTTATTGCAAATTTGCACTTGCCTAATATAACAACCCACTCCTTAATTGGCCCAAATTCAACTAAATCGAAACCCATGCCCCTTAGGGAATGGATCGTTAGTTTTGGTAACCTATAATAAACACAAGAATATCAGAGTGCGATCAATATAAACTCACGGCGGAATTGAAAATATAATATAACATAGATGTTGACTAAGGCTACTACCTTAGAATATCATTCCATAAATATCTAATTGCCTCGTTAGCATCGAGCTTGATAAGAAGACTTCACCAATGTAGTTCCCATCTTGCTCCAGTATCCAGTCCATATAAGTCAAACCTATGGGTTGTTATAGGGAGCGCGTCAAAACAATGTTCCAATGATTGGGAAATTACATAATCTACCCATCCTATTAATTTATGCTGATTGATTTTCATTTAAGTGTTATGTTTATTATTTACGGCTAATCCATTAAATCTTATATGGACGTATCATATGCCTATCCTAACCTTCTCCAAGGTATCATTATATGTATGCCTATATTCTTTACATTTAATCATTTCACTACCCAAAACCCACGGCCGTATAATACTTCCTTAATAGGGAGGAGGCAGGCCCATCGCCATTTACTACCTCAAACTCAAGAAGTGGGCCATCCACAACGTCAACGCTAGTCAATTGGTTCTAGCTACAGTGATTGACGACACCTACATACATCTTTATAGTATAATTATTATCCAGCCTTTTGATCAGCCAATATTTAGATGGACTGAACGAGTCAAACTTGGAGTTATCAAGGTAGTAAGCTTGAAGAGATAGATCAAGTGAACAAAAACCAAGCACAAGCAGATCTATGGGACAAATATCAATCCAACCCAAGACCAAAGAACAGGAATCCATCTAAGTGCTGGATCCGTACCGATCCAACCCCCTAGATCGGCATCGATCCAAATTTTCTCCAACAAAGTTCCATTTCTGCCCACCTACTCCATTTGATGTTAAAAGTTCATTCTAGGTGTTGTGCTGTTGTTCCAATGCAATTCTCTATCATTCTCCATGATCACTTATATTAGCAACTTTTCTTCTCCGCAAATCCATCATTTGGACTCATAAACAAGCAAGTAATGATGCAAATAATTATGGAATCATGAAGCTAACCGTTAGGCAATCCAACATGAAGAGCTCAAGAAAGCTAATTTGGCTATCTCGTGGATCGATATCGATCTAAGTCTATGGATCGATACTGATCCAAGATAATTGCTAAAGTGGCAACCTACTTTTTTGGAGAAATAGTCTACGGCATGGAAAACGAGGTGGTGATCTTTTGGGTGAGATTTTAGGCTTCCTATGTCTATCAATAGAAGGATAGGGCTCATTTCTAAGGATCTGTTCGGCTCTTGCTTCCCCTAACCCTAATCTCTTGTGATCACTGTCGGATTTATGCCAATCCATAAAAATTCCTGCTTGTAATCAGCAAGATAATCAATAAAATCACTAAGTGGACGTAGCCCAAGATTACCCAAACCACTATAAATTGTTGTGTGTTCTCTTCTACACGTTTTCATTTAAATTTCATCACCTTTTATTTTCTACCTAATCTTCTAGGTGTTTGTGCCATTTTTGGTTCAAATATTTTGACGTTTTCATTGATAACTCTATTCTCAGGCTACTTGGATCCATCATCTACTATTGGATTTCATAGATCTAAGAGATAAATCAAATTTTCCAACCCTATAGTTTTATTATTTTGATTTTTAATAATCTAAGAAAATTTATTTTCTATGATCCCATCAAGAAGAGAATGTGCTAAAATTTCCAAGCTACTAATGATGTTAAGAATCAAGACATTTACCATGAGGATGGAGCAGCCCAAACAGAACAACCATATATCCAGAATCAAGCTGATGTCATGAAAGTGGAAATGGATCGGATAATGAAGCAGGTGGAGGATAGATTTCAAGAAAGTCATAACCAGATGAACCAGCAGATACAACAGAGCTTGAGATTACTAAACGAACTAACGCATAATAGTCGAAGGAGGAGTAGGAGGGATTAAAGTTCAAAATCTAAAAGTTCCTCATCATCTAACCAGAATGGAAAGATAGAAAGCAGAAAAAGGCTCAAACACTACTGGGACATCATATCAAGGAGGAAGACAAAATCAGGGCTCGAGTTTGTGGATCGGTATTGATCCAGCGGATGGTTGGCCCAACGCTCGCCCTTTGGATGACAGCGTAGATCTGACTTATGGATGCACCATGGATGATCAAAATGCTAAATACCAAGAAAATGCTGATGATGTTATGCATGGGAATCATGCAATGGCGACTGTTGGATGAATAGATGTCCCAAAGTCAAGAAACCCAAGTATCAAGAGTATGCTCGAGAGCGTTTGTCGGGCTGAACACTCAAAATAGATCTCAATCAATGCTGTTTAGCCGACCCTGTGGTCATGGAGTACTTGGTGGATATGGTTAGGAGTGTGTAAGTGAAAACCGATTCAGAAGCAATGATGAATATGGTACTTCTCCTTTCCAGAATCTGTTTATTGAGAACATTCTGTGTGAGAAGTATCCATGGAGATTTGTAATGCCAACAATGTCGCTATATGGTGGAAAGATGGATCTTAAGCAGCCCATGATGAACTATGAATGGCATATGGACTCTGCAAGAGCGTTTAATGCTGTGAGATGTCATTGTTTTTCGATTTTCCTGGAAGGAGTAGCGACGATGTGGTTCACTTGCCTTCCACCGAGATCTATATCGTCTTTTGCTAAGTTGTCACGAAAATTTCTGGAGCATTTCCATTTACACACTACACGTCCAAAAGATATAATTTCATTATCAAACCTCTTCCAAGGAGAAGGAGAGTCATTAAAAGATTTCTTGAATCAATTCCATACGTCTCTTATGGAAGTAATAAATCCTAATGTTGACATAGTACTAATGGTGCTGAGTAGGGGGATTCATCCCAAGATGGATTTTGGGGAATGGTTGGAGAGGAAACCTCATCGACAATGGAGCTTTTTATAGAAAAGTAAATTAGCACTTATGCTTGGAAGAAGCATGCAATCAACCTCGAAGAAGCTGTGTTGGGAATCCAATGAAGTGATACAAAGCAACATAGTTGAAAAACCCAATCTAGAAGAAGTTCTAAAAACATGGATGTAAACATTGGCAACAAGAATAATAACTAGAAAAAGAGCGATAATATGGCCAAGAAACGAAAGCAAGATAATAGGAACCACCCTAGGATTCCTCAATATGATAATTTTATTAAGCCAAGTAACTCGATCGAGAACATCTATTTAGCAACTCAAGGTACTAAATGGTACAGGAAGCCGACACCAAGAGAGTCGAGCGAAAAGGAGAAGAGGTTTGGGAAGTTCTACTGGTTTCATGAGAAGCACATACATAATACCAATGAATATAGGCACTTGAGTGATATGACTGAGGAACTGATTCAAAAGAAATAATTGTAACAGGTTGTGAAAGCCCTACAGAATGACAGGGAAGGAAATTCTAGTCCCCTTAGGTCGACATTCCAATGGGGGTAAGCTGACCCTAGTGGTGAGGAACCTTGGTGACTTGAAAAACGTTTGGTGATAAACACAATCAGCAGTGGACCACATCTATTCGATAAGAGTTTGGATGAGATGGAGAGCTATGCTGATGCTTTGAAACATGTCGAGCATGAGATCTATTTGGAAGTTGAGGGTGGAACTCCAGCAAAACAATTCAGAACCATAATGGATGACATTGTTCTTCGAAAAAGAGATATTGATTAGGTGGACGCCTTGATGATTGACCCGTTGGTTATAATAGCCATGGTTGGCCTGCTATTATACGAAAGGTGCCGGTTAACTATGGGAGTTCGGTCGACATTTTATAATAAAAACCTACAACCAGGTGCTTCTAGAGGGCTTGTACTTGAAAATGAGTAAATTTTAGATCCAAGAATTTAACGGGATGGCTACAGAGCCATTTGAATATATGGAATTACCAGTTATGCTTGGAAAGGGCGATCGTAGGTGAGTACGGGTCATGCCTTTTGTTATGGTGGATATTTACTCTGCTTACAATGCATTTTTGTGCCGACTGGCCCTAGCTGAGTTCAGAGCAACTATGGCTCATGGGTGTTTGGCACTTAAATTTCCTCGGAGAACGGTGTGAGGTTAGTGCATGGAGATCAAGGGCTTGGCCGTGAATGTTATGTCTCCAAGCTAAGGGACGCGAGGTGAAGAGAGAAAGGAAAAGATGCAGAGTGGAGTCTCTACATCAAGGATTTAGACGCATAGCAACTAATGCCAGAGCCCTAGCTCCAAACTAAGAAGTGGAGAAGCTGAAGGATAGTGGCTTTATAAATGATGACTTATACTAGGAAATGGTATACAATCTAGTCTTGGTGAAGAAGGATGAGTTGATTATTCTACCTTAAATAAGACATGCCCGAAGGATATCTTCCCACTTCCAAGGATTGATCATTTGGTGGATTCAACAACTGAACATGAATTGCTTTCATTTATGTATGCATACTTTGGAAACAACAAAATTCCAATACATGTCCCGAACCAGGAATATACCAGCTTTATTACCGATTTGGGATTGTGTTTCTATCTGGTCATGCCTTTTTGATTAAAGAATGCTAGAGCAACATACCAGAGGCTAGTAAATAGGATGTTCAAAGATCAAATTGGATGTTTGATAGAGGTCTATGTGGATGACAAGCTCGTGAAGTCATGATGTTTGGGAAACCTCATTGATGATCTGGAAGAAATGTTTAGCGTTCTCCGAAATACGAGATGAAGCTTAACCCTTTGAAATGCTCTTTTGGCATTCCTATGGAATTGAAGCCGATCTGGAGAAGATAAAGGAATTAAGGGTATGGAGGCCCCGAAGACAGTTGAGGAGGTCCAGATCTTGAACAGGAAGGTCGCCACCTTAAGTCGATTCATTTCCAGAGACACCGACAAATGCATCCCTTTCTTTGACATGATTAAGAAGGGTAAAAGTTCGAAGGTAAAAAAAAATTTGCTTGGACATAGGAGCGCGCAGATGCATTCCAGGTTTTGGTTGATCACTTGGAAAGACCCCCGTCCTCTTGAAGCCAATGGATGGCGTGGACTTATTTATACATCTGGCAGTGTCGGTGCATGCTTTGAGCGTCGCACTCGTACGTGAGGAATCTCGCATCCAACGACCCTTTTATTACATCAGCAAGCAATTGACATGAGCGGAAGGAAATTACCCAAAGCTAGAGAAGCTTGCATGATGCCCGTTGATTGCATTAAAGAAGCTCCACCCTTACTTTCAGTCTCATCCAATTAAAGTTCTTACCGACCAGCCTTTGCGACAAGTCTTGCAATAACCTAAAACTTTTGGAAGGCTGTTGAAATAAAACATTGAATTGAGCCAATTAATTAATTTAAGATAATCATTTGTGGAATTTGTTAAGTATAATTACTTAATAAAAGTAATTAAAGAATTAATTACTCATTGTAATTAATTAAGTTTAATGTGATTAGTTTAAGTTAATTCATTTTGTTTAATTAATTTAAGATAATCACTGGATGATGGGTTAAGTATAATTACTTAATGTAATTATTGAAGTGAAATTACTTAGTGAAGTAATTAATGTTGGTAAATAAGTGGATGCAATTAGTTGAAGTATGGAAATAGTTTGGTTTAATTACTTTGTGTAATTTATATGAAGAATAATTACTTAGTGAAAGTAATTAATAATTAATTACATAGTGTAATTAATTTAAGAATTGATTAATAATGTTATTTGAAGATAATTAAGTGATGTAATTAATTACTCAATGAGATTAATCTAGGATGATTAATAAATATAATTAATTAAAGGTTAATTATTAAATGTAATTAATTAAGGAGTAATTAATTTAATTTAATGAATCTTAAATCATTAAATTCTAATTAACTTAAGATAAAGCTTTCCATATTAATGATCAAGTTATCATTAACAAAGCATTTAACAACAATTTACTTTTAAATTTCATTTTAAATTTAAGATTTAAAATGAATACAACTTTAACAAAGTTTACAATTTAAAAACCCTTTAATTACATGTTTAAAGAAATACTTATCTTCTAAAAGGAATTTGAAATAGTTTTAAAACCAATTTCAATCTAAATTTAAATCAATTTAAAATACACTTTAAATATTCAAAGTTGTTAAAACATTTTAAATTTAAAAACTTTCTTTTATTTCAAAACTAGGAACAAATTCATTTTGAATCCAGATTTAAACTTAGATTTAAAACTCTGTTTAAATCTTTATTTTCAGGTTTTAAAGTCATTTTATAAAATACTTTAACAATTTAAAGTTGTGAAAACTTTTCATTTTTATAAAACTTATTTATTTTAAAAATAGGATTCAAATTCATTTTGAATCCATACTTTAAAACTTATTTAAAACTTTGATTAAAACCTTGATTAAAACCTACTTTTCATTTTAAAATTTAGTTTAAGTTTCAAAATCTTAAACACTGTCAGGTTTTTAAAAAAACCTATAATCCAAATA
The DNA here is from genome assembly GCA_030765085.1 of Allium cepa. Lineage (NCBI taxonomy): Eukaryota > Viridiplantae > Streptophyta > Magnoliopsida > Asparagales > Amaryllidaceae > Allium > Allium cepa. Next base: position 766,920,217 of record CM060935.1, read on the forward strand.
TGACTCGAGCCAGACCTAAACTACTTTGAGTCAAAACCCACATATCTTCGAGTAAAATACTCGAATAACTTGAGACAAACTCGAGTAAAAATCCTGCATCAACCCAAACTAAACAAAATTCAGATCACCAGAATACAAGTGCACCGTGCACATGCACGGTGCCTCTGACCATCGCCGGTCATCACCACACCCTCGAGCAAGTCATTGATCATCCTCGAACCCTAACCCCGACCATCAGATCAACACCAAAAACTTGAAATCAGATTCGAGCATCAAAGCACAAAACTGGAACAAAACACTCGAGCCTGGAACCACCTCGTACTCGTCTCTCTGATCACCAGGAATACTAAGCCACCGGCCACGACTTCGACAACCACCATGCTACCATTTTCCAGAACCCCATACAACTCGATTCAACATAGAAGCCGCGACGATCAAAAATACCCAACCTAAACAAAACTAGGGCTACAAACTTCAACTAATCCTCCACCGCCGCTACCACGATGCTCTATTCGCCTTGCTGAAAATTTTGCCGAGCTTACACATCACTCCACTACCTCCAGTGGAAACCCCATCATCCCCGACCACTTGGATCATCAATAACCTCTAAAGTTCCCATTACTGATCAATCCAGCAATGTAGACTCAAAACCCAACTAAAAATTGTAATTTCATTCTTAAAAATCACATTTTGGGTTAAGAATTTAGATTAGATTCCTGAATTGATGAATTGAGAAGTTTGAATTTTAACTTATAATCAGTTTGTTCTTTTTGTTTTTGATTCTAGAGCCAAATTGAATTTACTTTAACTTAAATAAAATATTAAAACTTAATTTAAAATCAAACTGACAACATTTATTTATATTCTAGGTCCTAACAGTTATCAAATCAAAGGATAATGATGTTGTTTGCAAATCTGAGTCCAAAAAAGCAAAGAATAGAGGTATATCAATTATAACAGGCATGCACACATTTACATCCAAATATTCACAGATAATTCACATATATATGCCAAACTTACTTATCTATGTCCACACAAATCATAATTTTCACAGGAATAATCATGCAACCATGTTTAAACTTAAGTAATTTTAACAAAAATGTTACTCACCTGATTTTAAGAAGGACAGAGCCTTTTGATTTTGAAAACAGCTTTTGCTTTTATTTTAAAACCGCAGTTGTCATTGGATCTTGCATTCATGCTACTGAAATGATCAACTTGCTTGTTGAGATGTGTTGTTTTAGGTCAGGTTTGAGGAAGAATGCAGGCATTTGATTTCTTTAGTTTTGAAAAATGGAGACATTTGATTTTGCAAAAATTGATTCCAGGTTGCTTTCAAAACAGAGAAGATTGTTTTGATAATCTCTGGTTTGATTTTCAAACTGATCTACAGGTTATTGTTTTAACTTGAAAATGATTACAGGGTTTTTGATACTTTCAAATTTGAGGAGGATGACAGGTTTGATTACAGATTTTTGAATCTGTGTAACGACCCAGAATTTTTAATAATTTAAATTTGAATATTTAATTAATTTTAAATATTTATAAGTGAATTTATAAGTCAAATAAATTTTATTTTGAATTATTGGATTTAATTGGATAATTAAATCGATAATTTAATATGTTAAATTATGGAAATAATTAAAAATTGAGTTAAAAATGATTGAAAATAATTTGGAAAATTTTATTTAATCATACTGGAGTTATAGAAATATTTTAGAACTTTTAAAATCGAATTAAAAGTTAATCTGTGAAAATTGAATATTTTAATATTTAATAATCGACTGTAAAATAGCCAATTTTTGAACAGTCTCAGAATTGAACGAAACCAGTTCCATTGGATCCGTAATAGTTAGTTATTACCGGATTTCAATTTTCGTGTCAATCGGAGCTATCGTTTGGTCGTGGCAGCTCGAAACGCATCGAATCATTTTTAATTTAAATTTGGCGAGTCAAAATAGCCATTTTTCAAAAAGTCTCGGATTTCGACGAAACCAGTTTCATCGGATCCGTAATGTGATATTATTGTAAGGTTTCAAATTTCAAGTCAATTGGATTTACCGTTTGTCCGGTACAAATTAAAACGCCTAGAAATCGACTTAAATCGGTTTAATTCAAATTGAGCGTTTTCAGCCATAACTCGCACATACTTCCGAATTAGCTTCCGAAACCTGTTCCATTGTGTCCGGAACGCGGGATAAACCCTAGGTACGCTGGTTACGGCGCCTAAATCGGAGTTCGGAATTCCCGGGATGAATAGTGTTTACGCTAGCTTTTCTTATAAATAGACACCATTCTAAAAATAAAAAAAATAAAAGAAAAACCCTAAACCTAAATTTGCAGCCGCCTCCCCCTATTTCTAAGGCCTAAAATTGTTCAACTTCTCCCCCTCAAATCTTCCAATCCGTTCATCGATTCAAGAATTCTTCAACATGGAACTTGTAAAGCACAACACGAACTACGAATCCAACGGTTGTGATTGAGAACGGGGCTGTGGATCGACGTAAAAATGGGTTTGAATGGCCGGAAGTCATACGCGTTTTTGGGGCCGAGATCATGACCGAGCTTCATGCTCTCTTGGCCGTAGGTGGTGGTTGCAATGGCGAATGGAATGGCACTTCTTGATCGTGGCCGAGATCATCTATTGGGTCGCGGTTGTTAACCCTAAGCGTGATGTTCATGGGTTCGGCCTCATATTCGTTCCTGGAGATGATACGAAGGGAGAAGGAAGAAAAGGAAGCAACGGCTGAGATCTGGAGCTTGGGGGATCGTGTGGCTCTGATTTGCGTGTAGGGTTTTAAAGTTAATTTAGTTGTAAATTATATATATAAATTAGTACAAACTTCAAATATTCATATCTTTTTCATACGAGGTCGAAAAAATGCAAACTCAGTTGCGTTGGAATCGTATGGACGAGCACTACGCGATGGAGTTGGTTTGGAGTCGTTTGGAGTTAGTGAGAATTTCGGGTAAAATTAAACGCGCGTTTAATTTTATTCGAAATAAAAGCTGAAACGGAAATTAAAATCAAGGTGAGAACTTCTCACTCAATCGAATAGATTTCGATTTTATTTTAAATAGTTAGATTTAAAATATTTGAATGCATGTTTGAATGATGACTGTAAATTATTGATTGTTAAAATAGACATTATACGCCGTTAGTAAGCGGATGTTATTTAATATAAACATATACCGCGAATATTTCATAAACAGTGAAATTGGTATTATATATAATATCAATATATATATATATTGGCATATGTATATATTGTAGTTGTTGATTTCCCGCATTTTTTGTTTAGCGGATGAGACCCTATTGCGCCGTTATTAAGCGGATAATATTTAATAAGAACATGTACCGCGATAATTTCGTACTGGAGCGAAATTGGTATTGTGCTAATGTTTTTTGGATGCAGGAAACAGGTTGGAGGGATCCAACTGGATTCCTCAACAGTATTTATTTTATTTCAGATATTTAGATATTTGATTGATTATCATATTGATATATGATATCGTTGTTGTCGTGATTGAATATTTGGTGTGTAGCATCATTGGACCCAGATTTTGGGATTTTAAAATGATTTTAAAGTGATTTTTGAAAATATACTATATTTTTGGAATTGATCCATTATAAATAAATAAACGTTATAATTTTTAAAGTTATAAAAATTATGGTTTTTGTGAAATATAGTTAAAAAGCTTATTTTTAGAAATACGATTAAAAGTCGATTTTTGAGAAATATGAACTAATGATTTTATAAAATAATTTAGATTGGATTTTTGAATATATGATAAAAGTTTAAATATAGGATTTATAAAATTTGATTTTTTTTATAAATCGAAATGATGAAATTATAAAGGAATTTAAAGACGTTTTAGAATAATAATATAAACTGATTTATATTAAGAGATTTATAAATGGATATTTATAAATCGAAATATTGACATTATAAAACGAGTTTTTATAAGTGTTTGAATGTAGTAAAAATGAATTTCATAAATGAATGAAATTTATAGAATTATAAACTGTGAAGTTATAAATGAAATTTATAAATAGTAAGATTTATAAATTTGTGAAGTTAATTGAAGAATAGTTTGGGTTAAATAAATGAATCTTATAAGTTATAAGATTTATAATTATGAAACTCTAAGGAATGATTTTGTGAAATAATCGTTTATAAGTAGTTAACTTATAATATGAACTTTTAATCTAAAATTGAGTTATAAACTGAAATAGGTTAATAAAGGAATTTATAAAAAGGAAGTTTTTATAAATAAAAAGAAACGGAATTTATAAACGTTGTTTTATAAATCCGCAAACGACTTATTTTGATAAGTTAATTGTTATAACCTATTAATGGAGTTATATTCACATTTTTGAATAGTGAATAATCCTTTAAAATAAATTGAATAAAAGGATGAGATTTGTTAACGAAGTTTATTCACATTTTTGAATAGTGAATAACACGTTAAAGGAAAAGTTTTGAATGAGATGTTTAAATAGAATTAAAACGATCTAACGATGGTTTAAAACATGTTGGGATTCGAAACCATAGATTTCAACATTTATTGTTGAAATAGACGTTTTCGAGAAATAAAAAGGAAATGGTAGACTATAACACTGTTGTTATAGTAAATGATTTCCGAAAGGAAATGTTTTTGATTAGTATTGGGATTTATATATCTATTTTAAATTCGAATCCCTATACTAGTGATTTTGGGTTGTCGTAACGATGTTTTACGTAACATTCGTTTTGGCCCAAATAAATATGTTAAGTGAATGATTTCCTTAAAGAATGAATTATATACTTAATTCGATTTAAGTATATTGAATATTTTCTAAGTGTTGAAAATAAAAGGAACTTGTGAATTACTTATGAATAAATAAGTATGGAAATGTTTTCCTATAGGAAGTGAATAATTAGAATTTATCTTTTTCTGAAGATAAATTGAAATGGATTATTGAAATCGAATATGCATGGATATTTTGAAATATAAATTCATTATAGAATTTATATGTGAAAAGTGGAATTTGTTTGAAAATAAATATTGATTTATTTTTGAAGTGTTGAAATTATATGTCTTATAAAGATATTTTGGAAAATAAATAATTTGGAAAATTATTTGGAATCTGGTGATGTGTGCATGTCCAGTGATAGTTCAATAACCGACTATCAATATTTCCCTTTGAATGGGTATTTGATGTGAATTGATTGAATTTGAATGCACACTTATTTTTGAATAAGCGCTCACTATTCGGGTTAACCGGGAAAGGACCATGGGGTCGTATAACCCATTCCGAGTATGTGATACGTCGTTGTGAATTGCATTGAAGATCGGTGTTGAAGACCCGGTATTTGCGAAAGCGATAGGATGACCTATCGATTGTCTCTGCACTGAGTTGCAACGGTATAGAGACTCCCTAAGTGATGGGAAATCCGATCAGGATTGTGAATATCCGGATTGCAAGGACTTCTTGTAAGTGCCTTCGGTTCTGTTCGAGCCCGGAACAGACTTGTATGGATTGTATGTCTGACATTACATTTGAGATATAAAGCCGATTTCTTTCAAATATATTTCTGTTGGTGGCGGAGAATTTATTCTTTGCTTAACACCCTTCTTTGAGACGTACGAGCTCAAAGGTTATATAGTTGAAGTTATCAGCAATATATCCCATTTTGGTAATGTGACATGCTGAGTGATGCTGAAATGATCATTGTGTTGATTATTGTGATAGGATCATTTATTTGATCGTCTATCTTAGTGATCATTGTGTTGATCATTTGTTGACCCAAAGCACGGCTTTTTGTACAAAGTGTGTTTTTGTGGACGTGACTTCGTCGAGCCTCACATCCCGGAAATGGTCAAAACAGGAAAGATGCGGCAAGGTTATTAGGGGTTGCTGTAGCTCCCCTTAGGGTATGTGCATTTCCTTCTGGAAAAGGGTGGTATCATGGTATGGAGCCCAGATACTTACTCATGTTGAAAACACTCTATTTATTATGGTGTGATGTTGGATATCGAGCGCTCGGTTGAAAAGGTCCTAAAGGACCGGGGAATGGCGTGCTCGTGTCAGTAGTTACCCAGTTAGGGGTAACCCGGCCTTGTGTTGGCAGAGTTCCGGTTTGGTTCTCGGGGATGTCTTTCCAGAGGCATTCTCAGTGGCAATGGGAAGTTCCTTGGCCTGACCATTTGTTGGAAATCCAAAGAAACAATACGTGACTTGTACGGTTTTAGTTGTATAACCTGCTATGGAATGTGGCGGTAACCTGCTATTGAACATAGTTAGCTATAGTAGGCATACGATAATGGTCGTATGTTGGCTAAGATTTATATTCTACTTTCGAAATGAATTTTCCCTACATTATGCACTAATAATAATATCAAATGTTATTTTAAATGCGTATCAAGCATCTTTGACTATCATAAGGAGAAATCTCCTCCGATTCTGCGTTTGCATGTGTGTGTGTGCGGGAGGCCTTATGGTAGTCTCATTTTTAAAAGCATTGCGAATTGATTAAAAATATTCCCTCATTTTGATTTTAAAGTAAATAAACTGTTTTGAGTTCTCACACCGGTCACATGACTGACTCGGAGTTTATTGTTTTCCTTCCTAAACTCTGGGTGCCCACCAATTTCCACACGGGCAGTTAAGAGTTAGGTTTATCAGGATATTCTGGATATTCTGGAGTTGCTGGAGGCAAGATGGAGGGCATGGCATATTACTTATATAGTATTTCTTTTTCCGCTGCACTGTTTGATGTTGTTGATGTTGTATACTCTGATGATATGATGTAATGAAATGTATGTAATGTAATAACTGATATAGTTCTTTATTTAAAGATTATTCATTTATTATTATATGTTGTTCCGCTGCGAATTGTGAGATTCTGTCGTTGTTCTTTTTGTTTCCTTTCTGTCCGTTCTATTTTTAAATTCTCTTTTTCTATTTTTAAAATTCTTCTATCTTCTGTTTTTCTAATTCTCTGTTTTCTAAAAATTGTCTATCTTCTTTTCCCTCTATTTTTCTTTTTCTTTCTTCTTTTTCCCTCTTCTTTCTTCTCTTTTCTTTTTAAAACCCATAACATCTCGGTTTTCGGCCTTTGATTTCTCGGCAGTCGATAAAGTGAGTGTCGATGTCGAATTTTCGAAGAACGAAAATCCGCAGACGTTACATTTGGTATCAGAGCTCTGATGGTTAAGCGACAACCATGGTTCTGTAGGGTTATTACTCATTAGAGATAGAGTCAGTAGTACTCTAGAATGAGTTTGAGTGTAATAATAGCTATGAGAGCGTATTTGTTAGTGATATAAAATTGTTTTATATTGTGATGATTGGTTTGTTGAGTGGTATATAGATTCTGGTTAATACGAGTAATTAACGTTGTTGATAGGGATCTCTAAACACTTGTACAGAACAATTCGACATAATATTGTTTTAAATTGGGTAAATGAAATAATTTTACCTTAAGTATATTTTATATATAAAGAAATAATTTTCAGAATTGTTAAATGTATATAAGTTGATTGTTAGGTTGTTTGAATAATCTAAATTAAAGAATAATTGCATAAGCAAAAGAATTATAAGAATTGAGTTATAATTAAAGTGAATTACAATTGTGAAATAAACTTATATATACAAGAAGTAAAATTATATGAATATGAGTTGTAAATAAAAAAAATGAATATAAGGTTAAATGAAATATAACTTAAGTGTTGTTGAATGGAATTGATTTTGGTATCGAAGTAAATAATCAAGTGGATTATAAGAAATGTGAACTTAAGTTATGTGAATGAAATTCAACTTTAGGAATTGAATGAATGGCTTGAATGTTTAATCAATTGAATGGAAAATAGAATTGATATGAAATAATGAATGAAAGTGTAAATTCATTGAAATCTAATGTTATTAGAAGTTGAATAAATTGAATGAGAATGAATATAAGTAAAGGAATTTGGTTGTAACTAATATACATTGGTTGTTATATGGTTGTTAGTTGATTGTTTATAATTCATTAAGATTTAATGAAATTGGAAGCTATGTAATTGAATTCAAATTAGAAGTAAATAAATTTGAATAGAATTGAAAGTGAATTGGATTTAATTAGTGAATGTAAACTAATTAAATTGAGAATGAATGTTGATAAAATCCAATGTTAACAAATCAAATATGATTTAAAGTGAAAACCAATTCATTAAATATTAATGAGAATATGGATGAATATTTATTGGTTATGGATGTTGGTTGGGTAATGGTTTCAATTGTTGTTTAGTTGCATTTCTATGTGACATATGTAGTAGTTATGTTGATATATGTTGTATATCGATACTATGCTTTATATGCATGATTCTCATGTTGTTTGTTGAGTGATTAGTAGGTGCGGATCGCGTTTGCTTCGCATTTGGAGTTCGCTTTTGCGCTATATTAGCTGTATATGCTTGCTAATGAAATATAAGGTACATATCTCGGATTAAATATCGTACTTTTACACTTTTTTCCCTTCGGGATGCCTCATTACTTGATGAGATGTATATTTGTGATATATATACTGTCATTTTTTTTCGGATCGAGCCGCGCAAAGGAGACTATGGCGAATTTTTCCGAAAATTTAAGGCGTTAGAAAAAATTTGAGAAAAATTGGAAAATTTTGAAAACTTTAAACTTTGTTTTAAAGTTGAAAGTTAAATGATACAATTGTTTTTGAAAAGATAACTAAGTATGATTCGAAAACTTAGTAAAGTTTTGTAAGAAGTTTAATTATGAATTTTGGAAAGTTAATAAATTCTGTAACCTTTCTTACTTGTAATTTCGAGGACGAAATTCTTTTAAGGGGGAAAGATTGTAACGACCCAGAATTTTTAATAATTTAAATTTGAATATTTAATTAATTTTAAATATTTATAAGTGAATTTATAAGTCAAATAAATTTTATTTTGAATTATTGGATTTAATTGGATAATTAAATCGATAATTTAATATGTTAAATTATGGAAATAATTAAAAATTGAGTTAAAAATGATTGAAACTAATTTGGAAAATTTTATTTAATCATACTGGAGTTATAGAAATATTTTAGAACTTTTAAAATCGAATTAAAAGTTAATCTGTGAAAATTGAATATTTTAATATTTAATAATCGACTGTAAAATAGCCAATTTTTGAACAGTCTCAGAATTGAACGAAACCAGTTCCATTGGATCCGTAATAGTTAGTTATTACCGGATTTCAATTTTCGTGTCAATCGGAGCTATCGTTTGGTCGTGGCAGCTCGAAACGCATCGAATCATTTTTAATTTAAATTTGGCGAGTCAAAATAGCCATTTTTCAAAAAGTCTCGGATTTCGACGAAACCAGTTTCATCGGATCCGTAATGTGATATTATTGTAAGGTTTCAAATTTCAAGTCAATTGGATTTACCGTTTGTCCGGTACAAATTAAAACGCCTAGAAATCGACTTAAATCGGTTTAATTCAAATTGAGCGTTTTCAGCCATAACTCGCACATACTTCCGAATTAGCTTCCGAAACCTGTTCCATTGTGTCCGGAACGCGGGATAAACCCTAGGTACGCTGGTTACGGCGCCTAAATCGGAGTTCGGAATTCCCGGGATGAATAGTGTTTACGCTAGCTTTTCTTATAAATAGACACCATTCTAAAAATAAAAAAAATAAAAGAAAAACCCTAAACCTAAATTTGCAGCCGCCTCCCCCTATTTCTAAGGCCGAAAATTGTTCAACTTCTCCCCCTCAAATCTTCCAATCCGTTCATCGATTCAAGAATTCTTCAACATGGAACTTGTAAAGCACAACACGAACTACGAATCCAACGGTTGTGATTGAGAACGGGGCTGTGGATCGACGTAAAAATGGGTTTGAATGGCCGGAAGTCATACGCGTTTTTGGGGCCGAGATCATGACCGAGCTTCATGCTCTCTTGGCCGTAGGTGGTGGTTGCAATGGCGAATGGAATGGCACTTCTTGATCGTGGCCGAGATCATCTATTGGGTCGCGGTTGTTAACCCTAAGCGTGATGTTCATGGGTTCGGCCTCATATTCGTTCCTGGAGATGATACGAAGGGAGAAGGAAGAAAAGGAAGCAACGGCTGAGATCTGGAGCTTGGGGGATCGTGTGGCTCTGATTTGCGTGTAGGGTTTTAAAGTTAATTTAGTTGTAAATTATATATATAAATTAGTACAAACTTCAAATATTCATATCTTTTTCATACGAGGTCGAAAAAATGCAAACTCAGTTGCGTTGGAATCGTATGGACGAGCACTACGCGATGGAGTTGGTTTGGAGTCGTTTGGAGTTAGTGAGAATTTCGGGTAAAATTAAACGCGCGTTTAATTTTATTCGAAATAAAAGCTGAAACGGAAATTAAAATCAAGGTGAGAACTTCTCACTCAATCGAATAGATTTCGATTTTATTTTAAATAGTTAGATTTAAAATATTTGAATGCATGTTTGAATGATGACTGTAAATTATTGATTGTTAAAATAGACATTATACGCCGTTAGTAAGCGGATGTTATTTAATATAAACATATACCGCGAATATTTCATAAACAGTGAAATTGGTATTATATATAATATCAATATATATATATTGGCATATGTATATATTGTAGTTGTTGATTTCCCGCATTTTTTGTTTAGCGGATGAGACCCTATTGCGCCGTTATTAAGCGGATAATATTTAATAAGAACATGTACCGCGATAATTTCGTACTGGAGCGAAATTGGTATTGTGCTAATGTTTTTTGGATGCAGGAAACAGGTTGGAGGGATCCAACTGGATTCCTCAACAGTATTTATTTTATTTCAGATATTTAGATATTTGATTGATTATCATATTGATATATGATATCGTTGTTGTCGTGATTGAATATTTGGTGTGTAGCATCATTGGACCCAGATTTTGGGATTTTAAAATGATTTTAAAGTGATTTTTGAAAATATACTATATTTTTGGAATTGATCCATTATAAATAAATAAACGTTATAATTTTTAAAGTTATAAAAATTATGGTTTTTGTGAAATATAGTTAAAAAGCTTATTTTTAGAAATACGATTAAAAGTCGATTTTTGAGAAATATGAACTAATGATTTTATAAAATAATTTAGATTGGATTTTTGAATATATGATAAAAGTTTAAATATAGGATTTATAAAATTTGATTTTTTTTATAAATCGAAATGATGAAATTATAAAGGAATTTAAAGACGTTTTAGAATAATAATATAAACTGATTTATATTAAGAGATTTATAAATGGATATTTATAAATCGAAATATTGACATTATAAAACGAGTTTTTATAAGTGTTTGAATGTAGTAAAAATGAATTTCATAAATGAATGAAATTTATAGAATTATAAACTGTGAAGTTATAAATGAAATTTATAAATAGTAAGATTTATAAATTTGTGAAGTTAATTGAAGAATAGTTTGGGTTAAATAAATGAATCTTATAAGTTATAAGATTTATAATTATGAAACTCTAAGGAATGATTTTGTGAAATAATCGTTTATAAGTAGTTAACTTATAATATGAACTTTTAATCTAAAATTGAGTTATAAACTGAAATAGGTTAATAAAGGAATTTATAAAAAGGAAGTTTTTATAAATAAAAAGAAACGGAATTTATAAACGTTGTTTTATAAATCCGCAAACGACTTATTTTGATAAGTTAATTGTTATAACCTATTAATGGAGTTATATTCACATTTTTGAATAGTGAATAATCCTTTAAAATAAATTGAATAAAAGGATGAGATTTGTTAACGAAGTTTATTCACATTTTTGAATAGTGAATAACACGTTAAAGGAAAAGTTTTGAATGAGATGTTTAAATAGAATTAAAACGATCTAACGATGGTTTAAAACATGTTGGGATTCGAAACCATAGATTTCAACATTTATTGTTGAAATAGACGTTTTCGAGAAATAAAAAGGAAATGGTAGACTATAACACTGTTGTTATAGTAAATGATTTCCGAAAGGAAATGTTTTTGATTAGTATTGGGATTTATATATCTATTTTAAATTCGAATCCCTATACTAGTGATTTTGGGTTGTCGTAACGATGTTTTACGTAACATTCGTTTTGGCCCAAATAAATATGTTAAGTGAATGATTTCCTTAAAGAATGAATTATATACTTAATTCGATTTAAGTATATTGAATATTTTCTAAGTGTTGAAAATAAAAGGAACTTGTGAATTACTTATGAATAAATAAGTATGGAAATGTTTTCCTATAGGAAGTGAATAATTAGAATTTATCTTTTTCTGAAGATAAATTGAAATGGATTATTGAAATCGAATATGCATGGATATTTTGAAATATAAATTCATTATAGAATTTATATGTGAAAAGTGGAATTTGTTTGAAAATAAATATTGATTTATTTTTGAAGTGTTGAAATTATATGTCTTATAAAGATATTTTGGAAAATAAATAATTTGGAAAATTATTTGGAATCTGGTGATGTGTGCATGTCCAGTGATAGTTCAATAACCGACTATCAATATTTCCCTTTGAATGGGTATTTGATGTGAATTGATTGAATTTGAATGCACACTTATTTTTGAATAAGCGCTCACTATTCGGGTTAACCGGGAAAGGACCATGGGGTCGTATAACCCATTCCGAGTATGTGATACGTCGTTGTGAATTGCATTGAAGATCGGTGTTGAAGACCCGGTATTTGCGAAAGCGATAGGATGACCTATCGATTGTCTCTGCACTGAGTTGCAACGGTATAGAGACTCCCTAAGTGATGGGAAATCCGATCAGGATTGTGAATATCCGGATTGCAAGGACTTCTTGTAAGTGCCTTCGGTTCTGTTCGAGCCCGGAACAGACTTGTATGGATTGTATGTCTGACATTACAATTTGAGATATAAAGCCGATTTCTTTCAAATATATTTCTGTTGGTGGCGGAGAATTTATTCTTTGCTTAACACCCTTCTTTGAGACGTACGAGCTCAAAGGTTATATAGTTGAAGTTATCAGCAATATATCCCATTTTGGTAATGTGACATGCTGAGTGATGCTGAAATGATCATTGTGTTGATTATTGTGATAGGATCATTTATTTGATCGTCTATCTTAGTGATCATTGTGTTGATCATTTGTTGACCCAAAGCACGGCTTTTTGTACAAAGTGTGTTTTTGTGGACGTGACTTCGTCGAGCCTCACATCCCGGAAATGGTCAAAACAGGAAAGATGCGGCAAGGTTATTAGGGGTTGCTGTAGCTCCCCTTAGGGTATGTGCATTTCCTTCTGGAAAAGGGTGGTATCATGGTATGGAGCCCAGATACTTACTCATGTTGAAAACACTCTATTTATTATGGTGTGATGTTGGATATCGAGCGCTCGGTTGAAAAGGTCCTAAAGGACCGGGGAATGGCGTGCTCGTGTCAGTAGTTACCCAGTTAGGGGTAACCCGGCCTTGTGTTGGCAGAGTTCCGGTTTGGTTCTCGGGGATGTCTTTCCAGAGGCATTCTCAGTGGCAATGGGAAGTTCCTTGGCCTGACCATTTGTTGGAAATCCAAAGAAACAATACGTGACTTGTACGGTTTTAGTTGTATAACCTGCTATGGAATGTGGCGGTAACCTGCTATTGAACATAGTTAGCTATAGTAGGCATACGATAATGGTCGTATGTTGGCTAAGATTTATATTCTACTTTCGAAATGAATTTTCCCTACATTATGCACTAATAATAATATCAAATGTTATTTTAAATGCGTATCAAGCATCTTTGACTATCATAAGGAGAAATCTCCTCCGATTCTGCGTTTGCATGTGTGTGTGTGCGGGAGGCCTTATGGTAGTCTCATTTTTAAAAGCATTGCGAATTGATTAAAAATATTCCCTCATTTTGATTTTAAAGTAAATAAACTGTTTTGAGTTCTCACACCGGTCACATGACTGACTCGGAGTTTATTGTTTTCCTTCCTAAACTCTGGGTGCCCACCAATTTCCACACGGGCAGTTAAGAGTTAGGTTTATCAGGATATTCTGGATATTCTGGAGTTGCTGGAGGCAAGATGGAGGGCATGGCATATTACTTATATAGTATTTCTTTTTCCGCTGCACTGTTTGATGTTGTTGATGTTGTATACTCTGATGATATGATGTAATGAAATGTATGTAATGTAATAACTGATATAGTTCTTTATTTAAAGATTATTCATTTATTATTATATGTTGTTCCGCTGCGAATTGTGAGATTCTGTCGTTGTTCTTTTTGTTTCCTTTCTGTCCGTTCTATTTTTAAATTCTCTTTTTCTATTTTTAAAATTCTTCTATCTTCTGTTTTTCTAATTCTCTGTTTTCTAAAAATTGTCTATCTTCTTTTCCCTCTATTTTTCTTTTTCTTTCTTCTTTTTCCCTCTTCTTTCTTCTCTTTTCTTTTTAAAACCCATAACATCTCGGTTTTCGGCCTTTGATTTCTCGGCAGTCGATAAAGTGAGTGTCGATGTCGAATTTTCGAAGAACGAAAATCCGCAGACGTTACAATCTGAAACTTTGAAAATGAACTCAGGATGTTGAATTTGGTTTTGCAATTGCATTACAGTTTGACAGAATGCATGCGTTTCTGGTTTAAAGATGATTTCAGATTTTGTTTTTTTTGTTTTTGCTTCAGTTTTCTTTGATTAGAATTAATAAAGAAAATTGGAGATGAGGAAACAATGTTTATACAGGCTGAAATTGATTTAACAAAAATAAAAGAAAAAGATGGAAATTAGATGACACTTGTCATATTGTTTAATCCATTACTTAACACATGTTGTTTAGATTACTTAAGGAATTAACACCTGTCTTTTAAGTATTTTATTTAATTTAAATTGTTAATAAAAGCTTTTAACGTACTTTATAAATTTACATATACTTATTTATATATATAGATAATTTCAAAGAAAATAAAATCAATTATATTTATAAATAAAAGTTTATGCAAATATCTTTAATTCAAATATTTCAAAATATCTATCTTTTGAATTTAAAAATTAATTCAAATTCAAATTAAATTATAAAATCCAATTTAAAAATCAAGTTAAATATATATACATATATAACTACTTATTAAATTTAAAAATAAAAATTCTATTTCTATAAAATCTATTTATGTTTATAAAAACAAAGTATTATAATTATTATTTGAAAATAACAAATTTGATAATTTTAAATGGTTTATAAAAGAGATTATAAATTACTTCTATTATTAAATGAATTAAAATATCATATTAAGCAATATTTAAAAAGAAGATAAAACAAATCTTTTATTTAAATTTAAACTTAAGCTAAAAATCTAATTTTAAACAATTAAACATTTATCTTAAGTATTTTAAAACTATATAGTTATTTATTTAGAAAAGTTTTATATTAGATTAAATCAAATTTCCAAATTACTAAAATATATATTAGAATTTGAAAACATATTTTTATTTGTTAAATTCAAACCAAATTCTTCTATTTGCAATATATACAAATATATATATATATATATATATATTTTAAATAGAAACATATATTAGTTTTAAAAGATAAAATTTACCAATTAAATATTTATTAAAAGAAGATTATTAAATAAATTCAAATTTATTAACAAAGATTATCAAAGCAATTTAATTTTTAATACAGATTATTAAATTGATATTGCCCAAAATTCTGGGTCATCACAAAAATGAAAAGATAGATAATGACTGCCACAAGCTTCACTTTCGCCATCTTCATCCATTATCGACTCCTTCTCTATCCTATGTAGTAATGAGGAGAGAGTCAAAACAACAAGTGTCTGATGAATATAAATCTCAAACCTTACTATTTCAGAACTTAAGCAGTATAATTTAAAATAAGAATACGTCTTACATAATTTGAACCCATTTAACACTTCATACATGGAAAAAAGGCGGGCCCTTAATCAATCACTTAATACCTTCCATTCCTCAAGCATGTTTCCCAATCCCATAACCTATAACCAATACCATAAAGGTTTAACAATGCGAGAATAGAACCCAGACCACTTAATACCTTTTGATGGAAAACAGGTAGACTCTAACCATTTAAGACCTCAATTGAGGTTGGCCGTCATCATTTAGTACCTATTCCTAAGGCGAACTCCACATAGGTATCTATCCAGTTGACATTGCATAGTAATCTCTTTAGATACTTAATGCTTCCTATTGAAGCAGACCTTTCCGAGATGTGCTTAACCGTGCCTAAACCCAATTCCGACCATTTAATACTTCATTTGGAGATGAATGCAGGTCCTCAAACAACCATTTAATACCTCCAAAACACCGGAGCAGGTCCTTCATCTTATGACTCGTATCCACTGTGACGTCTTACATTAGCCCGACTATTTGTAAGTACGGGTAGCCAGATTAACCGGATAGATTTACCCTATAGAATTGGAACTAACCTCACTTCATCGCAGTTGCTTATCATAAGTGATGTCTCACATCAACCTTAAAGTCACACTTCTGGTAACCAGATTAGCTAGGCAGACTTACGTGTGTCTCTTGACTGACCTTGCATCGTTATGACTTAGTTATATTACAACACTCTTAATATGTTATCACACACCTCTCCATGCCCATTAATTAGGCTATATAAGAATTCCTTCTTATTTTACTTAATAAATCAATTACCTTCCTAAGGGGGATTTAATGACATTTATTACCTAATTACTAGGCAATTATATGTTATAATTTTACGTTATTTATGGTAATACATACAAATAAATACACACTTATTATTTTCTACATGTGTGGAGATTACGCCCTAACTAACGTTAAATGTCAATTCCTTTTTAACCATAATAACACATGCCTTTATTTCTATATTATCAATGATGTCAAAATTCCAATATCCATAACAAAGAATTCTAATATGCATAACAAGGATTCAATACTCATATCCAAAACCTAAAACAAACAGACTTGTATATAAAAATATAAACTGAATCCATTACATTAAATCATGGAATAATCTCAAAAATAGAAATTGAAATTCCTGTTTCAATCTCTCTATTCAACTCCTCTTTTACATAGAATTTAAACATTTCTCTTTATTTGCATATGGAATAAATGGTGCACACATCAAATAAATTCATATTTTACAACTTATTCCATAATTGAAACTTCATAATCAAATTAGAATTAAAGACGAGTGGGATATTGTGACGATCCACCTTTCGGACCCATGGTAACGACACTTAATACATCCAAGGTCGTGTGTCGTTGCCCAAGCATTGAAAAGATGGATTGTCGTGGGGTAAAATAAAAAAGAACAGAATAGAAAATCTTGCAACAAAATTGTTAAATATATCATAACAGTAAAATAGTACATAAGGTTACTCCCTAACATGGAGTTATCGGAGTTACATTAAAGTATTACAATCAGCTTAGGCAGTTATAACAACCTGGCTTTACACATGCTTAATCAAAATACAATTACAGGAATTAAACAAATAGCGAAAATAGACAACTAAATAGATAAAGGCCTCCAGCTCGGACGACATCTTCAAAAGAGCCTATAAAAGACCTGCTACTCTCGAAATACTCAAATAAAAATGGGTACCCGAGTGTTTAAGGAAACAAACAACTCGGGTCAGATAATATGTTTGGTATGAGTAAACTCTAAAACTTCTATGTAATTAAATAACAACATGTGAGACCACAATGCCAAATGTGTAAAGGGTTTCCTTTCACAAGAACAACATCCAAATGTAAAGAATAGATATAATTAGTTAAACATCGTGAAGAGTGCTGGACTCTTCTCGATGTAATTAAGGAAAACAAATTTGAAGGTTCGAATCAGCAAGGGAAAATAGAATTTTCCAACGATGACTAGGAGGGTGCACCCCCTTACTAAAAATATACCTCTAGAATATACACTTGAGAACTCTGATGGCTCTTGGGCACGTACAAGCCAGACCCAGCCAATGATTTCTGAGTAATTTACATCTTGGTGCACAAATATTTGAACCAAATTTAGAGTAGATGTGATAATACCCTAATGGGAGCAACTTCACATAGCTGGGCTTCCATTATCTCTTTGGATTTACTCATTTTCGACAAAGGATAACAAAGCTCAAATGAGCAACACATCATCTTAGAGTGATGAAAAAACAAAGAAGGCTGAGGTAATCGATAGTTGACAAACCGACTATTGAAGATAATAAAATGATCTTATGGAAATTGAATCTTGTATACCCATCACCAATTGTCGATTTCAAACTTGTACTATCCCTTGGTTTCCGGATAAGTTAAGGTAGTGTACATTCTTAACTTTCGGGATAGAGACGAGTCACCCTCTTCATTGCTTGGTGTTTAGTATACAACTAAATGCTTCCATATAAGTAATATTACTTTATGGAAATTAATTTATTTCCATAAACGAATCAAACTTTTACTTTAAAAACCGAATTTTTCTTGGATTTCACTTCACAAGTATTAACATTAATAGCTTGGTTAAAACAGGTTCATTAACTTGAAACCACCATTGTTAAAAGGATTTAATAACTTAAAACATCATTATTAAATTGATTAATTAATTTTAACAATCATTACTAAGAAAGAGTAATTATCTTTAGCTTTGTTAATTAATTTGATTAATTAACTTTACATTCCATTAACTAAAAATGGTTAATTACTTTTAAAACATCATTAATTCAAGTAATTAATAAATTTTAAACATTTTTAATTAAAAAATGATTAATTAATCTAAAACATTATTAAATAAAAATATTAATTAAATTTTAACTAATTAATTAACTTGAAAAGTCATTAAATACAAAGGATTAATTAAATTTAAACACCCTTAATTAAATAATTAATTAACTTCAATCCATCAATATTTAAGAGATTAACTAAACTTAATCATCATAAGATAAAATGGTTCATTAATTTTAAACATCATTAACAAAGTAATTAACTAGTTTTAAACATGTTAAGATAATTAATTAACCTTAATCCTCATTAATTAAAACGATTAATTAAATTCAAGAATTATTATTAAAATGGTTAATTAATTTCAAACTCATCACTATTCAAAAACTTAATTAACTTTGTAAAATAAAATCCAAGAACAAGATTAGACCAAATGGTTACGAAGAGATGATGTTTTTTAAAAGTGTTGATACAGCGATAGTCGCTATACGGACACTTCTAAAACCCTTTCATATCATTTGTTTTACATCTAAGTATCACGTAACATAAGTAAGAGCATAAATACAAGGTAAATAACAACTATAAAACATGTAGAGAGTATCACTTATTATATACATAACTTTTTCTGCTAACTTTCAAGTTACTTACGAACTACCAGGATGTCGTCTTTTTAGAGCACATACCAAGTCAACAACATTACATCCAAAAATAATTAACCGGTCAACTAAATTAGTGATAGGGTTATGAAGAAAAATAAAGTTCAAAATTTTAGTTAAAAAGGCAAGCTTTACTCACCGAAACGTGTTGAATCACTAGTTTTCATTCATGACAAGACGATTCGGAAGCTAAAGAAGAATATACACTCATACATGACAAAAAGAAGACATCAGAGGATCAAGAATACAACTTTATGCTTAATGTAATTATTATATGTGTTGAGTCTTAGACATATGTTAAAATTAATCCTCAAGTTTTCTAGTTTTCTATGTTTCTTTAAAAAACAAAGTTCACTGTGTAATATATGCACAGCCAATCGACTGGCTATGCATGCCCAGTCGACTGAATGTGCATATGCTCAATAGTGTACTCTTTTTCTATTTTTAAAATTTTCAAATTCATTCGACTAATCGAAATCACCCTGTCGACTGATCCGGCTTCAACTGTCATAATTCTAAATGGACATCTTCTTCCATGAAGAGTTTCACTTCATGAAAAGATGCCTCTCTTGGCTGAAACTCTTCACTAAGAGTTGCATCTCTCTGAAAACTATATATAGGAGTTATCACATACTTCATAATCACTAATTTTATGATTCTAATTCTTTCTATTTTCTCTTGTGATTATTCTAGTGCATTCATACTCTTCATTGTTTTGAATCTTTGAATTATATTTCATATACTTTGATTCTTAGCAATATTCTTCCTTTCAATCTTCACATACTCTTTATATTCTTGAGGAATTGATTACAGGAAATTTGTAATCTTAAAGACAAATCAGTGTTATAAAGAACATATTGATGTCAACTACTTTTATATTCTCTTCAGTCCTATTCTTCTGCTCAGGCAAGGGAAAGTCCTCTTCGGCTGTTGAGGCAAAAATCATGTTCTGTTGCTCAGGTGTCTGTTCTGCTGCTCAGACCTATTCCTTCGGGTTAAGTAAGGGTATTTTTAGTTAAAGCCAGAAGTTAGTCTGGGACTGGACGTAGAACAGGAGTTCGAACCAGTATAAAAATTCCTGATGTGCTTACTCTTATTTACTTTACTGCTTTTAACTGCTTCCGAACTTAGTTTAATATATATTCCATATCTATCGATCCACACATACTTTCATTTGGTATTAGAGCGAGGCATCTTATAACTGTTACAAAGTTATCTGATATCTTGCTAATATGGAAAATAACACCCGCACTACCACTAACACTAGTTTTATTGAAGGTCAATCCACTACACGACCTCCATTTTTTAATGGTTTGAACTATAATTATTGGTCTACTCGTATGAGAATCTACATGCAATCTAATTGTTTTGGATCATGGAATATTACACAGAATGAATACACTTTTCCTACTGTAGAATACTCTACTTGGTCAAACACACAAAAATTAGATGCTACTGCCAATGCTAAAGCTATGATCATGTTATTTTGTGCACTAGATGGAAATAAATTTAATCGTGTTAGCATGTGTCAAACTGCTTATGAAATATGGAGAACGCTTAAAATCACTCATGAAGGAACTAACAAAGTCAAACAAAGCAAAATCTTCATGCTTAAAAATCAGTTTCAAAACTTTAGAATGAAACAAGACGAGTCTATAAATGATATGTACTCTAGATTCCAAGACATATATCACTTATTGTTATCACTAGGAGAAAAGTATACAGATTTTGATATTGTGTCAAAACTCCTCAACTCACTCACGGATGAATGGGAGAGAAAAGTTTTAACTATCGAAGAAGCTAACGATATCTCTACCATAAAACTAGAGGAGTTGATAGGAAATCTAATGTCTTATGAAGTTAATTTACAGGCTAAAAGAGTACAGGCACAAGGCAAAAAGAACATAGCTTTTCGAGCTAAAGAAGAAGAGAACCAAGATTCAGATGATGAGAATTTAGCATTCATTGCCAAGAATTTCAAGAAATTCAAGAAATTCTTAAAGTATCGTAAGAAAAACAGATTCAATGATAAAAAGAATTTCTCAAGCAAACCATGTGCATCAGCTTTAGAATGTTATAACTGTCACAAGAACGGACATATCCAGAAAAAATGTCCAGAACTAATGAAGAGTTATTCCAACAAGGGCAAGACAGGTACAAAAAGAAAGCATTCTCTATCACATGGGACGACTCAGATTCCTCATCATCAGTAGTGACAGTGATAATGAAAATGAACAAGCAAATGTATGCTTCAAGGCCACAGAAAATGAGGTTAGTTATCTTACTTTTGATGATCTAATAGAAATTAATTCAGAACTTTTGAACACCCTAAAAAGTTTCAAAAGAAAATATAAAGAAGCTCGCGAAAATCAGAACAAAGCAGAATTCGAAAGAGATATGCTTAAAGATAAGAAGAAAATACTAGAGGAAGAACTTGAGAAACTTCAAGAATCATTCTCTAATACTAATTCTCAACTTACTTTATTGAGTCAAGAAATTGAAAATCAAAAAGAAAAGAATGATGTTCTTGTCTCTGAAAATCACGAGTTAAAAACAAAAGTAAAATTACTTGAACTAGACAATACTATGCTAAAATGTAAGTTAGAGAATATTACTAAAAATGTTTCTAACTTTAATAAAGGAAGAGAAAATTTGTCTAAAATTATTGAAAATTTTCAATCGGTGTCAAATAAAAAAGGGTTAGGTTATGTTAAGAAGTCAATAGCTCCATCTAGAATAGAAAATAAAAGGAGAATTGATTTTAAACCCACAATCACTAAAGAAAATTCAAAAAAGACAAATTTGAAAACTATAAAAATATGGATTCCTAAAACAAACAATAGTTTGATTAGGAAGAAATATATAAACACCTTTTTAGAAACTGTTCATAAAAATAAAGATTACATTTTTAAATGGGATACTGAGCCCTTTTGGGTTTGGTTTCCTAAGATTTAACTCTTAGGATCCTATTAAAAAGTGGGTACCAATGTTACCTCATATTTTTAGGTCCCACTCAAGAAAAGAGGAAAATGGATACTTGACAGTGGTTGTTCAAAACATATGACAGGAGACAAAGATATGCTATCAAATATTACTTACTCAGATGGAGGCTCCGTCACCTTTGGAGGCAACTCCAAAGGTTATATCATCGGCAAAGGCGATGTGAGCAACAATGATATTTCAAATTTACCTCTTATTTCAAATGTTTTACTTGTAAAAAATTTAAGACATAATTTACTTAGTATCAGCCAATTGTGTGACAAAGTATTCAAAATCACTTTTTCTGAAAACAAATGTAGTATTTTTGATCAAAATCAAAATCTTATCTTTGAAGGAAATAGAGACGGAAATATCTATGTTCAGAATATGAAAATAAATCATAATTCAGATATGTGTTTAACAGCCAAAGAAAATGATCCTTGGTTATGGCACAAACGATTCTGTCATATTAACTTCAAAATTATAAACAAGCTCTCTAAAAATGATTTAGTGAAAGGTCTACCAAAAATGAATTTTAAAATTGATCATATTTGTGATGAATGTCAGTTAGGAAAGTTAACTAAGTCATCTTTTAAATCTAAAAAGGTCATTTCAACTTTACAACCACTTGAATTACTACATATGGATTTATTTGGACCAACACAAGTACAATCCATTAATCATAGTAGATATGTGTTTGTTATTGTTGATGATTTTTCTAGATATGCTTGGATTATTTTCATGAAAAATAAAAGTGATACCTTTGATAATTTCAAAACTTTTGTCAAAAGAAATCAAATTTTAAAGGTTTAAAAATAAACAACATAAGAAGTGACCATGGAGGTGAATTCGAAAATGAAGCCTTTGAACATATTTGTAAGAAAAAGGGAATATTCCATAACTTTTCGTTTCCTAGAACTCCATAACAAAATGGAGTTGTAGAACGTAAAAATAAAACCTTACAAGAATGTGCAAGGACTTTGTTAAATGGAAGTACGTTAACAAAGCATTTCTGGGCTGAAGCAGTTGCAATAGCTTGTTATGTTTTGAATCGAGTTTCTATTCGACCACTAACTAAGAATACTCCTTATGAACTTCTTAATGGACGAAAACCAAATATTTCTTATTTTAAAGTTTTTGGTTCAAAATGTTTTGTTTTAAACACAAACGATCAGCTTGGTAAATTGGATCCAAAATCCGATGAAGGAATCTTTTTAGGATATTCAGATCGAAGCAAAGCTTATCAAATTTATAATAAAAGAACAAATATCATCGAAGAAACACTTCATGTATCTTTCGATGAAAAGTTTAAACAAATCTCAAGTATAAGAGATGATGAAGAATTCCCTGATAATATCACAAACACGGAAACTTCAAATCCTGAAAATAATGAAGACATTGTTCACAATAACAATGAATTAAGATCTCCACCTAGATTATTAAGAAATCATCCTTCTGAAAATGTTATTGGAGAACTCAATTCATCTGTTAGAACAAGAAGTCAATTGAATCAAATGGGTCATGTAGCTTTCCTTTCACATATTGAACCTAAAAATATTAAAGAAGCATCTACCGATGAAAATTGGTTAATCGCTATGCAAGAGAACTAAACCAATTCGAAAGAAATGACGTTTGGGATTTAGTTCCACGGCCTAGTGATCAATCAGTTATTGGTACAAAATGGGTTTTCAAAAATAAAGCAGATGAACAAGGAAATATTACAATAAATAAAGCTAAATTAGTTGCTCAACGATATAATCAAAATGAAGGAATTGACTATGAAGAAACGTTTGCTACAGTCGCTAGACTAGAAGCAATACGATTCTTACTAGCATTTGCATGTTTTCATAACTTTATTATATCAAATGGATGTCAAAAGTGCTTTTTTCAATGGTTTTATAAGAGAAAATGTTTATGTTGAACAACCTTCATTATTCATACACGAACAATTTCCTAACCATGTCTATAAGCTTAAAAAGGCTTTATATGGTTTGAAACAAGCACCCCGTGCTTGGTACGATCGTCTTAAAAGATATTTAATAGATTTTGGTTTTGAAATTGGAAAGGTTGATCAAACTCTGTTTATTAAAAGAAATAAATAGGATATTTTAATTATTCAAAGGATATAATTTTTAGGTCTACAAATGAAAGACTTTGTCAAGAATTTTCTAAAATAATGACCAATGAATTTGAAATGTCACATATGGGTGAGTTAAATTATTTTCTTGGCTTACAAATAAAACAACTAGAAAATGGTATTTTTATTAATCAAGAAAAGTATTGTAACAATCTAATTAAACGCTTTGGTATGGAAAATACTTCTACCAAACCAACTCCTATGAGTACAACCATACATCTTGATAAAGATGAAAATGGCAAAAGTATTGACCAAAAATTATATCGAAGCATGATTGGATCATTACTTTACTTAACAAGTAGACCTGACATAATGATGAGTGTTTGTTTGTTTGCACGATTTCAAGCAGATCCAAAAGTGTCACACATTAGAGCAGTGAAACGTATATTGCGATATCTTAATAAAACCAAGGACTTTGGATTATTTTATCCGAAAGAATGTCCTTTTGAATTAGTTTCATATAGTAATGATGATTTTGGAGGAAGTCGGATGGATAGAAAAAGTACAAGCGGAACTTGTCACTTCATTGGACGATCTCTTGTATCTTGGTTTAGTAAGAAACAAAATTGCGTCTCACTCTCAACTTGTAAAGCAGAATATATATCTGCAGCTTTGGCATGTGCTCAAGTAATCTATATGCAGCAAACGTTTCAAGATTTTGGTTTTTAATTTATCTAAATCAACAATTTTTTGTGATAACTTAAGTTCTATCAACCTATCTAAAATTCCAATTAATCATTCACGAACAAAACATATTGACATACGTCCTCATTTTCTTCGTGATAGAATTGAAAAAGATATAATAAATCTTGATTTCGTATCTTCTGAAAGCCGGTTGGTTGATATTTTTACTAAACCTTTAAATGAAAACACTTTTGTAAAATTGAGACGAGAACTTGGAATCATCTCGTTTAAAAAGTTATAAGTATTTTTAAAAAAAAAATTGGATAAGCTGGAATTCGAACCCAAGACCTCCTGGTAAGTATGGATATGTCTTTGCCAATAGGCTACGTGATGTTTCTTGTCCAAGATCTTAGCTCGCTTCAGCTTATTTCTGTTTTTTTAATGGTCCACATCTCATTGATTATGGTCCTCAAACCTCTTATGGCTGAAATTCAATCACTCTATATTTAATCTCAGCTATTCATTTTTTTCTTCAGACTTCTCTATTTATAATCATTCAAAAATATTCCTACTTGATTGAAGAAATTATTACTTCTATCAAAAACAATCAAACATGGTTTTCAACTTTGCATTGTTTGTCTACACCATGGCCGGATCATCCTCAGACGAGCCTTCCTCTCATTACTCGTCTGGATATTCTTCAATTAATTATGAATCTCCAAGTTCAGGGTCTTCAAAACTTCCAACTCTGACTCCTGCTTATATCCCAATATGTCCACCACAAAACCATCATACGAGATATACACCAGAAAATAAACGCACACGAAGAAACTTATTTCCAACTCCGACAACTAAAGAAAAGATAGATGACTTACATCACTATCAGAGGGAAACACTTGAACTTCAGTGTGAAATGTATTATGAACAAAAGAGTCATGGTAGGAGACTTAGTTTTCTTGAACGATGTGCTGCAAAAATATATGATTCATCCCCCATCAACACGAATGCACATATTCACTCACCTCAACGCCATCATGTATTACTGAATTCAAGGGAATGTGGAGGAACGAGCAACTCACCGATTCAAAAAGAATGTTCACCTATAAAACTATTTGTTGAAAATACAAAAATTGAACCGGGAGAAGAATTAGAAGACTCACACTCTCATTTCTAATTTTTGTATACGCAAAAACTACTATGCTCATTTTCTTTGTTTTAAAATTTACTTATGTTCATAAATTAAACTTGTATGTCTTCATGAAATATAGTTTAAAAGCTGTTCTGCAATTTTTTCTTCTTACAGTCAGCCGACTGAAATTCAAATCAGTCGACTGTTTACAGGTAACCAAAACTCTCAAGAAACCAGTCAGCTGACTGACCTAACACGATCAGTCGACTGGCTGTATAAATTTTTGTTTTTCCCAGTGCACCAGTCGACTGACTACTTTCTTCCAGTCGACTGGCTGTAGGAAAATTCTTCTGATCCCCTATTAAGTTACTTTTTACTCCACTCTCACTTTACCATTTTCAGTTTTTTTTCCCAAATCCATTTCGAAAAAAAACCCTAAATCCTATTTCAACTCAAAATTTTCACCAAATCCTTGATCAAATGGCTCCTACAAAGCAAAATAGGAAAAACTCCTCTTCCGCCGAACCTACCAATGCCCAGATTGCATAATGGCTATATAATGACGTAGCAATAGCAAGATGGCATAAAATGAAAAATTCGTGGATCTTTGAAGGTTCATTTATGGTCTACATCGATTTTGCGGCTTACGGATTACAAGAGCTAATGCATAGATCCGGATTGGAATCACTACTCGACTTCAATCTCAATGAACCGTTTGAAGTATATATATATATACATATATTCAATATAAATGTTATATTTGAATAATATAAAATTAATTAAAGAGTTAATTAGTTAAAATTAATTCAAGAGTTAATTAGTTAAAATTAATTAAATAAGATTTAATTAATATAAGTTTATAAATAAGATTATTGTATAAGTTAATTAAAATATAAAACTTATATACTAATGATACTTATATAATATGAGCGTGTTAATTAAAAGTGGAACATTAAAGAAACGCTAAATAGACTTACGGGATAAATACATATATATAGTATGTATACCATTATTTTTGATGTGTTCGATAATTGAATCACTAGGGTATTTCACAGGAAATATATTAATCCATAAGTCGATATCACTCAATTAAATATATGAAAGATTACAAATTTTTAATGTATAGTTATCGTTTACCATTTATACATTAATAGATTACTTGCATACTCCTTAGTTTCTGAGCTTTCCTCCAGCTAGAGATGTTATGCGTAGTACTATTAATATATAGGACGAGTAAGATACTTATACGTATTTGTTGAGCTTTCCTCAAGATATGTATGGTATACTTAATGATGGGAACGAGTGAGTAATCTCTCTTTATTTGTTGAGCTTTCCTTAAGGTAAAAATAAGATTAGGAAATGGATCATAAGGTTAGGAGTTGTATATGATACAACTGATAAGGAGTTATCCATCGTATGAGGGACTATGGTTGTTGAGCTTTCCTCAAGGTCAAAATTCCAAGGCATACGAGTCCTAACATCCACTAGTGAAGTTGAAAGACTTCTATGTTTCATCTTAGGGTATGGAGAACATAAAAAACTAGTAGGAGCCTTATAAGAAAAATGAAATGGTAACATTTAACCTTTCTAATATTGTAAAAACATCTGCAATGTGTAATTAAACTAATCTACTTCGATAAATTTGTACATTAAATATAATTGATAAAATGCTTATCTATTAAGACATACAAAGGAACAGAATAAAATATAGACGATGAAATATTTAATAAACTTACCATATATTTTTGCATGCTGACACATGCAAGTGCCTAATTATACAAAAACTAAATACGTTTGTAACTTAGTCAGTTGTGCAAGACTGTGTATTGTTTTCAATGAGTTTCAAACTCTAAAAGCAATATAAAAATAAGGATATTTGATCCATACATGATCACATATAGATGTTATATAGTGAATGGTCACAATGCGTAATGTATGAAATCTTGCTGAAATTAGGTCAACGAAACAAGCAAATAAACCATAGCGTGAGATCACATATTCAATTTTATTGATTACAGTAATACTTTTGTTCTGGTAAATGTTACGCTGGACAAAACGCTACAAGAAAGATCTATGAATTCGATCACTGAAATGTCATTTTGCGTAAAATGCAATTTATTTGTGTGACAATTCACTATTTTAAAAATCTGAAATCAATTATAAATAACGTCAAATATGCTCACAACTAATTCAGATATTAAAAGCGGTGGACCATAGGTAGAGAAAAGTTTAAAATTAAAAATTGTGAACAAAAGGAAAAATCTCATAGTGGAATCAAACATTAATATAAATAACTATTGACTCAATTATATAGTTATTTTACATCATTACATCAATTTATATTTTATTATAATAGCTATCATTAATGCATAAATAATATAACCATGGTATGGAAGAATATACCAAGTCAGCCATCTTTGATATAGCCTAGCAATCCACGCTCCATTCCCTCTTCCGCTCTTATTTAAAACCCTACACATGTACAATATATAAGATACAAAGAAAAAAAATGGTTTCAACTACATTTTGGACCATGCTAATTTCAATATACCCCAGCCTAACCCAAGGGATCCAATGGCTTTATATAGAAAAATACTGCACACATACTCATTTTGAGGGATTAAACCCCTGTAGTTCTGTTTCCTGCTCTTCCCCTATATCCAAATACTTGTTAGTTCATAACAACAATCATATCCATTCAACCATTGCATCCATTCAATCAATGCAATTCAGGACAATCAATGCAACAACCGCAATTAATATAATCAATGGAATTCAATATAATCTGAGCAACCATTGTAACCAGTCCAATCAATAGAAGTAAAAAGTAGTATCTCTACTCATCCATCACAATAGATCAGCGTATGAGGACCCAACAACAATAATATACTTAGCCATTAAACATCACATACATTTAACAATATTCAATCATTAAATAAGAAAACAACAACAACATAAATATACTTACATTCATACTAATTATTCATTATAGTAACCTTTCACAATGTAAATATAAATCATCAAAAGCCTACCGATCAACCCATAATAGTGACAAAACATAAATCATCAAATATGTACTTATCCAAACAATATTGATAACACAAACACAAGTACAATAAAACCATAGTTACCTACACACAACATAGTAATAATGGCAACACATCTAAATACGATGTCTTCATAACAAAATAGAATATGTGATGGTTAAAATCAACCGTTGATCACATATTACATCCATTCAAAACATCACATTTACAACTATTTTTCTCTCTTAATTATAAAATCATTTATTTATTTATTGTAAAACCTCTTTTTATTTATCTCAAGACGATAATGATTCTTTCAAAAATGATAATGTACTTCAAATTACTTTATTATAATTTTATAACTTCAAATCTCTCCAAACATTTTATTTAATATCAAAAATAGTAATTTCATAAAATTACCTTTCAAATTAACAATATTATTATTTTACACCAAAGTAATAATATTCATATTAAATCTCTTTAATATACTCCAAAAACAACTCGTTACTATTTACCCCAAAACAGTGCAATTTTCACAAAACTATATTATCATTATTATTTATAAAATCTCACTTTATTGAATAATAATATTGAACATTATAAATTAAATTTAAATATATTCCCCATTATTATTTATGGACTCCCTATAAATTCATAAATAACATACTTATTAAATTTCTCAAATTAATTTCATGGGTTTGGCAAATTTGTGATAAAGGGGGAGGGGGTCCTTTTATAGAAAACTTTTTGAGTTACTATTCATCCGGAATTTCCGAACTCTAATTTACGCAGCGTTTCTAGGGTTTACCCCACGTTCCGGACACAGTGGAACATTTTCGGAGGCTAATTCGATCATCTGTGCGAGATATGGCAATAAACGATTAAATTTAAATTAAACCGATTAAACGAATTTTCTATGCGTTTTGGCTTGCCCCGGACAAACCGTAAATCCGATTGACACGAAATTTGAAACCTTACAATAATATCATATTACAGATCCGATGAAACTGGTTTCGTCGAAATCCGAGACTGTTTGAAAAATAGCTATTTTTTTTTTTTTTTTTTTGGCAAAGCCAGCGGGGTTAACTGGGCCCCTACCAGTTTTATTGCAACAACAATAAAATAGATTACAGAGAAAAACATAGAGAAGAAATGGGAAAAAGAAAAAAAGAAAAAACACAGATGGATCTATACTACAGATTCAAGCCCAAACTTGAACAAGAGACAGTGGGAAAGCACTGTTCTTCAATAGCTTGAATATGTAGCTCTTCATTTCATTCCATAAATCATTATCATTTCTTCTAGTATTTTCAAAAACTCTGATGTTTCTTTCTCTCCAAACTACAGCCATGTAGACCTTCAAACAGACAGTAATGATTCTGCTAACATCTGTTTTCCACTTTGTTGCTTTGTAAATAATTCTCCACTGGATGAAGTTTGTATGACCAGAGAGATTTGAACCAGAGTATCTACCTAACTTGGAAAGCAAGTAATGCAAGGCAGGACATTCAAAAAATATGTGTTCAGGTGTTTCATCCTCAATTTCACAAAACAAGCACCACATGGGACAGTTCATCCCATATTTATGCAACAGTTTTCTAGTAAGCATAGCACTGTTAATCACTTTCCACATCATAAGATTATACTGTGGGACAGAATCAGAATTCCAAATAACATCATGCCAAGCAGCAGCAGGTAAAGAATCACTATCAACAAGGGATTTATAAACTACTTTGACAGTATGAGCTGTACTGTTCCATTGCACTTTGCTAACTTGCAAAGCACTGAAATTAGTGTGTTGGATTTTAGTCCAGGTTTGCTGAATAACATAGTTACTGGAATATGGCAACTGAATTTTTCCATTAATAAGGTAGGAATTGACATTGGCAGATAGGGGAATACTAGTTTGCATAATTTGAGAGTGGGAAAACAATGTAGATAAAATTAAACCTTTACTAACCCAAGGTTCATTCCAAAAATTAACTGTATTACTGGTATTCACTGAGTATTGTATGAGAGGCAGAAACACTTTCCTACACTTCAGAATGCTTCTCCAAGACCAACTACTCAGCTGAGGGGTCT
Organism: Allium cepa; assembly: GCA_030765085.1. NCBI lineage: Eukaryota > Viridiplantae > Streptophyta > Magnoliopsida > Asparagales > Amaryllidaceae > Allium > Allium cepa. Next base: position 766,951,540 of record CM060935.1, read on the forward strand.
CCATTATCCAGAAATACCTGTTCTTGATATTATGTTGCCATGTCCATTCAACCCATAAGCTTTTCCTTCTTCTTATAATAGCATCAAACTGTTTGCTAATAGCTGCTATGTTCCACTTCCTAATATCTAATATTCCAAGCCCACCAGATTTGAAGGGAACTTCAAATTTGGAAAAAGCACAAGGCATAATTTTCCTGTTATGTATACTTCCTGTCCAAAAGAATCTACTCATAGCAGATCGGACTAATTGTAATAACTTGACCGGAAGAATCATAGTGCGAGCCCAATAAACTATAGAGGAGAAGACAACAGTTTTAATGAGAACTAACCTACCACTTTGAGTTAATTTCCTGTTTTCCCAAGCTGTCATAACAGAGGTTATTTTATGGTATAAGGGGTAACAGTCATTCTTCGTAATTCTTTTAGTTATTAGAGGAAGACCAAGGTATTTCATGTCATTTTCCATACTAGAAAATCCAGACTGATGATGGAGCATAACACAAGCTTCATGACTGATACCAGATACTAGCATTGATGATTTGCTTTGGTTTATGGATAGGCCAGTCATATTGTAAAAAATTTGCAATGCTTCTTTTATTCCTTTCAGAGAGGGCAACTCTGGCTTAGTGAACATCATGACATCGTCAGCAAACATGATGGATGTAATTTGTTGTTGGTTGCACTTAGGATGATACTTTATTATATTGTTAGTGTAACTGGTTCGAAGAGTAACAGTAAGAACTTCCATAACTATAAGAAACAAGTATGAAGATAGGGGGTATCCTTGCCTTATTCCTTTACTTCCTCTAAAACTGCCAACAGGTCTACCATTAATCACAACAGAGTAGGATGGAGTGGATATACAAACATATATCCACGACACAAAAGTTTTTGGGAATCCCATAACCGCCATGATCCTAACAATGGAATCCCAATGTATGGAGTCGAAAGCTTTAGAAATGTCGATTTTCAGTGCTGCAGCAGGGGGGCCATAGCTTTTACCATAACTTTTGAGGAGTTCCTGTGCCAAGAGAACATTATCAATGATATCCCTATTAGGCAAGAATGCTGATTGGTTGGTAGAAACAACAGAAGGAAGCACAGAGACCAATCTAGCAGCTAAGATTTTTGATATGCACTTATACACAACATTACAACAGGAGATAGGCCTGTAAGAACTAACACTTGAAGCAGGGGAGCACTTGGGAATTAATGCAATATTTGTGCAGTTGATTTCACCAAGAATCTTGCATTTGTTAAAGAAGTTGTGAATAGCCTTGCAAAATTCACTGCCAAGGATATTCCAAGTACTTATAAAAAAAACCACATTCAAACCATCAGGGCCTCCAGATGATTGTTTGTTCATAGAGAAAAGGGTGGTCTTGATTTCATCATCAGAAACAGGTCTAACTAGAAAAGAGGCCTCCAAGTTAGTGATATGTGGAAGAACAGTTTCAGATATTAAGCTCAGACTAGGAATAAATCCTTCTTGATTACCATACTGTTTAGAGAAATATTGTATAAATGCAAGATCAACTGATTCAGGGGTAGAATGAGTCATTCCCTGGTCATCAGTAATACAATGTATGTTTTCTCTGGCCTGCTTTACTTTGATAGAATCATGATAAAACTTAGTGTTTTTATCACCTTCATCATGCCATTTTTTGTTAAGTTGCTGTCTCTTCATGTTGGCTTCTAGTTTTAGAGCAGAATTTACTTCCAAATATAGTTGCCTTTCTTCATCAGCTGCTTGTACATCAAGTGGATGTTCCATCATAAAATCCTGCTTTATTTTGAGTTGCTGAGCAAGAGTGGCAGATAGCAGACCACCACTACCAAAGGTTGAAGTAGCCCACTGTTTGATAGCTTGCTTGATGGACTTGAGCTTCCTGCAAAACTTAAACATGGGGTTACCAAAGCATTTAAATTCTGCATTAACATGTGATACCAGTACAAGAAAATGTTCATGCTTAGCCCAAGCATTAAAAAATTTGAAACTTCTCTTTTCTCTTCGCAAATGGTTTCCAAGGGACAGAATTTGAGGGGAGTGGTCTGATAGAATAGGTTGAGGAAGGAATACTGAAAGATTTGGCCAAAGAGAAAGGGCTTGGAAATTACAAAAAGAATGATCAATAGTGGTAAATGTACGCACTCCACTTCTGCTTCGATTATTCCATGAGTACTTGGCACTAGATTTATTAACCAAAAGTAACTCAGAGTCTATAACCGATTGGTTCAAGGGATCAAGATCACGTGGAGTAAGGGGGATGCCACCAAACTTGTCATTATAATCAAAACAAGAGTTGAAATCACCCATAACCAGCCATGGATGAGAAGCTTGTCTTAAAGGAGGCAGAGTTTTAAGGTAAGTATTCCTAGATATGTTTGAATTGTCAGCATACACTATTGTTAAGTAGAAAGAGGTTTGAGTTTGGGTGAGAAGCATGTGATAGTGTATTGATTGTCTGCACATAAGAATGGGAGAAAGAGTTATTTCAGAGGGATTATACATAACAAGAATTCTACCATAAGCCGCAGCATCGTGGTTATGATGGAAGGACCAGGAAGGGTTAATATAGTTTACTGCTTTTTGAGAAAGGGGAAGAGAAAGCTTAGTTTCGAGAAGGCCAATAAGGCAGAGGTTATTTTCAGAGATATAATTCTTCACTTGGTCAAGTTTCAAATTGCTATGAGCCCCTCTTATATTCCAAGTTGCAATTTTTGTTTGCATGGAAAACTATTGAGGAGAGGTGGGGATGTTTCTTCTCTGTACAGACAGAGAACTGGATCTTGTTTGTATCTTCCTTTTTGCAGGGGGGGTGGGAGGCAGATTAGGTGAATCAGGAAACAGTTTGGAGGTAGGCCAACCAGGGATTGGGATAGAAAATTGGTAATGGGAAGGTGTGGAAAGGACATTTTGCTTGGAGGTTACTAATTGTTTTATGAGAGTTTCAAAAGATTTGCACCATAAGTTGTCTAATTCTGTTGTTGTTATCCCAGATGAAACACTGACTTGAGCTGATTCAGTGTTATGTTGCTTGTTACTTTCTTTTGTCTTTTTTGCTTTCATATTTAATTCTTGTTGTTCTTTTGTTACCATGTGATCTTGTAAGACAGTGGTTACAGGATTATCAAAATAGTTTGTACTGTCAGTCAAGTATGTATGTTGCTCTGCACATTTAGTTTGGTCAGGTATTTCACCTTCTTCTATCTCTTGTGCTCCGTATGTTTCTTGATCTTCTACTTCTGTTTGCAGTAAAGCAAAAGTATTGCTTGTACTAATAGCACAAACTTGCACATCAGTTTTCTCAGAAGTTTTAGTTTGTTGCTCTGCCTTTTTTAACTGTTCAAAATTTTTTCCAGCCTCCTTTTCTTGCTCATCACTTAAATCTTGTTCCTCCATAACAGTGTGTTGCAATGTGCACATGTTACTAGTAGTATCAGTAGCTACACGCACAGCTCCCTGATTAGCATTAACTTTTCCTATCACACTGCTTCCTACTCCAGTTCTGTCTTCACTGCTTTTTTGTTTTGCACCTTGCTTCATCAAAACTACTTCTTCATTATTTACACAACTGTTGTTACTGTTACTTTTGTTCTTGTTAACTTTTTGCCATATTTGTTTGATATTGCTTTGTTTTTCACTGTTTTGCCCTTTTTTCATAATATTTCTTCCTTCATTTTCTTTCTTTTGTTTCTCAGTCATCATTTCTTTTTCCACATTCTTCCCATTTTCTTCATGCTTGCAATTACTCATTTGGTGACCAAATTCCTTGCACACTGTACAAATCAGTGGTTTCCATAAGTACGTTACAATTACCACTTGCACCGATCCGTTTTGTAGTTGAACAGTAAAATTATCTGGCAGTTCTTGATTTGGATTAACTTCAACTAAACATTTAGCAAAAGATATGCGCTCAAATTTTTCAGTTGAAATATCCAAACAAAGTAGCTTTCCCACTCTAGATGCTAGCCAATTTATACCCAACGATGACCAAGCAAACAAAGGTATGTTGGATAATTTTATCCAAACAGGTACTGTTTTAATGCTACTACAGTTATTACCGATGTTAGCATCCCACGGCTTCACAATAAATAATTTATTCCTCATCACAACAGGGTCTGCTTCTGAAATTCTAATTCTATCATCTTCATTAGTGAATTTGAATAGAAAAAGAAATCCATCGGATTTGACAGTGATAGACCCTTTAAGTTTCCATACTTTTTTAAGGAAGTATAACACAGCAGCGTAAGGCAAAGGCGTATCTAAAAAGAAACCAACAAGATACTCACTCCACATATCATTTCCAGCTTGAACTACATCTGCTGGCGGGACAATTGCATCACCACTGAATTCCAGCTGTATTTCACGAGGGACAAACTTCCCTGCATTAATGGGTTTGGATTTGAATAGCGAGTTCCATGAACGAGGAGGTAAAGGTACTGGATTTGATTTGGAACTAGGTTGAAAGGTTTGAGAAGAAGGAAGGGGGATGGACAGCACGGGGGAACAAAGCAACGGAGTTGGAAGGGGAAGATCAGGTGGAGGAGGGATGGTTGGTTCTGACAGGGGGATGGTAGAGGCAGGCGGTACAAGTAAGGGAGAGGAATGACAAGGCTGATTTGAAAGGGTTGGATATGACTGGTTAGCGGGAAGGGGGGGAGGGGATGGAATGGTCCCCATTTGTGAAGATCAATTTAATCAAGTTTAAACTTTGGGGCCAAGGAAACTATTTAAAACTTTGGGGACAGGGAGACTATGTCGCCCTGACCTTTGGTTAAGCCGGTTTTATAAGTGGCCGTGCACTATGCCTCATTATTGTGGCCGCTGGGAATCGATCCGGTGCCACTACAACACAATGTAGCCACATCCACTATGTCGAAACCACTGGACCACTAGAACTTGGCTATTTTAACTCTTCAATTAAATATTAAAATATTCAATTTTCACAAATTAACTTCAAATTCAATTTTAAAAGTTCTATAACATCACTATAACTCTAATATGATAAAATAAAATTTTACAAATCAATTTCAATCATATTAAACTCAATTTTCAATTATTTCAGAAATTTAACATATTAAATTATCGATCTAATTATCCAATTAAATCCAATTATTCGAAGTAAAATTTTATTTGACTTTTTAATTTCACTTGTTAATATTTAAAATCAATTAAATATTCGAATTTTAATTAATAGAAATCCTGGGCCGTTACAGTTTGAAAGTTGAATAATTATTATTTTAATAATATATCTTATAATTTTAACGTCTGCATATGAACCCTGATTTACATGCGTTTTCTTCAGTCGGACTCATGATGAAATTTGGTACAACATGGAATTGGGTTTGCTTAGTTTGGAGACTGTTGGAAAAATTGCATTGGTATGGTTTATTTAATTTAATTAATTGAATTTAAATTGTAAAATAAACATCTCTTGATGGAAAATTATAATGATTGATCTGTGATGTGATATATTGATAGTCGTTAAATATTTTGGACATTTTGGATACGTTGAGCCTTGGATTGATTGTTTATTGCCGATTGTTGTATTTTTGGGTTTTTAATCGTAATTAATTATCGATTAAAAATATGATTATTACTCATTAAAATAAAATTAGTGAAATTATGTAATAATGAGAAAATAAGATAAATAATTACTTAAAGTGATTATTTATAGTTCCTATGTGATGCTCATAAATAACAGTGTTTGAACGAATTTAACCTTCAGCCGCCGGCCTTAATTCAGTGGCCACGAATTCATTCTCTTCTCCTCCAATTTTCTTCAAATCTACCAATCGATTCAAGAAACTTTCAACATGAAAGTTGTAGACAACAACGAGAACTATAGATCCAACGGCTGAGATGTTGTTTGGCGAAGTGGGTAGCTCAGAATTTGGCCGCTTCGTGCCACGTTCGCACGCGTTTCTATGCGCAGGGGGGAGGCCGAGTGCCACGTCCTTCTGGGCATGGGTGGAGTTGGTGATGGGCTTCGATATGCCGTAGGCCGATCATCTCCAGGAGGCTTGTAGTGGTCACGAGAATTCAAGAGGGGGTGGCGGCATGGGTTTTGCTCGAACGTGAAAACCTAGTGATGAAGGAGATGGCTTGCATGGCCTTGATTTCGAGTGGGCAGATCTAAGGGTCCAGATTTGCTGAAGGTTGAAAATTATAAAAAGGAATTGTAAATTTATTTATATTAAAATGTATACGAACTTCTAAAAATCATAACTTTTTCATACGAGGTCGAAAACGCACGAAACGAATTGCGTTGGGTTCGTATTGACAAACACGCAATGGAGCTGGATTGGAGTCGTTTGGAGTTAGTGAGAATTTCGGGTAAAATTAAACGCGCGTTTAACTTTATTCGAAATAAAACGCGGAAACTGAATGGAAAGCAAGGTGAGAACTTCTCACTCAATCGAATAGTTTCGATTTAAATTTTGAATGGTTAGATTTAAAATTTGTTGATTGAATGTCTGAATGATAAATTATTATCTGTTATTGATTGAAATAGACATTATACGCCGTTATTAATCGGAGGTTATTTATTAAAATCATATACCGCAAATATTTCACTGCAAAGCGAAATTGGTATTATTTATGTACTTGGAGTTGATTTTCCCGCATTATTAAGCGGATGAGACCATATTGCGCCGCCTATTAAACGGATAATATTTTTATCAATCCTATATACCGCGATAATTCCGTACTGGAACGGAATTGGTGTTGTGCTAACATCTGTGGATGCAGGGAAACATGTTGGAGGGATCCAACTGGATTCCTCACCAGTATTTATTTGAGTACAGATAATGTGATATTTGTTGATTATCATATCGATATATGATGTTTGGCTGTCGTGATTGATTATTTGGTGTTGTTGCATCATCGGATCCATTTTTTTTAAAGTTTTAAAATAATGATTTTGATTTTAAAAAAGAATTTTAAAGTGATTTTTGAAAGTATACGGTTTATTAAATTTTGGGTTGTTAAAATAAATACATTAAAATTTTATTGTTATAAAAGTTATATTTTTGGAAAATAGTACTTAAGTATGATTTTGGAGTTATATAAGTTTTAATTAATGTTTTGTAAATTATTAAAAGGATTTGTTTATTTAAATTGAGATTTTTGAATTATTATAAACGGTTTATATAAAAGATTTCTAAGATTAATATTTATAAACTAAAAATATAGGAATTGTGAAACGAGTTTTATTAAGTGTTAAAATGAAGTATAAATGGATTTCACAAGTGAATAAAATTTATAAATTTATAAATTGTGAAGTTATGAAATGAATAGATTTTGTAAAATAAAAGATTTATAAATAATTAACTTATAAATCGGATTTTGGGTATAAAGTTGAGTTATAAATTGAATTGGTTTATAAAAAGGGATTTTTATAAATCGAAGTTCTTATAAATAGAAATGGAATTTATAAACATTGTTTATAAATCCGAAATCAATTGGATTTGATAAATTTAATATAGAAGGTTATTAAAGAAGATATATTCGCGATTTCGGATAGTGAATTACCCTTGAAAAAAATGTGCAGAAAATATTGAATTTGGTTAGTGAAGTATATTCACGATTTTGGACAGTGAATATATTATTAAAGAAAATGGACATGTTTTTGGGGAAGTGGTATTATAAAATGAAGTTAATTGTTTTAAAGATGTTTTAAAATGGATTAACTATCGAAATCATAGATTTCAACATTTATTGTTGAAATAGACGTTTTCGAGAAATAGAAGGAAATAATGGACTATAACACTGTTGTTATAGTAAATGATTTCCGAAAAGAAATGTTTTATATAGTATTGGGATTTATATACATATATCTTAATTTTGAATCCCTATACTAGTGATTTTGGGTCGTCGTAACGATGTTTTACACAACATTCGTTTTGGCCCAAATAAATGTGTTTAGGTGAATGTTTTCCTTAAAGAATGAAATATATACTTAATTTCGATTTAAATATATTGAATATTTTCCAAGTGTTGAAAATAAATGGATTTGCGAATTACTTATTATTAAATAAGTATGGAAATGTTTTCCAATATGAAGTGAATATTTTAAGATTTTATCTTTTAAAGGTAAACTGAAAATGAATATTAGAAATCGGTTTGGAAATCGTATATTCATAGACATTTTGGAATTGTAAATTCACTATGGAATTTATAAAATAAAGGGAAATTTGTTTAAAAATAAACGTTGATTTTTTTTTTGAAATGTGGGAATAAATTTACGGATTTGGAACGTAAATATAAAGTAAATCGGTAAGGATTTATTTAATTGTGTAACGACCCAGAATTTCTATTAATTAAAATTTGTATATTTAATTAATTTTAAATATTAATGAGTGAAATTTATAAGTCGAATAAATTTTATTTTGAATAATTGGATTTAATTGGATAATTAAATCGATGATTTAATATGTTAAATTATGGAAATAATTGAAAATTGAGTTAAATATGATTGAAAATGATTTGTAAAATTTTATTTTATCATATTGGATTTAGAACGATATTTTAGAACTTTTAAAATCGAATTAAAAGTTTATTTGTGAAAATTGAATATTTTAATATTTAAATCGACTAGTGAAATTAGTCATTTTTCGAACAGTCTCAGAATTGGACGAAACTAGTTCCATTGGATCCGTAATAGTTTGTTATTATCGGATTTCAATTTTCGTGTCAATCGAAGTTTCCGTTTGACCGTGGCAGCTCGAAACGCATCGATATTGTTTTAATATTTATTTAGCGAGTTAAAATAGCCATTTTTCAAACAGTGTCGGATTTCGACGAAACCAGTTTCATCGGATCTGTAATGTGATATTATTGTATGGTTTCAAATTTCGTGTCAATTGGATTTACCGTTTGTCCGGAGCAAGCCAAAACGCCTAGAAATTTGATTTACCAATTTAATTTTAAATCGAACGTTTATTGCCATAACTCGCACAGATGATCGAATTAGCTCACGAAACACGTTCCATTGTGTTTGGAATGCGGGGTAAACCTTAGGAACGCCTACCGGCACGCTTCGTTTGGAGTTCGGAAAATTTCGGGTGAATAGTGTTTTGGAATTTTTCTATATAAGACCTTCACAACTTCAACTTTGCAGACAATTTAAAACCCTAACCCTAAAATTGTTCAGCCGCCTCCATATACAATCAATGGCTGAAACAACATTTCCTTCTTCCTCAATTATCTCTTCATCCATCAACATTTACAAGAAACGATCAACTACAAACTTGTAGAGGGTGGTGAGTACGTCATATCCAACGGTGGAGATTTGAAATGGAGTAGTGTGGTGGTCGCTAGGAGGGGCCGTCGGCCTGCAGTTCGGCATGCAAATCGAGAGAGGGGGAGAGGCCGAGTTTTCCCATGTTATGGCCGAGTGTAGCTTGCTTGAAGGCCTTCAAGATGGCGCTTGCTGATCGAGTTGGAGAGGCTTGTGGTGGTCGAAAAATTCGACCCTAATGGACGTTGATGGGTTTCATGTTGCGTGTAATTGGCCTGTAGGAACGCGTGAGAGAGGAGATGAGGGGGCGCGGCCAAGATTTGCAATGGTGGGATCCTACGGCTTGGATTCAATCTAGGTTTAGAAATATAAGTAAATGTTGTAAATTTATAGTTTTAAATTCGTGTAACTTTAAAAATTCATATCTTTTTCATACGAGGTCGAAAACGCGCGAAACCAGTTGCGTTGGGTTCGTATGGAAATTAGATTGGAGTCGTTTGGAGTTAGCGGAAATTTTGGATAAAATTAAACGCACGTTTAATTTTATTCGAAATAAAAGCTAAAAACGAAATTGAAATCAAGGTGAGAACTTCTCACTCAATCGAATCGGTTTCGATTTTAATTTTAAAAAGTTAGATTTAAAATTCTTGAATGTATGTTTGAATGATGATTGTTATCTATTGATTGTTAAAATAGACATTATACGCCGTTAGTAAGCGGATGTTATTTATTAAAAACATATACCGCGAATATTTCACAGTATAGTGAAATTGGTATTATTTATGTACTTGGAATTGATTTCCCGCAGTATATAGTGGATGAGACCCTATTGCGCCGCCTATTAAGCGGATAATATTATATATCCAATATACCGCGATAATTTCGTATTGGAACGGAATTGGTATTGTGTTAACATCTTTGGATGCAGGGAAACAGGTTGGAGGGATCCAACTGGATTCCTCAACAGTATTTATTTGATTTCAGATATTTTGATATTTGATGGATTATCATATCGATATATGATGTCGTTGTTGTCGTGATTGACTATTTGGTGTGTAGCATCATTGGGCCAAATTTTGGAATTTTGAAACAATTTTAAAATTGATTTTTTTTGAAAGTATACGTTTATAAAATATTTTTGGAATTGATTCATTTTAAAATAAATAAACGTTATAATGTTAAGGTTATAAAAATTATAATTTTTGAGAAATATAGTTAAAAGTTGATTTTTGAAAATATGGGGTTAATGATTTTATAAAATAGTTTAAATTGAGATTTTTGAACTTATTGTAAAAAGTTTAAATATAGGATTTATAAAATTTGATTATTTTATAAATCAAAATGGTGAAATTATAAAGGAGTTTAAAGACGTTTCTAAAATAATAATACAAATTGATTTGTATAAAAGAATTATAAGATGGATATTTATAAATTAAAATATTTGGAATTATAAAACGAGTTTTTATAAGTGTTAGAATGAATTGTAAATGAATTTCATAAATGAATGAAATTTATAGGATTATAAACGATGAAGTTATAAATGGAATTTTATAAGCAGTAGGTTTATAAAATTTGCAAAGTTATTTGAAGAATAGATATGGGTAAATAAATGAATCTTATAAGTTATAAGATTTATAATTTGGGAAGTTAAAGGAACGATTTTGCAAACAAATAAACTATAAGTATTTAACTTATAATATGAACTTTTGGAATATAATTGAGTTATAAGTTGAAAATAGGTTAATAAAGGAGGTTTATAAAAGGAAGTTGTTATAAAATAAATAGAAATGGAAATTATAAACATTGTTTTATAAATCCGCAAACGACTTATTTTGATAAGTAAATTGTTATAACTTATTAATGGAGTTATATTCACGTTTTAGATAGTGAATAATCCTTTAAAATAAAATGTATAGAAACGATGAAATTGGTTAACGTAGTATATTCACGTTTTTGAATAGTGAATAATATGTTAAAGAAAATGTTTTGGATGTGATGTTTTAAATAAAATTAAAACGATCTAACGATGTTTTCAAAATGTGTTAAGATTCGAAACCATAGATTTCAACATTCATTGTTGAAATAGACGTTTTCGAGAAATAGAAGGAAATGGTGGACTATAACACTGTTGTTATAGTAAATGATTTCCGAAAGGAAATGTTTTATTTAGTATTGGGATTTATATATCTATCTTAAATTCGAATCCCTATACTAGTGATTTTGGGACGTTGTAACGATGTTTTACGTAACATTCGTTTTGACCCAAATAAATATGTTTAAGAGAATGATTTCCTTAAAGAATGAAATATATACTTAATCTCGATTTAAGTATATTGAATATTTTACAAACGTTGAAAATAAATAGATTTGTGAATTACTTATGAATAAATAAGTATGGAAATGTTTTTCCAATATGTAATGAAACGTTTTGAGAATTTATCTTTTTGAAGATAAATTGAAAATGAATAATTGAAATCGTATATTCATAGATATTTTGGAATGTAAATTCACTATGGAATTTATAATAAAAAGGGGAATTTGTTTAAAAATAAATATTGATTTATTTTTGAAGTATTGAAATTTTATATCTTGTAAAGATTCTTTTTGGGAAAATAAATAATTTGGAAAATTATTTGAAATCTGGTGATGTTGTGCATATCCATTGATAGTTCAATAACCGACTATCAATATTTACCTTTGAATGGGTATTTGTTGTGATTTGCTTGAATTTGAATGCCACACTTATTTTTAAATAAGCGCTTACTATTCGGGTTAGCCGGGAAAGGACCTTGGGGTCGTATAACCCATTCCGAATATGTGATACGTCGTTATGAATTGCATTTGAACACCGGTGTTGAAGACCGGATATTTTTGAAAGCGAAAGGACAACTCGTCGAATGTCTTTGCATCGACTGGTCCCCGGTATAGAGACTCCATATGTGATGGGAAGTCCGAACGTGATTAGTGAATATCCGGATTGCAAGGACTTCTTTGTAAGTGCCTTCGGTTCTGTTCGATCCCGGAACAGACTTGTATGGATAGTATGTCTGACATTACAAATTGAGATATAAAGCTGATTTATATTTCTGTTGGTGGCGGAGAATTTATTCTCTTAGCTTAACACCCTTCTCTGAGACGTACGAGCTCAGAGGTTATGTAGTTGAAGGTTATCAGCGATATATTCCCAATTTGGTAATGTGACATGCTGAGTGTTGCTGTGAAATGATCATTGTTTGATCATTTGTGATATGATCATTTGTTTGATCACTTATCTTTGTGATCATTTCTTTGATCATTTGTTGACCCAAAGCATGGTTTTGTACCAAAGCGTGGCTTTGTGGACGAGACTTCGTCGAACCTCACACCCCGGAATGGTCAAAACAGGAAAGATGCAGCAAGGTTATTGGGGTAGCGCCCCTTAGGGTATGTGCATTTCCTTCTGGAAATGGGTGTCATGGTATGGAGCCCAGATACTTACTCATGTTGAAACACTTTATTTATCATTGTGTGATGTTGGTTATCGAGCGCTCGGATAAAGGTCCTAAAGGACCAGGGGATGACATACTCGTGTCAATAGTTACCCAGTTAGGGGTAACCTGGTTTTGTGTCGGCAGAGATCCGGTTAGGTTCTCGGGGCGTCATTCCAGAGGCGTTTCCATGTGGCAATGAGAGGTTCCTTGGCCTAACCATTTGTTGGAAATCCAAAGAAACAATACGATCTTGTACGGTTTTAGTTGTAGAACCTGCCATCTAATATGGTAGCTATAGTAGGCATAATATAATGGTACCTATGCTGGCTAAGATTTATATTCTACTTTCGAAATGCATTTCTACACTATGCACTAATAATAATATCAAAAATGATTTGATTTTGTGTAGTAAGCATCTTTGACTATCATAAGGAGAAATCTCCCCCATGTCTGCGTTTGCATTGTGTGTGTGCCGGGAGGACTTATGGTAGTTTCATTTTTAAAAGCATTGCGAATCTATTTTAAAATTATCCTGTACTTTGTTTTAAAAGAATAAAACTGTTTTGAGTTCTCACACCAGTCACATGACTGACTCGGAGTTTATTGTTTTCCTTCCTAAACTCTGGGTGCCCACCAATTTCCACACGGGCAGTCAAGAGTTAGGTTTATCAGGATATTCTGGAATTCAGGAGTTGCTGGAGGCAAGCTGGATGGCATGGCGTATTACTAGTATATAGTATTTGTTTTCCGCTGTTTGTTTTGTTTATTGTTGTTTGTTGTTGTACACTCTGATGATGTAATGTAATGTAATGTAATAACTGATATAGTTCTTTGTTTAAAGATTATTTATTTGTCTATTATATGTTGTTCCGCTGCGATTGTGAGATTCTGATATTAATCTGTTGTTTTCTTTCTGTTTTGTTCTGTCTTTTCTCTCTTCCTCTACCTCTTTCTTCTTTTTAAAACCCTGAGAATTCGTATTTCCGTCATCTTGAGTTAATCAATGGAGATTAGTGTATATTCAAGGAGTACAGATTTGCGGGTCCTCACATCTGGTATCAGAGCAAATGGTTAAGCGATAACCATGGTTCTGTTGGGTATTACTCATTAGAGATAGAGTCAGTAGTACTCTAGAATTAGTTGAGTGTAATAATAGATATGAGAGCGTATTTGTTAGTGAATATAAATTTTTTTATATTGTGATGATTGATTTGTTGAGTGGTATATGGATTCTGGTTAATACGAGTAATTAACGTTGTTGATAGGGATCTCTAAACACTTGTACAGAACAATTCGACACGATATTGTTTTAAATTGGGTAAATGAAATAATTTTACCTTGATTATATTTTATATATAAAGGAATAATTTATTTCAGAATTATTAAAGTGTTTATAAGTAGATTGTTTGGTTGTTGAATAAGATGTTTGAATAATCTAAATAAAAGAATAATTGTATAAGCAAAAGAATTATAAGAATTGAATTATAATTAAAGTGATTTACAATTGCGAAATAAACTTATATATATAAGAAGTGAAACTATATGAATATATTTATTGTAAATAAAAAATGAATTTAAAGTTAAATGGAAATTTACTTTAGAATTGGAATCTAAATTGATTTATAAGTGGGAATTTAAGTTAAGTAAAACCAAGTGATGTTTATTAAATGGAATATAACTTAAGGGATGTTGAATGAAGTTGATTTTGGTATCGAAGTAAAATAATAAAGTGAAGTGATAAATGTGAACTTGAGTTATGTAATGAAATTCAACTTTAGTAATTGAATTGAATGAATGGATTGAATGTTAAATAATTGATATGAAATAACGGATGTAAGTGTAATTCAATAAAATCTAATGTTATTGGAAGTTGAATAATTGAATGAAAATCAATTTAATTAAACCAATTGAAAGTGATGGTGTTAAACCAAATTGAATGAAGATAAGCAAAGGAATTTGGTTGTAATTATTATACATTGGTTGTTATATGATTGTTAGTTGATTGTATATAATTCATTAAGTATTAATGAAATAGTGTTAATGAAATTAAAAGCTAAAGTTATTGAAATCAAATTGAAAGTTAAGTGAATCTTAAATAAAATTGAATTTGATTTGGAAGTGAACCAACTTGAATATGGATTAGTGAATATAAACTAATTGAAAATGAATGTTAGTAAAAACATCCAATGTTAATGAATCAAATGTGATTAAATTGAAACCCATTTCATTAAATATTAATGAGAATATGAATAAATATTTATTGGTTATGGATGTTAGTTGGTTGATGGTTGAATATGTTGCTTTTACTGCATTTGTTATGTTGGCATATATAGTTATTATGTTGTTATATGTTGTATATCGATACTATTGTCTATATGCATGTTTCTCATTTTTTTGTTGAGTCTTAGTAGGTGCGGATCGCGTTTGCTTCGCATTTGGAGCTCGCTTTCGCGCTATATTAGCCGTATATGCTTGATAATAAAATATAAGGTACATATCTCGGATTAAATATCGTACTTTTACACTTTTTTCCCTGCGGGATGCCTCATCACTTGATGAGATGTATATTTGTGATATATATACTGTCATTTTTTTTTCGGATCGAGCCGCGCAAAGGAGACTATGGCGAATTTTTCCGAAAATTTAAGGCGTTAGAATATTTTTGAGAAAAATTGGAAAATTTGTGAAAACTATAAATTTGATTTGGAAGTGAAAGTTAAACAATATTAGTTGTTTTTGAAAAGATACCTAAGTATGATTTGGAAACTTAGTAAAGTTATTGTAACAAGTTTAACTATGGAATTTGGGAAAGTTAATAGATTCCTGTAACTTTTCTTACTTGATAATTTCGAGGACGAAATTCTTTTAAGGGGAGAAGTTTGTAACGACCCAGAATTTTTTTTAATTAAAATTTGTATATTTAATTAATTTAAATATTAATAAGTGAAATTTATAAGTCGAATAAATTTTATTTCGAATAATTGGATTTAATTGGATAATTAAATCGATGATTTAATATGTTAAATTATGGAAATAATTGAAAATTGAGTTAAATATGATTGAAAATGATTTGTAAAACTTTATTTTATCATATTGGAGTTAGAACGATATTTTAGAAATTTTAAAATAGAATTAAAAGTTTATTTGTGAAAATTGAATAATTTAATATTTAAATCGACTAGTGAAATTAGTCATTTTTCGAACAGTCTCAGAATTGGACGAATCTAGTTCCATTGGATCTGTAATAGTTTGTTATTATCGGATTTCAATTTTCGTGCCAATCAGAGTTTTCGTTTGACCGTGGCAGCTCGAAACGCATCGAAATTGTTTTAATATTTATTTAGGGAGTTAAAATAGCCATTTTTCAAACAGTCTCGGATTTCGAAGAATCCAGTTTCATCGGATCCGTAATGTGATATTATTGTATGGATTCAAATTTCGTGTCAATTGGATTTACCGTTTGTCCGGGGCAGGCTAAAACGCCTAGAAATTTGATTTACCGATTTAATTTTAAATCGAACGGTTATTGCCATAACTTGCACAGATGATCAAATTAGCTCCCGAAACACGTTCCATTGTGTTCGGAATGCGGGGTAAACCTTAGGAACGCCAACCGGCACGCTTCGTTTGGAGTTCGGAAAATTTCGGGTGAATAGTGTTTTGGAATTTTTCTATATAAGACCTTCACAACTTCAACTTTGCAAACAATTTAAAACCCTAACCCTAAAATTGTTCAGCCGCCTCCATATACAATCAATGGCTGAAACAACATTTTCTTCTTCCTCAATTATCTCTTCATCCATCAACATTTACAAGAAACGATCAACTACAAACTTGTAGAGGGTGGTGAGTACGTCATATCCAACGGTGGAGATTTGAAATGGAGTAGTGTGGTGGTCGCTAGGAGGGGCCGTCGGCCTGCAGTTCGGCACGAAAATCGAGAGAGGGGGAGAGGCCGAGTTTTCCCATGTTATGGCCGAGTGTAGCTTGCTTGAAGGCCTTCAAGATGGCGCTTGCTGATCGAGTTGGAGAGGCTTGTGGTGGTCGAAAAATTCAACACTAATGGACGTTGATGGGTTTCATGTTGCGTGTAATTGGCCTGTAGGAACGCGTGAGAGAGGAGATGAGGGGGTGCGGCCAAGATTTGCAGTGGTGGGATCCTACGGCTTGGATTCAATCTAGGTTTAGAAATATAAATAAATGTTGTAAATTTATAGTTTTAAATTCATGTAACTTTAAAAATTCATATCTTTTTCATACGAGGTCGAAAACGTGCGAAACCAGTTGCGTTGGGTTCGTATGGACGAGCACTACGCTATGGAATTGGATTGGAGTCGTTTGGAGTTAGCGAAAATTTCAGGTAAAATTAAACGCACGTTTAATTTTATTCGAAATAAAAGCTAAAAACGAAATTGAAATCAAGGTGAGAACTTCTCACTCAATCGAATCGGTTTCGATTTTAATTTTAAAAAGTTAGATTTAAAATTCTTGAATGTATGTTTGAATGATGATTGTTAACTATTGATTGTTAAAATAGACACTATACGCCGTTAGTAAGCGGATGTTATTTATTAAAAACATATACCGCGAAATTTCACAGTATAGTGAAATTGGTATTATTTATGTACTTGGAATTGATTTTCCGCAGTATATAGCGAATGAGACCCTATTGCGCCGCCTATTAAGCGGATAATATTATAAATCCTATATACCGCGATAATTTCGTACTGGAACGGAATTGGTATTGTGCTAACATCTTTGGATGCAGGGAAACAGGTTGGAGGGATCCAACTGGATTCCTCAACAGTATTTATTTGATTTCAGATATTTTGATATTTGATGGATTATCATATCGATATATGATGTCGTTGTTGTCGTGATTGACTATTTGGTGTGTAGCATCATTGGGCCAAATTTTGGAATTTTGAAAGGATTTTAAAATTGATTTTTTTTTAAAGTATACGTTTATAAAATATTTTTGGAATTGATTCATTTTAAAATAAATAAACGTTATAATGTTAAGGTTATAAAAATTATAATTTTTGAGAAATATAGTTAAAAGTTGATTTTTGAAAATATGGGGTTAATGATTTTATAAAATAGTTTAAATTGGGATTTTTGAATTTATTGTAAAAAGTTTAAATATAGGATTTATAAAATTTGATTATTTTATAAATCAAAATGGTGAAATTATAAAGGAGTTTAAAGACGTTTCTAAAATAATAATACAAATTGATTTGTATAAAAGAATTATAAGATGGATATTTATAAATTAAAATATTTGGAATTATAAAACGAGTTTTTATAAGTGTTAGAATGAATTGTAAATGAATTTCATAAATGAATGAAATTTATAGGATTATAAACGGTGAAGTTATAAATGGAATTTTATAAGCAGTAGGTTTATAAAATTTGTAAAGTTATTTGAAGAATAGATATGGGTAAATAAATGAATCTTATAAGTTATAAGATTTATAATTTGGGAAGTTAAAGTAACGATTTTGCAAACAAATAAATTATAAGTATTTAACTTATAATATGAACTTTTGGTATATAATTGAGTTATAAGTTGAAAATAGGTTAATAAAGGATGTTTATAAAAGGAAGTTGTTATAAAATAAATAGAAATGGAAATTATAAACATTGTTTTATAAATCCGCAAACGACTTATTTTGATAAGTAAATTGTTATAACTTATTAGTGGAGTTATATTCACGTTTTAGATAGTGAATAATCCTTTAAAATAAAATGTATAGAAACGATGAAATTGGTTAACGTAGTATATTCACGTTTTTGAATAGTGAATAATATGTTAAAGAAAATGTTTTGGATGTGATGTTTTAAATAAAATTAAAACGATCTAACGATGTTTTCAAAATGTGTTAAGATTCGAAACCATAGATTTCAACATTCATTGTTGAAATAGACGTTTTCGAGAAATAGAAGGAAATGGTGGACTATAACACTGTTGTTATAGTAAATGATTTCCGAAAGGAAATGTTTTATTTAGTATTGGGATTTATATATCTATCTTAAATTCGAATCCCTATACTAGTGATTTTGGGACGTTGTAACGATGTTTTACGTAACATTCGTTTTGACCCAAATAAATATGTTTAAGAGAATGATTTCCTTAAAGAATGAAATATATACTTAATCTCGATTTAAGTATATTGAATATTTTCCAAACGTTGAAAATAAATAGATTTGTGAATTACTTATGAATAAATAAGTATGGAAATGTTTTTCAATGTGTAATGAAACGGTTTGAGAATTTATCTTTTGAAGATAAATTGAAAATGAATAATTGAAATCGTATATTCATAGATATTTTGGAATGTAAATTCACTATGGAATTTATAATAAAAAGGGGAATTTGTTTAAAAATAAATATTGATTTATTTTTGAAGTATTGAAATTTTATATCTTGTAAAGATATTTTTGGGAAAATAAATAATTTGGAAAATTATTTGGAATCTGGTGATGTTGTGCATATCCATTGATAGTTCAATAACCGACTATCTATATTTACCTTTGAATGGGTATTTGTTGTGATTTGCTTGAATTTGAATGCCACACTTATTTTTAAATAAGCGCTCACTATTCGGGTTAGCCGGGAAAGGACCTTGGGGTCGTATAACCCATTCCGAATATGTGATACGTCGTTATGAATTGCATTTGAAGACCGGTGTTGAAGGCCGGATATTTTTGAAAGCGAAAGGACAACTCGTCGAATGTCTTTGCATCGACTGGTCCCCAGTATAGAGACTCCATATGTGATGGGAAGTCCGAACGTGATTAGTGAATATCCGGATTGCAAGGGCTTCTTTGTAAGTGCCTTCGGTTCTGTTCGATCCCGGAACAGACTTGTATGGATAGTATGTCTGACATTACAAATTGAGATATAAAGCTGATTTCTTTCAAATATATTTCTGTTGGTGGCGAAGAATTTATTCTCTTAGCTTAGCACCCTTCTCTGAGACGTACGAGCTCAGAGGTTATGTAGTTGAAGGTTATCAGCGATATATTCCCAATTTGGTAATGTGACATGCTGAGTGTTGCTGTGAAATGATCATTGTTTGATCATTTGTGATATGATCATTTGTTTGACCACTTATCTTTGTGATCATTTCTTTGATCATTTGTTGACCCAAAGCATGGCTTTGTACCAAAGCGTGGCTTTGTGAACGAGACTTCGTCGAACCTCACACCCCGGAATGGTCAAAACAGTAAAGATGCAGCAAGGTTATTGGGGGTAGCGCCCCTTAGGGTATGTGCATTTCCTTCTAGAAAGGGGTGGTATCATGGTATGGAGCCCAGATACTTACTCATGTTGAAACACTTTATTTATCATTGTGTGATGCTGGTCATCAAGCGCTCGGATAAAGGTCCTAAAGGACCGGGGGATGGCATACTCGTGTCAATAGTTACCCAGTTAGGGGTAACCCGGCCTTGTGTTGGCAGAGATCCGGTTAGGTTCTCGGGGCGTCTTTCCAGAGGCGTTTCCATGTGGCAATGGGAAGTTCCTTGGCCTAACCATGTGCTGGAATTCCAAAGAAACAATATGATCTTGTACGGTTTTAGTTGTAGAACCTGCCATCTAATATGGTAGCTATAGTAGGCATAATATAATGTACCTATGCTGGCTAAGATTTATATTCTACTTTCGAAATGTGTTTCTACACTATGCACTAATAATAATATCAAAAATGATTTAATTTTGCGTAGTAAGCATCTTTGACTATCATAAGGAGAAATCTCCCCCATGTCTGCATTTGCATTGTGTGTGTGCCGGGAGGCCTTATGGTAGTTTCATTTTTAAAAGCATTGCGAATCTATTTTAAAATTATCCTGTACTTTGTTTTAAAAAAATAAAACTGTTTTGAGTTCTCACACCAGTCACATGACTGACTCAGAGTTTATTGTTTTCCTTCCTAAACTCTGGGTGCCCATCAATTTCCACACGGGCAGTCAAAAGTTAGGTTTACCAAGATACTCTAGAATTCAGGAATTGCTGGAGGCAAGCTGGATAGCATGGCGTATTACTAGTATATAGTATTTCTTTTCCGTTGTTTGTTCTGTTTATTGTTGTATGTTGTTGTACACTCTGATGATGTAATGTAATGTAATAACTGATATAGTTTTTGTTTAAAGATTATTTATTTATCTATTATATGTTGTTCCGCTGCGATTGTGAGATTCTGATATTGTTCTGTTTTTTTCTTTCTGTTCTGTTCTATCTTTTCTCTCTTCTTCTACCTCTTTCTTCTTTTTAAAACCCTGAGAATTCGTATTTCCGTTCATCTTGAGTTAATCAATGGAGATTAGTGTATATTGAAGGAGTACGGATTTGCGGGTCCTCACAAATTGGCTTAAATGAACCATTTTGAAACGAAAGTATTTCCGCGTAAGGAAAACGATTGAAATTTGTTTTCAAAAAGTGGTAAAGGTGAAAAGTGATTTGAAATTGTTTTCAAATGTTGAAGTGTGGAAATTTATATCTAGTAAAGATATTTTTGGAAAATAAATAATTTGGAAAATAATTTGGAATCTGGTGATGTTGAGCATACCTATTGATAGTTAAATAATCCGACTATCAATATTTACCTTTAAATAGGTATTTGTTGTGATTGCTTGAATTTGAATGCCACACTTATTTTTGAAATAAGCACTCACTATTCGGGTTAGCCGGGAAAGGACCTTGGGGTCGTATAACCCATTCCGCATATGTGATACATCGTTATAGATTGCATTTGATGACCGGTGTTGAAGACCTGATATTTATGAAAACGGAAGGATTACCATTGAATATTTCTGCATCGGCTAATCTCCGATATAGAAATTTATTACCCTTTGTGATGGGAAGCCCGGTCGTGATTAACGAATATCTTGATTGCAAGGACTTCTTTGTAAGTGCCTTCGGTTCCATTCGATCCTGGAACGGACTTGTATGGATTGTGTGTCTGACGTTACAATTTGAGATGTAAAGCTGGTTTCTATCAAATATATTTCCGTTGGTGGCGGTGAATTTATTCTCTTAGCTTAACACCCTTAGAGGTTATGTAGTTGATGGTTACGAGTGATATATTCTCAAATTGGTAATGTGGCATACGAAGTGCTGTTGAGCATTTGTTGAACAAAGCACAGCTTTTGTATAAAGCGTGGCTTTGTGGACGAGACTTCGTCGGACTTCACACCCCGAAAATGGTCAAAACAGGAAGGATGCGACAAGGTTATTAGGGGGTAGCGCCCCTTTAGTGTATGTCATTCCTTCTGGATAGAGGTGATATCATGGTATGGAGCCCATATACTTAACCTATGTTGTTGCTACAAATTTATTGCTTTGTGGTTGTTGGAAATCGAGGATCCTCGGATATAGATCGGTTACGATCGGGGAATGACATATTCGTGCCAGTAGTTATCCAGTTAGGGGTAACCCGGCCTTGTGTTGGCAGAGATCCGGTTAGGTTCTCGGGTCATCTTTCCAGAGGCGTACCCATGTGGCAATGGGAAGTTCCTTGGCCTGACCATTTGTTGGAAATCCAAAGAAACAATACGATCTTGTACGGTTTTAGTTGTAGAACCTATCATTCACTTATGGTGGCTCCCCACTGTTTGGATGGTAGCTATAGTAGGCATAAGTGCGAAATGCCTATGTTGGCTAAGATTTATTTCTTTATTTTCGAAATGATTTTTCCTACACTACGCACTAGTAATAATATCAAATGTTTCTTTTTAATGCGTATCAAGCATCTTTGACTATCATAAGGAGAAATCTCCTCCGATTCTGCGTTTGCATTATGTGTGCGTGCAGGAGGCCTTATGGTAGTCTCATTTTCTAAAAAGCATTACGAATCTATTTTAAAATTATCCTGTTCTTTGTTTTAAAGATAAACTGTTTTAGTTCTCACACCAGTCACATGACTGACTCGGAGTTTATTGTTTTCCTTCCTAAACTCTGGGTGCCCACCAATTTCCCCACGGGCAGTCAAGAGTCAGGTTTATCAGGATATTCTGGAATTCAGGAGTTGCTGAAGGCAAGCTGGATGGCATGGCGTATTCACTAGTATATAGTATTTCTTTTCCGTTGTTTGTTGTTGTTGTACACTCTGATGATGTAATGTGATGTAATGTAATAACTGATATAGTTCTTTGTTTAAAGATTATTCATTTATCTATTATATCTTGTTCCGCTGCGATTGTGAGATTCTGATGTTGTTCTGTTGTTTCTTTCTGTTCTGTTCTATCTTTCTTCTTCTTTAACCCTAACGGTACGGTTTTCCGGCATTCGATTGCTTGGAAGTTGATACAGTGGACTTATTGATGTCGGTTTTCGAGCGATGAAAAATCACGATTGTTACATTTGGTATCAGAGCATATGGTTAAGCGACAACCATGACTCTGCTGGGTGTTACTCATTAGAGATAGAGTCAGTAGTACTCTAGAATGAGTTTGAGTGTAATAATAGATACGAGCGCGTATTTGTAAGTGAATATGAAATTGTTTTATATTGTGATGATTGGTTTGTTGAGTGGTATATGGATTTTGGTCAACACGAGTAATTAACGTTGTTGATAGGGATCTCTAAACACTTGTACAGAACAAATTGACATGATATCGTTTTAAAATAGGGTAAATGAAATAATTTTACCTCGATTATATTTTATATATAAAGGAATAATTTTTCAGAATTATTAAAGTGTATATCAATTGATTGTTTGGTTGTTGAAAATGTAAGATATATGCAAGTAAATAAAAGTTGTTTGAATAAGTTAAATGAAACATATTGTAAAAGAATAAATTTTATAAACGAAGAATTATAAGTATGAAGTTATAATTAAAATGATTTACACTTGTGAAATAATCTTACATATAAGAAGTGAAACTGTATGCATATATTTATAAATATGGGTTGTAATTAAAACTGAATTTGAAAATTTTGGAGATTTGTAAAGTTTAAATCCCTTTTGATTTTGAAAATGAATTTCAAAGGATTTGGAAAAATGTTTTGAAGGGATGAAAGCTCTAAACTCTTTCAGGTCGCTGGAAAATAATTCCGATGATGATTGCAGCATCATCGGTGTTCATTTTCGAGTTTCCAAAAGAGAAATTGCTGCCGGATTATTTTAAATGAAAGTTGTTTGGAAAAGTTGAGTTTGGATTTTGAAATTCAAAGGATAAATGAATTGATTTCAAAAATGGTTTTAAAAGGTTGAAAAGACTCTGGGATCCTGTTTAATTTTTTTTATGGGAATGATAAATGAGTTGATAACTTATACAATTGGAATTTTGGTAGAAAAAATTTGACTTAAAGGATGGAGTTAAATTAAAGGAAGTATAAGTAAATCAATAAAATCCAAGTGGTAATTGTTGAATATAAGTTGTATAACTTATAGAATGATGAATATAAGTGAAATAAGTTTTGAACTTATAATATGAGTTAATAAATTTAGCTTTGGTAAAAAGTTAAATAGAACTGGAATTGGAATCTGAATTGGATTTATATGTGGAATATAACTTAAGTGAAGTTGAATGAGGTTGATTTTGGTATCGAAGTAAATTAATGGAATGAAGTCATTAAGAATATGAACTTGAGTTATATAAATGAAATTCAACCTTATATTGTTAAAGGAATTAGCAGTTGAATTAATAAATGGATTGAATGTTAATCAATCGAATGTAAAATGAATCGATAAGGGATAATGAATGTAAGTGTAAATTCATTAAAAGCTAATGTTATTGGAAGTTGAATAATTGAATGAAAATCAACTTAATATAAACCAATTGGAATTAAAAGTGTTGGACCGAATTGAATGTAAATTAAATAATTTGGTTATGTTGAATATACATCGGTTGTTATATGATTATTCATTGATTGTGTATAATTCATTAAGTGTTAATGAAATTGAATTAGCAAAATAGGAAGCTAAGGTGATTGAATTCAAATTGATTATATGTAAATTTGAATAGAATCAAATTTGACTTGAATTGAAAGTGAACTAATTGAAAAACAAATGAATGTTAGTAAAATTCCAATGTTAATGAATCAAATGTGATTAAAATGAAAACCAGTTCATTGAATATTAATGAGAAATGAAAGAATATTGATTTGGTTATGAATTGTTTTGGATAGACATTGACTGTTGGATGTTTATTGGTTGGATATTTGTTTGATGGTTGCATTTGTTGATTGAATGCATTGCTATGTTGGCACATGTAGTTGTTATGTTGTTATATATTGTATATTGATATTATGTTCATATATGCATGTTTCTCATGGTTTGTTGAGTGTTTAGTAGGTGCGGATTGCGCTTGTTTCGCATTTGGAGCTCGCTTTCGCGCTATATTAGCCGTATATGCTCGCTAATAACAAATGAGGTACATATCTCGGATTAAATATCGTACTTTTACACTTTTTTCCCTGCAGGATGCCTCATCACTTGATGAGATGTATATTTGTGATATATATACTGTCATTATTTTTCGGATCGAGCCGCGCAAAGGTGACTATGGCGAATTTTTTCGAAAGGCGTTAGAATATTTTTGAGAAAATTGGGAAATTTTTGAAAACTAAGTATGAATTGAAAAACTTAGTAAAGATTTTGTACGAAGTTTAACTATGAATTTTGTGAAGTTAAACACTTAAGAGATTTGAAAAATCCAATTTGAATGGTTTGTTTTGGAAAAGTTAATGGATTCTGTAATTTTTTCTTACTTGGTAATTTCGAGGACGAAATTCTTTTAAGGGGGGAAGTTTGTAACGACATAGAATTTCTATTAATTAAAATTCGAATATTTAATTGATTTTAAATATTAACAAGTGAAATTAAACAGTCAAATAAAATTTACTTCGAATAATTGGATTTAATTGGATAATTAAATTGATAATTTAGTATGTTAAATTTCTGAAATAATTGAAAATTGGGTTTAATATGATTGAAATTGATTTGTAAAATTTTATTTCATCGTATTAGAGTTATAGTGATGTTATAGAACTTTTAAAATTGAATTTGAAGTTAATTTGTGAAAATTGAATATTTTAATATTTAATTGACGAGTTAAAATAGCCATTTTTCAAACAATCTCGGATTTCGACGAAACTAGTTTCATCGGATCCGTAATATGATATTATTGTAAGGTTTCAAATTTCATGTCAATCGGATTTACGGTTTGTCCGGGGCAAGCCAAAACGCATAGAAAATTCGTTTAATCGGTTTAATTTAAATTTGATCGTTTATTGCCATATCTCGCACAGATGATCGAATTATCCTCCGAAACATGTTCCATTGTGTCCGGAACGTGGGGTAAACCCTAAAAACGCCGGTCACCGCGCGTAAATTGGAGTTCGGAAATTCCGGATGAATAGTAACTCGAAAATTTTTCTATAAAAGGACCCCCCCCCCATTATTCACAAATTTGCCAAACCCTAGGGCTTTAACCTTCAGCCGCCGGCCTTAATTCAATGGTCATGAATTCGTTCTCTTCTCTTTCAATTTTCTTCAAATCTACCAATCGATTCAAGAAACTTTCAACATGAAAGTTGTAGACAACAACGAGAACTAGAGATCCAACGGCTGAGATGTTGTTTGGCGAAGTGGGTAGCTCAGAATTTGGCCGCGTTCGTGCCATGTTCGCACGCGTTTCTATGCGCAAGGAGGAGGCCGAGTGCCACGTCCTTCTGGGCGTGGGTGGAGTTGGTGATGGGCTTCGATATGCCGTAGGCCGATCATCTCCAGGAGGCTTGTAGTGGTCACGAGAATTCAAGAGGGGGTGGCGGCATGGGTTTTGCTCGAACGTGAAAACCTAGTGATGAAGGAGATGGATTGCACAGCCTTGATTTCGAGTGGGCATATCTAAGGGTCCAGATTTGCTGAAGGTTGAAAATTATAAAAAGGAATTGTAAATTTATTATATTAAAATGTATACGAACTTCTAAAAATCATAACTTTTTCATACGAGGTCGAAAACGCACGAAACGAATTGCGTTGGGTTCGTATTGACGAACACTACGCAATGGAGCTGGATTGGAGTCGTTTGGAGTTAGTGAGAATTTCGGATAAAATTAAACGTGCGTTTAATTTTATTCGAAATAAAACGCGGAAACTGAATGGAAAGCAAGGTGAGAACTTCTCACTCAATCGAATAGTTTCGATTTAAATTTTAAATGGTTAGATTTAAAATTTGTTGATTGTATGCCTGAATGATAAATTATTATCTGTTATTGATTGAAATAGACATTATACGCCGTTATTAAGCGGAGGTTATTTATTAAAAACATATACCGTGAATATTTCACTGCAAAGTGAAATTAGTATTATTTATGTACTTGGAGTTGATTTTCCCGCATTATATAGCGGATGAGACCCTATTGCGCCGCCTATTAAGCGGATAATATTTTTATCAATCCCATATACCGCGATAATTCCGTACTAGAACGGAATTGTTATTGTGCTAACATCTGTGGATGCAGGGAAACAGGTTGGATGGATCCAACTGGATTCCTCACAAGTATTTATTTGAGTACAGATATTGTGATATTTGTTGATTATCATATCGATATATGATGTTTGGATGTCGTGATTGACTATTTGGTGTTGTTGCATCATCGGATCCATTTTTTTTGAAGTTTTAAAATAATGATTTTGATTTTAAAAAAGAATTTTAAAGTGATTTTTGAAAGTATACGTTTTATTAAATTTTGGATTGTTAAAATAAATAAACATTAAAATTTTATTGTTATAAAAGTTAAATTTTTGAAAAATAGTACTTAAGTATGATTTTGGAGTTATATAAGTTTCAATTAACGTTTTGTAAATTATTAAAAGGATTTGTTTATTTAAATTGAGATTTTTGAATTATTATAAACGGTTTATATAAAAGATTTCTAAGATTAATATTTATAAATTAAAAATATTGGAATTGTGAAACGAGTTTTATTAAGTGTTAAAATGAAGTATAAATGGATTTCACAAGTGAATAAAATTTATAGATTTATAAATTGTGAAGTTATGAAATGAATAGATTTTGTAAAATAAAAGATTTATAAATAATTAACTTATAAATCGGATTTTGGGTATAAAGTTGAGTTATAAATTGAATTGGTTTATAAAAAGGGATTTTTATAAATCGAAGTTTTTATAAATAGAAATGGAATTTATAAACATTGTTTATAAATCCGAAATCAATTGAATTTGATAAATTTAATATAGAAGGTTATTAAAAAAGATATATTCGCGATTTCGGATAGTGAATTACCCTTGAAAAAAATGTGTAGAAAATATTGAATTTGGTTAGTGAAGTATATTCACGATTTTGGAAAGTGAATATATTATTAAAGAAAATGGACATGTTTTTGGGGAAGTGGTATTATAAAATGAAGTTAATTATTTTAAAGATGTTTTAAAATGGATTAACTATCGAAACCATAGATTTCAACATTTATTTTTGAAATAGACGTTTTCGAGAAATAGAAGAAAATAGTGGACTATAACACTGTTGTTATAGTAAATGATTTCCGAAAGGAAATGTTTTATATAGTATTGGGATTTATATATATTCTTAATTTCGAATCCCTATACTGGTGATTTTGGGTCGTTGTAACAATGTTTTACACAACATTCGTTTTGGCCTAAATAAATGTGTTTAAGTGAATGTTTTCCTTAAAGAATGAAATATATACTTAATTTCGATTTAAGTATATTGAATATTTTCTAAGTGTTGAAAATAAATGGATTTGCGAATTACTTATTATTAAATAAGTATGGAAATGTTTTCCAATATGAAGTGAATATTTTAAGATTTTATCTTTTTAAAGATAAATTGAAAATGAATATTAGAAATCGATTGGGAAATCGTATATTCATAGACATTTTGGAATTGTAAATTCACTATGGAATTTATAAAAGAAAGGGAAATTTGTTTAAAAATAAACGTTGATTTTTTTTTGAAATGTGGGAATAAATTTACGGATTTGGAACGTAAATATAAAGTAAATCGGTAAGGATTTATTTAATTGGCTTAAATGAACCATTTTGAAACGAAAGTATTTCCGCGCAAGGAAAACGATTGAAATTTGTTTTCAAAAAGTGGTAAAGGTGAAAAGTGGTTTGAAATTGTTTTCAAATGTTGAAGTGTGGAAATTTATATCTAGTAAAGATATTTTTGGAAAATAAATAATTTGGAAAATTATTTGGAATCTGGTGATGTTGAACATACCTATTGATAGTTAAATAATCCGACTATCAATATTTACCTTTAAATAGGTATTTGTTGTGATTGCTTGAATTTGAATGCCACACTTATTTTTGAAATAAGCGCTCACTAATCGGGTTAGCCGGGAAAGGACCTTGGGGTCGTATAACCCATCCGAATATGTGATACGTCGTTATAGATTGCATTTGATGACCGGTGTTGAAGACCGGATATTTATGAAAACAGAAGGATTACCGTCGAATATTTCTGCATCGGCTGATCTCCGATATAGAAATTTATTACCCTTTGTGATGGGAAGTCCGGTCGTGATTAGTGAATATCTGGATTGCAAGGACTTCTTTGTAAGTGCCTACGGTTCCGTTCGATCCCGGAACGGACTTGTATGGATTGTGTGTCTGACGTTACAATTTGAGATCTAAAGCTAGTTTCTATCAAATATATTTCCGTTGGTGGTGGAGAATTTATTCTTTTAGCTTAACACCCTTAGAGGTTATGTAGTTGATGGTTACTAGTGATATATTCTCAAATTGGTAATGTGACATACGAAGTGCTGTTGAGCATTTGTTGAACAAAGCACAACTTTTGTATAAAGCGTGGCTTTGTGGACGAGACTTCGTCGGACCTCACACCCCGGAAATGGTCAAAACATGAAGGATGCGACTAGGTTATTAAGGGGTAGCGCCCCTTTAGTGTATGTCATTCCTTCTGGATAGAGGTGGTATCATGGTATGGAGTCCAGATACTTAACCTATGTTGTTGTTGCAAATTTATTGCTTTGTGGTTATTGGAAATTGAGGATCCTCGGATATAGATCGGTTACGATCGGGGAATGACATATTCGTGTCAGTAGTTACCCAGTTAGGGGTATCCGGCCTTGTGTTGGCAGAGATCCGGTTAGGTTCTCGGGTCGTCTTTCCAGAGGCGTACCCATGTGGCAATGGGAAGTTCCTTGGCCTGACCATTTGTTGGAAATTCAAAGAAACAATACGATCTTGTACGGTTTTAGTTGTAGAACCTATCATTCACTTATGGTGACGCCCCACTGTTTGGATGGTAGCTATAGTAGGCATAAGTGCGAAATGCCTATGCTGGCTAAGATTTATATCTTTATTTTTGAAATGATTTTTCCTACACTATGCACTAGTAATAATATCAAATGTTTCTTTTTAATGCGTATCAAGCATCTTTGACTATCGTAAGGAGAAATCTCCTCCGATTCTGCGTTTGCATTGTGTGTGTATGCGGGAGGCCTTATGGTAGTCTCATTTTCTAAAAAGCATTGCGAATCTATTTTAAAATCATCATGTTCTTTGTTTTAAAGATAAACTGTTTTAGTTCTCACACCAGTCACATGACTGACTCGGAGTTTATTGTTTTCCTTCCTAAACTCTGGGTGCCCACCAATTTCCACACGGGCAGTCAAGAGTCAGGTTTATCAGGATATTCTGGAATTCAGGAGTTGCTGAAGGCAAGCTGGATGGCATGGCGTATTCACTAGTATATAGTATTTATTTTCCGCTGTTTGTTGTTGTTGTTGTACACTCTGATGATGTAATGTAATGTGATGTAATGTAATGTAATGTAATAACTGATATAGTTCTTTGTTTAAAGATTATTCATTTATCTATTATATCTTGTTCCACTGCGATTGTGAGATTCTGATGTTGTTCTGTTGTTTCTTTCTGTTCTGTTCTATCTTTCTTCTTCTATCTTTTTCTTCCTTTTTAACCCTAACGGTACGGTTTTCCGGCATTCGATTGCTCGGCAGTTGATACAGTGGACGTATTGATGTCGGTTTTCGAGCGACGAAAAATCGCGATCGTTACACAAACATTATATAATTAATTTAAGTAACTCGTTACTTTACCAGGAGCCATAGTATCACCATGAACACAGCACCAAGCCTAATTTTGATTGTGAAATTCTTGCAACTCTGTCCATTATTCACTATGCCACCACCATCAATCGATAGACCTGGATCAACCTGAGCCACTATCTAAAATAGCGCCAACGGCCCCAATTTTGCCTGACAATCGGGAGCTTTCAAGCTTAATTCAATCACCATAGGTTGAATTAAATTGCAATCGGACCATATTTGAGCTTCTCCCGATGAGATCTATGAGTCCATGTTCTCAATTTTGTCTATCGTCCCTCAAATTAAAAATGCCCAAATTTGACCTAGGGTTCCACTGATTTCTAACTTTGACCATGATTTGTAATCAACTCGAGAAATTTTTGATTAACGGACACCATGCATCACCTCCATTCATCAAAAGCATCGCAACGATATATAATATGTAGGGGTTTGGACATTTTGAATTTTGATCACTTTTTGATTAATTTGCTAATCACCATTAGTGGGTAATTCGAGTAATTTCAGGATTAGAGTAGAAAACTTAAGATCAGAGATGACGGCTAGGGTTTATATAGTCGTTAGGCTGGGTTATGGAATGTCCGTCTAATTTGGCCTGAAACAGCTGTGTATGCTGTTTAACACCACGACACTCCTATTTTTGCAATCTGTAATCCAAATATATCAAAACTATATTGTAAGTTCGATTTCACCCTAGAGTGGATGGGGGTGTGGTAGGGTGATACTAACTATAATAAAATTTTTAATGTGGAAGTATATAAAATAATTGCAGCACAGATAATAGCAGAATAATTAAAAGCGTAAATAGAATAACATAGATTTACCCAGCTTCGACAAAACTCTGCCTACTTGCTGCTCCCAAGGTTTCTTCTAGAAAATAAGTAGTTAGATTCTAACATACGTAAACTCGTGACACCCGCTATCGACTAACCTAACTCTATGCTCAAAACCCTACCACAACTCAGCCATCGAGTTGCGAATTCTCGAACTACACCACCGCAGTTCGTCCTCTAGTCACACGATTAGAGTTTTACAAAATTTTAAAAGAAAATTACAAAATAAAACACAAAGCAAAATTAGAAACCCTAATTTAAAATTAAAAGCCCAAAATATTAATTAATGAAACCGGCCCAATTTGAAAATAAAAAGGAGATGTCATTTTCTCTTTAATTATGTCTTCAACCAATATTCTTTGCTTTGTGAAAAATCTTTCGTTCATTCCTCTATGAGAAATTAGGGCTTCTGGAATTTGAAGTAGACGACTTGAATTTAATCGAATTGAATGTTCCACGCTGGTAGGAAATGATGCTCGAATCTTCTGTTGCTTTCGTTCCTTTGCGGCTCTTCTCGATCAAGTTCGAATCGAATAAATCTGGTATGTGATTTCCTTTGTTATTTTCATTGATATTCTTGAACTTGATACATTTTTATGCCGACGATGTTGATGGTATTTATAGGGTTTAATACCCTAAATTAACATTCAAATAAATATTTTGAATTCGTCTGATAATATTTCTCTGCCGTTCAATTTTGCTTGAATACATATGATTAATCCTGACTGGTTCAATTTTGAATATTTTCTGATGTCCTTTTTTGATTACAATGACTAGAGTTTGCTTTGGATTTAGTTCCTTTCTTTTCTGCTTTGACTTAGGCCACTTTGAATTTGTGATTATATTTTGAGATGAAAGCTTGACTTCGACTTGTTCAATTTTACTTTGGTCAACATGGCTTTAATTCAAAGTTTTATTTACTGCTGTTATATCACTTTTGCTTGCAGTTTTTATTTGTATTGCTACCTTCATTGTTGCTTCGACTGAAGCTTTTGTATGATTTAGTTCAAATCTGGTTGTACTGTTGTTTTGCATGATATTGCACTCGGTTTCACTTGAATCTTATTGCAGCCTGATATGCTAGCTCGAGTTGCTTTGAGTCATGTCCTTATGCACACACACACACACACACACACATATATATATATATGCCATTTTGTTTACTGCATCACTGCATCCTATCACTGCGTATAAATACATGTATATATGTATGTTTGTGATGTCTTCATTTGCTCCACTTGAAGTCTTCACATGGTTGTTGTGTACCTGAACCTGTTTGCTTTAGAAAACTGTCTAGATAAATGTATACATATATGCAAATATATGTATATATGTATGTGTTCTATTTGTTTTCATGTTCTTGTAGTCTTTGGTATCATTGTTGCTTTGTATTCCATTTGTATTCTGGAATCTGATGTACTTGCTGTATTGATCTCTGCTGCCTTCTTTCTTATGTCTAGTCTTGGCCATTTGATTCATGTGCATATATACACACACACTTACATGTGTGTGTGTAAGCATAGGTCTGTATGCATATATGTATGTATGTATGTATGTATGTTGCACTATGTAGTTTGCTCGAAGTTACCGTTGTTGCACTGCCCTGATGCCATTGATGTTTGAGTCTGCACTTGCTCATTCGAGCTACTGTCTTCATTGTGTATACTTTTATGCACTTGTTAGCATGGTCTAGTTCCATTGTCGCCAAGTCTCGTTCTGGTTCTGGTCTGATTTGATGTACTCTAATTTTCATGTCCAACTTGGTTGCATATATGTATATGTCGTTTGTCATTTGAACCATTGACTGTTGCAGCTTGCACTTGTATACAATTGAGCTTGTGTGGCCTTCACTTGATATCTTTACATATGTATACTTTTTTGCCTCCTTTATGTGCTGTTCACCACCTTTTGTATTGGTTCATTGTTGATTTCGGACTGGTTGAGTTTTTTTAGTTGCCTTGACCCATTGGTTTGTTATTCAAGGGTTTCATATTGTTGTTGTGGACTTGAACTGTAGCAACTTCAGTGTTGTATTGTTCGAGCCATACTTGTTTGCTCTCATGTGTATACTTGAGGTGATGTATGTTGTATTGCATGCACTTAAGTTGAATCCAGCTTATGGCTTAGGTTTGATCTTGTGCTTACATGTCCCTGAAGTTTTATCAAGTGTATAAAGGTGTGCACGGCCTTGTGGCATGTACAGTGATACACTGTGCATGCCACAGGTTATTCATGTTTGATGAATTCAAAATAAATGATGACGAATAACCCAAATAACCGAGGTAAATAATATTTTCAAAACACATTTTATTTTACACTGAAAAAATATTTCTCTTTTTCAATTTTACCTTGTCAGTGTCTATTTTGCAGATAATTCAGATGTTGGATATAAATTGGAATACAGTTGAAGAACAATTATGAGTGAACGAGTGATATGTAGTGAGGTGCTAATGTAAATGATAAATGTTGTATATATAGTGAGAGCTCAAATTTTTACTATTCAAAAATTGAAATAAAGTATTTGTTTGAATAAAATATCTGTTTGAATTTAAATTCTGTGTTATTTATTTTATTCAAAAATATTTATTTAATTATGTGACGACCCGGAATTTTTGAGCATTTGAAATTGGAATATCTAATTGATTTTAGATATTTGAAAGATTTATTTTAACTTGAATTCCAAACATCACTATTTATTTGATAATTAAATTATTGAATTTGATAATTGAAAGTTGGGTGGAATATTGAATCTTCAGTTTTAAGCTTGTTAAAAATAATTTAAAGGCTTGAGGAAGAACTGAAGATAGTAAAAGTGTTGAAATTGAATTTGGGAATGTTGTATTAAGTTTTGAAAATATATCGTTTAAATCGATATTTAAAAATAGCCTTCCGAGGCGCAGTCTCGAATTTCGACTAAACCAGTTCCATTGGATCCGTAATATTGTATTATTATCGGATTTCAATTTCCGTAATGTATGGAGTTGTTGTGTGAGCATACGATATATAAACGCGTTGCAATTTATATCGAAAATTTAATATAATAACTGGGTCCGAAAAGCTATCTTCTCCATACGATCGAATTAGGACTAGAAACCTTTTCCATTGCGTCCGAAAAAAGGCCTGGCGGCATGCCTCGATAGGAGGTCAAGTTTTTAAGATTGCATTTATTGAAACGGTTTGAGTTTGAATTTAAATTGAATATTTATACTAGTCAACTGCAGTTGAAATTATCTCACATCAACTCTTTTTCCAGTCCTTTCCAAAGCATTGTAACTCATCCCAGCACGCAACTTTCTTTTCGAAATTACGTTTGCATTTACAAATCACATCGTTCTTTTTTTTTTAATATCTCATTCCCCTTCTACATTTACAAATCGAAAAGCATCAGAGGAAAAAATGAACTCATCAAAATCAATATAATGGCCAAACTATACGGGTTCAAAATCAAATTCAAACGCACGCGAACCCTCGTTCATTGCCAAAGAGAACCGCCTCGCCTCAAATCTTTTAGCCTCGTGTAGGAGAGATGACGATTCTGTTCAAGATTGATTTAGGGAAGATCTCTTCGTCATGTCTCGAGCTTTGTGAGATTTCGAAGCCATCAATCGAGCTCGAGTACACGGTGGCGCGCGTAGGGAGGTAGGGTTTCGCATCAGGGTTGCAACGAATGGAGGGGTTTAGCGAAGTCTGTTGGGTCGCGGCGATGGAATCGATCAATTTGCCTTAGAACCAAAAATCTTTCTACTCGAGTTTGCTTCAGTGGGCAAGAGAAGAGGAGTGACGATGGCGATTTCTGGTGGAAGCGCGGCACATTTGAAAGTCGAACCCGTGACCGAGGTGCTGCGCAATTGGGTGGGTGCAGTAAGTTGTTGGCGATGATGGGGGCTTCAGCTTCGTTCGAAGTGGAATCATCGAGTTCGAGAGTTGTTTCTGAGCTGTTAAGTATTTCTTTCCTTTTTCTTTCTTTTTATTTTATCTGTATATATATAATTATACATGAAGCAAGAAATAAATCATATACAGTAAGAAAATACTGTTGTTATTTTTAGAGGAAAAAATATATAGAAATTTTTAAGCAATAATTTATATAACGGTTTCATTTTAAATAAGATATATTAGTAATTAATTTGCTTAGTAAATTGATTTAATCTATTTAAGTTACAAACAGTTTTTTAAAAGGGGAATTATCAGTCTAAATTAAATTATTAATTAAATTAAATAAATAAGTGGAAATTATTTATTAAAGGAAATTAGTTTAGATTGATTATTTGTCTAAATTTAATCATTAGCTAAATTAAAACTAGTAAACGATAATTAATTTTTCGATTTGTTCGAATATTAATAAAATCCTCTAATGTTTATTCAAGGTCAAAATTTGTGAAAAAACAAACCGAAATGGAAGTGGACTACAAACAAACCAAAGGTGAGTTAATCTCACTCATCTGGGTTGCTATTTAAATTTAAATGGTTAAATTTAAATAATTGGTTGAATGATTGAATTGATTTGATGTGTTATATTATATATAGTAGTTTATAGTATATATTGGAGTGATTGATTTCCCGCATTATGTAGCGGATGAGACCCTATGCGCCGCATAATAGCGGATGATATTATATAAATCCCATATACCGCGATATTCCACCTCGAAGTGGAATTGGTATTTTATGTTGTGCTAACGTCGGTGGATGTAGGGAAACAGGTTGGAGGGATCCAACTGGATTCCCCAAAAATTTTAGGTTGTTTAATATTCTGTGTTATGAATATTTGATATTCTGTGATAAATTATATTGATAATTGGAATATTGAATACTGTGGTTTGCTTAAAATATTTTTCGGTACATTGGATCATCAAAATATTTAGAATTGGATTTTTGGGAAGAAATATAAGAGTAAATTTTGGAAGCGAAATAATTATAGAATAAAAAATAAGAATGAATTGGAAATAAATAAAAGTGATTTTTAAAAATTGAAGTTAAATTGTAAAGTAGAGATTTAAAACAAGTTTTAAATCAAAGTTAAATCTGGAATTCAAGTTAGCGAATTTCAGTTTTTAAACAAATAAAGTTTTTAAATTTAAAGTGTTTTAACACCTTTAATGTTAAAGTGCATTTTTAAATAGATTTGAGTTTAAAAATGAATTTGGTTTTAAATTCCTTTAAATTTCTTTTATAAAATGAGTACTTAATTTATTTAATGAAGTAAATAAAAGGTAGTTAATTATAGGTTGAGATTAATCAAGAGTAATTAATATTTGTGGTTTAATAAATGATTAATTACTTAATGTAATTAATTTAGATTAGGATAAATTAAAATGTAATTAGAAATCATTAATTTATATAATTGATGATGTAATTAAAGGTTGATTAATTAAGATTAATTAATCAATAATAAGTGATTTATGAGAACTTAATTAATATAAGTAATTAAGGACTAATGTAATTAAGTATAGTTAATAAATTTGTAAAGCAACTAAAGATTAATTACTGTTTTTGGTTAAGAATAATTAATTTGTGTAATTAACTAAAGATAATTACTTGAATGTAATTGAAGGATAATTAATCCAGGGTGATTAATTAAGATGGATGATTAAGGGATGATTAATTAATTGATTTGAAATTAATTAATGTCAAGTGAAGGAATCTAAGTGATTGAGGTTAGTAATTCATTTAGAAGTGATTAAATTTATTTTGGAAGTGATCAAGTTTGCTTATGGATGATTGAATGGTATTGGATGCCTTAAATAAGTTGATATCTCTGATATGAAATGTTTTGTAGTATCATATGTTTGGGCGGACAGGATATTGTGGTTATCTATCCATGATGAATTGTTGTGTAAAGGGACATCATGTGTTTAAAGTTTTGAAGTGTATTTCATTTGGATTACTTGGGTTAGGATGACATGAGATTCGAAGAGACCGGAGTCGGGTATTAGTAAATACCCGAAACCACTTCGATTCTTTAGAAATTGATATGTGAAATCAATAGGCTCGTATGGAACGATTTAAGTGAATTGGACCATTTAATCCATGTTTTTGGAGATTTAATGTGTGAAATTAGTGATGTCTACAACAAATTGTGAAATTGAAAATTTGACACGAGATACCCCAGGTTTAAATAGGTTTTATGCTTTGGTATTTCATGTTAGATGAGTTTACTCACGCTGGTTTCCAGCCTGACCCGGGTGTTACTTTGATATAATGTTCGGGTCAGACCGAGTATTACAGATTTTCAGGTAAGGACGTTCTGGAGCTCAGGAGGCGAGCTGGATGGCAAGAATGTATGGAGTGTTTCCCCTGTATCATGATGATTGTGTATATCCAGTGTCCGTATATATGTGTAACTCTGATGTACTAAAGTGAAATTTGACCAGTACAGTTTTCCTTTGTATAACTGTTATTATTTGTTATTATATTTTATCCGCTGCGAATGTGATATGTTGGTGTTTCTGTTCTTCTTATTCTTCTATCTCTTTCTTCTTTTTCCTAACTATCTGGAATTTTTGGGATCGAAAATTCCGGGTCGCTACAGTTGGTATCAGAGCGAGGTTAAGCGAGAACCTTGGCTCTGGTGGGATTACACATTAAGGATAGGGTCAATGGTACCCTAGGATGAGTTGAGTGTGTGTGTGTGTGTGTATGAGAGCGTACTTGTTATTTTCTTATATAAAGATTTTAAATGATTTTATATAAGAATATATTTTGATATATAAAGCAATAATTATTCTAATATTAAGGTGATTGGTTGTTAAATTATTGGGATTAAATTAAGTGGTAATAGAAATACAACCAAATTGAAATTTAATAAAGATAAGTTTGAAAGGGATTCAAACTAAAATTAAAATCTTGAATTTGGAAAAGAGTTTTCGAAATAAGATAATAATGAATTGGTTTCCTTGATTGTTGTGTTTAATAATAAAATGTGAATTAATGAGTAAGCAAAATGAAATGTTTTAAGGAAGTAAACATTTAGGTAAGTATGATTTATGAGTTGAAATTAGTTCAATTTGAAATTTATTTGAATTAATTGAAGTGATTAAAGTTGAATAATTTTGAATTCAAATGGAATTTGATTTGATTGTGGATAGAAATTGAGGTTAATTCAACTTGAATTGGGGTTAAATCAATTTTAATGGAAGTTAAAGTTATTTAAATTGGGGTTAGGTCAATTTAAATGGGAGTGGAAATTTAAATTGAATTAATTAGAAATGGAGATTGGGAATTGAACAGTTTGGCTCTGAAATATTTTTTTCCAAATAAAATATTTTAATATAAATTGTTTTTAATCTATTTTCCTATCTATTTACTATATACAACCTTTCTTTTTAAACCCCAAACTATTTTATACTTATTCTACAATTATTTTGAAACTATTTAATAATTTTTTGACTTTTTTGTAAACTAATTACTATTTTTCAACTATTTTACAAATTAATTACTATTTTACAACTATTTTGCAATTATCTAAAATTTCTGATATTTTCCAACTATTTTACAGTTACTTAACTATTTTATAGCTATGTTACAAACTAATAATTATTTTTCAACGACTTATCTATTTTAACTTTTCAAGCTATTTTCTGAATTTAAGCTCGACAGAGTTCAAACTGTTTATGATTTAATATCCATTTGGGATAAGGATTAAAGTGATAATCCAATGGAATTGAAACAATTGTGATTATGTGGATACAAATTAAAGGAAATGTGAATAGAAAGAGAAATTGATTTATTTGATAATCAATGAAGATAATTAAGTAGGATGTACGTATATTATTCTATTCGCATAGTGATTTGATCCAAATTCGAGCACAGAATTTCGAGATAGTTATATTGATCCGAGTTGGGATTTTTCACTCAATTTTCGACGGCGAACCTGGATATGGATTGTTGATTGGTTCTGGATATTCTCTATCATAGTTATGAATATGCAAGGAGAATGACGGTTTCTGATCAAGAAACTAGATCTTTGTTCGCACTAAGAAGTCGGGTGGACGATACTAGTTCAGAAGTGAAATTGTTTGATCGAGTGAGCGATCAGATTGGTATAGCGTACGGATGATATGTGTACATCGTACGGGTTTAAATGAAATTGATATTTAAAATTTGTAAATAAGAAATGTGAAATGATTTCTTTTGAAATGAAAGTATATTTTGTGAAATATACAATGGATAAAAGTGAAAGTTGGATATTTTTATGATGATAAGTAAGATGGAAACAACTTTATAAAAAAAGAGTAATCAAATTTGAATATTTGATTTTGAATAAAAAAAAGTTATATATCTTTGTTATATAAGATAAATCTCCCCTTGTTGAATCTATTGTCGGAAGGAAAGGATTTTGAAAGTGTTTAAAGTATAAAAGGAGTTTTATACAAGTTTGAAATGATCCAAAGTTTAAAAAAAATTATATATATATATATATATATATATATATATAAAGGATCTTATAAGGATTTTGAAAAAAGGTTTTGGGAACCTTTGGATTTGGAAAGGCTTTTGATTTTTAGGTAAAATCCATATTGGAATTTGGAAAGCCTAGTTTGAGAATTATCGATTTGGGATAATCGATTTAGAGAAAAGAAAATTTATATGAGATTCATACTAGGTGTATGATTTGGAAGATACTATATGTGTATAGTATAAAGTGTTTTGATAATGGATCTGGGGAAAAAGGCGCTCCCTTGAAATGAACTTCTCAAGAGCACCACAGGGTGGTACTGCCTTGAACCCTGAGGGGGATTTCTAAAGTTGATCCTGTGAGGAGTCCGGACAAAACTAGTTCCCGAGGATTATGATTAGTGTGTAGCGAAAGTCAAGGGCGCTGATGCCTACAGAAGAATTTGGGTTATGCTGCGTCGACAATGTAACTCGATGTCACTACGATCTACTGCAGACTATAGCGAAAGTCATGTATGCTGCTGAGAGCCAACAGTCTGCGTTTGATTTTATATCGGTAGACTGCGACCTATGGTAACATAGCGAAAGTCGCGTGTGCCGCTGAGAGTCAATGTAACATCCCGCCTTTTCGCACGCTTTGAAACGACACATGTGCCAATTCAAACCATACAAAAGGGCAGATTGTTATGGGGTAAATAAGAAAAACGAGAAGAAAAAATAGAAAACAGAATCTCACAGCGGAAGGATAAAATATAATAATCAAATATACAGTTCGTGAAGCTATTTACAAAATATTTAATTATACTTATACAATATATATCAGAGTACACATACCAATAATAACAATGCAACGGAATACGATGTGTAGTGGAATATAATAAATAATAATAATAGAAATCTCTGTCTTCGTCCTCCAGAGCTAAAGTCTTCAGTCTTGAAACGCTCGGACTGACCCAAGCGAATTGAAAAGACAAAACACTCGAGTCAGAACTAAAAGATCTTATGTAAGTTAAATCAACTGAAATAAATATGAGTGCAGTAACTTAAAGATGCTCGGGATTCACATCTCTTAAGGATCCGTTAAACTATTTACTATGTAGTATATTTCGCTATTATAATAGTGTCTATTTGTAAAATAAACTTACTTTTAAATAGCGTTAAGGGGTTACCCATATAGCCCTTAACACAAAATATATTCCCATAGTCTATACAGTACCGTAATCTCCCCCGTAATGGGCGTCGTCAGAGGGCACTCCATAGGTATGGTACAAAACAAAATCGTATAAGGCGCGCTAGGGTAGGTGACACGGCACAACTAGGCAATGCCAGGGTAGATATAACAATTGCTATTCGGGCTGGTGGTAACGCGTAGCAGCAGCTACTGCCCACCTCGGACAAACTCCCCCCTAAAATCAAAGAAATCAAAAGTGGCCACCGAATCAATCCAAAGTTAGAGTATAATATCGAAGAGGAGTATCAGATAAAGGGCGCTAACCCCCCGGCCTGAGAATCGCTCCTGTTTTAGCCACCTTATGCCAACTCACGGGAGTCGGGTCCATGTATTTACCTCAAAGGAAACGCTGCCACCATCCTTTTTCATTCTGGAATCTCCACCGCGTACACCGTTGTTAAAGTGGTTTTCGGAGTTGGCAGAGAGTATGACAACTTCTGATCCCAGTCTCTTTAACAACCAAACGTTATTATAACACTGCGGTTATTTCAAAATAATTTATACTTTAAACCAGAATATAATTTCTCTTTGAAACCATATAAATATGATATCATTTTATATTTTTGAAACCCCAAATCAATATGATATCATTTTTATTTTATAAATATCCCTTTCTCAAAATCATAGTATTTCCAAATATATACACCTTGAAACCATAGCTTTGAAACATAACTTTTAATACTTAATGGTTCAAATACTATATTAATTTATATAATAAAATAGCATCTTTAACTTTCACAATAAGCTCCCAATATCAATTTGAACCTCCAAATAAACCATTTTAATTCCCATATATTTCAAAGCTTAAATATTCTATATTTCTAAACTTTATAGTTCATATATTTCAATCTTTATATATTCCACTATTTCAAAATGGATTCTTTGATAATTTAATATATATATATATATCAAATCCAATTCATATTATTTAAATTTGAAATATTTACTTACTAAACAAATATTATTCAGGTAAAACCCTTAAACCTCAATAACAGGATATTCTTTTAATTAAATTAACTTGCTAATATTCTTTAAATAAATTTGATATTCGTTTAAATCCTCAAATCAAAAATCAAGTTATAAGATCATACCCTTTAAATCTTAATTTATTTACATTTCAAAACAAATTTTTCGAGGAAAATTCTTAAATTCTTTGATTCAAATCATATTCACATTTATCTTCAACCTTAGTTTTATTGGAGTTATTATAAACTCTATATACAATAGAATTTCAAATATATTCTTAACCATATTATATAAACGAAATCAACTTCATTATTTAGCTTAGTTTAAAATTCGAAACAAATTTATACATAGCTAAATTCAAAAAATTTTACTATATATATATATCAAAATTTAATATTTATCAAACCGTATTCTTTCCAAAACCATAGAAAAATCATTTCAAAATAATTATATATATATATATATACCGCGGTGCCTGTATATAATTT
This sequence comes from Allium cepa, assembly GCA_030765085.1. Lineage (NCBI taxonomy): Eukaryota > Viridiplantae > Streptophyta > Magnoliopsida > Asparagales > Amaryllidaceae > Allium > Allium cepa. Next base: position 766,994,252 of record CM060935.1, read on the forward strand.
TCTATTCTATGATCAAGTGATACGGATATTTATCATTTCAATCTGCAATTTAAAAATAAAAATGTGGTTGTATATCATTTCAAACCGCAATCCCGAATGAAATGAAAATGCATAGTAACTTGCAGTTTATACAATATAAATACAGCATCCATTCATCCATCATATCAATCATCAATCATTTATCAATTTATCATCCATATTCAAACAATCACATCAATAAATAATTGTTAATTACTGACAGTTAACTTTCAATAATGAATTGAATAACTGTTTAACTGTAGTTTATATGCAATAATAAATAAAATTTACTAGCAGTTTATATGCAATAATAAATTTAACTAAAATTTTAACTTGCAGTTTATATGCAAAAATGAATTAAATAACAAGTAAATTATATGAATGCAAATTAACCGAGATAATGATGAAATATATGCCAAACAACTATAAATAAATTTCTAAACACATCATAAATCAATTTAACAAACATAAGAAATTTTAGAAATTGTGAGTGGGTTTAAACACTCACCTTTATACGAATCTAAAAATAATAGACTTCTAATCAATAGCTTCGCTCTACGTTTCCTTAGTCTTCTTCTTGATTGCTAGCTTTGTTCCGTAATTTTTCTTTTATTTTGATTTACTTTAATTTTCCTCCTTATTATATTAATATATATATATATGTATGTATGTATTTATGTATGTATTCTTAAAAGGTTTGGAAAAGATTTTAAAAAGAAGAACTTGAAAAAGAAAAGGATTGAAATAAGAAGAATTGAAAAAATTGTAGAGAAGTTCAAGATTTGAAAGAAAGAAGAAAGTTTGAAATAGAATAAAACATGAGAAGAAGAATATTTGAAGAGGAAGGAAAAATTAAAATGAGATATAATAAGGAGATTTGAAAAAAAAGGAAAGAAAAAAGGAAGAAGAAGAAGATTTGAATGGAGGCTAGGGTTTCATTTGCATCATATCGTATTTATAAGGTTAAAGTTAGGTATAGGGACAAAGAGATTTGAAAAGAGAGGCTGCTATTAATTAGAAATAAAGTAAATATGAACAAACTTGGTATTGAAATATAGTAAATATGAACATCTTTTTTTTTTTAAAGTAGCAGGTATTAAAAAGATGTAATTATTTATTAGAAAGGGAATGAATGTGGAGGGACAAAAATAATTGTCATGTTTTATTAGTTTGATTCTAAATTAATTAAGTGCTAGATACAGAAAAGTTTGAATACATCATATATATATTCATACTTTAATAATGTATCAGAATTGCTAAACATATATCAAGTACGATTAATTGGTGACAATATATAGGAATAAACAAGCATAAATGTAGATGTAATCACATAAGGATCTAATAGGGAACGAGATAAAAGGCGACGACACTGATTAATTCCACTTTCCCGCTTTAGCCAATTTTATTAATACGACATTTAATTATCATGCAAGTTGTATTATGACCAAAAAACATAAACAACATACAATAAATTAATATGTATATAATATTACCTCGCTTTTAAATTGTTTGATAAGAAAAAAATTAAATTAAATCATGCTTTAGCAATTTGAAATTAAAATAATAAATGTTTATATGTATACACATGCACACAAACACACATACATGTGTGCATAAAGATTAAACCAAAACTTATTAATTAATTAAAAGCATGCTTACATACCACATTAAATTGTCTAATGTATTTGTAAACTTATGTATACTTGAAGTCAAAAATACACATATACATGTAAATTAATTTTTTTTTGTCGTAATGAAATTTATTTATTTTTTTAACAAAACAAAAGTGGAACACGACAAATTAAGCAATATAGTAACAAACCTTTAAGATCCTTAAATAAGGACATTGAGATAATAAATTAGGTAACAAATTTAAATATTGTTGTAATCAAAATCAAAGCTTAGATTTATTATCGAAAAATTGTTAAGCATATGTAAACTTCTATTATAATTTATTAGATTAAGAACAAATAATTTATTCAACAAAGTATTCAACTTTCATGATATTTTCAATTCAAGATAAAGTGACAATATGTCTATACCATATTTCTGTTTCAAAACAAATGCAAATTATATGTATATAAACTTTCAGATCTAAAAAAATACAATTTGGTTTAAGAGTTTAAAACATGGATCTATAATAAAAACATTTTTTTAATATATATACAAAAAGTATATTTTGTTTTGATTTATCAAATTAAAAGTCAAATTAATTCATTTAACAAAAAATTCAAATAACGTAACAATTTCAAAACAATTGAGGAAATAGCATATACATACAAACTATGATAATAACATTTTACTTAATATAACATTTATTTACGTTTCATTACATTGATACTTCTATATACATCTTAGGCTTGTATAAATGTCTTTATTTCAAAATGTGAAATCTTGTTTATTACCCATATTAATTAAGGTTTTAAAACTAATAAATAAAATTCCCTTAAATTTAATCATATATTCATTCATACACCATTAGAGATACATTATTACCCATTTCTACCCTAATTTATACTAATATAACCTTTAATTAGATTAATTTCTATTGATTTCCCATTTTAATTTATTAGACTCCATTAACGTTAAACCACCTTTTAAGTTATCACTAACGGATAAGTGTTGAAATTGATTACATACACCTTTCTCACCCTGTTATCAATTGGATGAATTTTCATTGATTCGTAGTTATTGCATTAATATCCCCAAATTTCATCCACGTCTCTATTAATTTTAAATTTAATATTAAATCCCCCTTATTTGCAATTAATTCACTTATTGAATTTTTTACTTTCAAATAAATTAATAAATCTAAAATTTCACTCCTAAGATCCACCACTTGTTATATTATAAATGAAATTAACATTGGTTACATCCTCTGGAATTAACAATCTTTTATGACAAATCAATTTATCCTAACCACGTAGTTAGGTCAATTAACTGCTATTAATTTCACATTAAATTTTATAAATTATCAATTAAAACTTTAACAAATCCGTTACTTGATTTAAAATCCTGCTATTCAATAAATTGACATTTATAGGTGAAATTAACATTGACTTATATTTCATATCATAAATGCATGCTTTATTTCATACTATTTAGTTATATTTGCCAAGTATGTATATTAATTACTATTTATATTTTTTAATTAATTTACTTTCTTGGTTTCATACTTGATAAGTTTTCACTTCCAACAATATTATAAATCACCTACCGTACATTGATGTTTTACCATGAATTCATTAATTAATCCAATAAATGCATTTGTTTCCTTATATTCAATTTATTACCATTTAAGTACGTTTATCATCAACAACTCTCATTGTAATTACTTGTCTACAACTATTTCATTGGTTTACTCAACAATTACTTTTATTTACTTATTTTCTATTTATTACCAAATGTAACAATTTTCACACTTCCTTTATGTTATTAATAACCATTAAAGTAACGTTTATCATCTACAATAAACACTGTAATTACTTACCTACATTGATTGCAAATTTTTTCCATTTATTGCATATTACTTCCGGTTACTATAACATTGAATTCATTAAATTTGTTACTAATTATATCATTGCATTTGTTAATATAATATTTCCATTTGTTTTTCTTATATTCAATTCCTTAGCCTATAACAATTTCCATTACTTTAAATAAATCGTAATTTCATTTCCATTGTTAATACTTATCTTCAATTTAAATGTTGCATTTCATTTATTTAAAATTTTAGTATTTACTTATTTCTTCCTAAATTTAATTACAAACTCTTAATTAAATTAAGCAATTAATTTCTCAAAATTTACGGGTCGTTACACTCTCCCCCACTCAAAACTTTTCATCCTCGAAAAGGAAAAGAAGGGAAAGAGGAACTTATAAATTAATATCTATTATGTAAATCATTATATAATCGTAACTTTAATTGGATTATATAAAATGAAATATTAAAAATGGTTTCAACCACAAACATCCAATTCAATACAAACAACCATCAATAAACAAAATCAACAGAACATCAAACACTTGCAACAAGGCATACGACCATAAAAACAATCATTCATTCATATCAAACACAACAAATAGTTGTTTAGGTTTAGACACTTTAAATTGTACAGAATGAAGAATAACTACTAAGTGTATCCTTACCCAAACAACCATAAACCAACAACAACAATTCCAAAAGACAAATCAAATTTATTTATTATTAATTTTATTCCATACATCAGTTGTTTGATTTCCTTTCTTTCATTAATTCAGTGATTCCTTCATTTATTTTCATTTATTACTTACAATATTCATTTTCCATTTTAATGTCATGTAAGTTTCTTCTTTATTGCATTATATTTTATTATAGTAGCATTTCATTTTATTTACTTAAGTTTATAATCATATAGTAAAATTCCATTTGTAACTTAAGTTTACAACAATTACAACATCAAATCCTTGTTTATAAAAGAATTTCATTAATTACTTTCATTACCTCGAGTTTATTTCTTCTATAATATCTATAACATTCTCTTATTAACATTTCAACTTTTTATATTTGGTGAGTCATATATATGCTTGTTAAGAATGTAGTTTGAAAGTTATACAAGGTTTATTATATTTTTTTTCTAATTAATTTAATGTTCCATACTATTTATATTTTTTAATTAATTTACTTTCTTGGTTTCATACTTAATAAGTTTTCACTTCCAACAATATTATAAATCACCTACCGAACATTGATGTTTTACCATGAATTCATCAATTAATCCAATAAATGCATTTGTTTCCTTATATTCAATTTATTATCATTTAAGTACATTTATCATCAACAATACTCATTGTAATTACTTGTCTACAACTATTTCATTGGTTTACTCAACGGTTACTTTTATTTACTCATTTTCTATTTATAACCAAATGTAACAATTTTCACACTTCCTTTATGTTATTAATTACCATTAAAGTAACGTTTATCATATACAATAAACGTTGTAATTACTTACCTACATTGATTGCAATTTTTTTCCATTTATTGCATATTACTTCCAGTTACTATAACATTGAATTCATTAAATTTATTACTAATTATATCATTGCATTAGTTAATATAATATTCCCACTTGTTTTTCTTGTATTCAATTCCTTAGCCTATAACAATATCCATTACTTTAAATAAATCGTAATTTCATTTCCATTGTTAATACTTATCTTTAATTTTAAATGTTGCATTTCATTTATTTAAAATTTTAATATTTACTTATTTCTTCCTAAATCTAATTACAAACTCTTAATTAAATTAAGAAATTAATTTCTCAAAATTTACGGGTCGTTACAGCCAACAGTCCGTGTTTGATTTTACATCGGTAGACTGCGACCTATGTGGGAGTGAAGAAGTTTCATTTTTGACAGTGAAACTCGAGGGCGCTGATGCCTACAGTTATATGGACTTTTGTTGCGATAGCAACGTAATCCTGGAATGTAACTGCGATCTGTTGTGGGTTCTATGGCGTAATCGAGGGGCGTGGAGTGCTTATAGTTACATGGACTTTTACTGCGATGGCAACGTAACCCAAGATGTAACTGCGACCATGGATGGGGGTGATGATTTCCAGAGCATTCTCACCAAAGATATTTCCTATATTTTCAAAACTGTTTTCTATATTTTCAATAAGATTATTTTCCTAAGTATTTTCACTGGGTGCTGAAAACGGTTTTACCAAGTACTTATAGATTTTTAGTACCACGCCTGACCAACGTATGACCGAATTTTTGTGAGAACAAGGATGGACTGGTTGAAACATCGAGTTATAAGAAGTATTTTTACAAAAACTATTTTAATAGTATTATGTGAATTTAAAAGTATTTCTAAAATTTTAAAATAAAAGAGTACGCTAATTAGCTAAATAAATTATTTGATAGACTATGTTAATAAAATTTAACTCGGTTAAATAAAATGGAGTGAAGTTAATAATGAAGTTTGGAGATAAACTCGTATTATAAATAGAATTCGATTTGGATTGATAATGAATTAAAATAAGTGGAGATGTTGTAAAAATAAAATGGAATTGGATTATAATAGAAATGATTTGAGTTACAAATAAAATCCAATTCGACCATAAAATGAGTTGGAATCAATTGGAAGTGGCTAAAAACTAAAATGGATATTCTATTAAGTGAATATCGTCAAATTTCATAGAATAAATTAGTCGTTCGACTTAAACGGAAGTAAATATAAATTCTATGAATTGGTAGATCCAAATAAAATTGATTTTTGGAATCAATTGTAATAAATGTGAGTTGTTTGGATTAAAAATAAACTGAATGTAAGAAATTGAAGTGTAAAGCATTAAAATTGAATGGATTGGCACATGAATTGGTTGAAAGCAATTGAATTAGCTTTAGAATCATATAAATCGCTTATGGAAAGTGTTTGGTGTATGTTGCTTATGAAATGCATGTGTTTAGCTATTGAAAGTAAGTGAAATGTTAATAAATTTCATATATTTAGTACCTACATGTTTGACTTGAGTAAGTACAGGTACCGGGAAGCCGTTTGGATGGATTTGGACGTGCTAATTGCTAAAATAATAAGCCGCTTGCTTAAAAATGCTAAATAAAGGTACGCCTACGCAATAAAATAGAATTTTTTTTGTCCGACCGTGTGGGTCGATGTATATATATTTATATCTCTTGTCAAATTGCAAAAGCTCCTCCGTACAAAGGAGACTCTGCCAAAATTTCTCGAAAATTTTAGGAGTTAGAAAAAAATTTGAAAATTTTTGGGAAAATTTTTGTTAGCGACAAAATGATTTCAAATTGGAAATTGAAATAAATTTGTGGATGAAACTAATTTAAAATAATGGCATGAATCAGTTATAAATGGAAGATAAAAATTCAATATTCAGAGTTGAAGATAAATTGAATTCATATGGAAATGGAAGAACCGATTTGAATAGAAATAGATATAAATAAAGTGGTGAAGTGAAAATAAATATTAAAATTTTGTAAAGAAGTGTATAAAATGGTATTGGAATCTGTAATTGGATATGGTTAAATTGGATATACAGGTATTATAAAGCAGGAGAAAAATTGGGATTTTTGATTTCAGATGATAATTGAAATTCGCTCGGCAAAGGTATGTGTTTAAAATTTCTGTATGAAATTTGATTGGATTTTTTATCTAGCCACTTGGCATTTTGTTTTCTTTTGGAATTTGGGAGCCTGTAGAGGCATTTTGTAGTTATACCGAGCAAGCCGCGCAAAGGAGATGCTGACGAAATTTTTTGAAAATTTAGAGAGTTAGAAATTTTTTGAGAAAGTTTTGATAATTTAAATTTGAATTGTTAAGTAAATAATATTATTGGGACTTAAGAATAAGTCTCGAAAGCTATATAAAGGGTTACGTGTCTTAATAAAAAGTTTATTTTGAGAATTGTTTGAAATTATTTGGTTTTGGAAAAAAGTAAATGGGTATTGGACCATTCTTCTTAACTATCAATTTCGGGAACAAAATTCTTTTAAGGGGGGAGGAATGTGATGACCCGAAATTTTTGAGCATTGGAAATTGGAATATCAAATTGACTTTAGATATTTGAAAGATTTATTTTAACTTGAATTCCAAACATCACTAATTATTTGATAATTAAATTATTGAATTTAATAATTGAAAGTTGGGTGAAATATTGAATCTTCAGTTTTAAGCTTGTTAAAAATAATTTGAAGGCTTGACGAATTTATATTGATAGAACTGAAAATAGTTAAAGTGTTGAAATTGAATTTGGGAATGTTGTATTAAGTTTTGAAAATATATCGTTTAAATCAATATTTAAAAATAGCCTTTCGAGGCGCAGTCTCGGATTTCGATGAAACCAATTCCATTGGATCTGTAATATTATATTATTATTGGATTTCAATTTTCGTAATGTTTGGAGTTGTTGTGTGAGCGTACGATAAACTCGCTGAAATTTATATCGAAAATTTAATATAATAATTGGGTTCGAAAAGCTATCTTATCCATACGATCGAATTAGGACTAGAAACCTTTTCCATTGCATCTGGAATAGGCATATAACATTATAAACGCCTAGCGACACGTCTCGATAGGAGGTCAAGTTTTTAAGATTGCATTTATCGAAACGGTTTGAATTTGAATTTAAATTGAACATTTATACTAGTCAACTACAGTTGAAATTATCTCACATCAACCTTTTTTCCAGTCCTTTCCAAAGCATTGTAACTCATCCCAGCATGCAACTTTCTTTTCGAAATTACGTTTGCATTTACAAATCACATCGTTCTTTTTTTTAATATCTCATTCCCCTACTTCATTTATAAATCGAAAAGCATCAGAGAAAAAAAATGAACTCATCAAAATCAAAATAATGGTCGAACTATACGGGTTCAAAATCAAATTCAAACGCACGCGAACCCTCGTTCATTGCCAAAGAGAACCGCCTCTCCTCAAATCTTTTAGCCTCGTGTAAGAGAGATAACGATTCTGTTCGAGATTGATTTAGGGAAGATCTCTTCGTCACCTCTCGAGCTTTGTGAGATTTCGAAGCCATCAATCGAGATCGAGTACACGGTGGCACACGTAGGGAGGTAGGGTTTCGCGTCAGGGTTGCAGCGATTGGAGGGGTTTAGCGAAGTCTGTTGGGTCGCAGCGATGGAATCGATCAATTTGCCTCAGAACCCTAGATCTTTCTACTCGAGTTTGCTGCAGTGGGCAAAAGAAGAGGAGTGACGATGGCGATTTCCGGTGGAAGCGCGGCACATTTGAAGGTCAAACCCGTGACCGAGCTGCTACACAATTGGGTGGGTGTAGTAAGTTATTGGTGATGATGGGGGCTTCAGCTTTGTTCGAAGTGGAATCTTCGAGTTCGAGAGTTGTTTTTGAGCTGTTAGTTATTTCTTTATTTTTTCTTTCTTTTTATTTTATCTGTATATATATAATTATACATGAAGCAAGAAATAAATCATATACAGTAAGAAAATACTATTGTTATTTTCAGAGAAAAATATATATAGAAATTTTAAAGTAATAATTTATAAAACGGTTTTGTTTTAAATAAGATATATTAGTAATTAATTTGCTTAATAAATTGATTTAATCTATTTAAGTTACAAACAGTTTTTTTAAAAGGGGAATTATCAGTTTAAATTAAATTATTAATTAAATTAAATAAATGAGTGGAAATTATTTATTAAAGAAAATTAGTTTAGGTTGATTATTTGTTTAAATTTAATCATTTGCTAAAATTAAAACTATTAAACGATAATTGATTTATCGACTTGTTCGAATATTAATAAAATCCTCTAATGTTTATTCAAGGTCAAAATTTGTGAAGAAACAAACCGAAATGGAAGTGGACTACAAACAAACCAAAGGTGAGTTAATCTCACTCATCTGGGTTGATATTTAAATTTAAATGGTTAAATTTCAATAATTGGTTGAATGATTGAATTGATTTGATGTGCTATATTATATATAGTAGTATATAGTATATATTGGAGTGATTGATTTCCCGCATTATATAGCGGATGAGACCCTATGCGCCGCATAATAGCGGATGATATTATATAAAGCCCATATACCGCGATATTCCACCTCGAAGTGGAATTGGTATTTTATGTTGTGCTAAAGTCTGTGGATGTAAGGAAAATAGGTTGGAGGGATCCAACTGGATTCCTCAAATTTTTTAGGTTGTTTAATATTCTGTGCTATGAATATTTGTTATTCTGTGATGAATTATATTGATAATTGAAATATTGAATACTGTGGTTTGCTTGAATATTTTTCGATACACTGGGTCATCAAAATATTTAGAATTGGATTTTTTGGAAGAAATATAAGAGTAAATTTTGGAAGTGAAATAATTGTTGAATAAAAAATAAGAATGAATTGGAAAGAAATAAAAGTCATTTTAAAAATTTAAGTTAAATTGTAAAGTAGAGATTTAAAACAAGTTTTAAATCAAAGTTAAATTTGGAATTCAAGTTAGTGAATCTCAGTTTTTAAACAAATAAAGTTTTTAAATTTAAAGTGTTTTTACACCTTTAATGTCAAAGTGAATTTTTAAATAGATTTGAATTTAAAAATGAATTTGGTTTTCAATTCCTTTAAACTTCTTTTATAAAATGAGTAATTAATTTATTTAATGAAGTAAATAAAAAGGTAGTTAATTACAGGTTGAGATCAATAAAGAGTGATTAATATTTGTGGTTTAATAAATGATTAATTACTTAATGTAATTAATTTAGATTAGGATAAATTAAAATGTAATTAAATCATTAATTTATATAATTAATGATGTAATTAAAGGTTGATTAGTTAAGATTAATTAATCAATAATAAGTGATTTATGAGAACTTAATTAATATAAGTAATTAAGGATTAATGTAATTAATTATAGTTAATTAATTTGTGAAGTAATTAAAGATTAATTACTATTTTTGGTTAAGAATAATTAATTTGTGTAATTAACTAAAGATAATTACTTGAATGTAATTGAATGATAATTAATCCAGGGTGATTAATTAAGATGGATAATTAAGGGATGATTAATTAATTGATTTGAAATTAATTAATGTCAAGTGATGGAATCTAAGTGATTGAGGTTAGTAATTCAATTAGAAGTGATTAATTTATTTTGGAAGTAATCAAGTTTGCTTATGGATGATTGAATGGTATTGGATGCCTTGAATAAGTTGATATCTCTGATATGAAATTTTTTGTAGTATCATATGTTCGGGCGGACAGGATATTGTGGTTATCTATCAATGATGAATTGTTGTGCAAAGGGACATCCTGTGTTTAAAGTTTTGAAGTGTATTTCATTTGGATTACTTGGGTTAGGATGACATGAGATTCAAAGAGACCGGAGTCGAGTATTAGTAAATACCCAAAACCACTTCCATTCTTTGGAAATTGATATGCGAAATCAATAGGCTAGTATGGAATGATTTAAGTGAATTGGACCATTTAATCTAATTTCTTGGTACTTAGAGATTTGATGTGTGAAATTAGTGATGTTTATAACAAATTGTGAAATTGAAAATTTGACACGAGATACCTCGGGTTTAAATAGGTTTTATGCTTTGGTATTTCATGTTAGATGAGTTTACTCACGCTGGCTTCCAGCCTGACCCGGGTGTTACTTTGATGTAATGCTCGGGTCAGACCGAGTATTACGGATTTTCAGGTAAGGACGTTCTAGAGCTCAGGAGGCGAGCTGGATGGCAACAACGTATGGAGTGTTACCGCTGTATTATATTGTTGTATATCTGAGACATTTTGATTGTGTATATCCAATGTCTGTATATATGTGTAACTCTAATGTATTAAAGTGAAATTTGACAAGTACAGTTTTCCTTTGTATAACTGTTATTATTTGTTATTATATTTTATTCGTTGCGAATGTGAGATGTTAGTGTTTCTGTTCTTCTTATTCTTCTATCTCTTTCTTCTTTTTCCTAACTATTTGGAATTTTCGGGATCGAAAATTCCGGGTCGCTACAAATTACATGAAAAAGAAAATAGTAAAATAACAAATACATTTAATTGAATATATATATATATATATGTTTATTATCATCAACCAAAAATCATGTACTTGCATATTCAACATATCTATCGAACTGATCGTCTTGAAAAGACCTTCGCAATGGTCAGAATTGCAATACCCAATTCATCATTTTATTAAAAAAATTACTTTTAATTAATTAAATATTTTGTAGTGTTGAATTTACGGATCGTTACGATCTCTCATGCTTAAAAGAACTATGCCCTCACAATTTCCCAAATACAATCCTCAATCAAATCAACAGGTCATCTTTATTGGTTTAGTTAGAAAATATGGGGAAATATATCAATCACAAGTCAACTACTTATAAAGTAGTATATAATGACCATATTACATATCGATCACAACACATAATAGTTTATTCACAACAATGAATTTAATTTTGTACATATAAATAATATAGTAACACATTCACTTCCTCTTGATTCAATCCAAACTATAACATGTAAAAATAGCACTTTATTAACAAAGAGTGAAACAATATTAATAATGGATTAACTTTTATCATGCATCGCAATAGTTCAACCATAATCGACAATAACACAGGTCCACAAATCAACTTAGATTGATCAAAACATTCACGTACGAATAACAAATACAAATAAATCAACAATTAGTATAACTCATAAAAATAAAGCCTATACATATCCGAAAGGGCAATCACCATATCAACAAATAACACATGTGTGTTAACTCCTATGCTGACTACACATCCATCATAACATACATATCTTCAAAGTCGTCGATGAACTTCCTTATAGTCTCATTCTCAAAATAATTGGTGTACCTCGTTATTATTACACCTTCCAGAATAATCCATATACTCCCTCATCGCTACATCCTCAAAATAATGCTATAGCTACAACAATTCTCGATTCTTGGACCCACACAGACAGTTGACAAGTATAGACCCTATACAAATTGTCAAGAATCTTAGACCCCACACAAAAGGTCAAAAAGTATAGGCCCCACGTAAATGGTTAACAAGCATAGACCCCACATCGATGATCAAAAAGTGTAGATCCACATAGAAGTTCTTGTACCAAGCACTTTTAGATACGTGATAACTCGAATGACCCATGAAAATGGTCAATGGCTACTTGACACAACGGGTACACAATGCTCAAACTCATGCCCATACAAATGGCTAGGGATCGTACATATAGCAGAGTCCAAAATATGGGTACACAAAGACTACCCTGTCCCAAAAATGAGCAAACATTATAACCTCTGAGTTACCTACGATCCTTTGGCACACATCCACATCAGAATTTTTGTTCCATTCTCCAAATCTCATCGAATATTTTATCCTACAATCCATTATAGCAACTCCTTTTTGATTATAGGGATCACTCACCCAACATGCCATAGAGGGACTTGCCAGCAAAGAGAATTCGATAAATTTTGTGAGCATAACATTTAACCAAAAAATTTGTATCGCAAATCAAAGCTTCCATCTCCTTTTTTTTAAATTCTTCCTTTTATAAAACCATTTTCCTAGAAAATTAATTTTGAAAAACCATCGTTTTATATATAATTAAATCATAAAAATTTCTATAAATAGAAATTCTTTTTTTTATATATTTACGGAAGCCAATAATAGTTAAAAAAATAGTTCCTTAAACACATCTTAAAAACTCTATAATGAATCTTATGCCTATCCTTGATCCTTTAATGGCACCCATCAAGTCTATATCCATCAAAATTTTCCAATCATTATTATCCATCTTAAAAGAACATCTTCATATCTCTTAGTCAATTCTGATATTCAGTCTTCTATAGCTTATGAAACTACATCATTCCACTATAAATAAGTCAAATATGTACCTTAACCTCTTCCAATCATACAACTGTCATATGTTGCAGATAACAAACAGTAGAAAAACAAACAATCAACAAACAAACTGACTATATAAACAAATAATCAACAACAACCAATCGAACAACCATACGTATAACAAATAAAGTAATCAAGCAAATAATTTAATCAACCATAGTAAAAGAAACAAACAAACCAATAACATAATGTAAGAAAGAGAAATCGAATTAAATAAATAGGATAAACATCAACAAACAAGCAATGACATTTTCTTACTTATAAATAATATAAGCGATCTCAACAAAATAAGCAATCACAGGTAAAAGTTCACCATCCCACACATTCTCTTGGGCAGTCTTCACATCATTTCCCAACCCCCACTATGGAAGGAAATAACTAGACATTCCCATGACTCTAATGGGAAAGTCACACACAACAGTCATAAGGTAACATCGTCATAATAAGCGTTAGGCCAACTCAAAACTAATTTTACCCATCATCTTACACCCCATGTTACAAAGTCTAGTTTCACTGCACTTAATTAAAATTCACAAACAAAACATATTTTAATACCTTTTCAACAAACACCTCTAAAGTTTGTTATCCAATTAAGTATTTTGCTTTTTCTTAACTATTTACCCTCTAAATTAAATCATCCTGTTCTTAGTAAAATAATTTCCTCTTTTTCCAAGGTATCGTAAAACTAGATGTTTTATATTATCTCTTAAATGTATCTTCAAATAAACAATTTCCAAATGAAAACTCTTTTACACAAACAAAGTGGTTTTTCCTTTCAAACCATAATTTATTAAAGTATCCTTTACGTGGAGATTCTTACAATCTAGTCTAATTTTTAACAAAAGTTTGTCGAAATCAAATATGCTCATTTGATAAAACATTTGTCTAAAATAAATATTTTATCACAATCTTTACTTCGAAATGGCACTTTTCAAAAATATATCCACCAAACTATTTTTTACCAATAATATAATTTCTTAGTTTAAAAAATATCTCATATATATATATATATATATCTGTTGAGAAAATAATTCATTCAGAACAAAGCATCTTTTTATTGAAATAACCCTCTTAAAACGTATATTTAAAATAAAAATTTCCAAACCGTATAATATCTACTATAAAGAATGTTTCAATCAAACATTTTTTTAAAGTAAGAGCCCTCACTTACTACTCTCGAACAAGGTACTCTTGACAAGAATATTTTTAAAATCTTTTATTATTATCAAAATAGTTTTCTCTCTCAAAACATTTTATTAAATGAATACTCTTAAAACCTCACAACAGATATTTTAAAATATTCTATAATGAAAAATTTTCTTTCCAAAATATCCCTTTACAAAATATTTGTACAAAGCACTCCAATTCATAATGAGGTTACTATATATCTTTCAAAGGCTGTTATCAAATTAAAATAATTCTAATCTCATTAAAATATTCTTATGAAAATAAAATATTTTAAATCAAAACATCCTTTCATAAAAGTATTTTCAAATATGACACTTTTCAACAAAAATGTCTCTTTCGGTCATTAAAAAAGTTCGTCTGATTCATGGTACCATTATAAAAGTACTTCTCAAAGGATGCTTAAGATAGTGAAAGATCTTCACACTGAAATGTTTCTTTAAAACTAAATTCAACTTCCAATAGCTAATTAAAACATCTTTTTTCTAAAAGCATTCTTAAATAATTTTTTTACCATGTTCACTTTTCCTTTTGAAAATATTTTTATAAAACTATTTTATTCCCAAATCAAATAGTTTATTCTCATCAAAGTTTCAACAAATCACTTTGATGCCCGAAAATTATCATTTTACCCTTTAATAAAATATCTTTAAAATCATAGATATATATCATATAATTTTTTTAAGCAAATCTTTTTCACTTTAAAATTGTAATCCATTTTATTAAAGTCGAGTTTCAGTTATAATTGAACATCGAATATGTATGTCACTCAGATTATAACTTAACACTTAACCTCTTCTATAAGCGTTCTTAACTCATCCCTACTTTATTTATCTTCCACACAAGGGTCCTCATAAATTGACTTCATTTTAGGGTGAGGTAGTGATGGTTAAACAAACAAGACATAGACAAAAAACATACAATCATCTATCAAAATACTCTCTCATTCTATATTCTAAACCAACCTAAGGTATAAATTATTTTAACTTAATGGTCAAACCCATCTAAGGCATAGGGAATAGATAAACCTAAGCTCAGATACTAAGTATGGCGATCCACTATTTTTAAAATCTATAATCAATTATAAACAGCGTCAAATAAGCTTACAACTAATTTCATATATTGGAAGTCGTGGACCATGGGTAGAAAAGATTTTAAATTCTAAAATAGTAAATAAAAGGGAAAACCTCACATGTAACAACCCGAATTCCAATGGGTCCGGATTTTTCGCAAAAATGCTAAAACCAGAGCCTACTGAAACCCGAGTTAGGAATCTGGTATCATGCAAATAGGCTATATATCAGAGCTCAATTAAATATCTCACAGCAGAATTTACTAAAATATAATAGTAAGTATATACTCACCAATATAATAACACTTTCTAAACAAGTGTCTTAAAGCTGGGAAGTCTCTGCCATCTACCTAACCTGTAGGAAGTTATGAAGAGGGGGTCAGAACTAAAGTTCCAGTGAATGGATAAATTATACGCTTTTAAGCTTAATTCTACATGTATCGTTTTATTTCCATTTACAGTTATATTAAGTTCACTAGGTTTATCATACTCTCGCCTCTGTGCATTAATCGTACCCATCTACTCCTTAGTAGATTAAAACCTAATAACTGATATATATATATATATATATATATAGCTATATGCCCAATGACCGTACTGGTCCTAGGTACTACATATAGTACCTTCTGTATCCTCCTCGTAAAGGACTATATCGTCTTGCTCCTATAACGTTCTGTGATTGCATCTGTAAAGTACAGCTTCGTGAGGCCTATAATACAGGTGTTCCGTCGTCTACTAAGAAAACGTAAAACTGCGTTCGTACTAGTCTATACTAATGCTCGGACATCAGTAACATACCATCCAGTGCATACATTGAGGACTATATGTAATCATTCTGTACACTCTCCGAATCCCGCCAACAAGGTCTACCGTCGGAGATTTTTCAAATCTGTAAAGGGCAGCTTCGTTAGGCCTATAATACAGATATTCAAGTTGGTCTGTCTCTTTTCTCATCGTGGCTATGGCCCCACGCAGCCACCCCTCAACTAATCAAAAGACCTCTAATGAGTTAAGTGGTCGTGCCCTACTGCAAACAATCTAACATCCAGTTGGACGTGCCCCTCATCCAATATCTCGACAGTGAAAGAGTTATCCAATATCTCGATAGTTTACTTTTCTTATTCTGTTGGCTACTTATTTACCCTAATTAGCATACTCTTGCCCTTTTCTAACTTTTGGCTATTGTGAGACCACAATTGATCTAATAGGGAATGATGTTGGTACTGCCACTTCCATTACCTTGCTTATTTAACTCAATTTAAGTCTTAAGTTTATTAAATAAGCATCTTCTATTATCTCTGTTCTATTTGCTTATTAACTTAATTTAAATCTTAAATAACCCATTCCGTTCTTTCTGCATTGATTATAACCTATGTTATAATTTTACCTGGAATTGTCACTTTTATCTTCTTTTATAATCTGTATACTCTTATATTCTAGGCTGTCTTCTTTTATAATCTGTATACTCTTATATTCTAGGTTGTCTTCTTTTATTATGATATAGAATTCTCTTTAATTCTCTTATATTGTATAATTCACTTATCATAACAACTGTCTTATTGTATAGTCTGTGCAGTAAATGCAGATCTAGGTTCATTATCGTTTACAGCTTCAAATTCTTTACCAATACTTGATTACTTTCATACTTTACTTTATTTTCTTCTAGTCTAGGAAGTAAGTCTATTTTATTTGGTTGGGTATTAAAACTATACTAAAAATCCATTTCCATATTTTAATACAAAAAATATTATAACCAATATCGTAACTGCAAAGTATTTCTTTTATTATTTTGGAATAGTGTAAAATACAATGGTTTCTCTATTATACACTAGTTCCATTTTTCTTTCTTTTATTCTTGCAGTTACATTTTTCTTTATCTTTTAAATATTAAATTACAGAAATGTATATCATTTTCTAAACCAACCAATTAATCTATTTCTTACTTCCAAATCAAGTTATTAGATTAATTTATTATTCCTGTTTAAGCGTAATTTTTTTGCAGAACTCCATTTTTCTAGCTTTATTCCAATTTTTCTTATTTTACATCTAATCTTGTGTTTTCCCATTTTAGCCTATAATCGCGAATTTTCTTTTCAACTATATTATTCGCGTACAAAGAGAATAAAAAAGAAACTAGCATTTAGGATGAATTATAACTTCAAATTTGATGTAAATAATTGTAAATTTCTTACAGTTCAGCATAATTAATTAACAAAATTAATTACCAAGTAAAATTATTTAACGGGAATTTAACGACAATATATCATTAACGTAAAAGATATAATTAAGTCCACTCACATTGCTAGCTTTTTAAATCTCCATGTTTTTATTTCAGATCTGTCCCTAACATCTATATTCACCTCCCTTGCAATCCCAATTTGGAATTGCAAATCATATATTTATAGATCTATAAAATTTGAAAGAGAAAAGGAATTGGATTAGAAATAGCAAATAAAATTCAGATATAGGGTTTTACCTTTAACATAGCCTTCTGATTTGAACCAATCCCTAATTCCCTAATTAATTCAATTCTCTTTCTATTTAGATCTAAATTTGTATGAATTAGATCTAAAATTTTGTTATTAAGAAAGTGTAAAAGAGGTAGAAAAATGGCAGAGCTTCTATAAGCAAATGAAAAATAATGAGAATAAAAATGTGGCTCTACACCTATATTTATAGTGGTTCAAATCAGTGCTAACCATTAGATATAAAACCTTAAATTCTAATGCGTACACCCAGTCTATGGACATTAAATTAATATGTTTTCTTCTGCGTTTATTTTTATTTCAAATTGATTCTCCAACAATCTTTTCATTAATCCCTTTGCCCTTCTTTCTCGCAATCTATGGAAACATATATTTTTAAATGTGACATTCCTTTTAAATAAGATTCCCCTATTAATCACCCAATTAATAGATTTCATATATACCTAGAATTAATTTACTATCCAATTAATCCCTTCCTACACTGTGATTTCTTACCAAATTAATATGCCAATCAACACCATATTAATTCGTCACATATATGCATATTAATTTATTTTATTCCTATAATTATTGCATGCATATATTCTGCAATTGAATTTTGAATCACAATCTTAATTGTATATGTTACCATAAGTCTCCATGTTTATTAACTGACAATTGATTACTTGCACAAATTACTCTTCCTCCATTTTATTCTCTTGCACTAACATATACGTTTCTAATCATATCAATTAGTTGCTACAATATATGTTCTCTTTCTTGTCTGTTCTTGTCAATTAGTTGAATATTAATTTCCCTTTTAAACAAACACCGTCAATTAGTTTTCCCTATTAATTGATTTTATGTAATTTCTCTCTCTAATTTATTTGTTACACAAATTTATATGTATTCCAAATAATATTAATTAGTCGCCCCATTTACAAACATTTCTTTGTTTTAAAATTTCAAACGTATATAACTTAATTAAATTTTTTGCATATATAATTGTAATTTAACGTAGGGTGTTACATTACAGTGAAATTAAACATTAATATAAATAATTATTAACTCAATTATACAGTTATTTACATCATCACAACAACTAATATTTTATTACAATAGTTATCATCAATACATAAATAGTATAACCATGGTATACAAGAATGCACCAAACCAGCCATCTTTGATATAGCCTAACAATCCCAGCTCTCCATTTTCTCTTCTGCTCTTATTTGCAACTCTACACTTGTACTATATATAAGTTAAAAAGAAAAAATGGTTACAACTATATTTTGGACTGCGTCAATTTCTATACACCCCAGCCCAACCCAAGGGATCTGATGGCTTTTTGTAAAGGAAAAGGCTGCCTATGTACCCCTTTTGAAGGATCATGCCCACGTAATTTTATTTTTTGCTCTTATCCCGCATCCAAATACTTGTTAGTTCATAACAACCATCTCATCCATTCAACCATTGCACCCATTCAACCATTACAACCAATGCAATTCAATGCAACCATTGCAATAAATGTTTAATGGAATCCAATATAATCAATGCAACCACTATAATCAATGCAATCAATAGAAGCAAAAAACAGTATCTCTACTCATCCATCACAAAAAAATCATCATATGGGGCAACCGTAGCAATAATATACTTAGCCGTTAAACATCATATGCATTTAGTAATATTCAATCATTAAATAAGAAAATAATAACACCAATATACATACATTTACACTAATCATTCATTATAGTAACACATCCAATGTAGGTATAAAACATCAAATGCTACTGATCCTCCCATAATAGTGACAAAAAATCAATCATTAAATGTGTACTAATCCAAACAACATTTGTAAAACAAACATAAGCACAATAAAACCTTAATTAACTACACATAACATAACACATCTAAATACGATGTAATCGTAATAATATAACATATATGATAAATAAAATCAACCATTAATCACATACTCCATCAATTTGAACATCATATTTACACATGGGGAAATCATTCCATACAAATCGATTCTCGAACAATTCATTATATTATAATATGGTTCCTGCACTTGCATTATATTAATTCCACTTCCAACTTATATTACATCTTTTCCATTCACTTTCTTTTTATTGACATAATATTATTCACTTCATTTTATAGTGAACAACATTTCATTCCATGTAAATCCGATAATAAACCATTTTATAAAATTATTTCAAAGGTTTATTATAAACATTCCATATTGCTACTTAAGTTCATATTCAACTTTATAACTTAAGTTCATACTTAATCTTATCCAATCCGTACTCCAAAATCATATTCAATTTATTTACTCTTAAATTGAATTCATCCCTTGTTATTAATTACTTAACCATTTTAACTTGGTCTTACCTTTCCACTTCCTCAGTTTAATAAGTTATACAACTTATTTATTCACAATTCCTTGAATTTCCACTTAAGTTTATTCAAATTCAATATTTATAACATATAGCTATACAACCACTTCACAATTAACATTTATACTCAATTTACTCAATTCCAATTCACCCTCCATTTAAAATTCAAATTTTGAATTTCCATTCTTTTACCATAATATCAAACCATTTTCATTTAGGTTTTACCATTTCATTCTCAATTCATAAGTTCAAAAACTTATTTACTTAAAATCCCAATTTACTCACTTGAGTCCATTTACATTTTATAATCATAACTTTAGATTATATATATCACTTTATAACTTAAGTGTATCCATTCCATTCAATGGTTATAACTTATAGTATATATATCATTTTACATTTCAAACTTTATATTCAATTCAAATCAATCCCATACAATTATATTTAACTTATCTTAAGTTAAATTTCAATTCATAATATTCATTTTAACATACCCAAGTTAAACTTTAATTCCAGGATTTAAAATTCACATTCCCCTTTCTTATTTATATCAACTCCAAATTATAAGTCCAATACTGATTTTTATCCTGACTTCACAAATCATTTAAATGGAAATGTCAGAATTCAATTACCTGGTTTTATTTCAAAACATTTTTAAATCATAAATATACATATATCCACTTTTGTAGATCAAATCATACTTCAAGACTTTTAAAACAACTTGGTTTTGCCCAAAACATTTCCTTTTGGAATTTTTAAAACAAAACTTGCGTACCAAACAAGTCCAAAGCAACTAATCATAGCCAATCACTGCGGTAGAAATTCATCGCTTAGAAACTCGAAAATAAACACTAATAATGCAGCCGTCATCACCAGAATTTTTTTCTGTGACTGAAGTGAGTTCAGTGCTTCCTTACTTCCGAAATCCATTTTAAAACAATTTTTTTACTAAAAATATCACCAAAATAATATCACCATTCTTCCTTTCAAACACTTTGGAAAACATTTCCAAAATTTCCAAGATTTAAAAATTCCAAACGCTTAGTTCAAATCCCATTTTAAACCATTTCCCTACATTTCCAAGATTTCATTCTAGTTTAAATCCACTTCTAGTTACAACTCCTTTGTGCAAATCATTATTATACAATTTCTATTTGGTTGTATATATAACCATTTCAAATTTTATAATCTGTTTGATTGTAATTTTAACAACCTAACATTCCAAACATATACAATATACTAATTTCAGAAAATTATTTCATTTATAACAAAATATAGTTTTAGGTAAATTATTTCATTCACCCACTTCAAAACAATACTGTGCCGGTTTACCCTGTTTAAGAGTCTAGAACCCCTATCGATACGGTTCTACTTCCCGTACCGACCAGAATTCATAAACGCTCAACCGATAAGTCAATACAATATAAAAATATTTTATATTCACTAATAAATACGCACTCATATTTATAAATACACTCATACTCATTCTAGAGTACTACTGATTCTATTTCTAAAGAGTAACTCCACCAAAGCCTAGGCATATCGCCAACCAAAGCTCTGATACTAACTATGACGACCCGCTATTTCGACCCTCGAACATCAACATAAATATGCTTACTGTATAACATGCCGAATGATCGAGTGCTGGAGAGACAGATTGCTAAGGGGAAAGAAAATAGGTAGAAGAAAGAAGAAACTAAACAAAACAAAATCTCACAGTGGGCTGAATAACATATAATATAAATAGTTTTTTACACAAATCAAAACTGTAATATACATATCTCACATCAGAGTACATAAATCAATAGTTACCAGCCTGGACTGTTTTAACAACCTACCCTCACAATTTGCTGGTAATTTCAACAAACACTGTAGTGGAATAAACAAGTACGACAATACGTCTCGGTCTCCAGCTTGTCTCCTGTGCTCCATAGCATTCTAACCTAAACCTGTAATACTCGGTCTGACCCAAGCATTATAATAAATAACACTTGAGTCAATCTAGAAAACCAGCATGAAAGAACACACTCAATTTGAATTATTAAAGTTACCAAAATCCTTTGAAAATCAAAGGTATCTCGTGAGACCACGCCATGCATAAACACGATAGGTTCTTATCTTACGATAACCAAAACATTTCATATCAAATCCTCAAATATTATAGTAGTGTCTAAGTACAAATACTTATTCAAGTAGCTGAAATTGTTACATTAATTAAATTCTAGCATACTAGGCTCTACAACCAAAACTGTAAAGGCACGTATTGGAGAATGGATTCCATACGAATCACTAGGAACTGTGGTACCACCTGTCATAGTACATGTCTAGAAAAATGTACCGAGGACCACGCCAGGATCCCTTGCAACACAAGACTGGACAATCCCTTACCCAGATAGACCGAATATGCTATCATCCCACGTGTTCGCACATTTTCCAAGCTCCTTCCATGTATCATAGTAATAATATCCAAGGGTATCTAGAAAGGTGATAAACATACCCTAATCAGGTGCGACCCACTTAGCCTTGCCGCATCTTCCCTGCTTTTTAGTCATTCCCAGTTGATGAGGCTAGAGGCTATGATTACCTTTTAAAGAAATTTTCACTTAGAATGCTCATTGTCCTCCAATGACAATGTATTGATAACATTCAACCATACAAATCCGTCTTGGGTCCGAACGGAACCGAAGGCAATATTTCTACTACATCCGTTTTGGAATCATCCTCAGGATTATTAGCGATTACCTCTTGCATTTCACTGTTCCATCTTTGAATCCATGCTCTTGTTTTCTCTTCGAAAACGTACTCGTTGGATCGAAGTGGTTTTCGAATAACTTATCCGATCTCGGTCTCTTAAAAACAACGTTCGATATATCTGGTAAACTCAACCCCGTTCTTTAGGAAATAAACAAACGAAAATAAGATCGGAGATCACTTCCTAAACGTCAGTGGATGGATTTTTTTATCATCATCCTAGAAGAACGAAACAAGTTTACACGTACAGTATAGCACCTCATACGGTGTAACAGCACCATATAATCCCTATGTTTCTCCTAGATATTCCCAAAGTTATATTTTAGGTCTAGATTTGATAGTCGTTTATTTAACTATCAAATAAACAATCATTTTACCAAATATTTCATTTCCACTGAAAAACACCAAGTCTCATTTAATTTAAATTTTAAATAAATTATATCTTTTTATCCAAAAGTATAACTTATCTTATCGAATTCTGTATATTCACAAATTATTCTTTTTAAAAATATTTGAAACCCTTAAAAATAATAAGGAAAGTACCACTGTGGTATCAATCTTGGATTCACAGCTCAATGGTTACGTTTCTATCTCTACCTTCGATTTCGCCATGAAAGTATACCATTACTTTCCAAAAACTTTATTTAATAATTATCTCAAAAAATGCTTGGTTTCTAAAATAAATCTCCAAATTTAATCTAGGCAAATATACTTAAATAAAATTTATTATACAAAGCTATATTAATATTTAATAATTTATCTTTTTAAAATAATAATGCTGACTAATTCTTAAATAATAATAAATATTTAACAATCATTATAAGGTAACAAATTAATAGTTAAACATACTTTAAACAATTCCAAATAATTAATTAACTAATTTCTGGAATATTTTTAGTTAATAATTAAAAACCCGCTTTTTAAAAACAAGCCAAATTTCCCCATAACAACATAACCCTTAATCTCATTTCCAATCTACAACGTTTTTCCCATCTCTTAACTCCATTATACGTCGATTTCTAAATTAAATTCCATTTATAAATCGATTCCTTAATTAACCGAACTACATCCCAAAGCCAACCAAATCTCGATTCTAATTTCATTTCGTAAATTTGAAAATATAACTTGAGTTCCAGTATAACCAATTTTATACTTATTTCTAAATACACATCTATCCTTCCAATCTACTAAAAATCTTGATTTTAGAACCTTTCATATTTAAACAAGTACAACATAAGAATTTATTATTTAAAATCTTTTTATATATTTTATCCTAAAATCTCTATTTACAATGTCCCGAAATAATTAAGCACAAATTTCAGAAACACTATCTTATCAAATCAGTTAACCTAAAATTCTATATAAATATTTTACTTCAAAAATCTTTTTAAAATTCTTTTCTAATTCAAACCGTATATTATTAGTATTTAAAAATACCAAAATCTAGGCAAAAACTGCCATAGCATCCAATCAGTTCAAATCACACAATAATTTATCATAGAATACTCCAACAAAACATATATCACTATATACGAAATTAAATTCAACATTTTTAGGAATCCAGTTGGATCCCTCTAACATATTTTCCTTGCATCCACAGATGTTAATACAAGATAAAGATAACATTTCCACTTCGAGGTGGAATATCACAGTATATAGGGTCGTCCGCTATTATGTGGGGAGCATATGGTCTCATCCGCTCCGATTGATGGGAAATATATCCAATAACTAATATATACTACTATATATATATATTATACCATCCAACTGATAATAAAAATTATCAAATCATTCAATCAACCATTAATTAATTTTAACCATTTAAAAATATTTCTAATCATGCAAATGAGTGAGATTTACTCACCTTGAGTTTTAAATTTTCCAAACGTTCTAACTTGAAATTAAATCGAACACGTTCGATTTAACCAAAAAAATTAGATAGCTCTGATCTTCTCCAAATCTATTCCAGCACGTAGTATTCATCACTACGATTCCGTCGATGTTTGTTTCGCCCAGTTCCGACCTCGTATGTGAAAGATATACGATTTTAAAGATTTGAATAAAATTTATATAAATAAACCTTTTTTCTTTTTTTTTAACCGAAGTTCAAATCTAGCCATTTAAAACTCTAGGAACAAGATTTGGCCACACCTTCTTTCTTCCCCTTCATATTCACTTCCAGGCAACTCGTACGTGAACAAACCCATCGCCACCTTCATATAATCCATTGCTGCGACCACCACAAGACCTTAGGATTTGATCGGCGACCACCATTACAAAGCCCTAAGTGAACTCCATCTCCACCAGGAACTCGGTCAAGCCCGGCTACTCGTATGCCAAGAAAATTGCACGCGAATGTATGCCCTTCTTGAGCCCAAGCTGACCAATCACAACTACGAAAATCGATCATCACCGTTGATCTGGACGAGCTCGACAAGCTCTACCTCTTCCTAGTTGAATTTTTTTGATATAAGTTAATGGATTGGAGAATAATCGATGGAGAATGGAGCTTTTCAGCCATTGAATTTCATTGAGGCGACTGCGTGAATAAAAGCTAGGGTTTTACTGTGCTAGGGTGTGTGTGTGTGTCTATATATATATATATACGTATAGCATATTATTTTAATATTATTTTCAAAATTTACATGCTTATTAGAATGAACTCCAATTGAAACGTGATGTCTGGCTTTTATAATGTTTTACCCCTATTTCGAACAAAATGGAACATGTTTGGGGCCTAATTCGATCATATGTGGACGATAGCTTTTCGAATCGATTTAAAATATTAAATTTTATATATTAAACTCAATGTGTTTCTATCCCGTACGACCAAACGGTAACTCCAAATGCTACAAAATTTGAAATGCAATAATAATAAACTATTATGGATCTAATGGAACTAGTTTTTTGGAATTCCGAGACTGTGCCTCGGAAGGCTATTTTAACGTGTCGATTAAATCGAACGATTTTCAAAATCAACGGAATTACTTGAAATTTCAATTTTAAAACTTACCAATTCAATTATAATTCAAATAGAATTTATATCCATATTAGAAATCATTTCGATTCATATTAAATCAAAATTCCATTATTTACACTATTACTATATATATATATATATATATTAAATTTCGCTTAAATTAATATAAAAATTTCCAATTTTTTAAACTTATAGACTTTTAGTCCCATTCAAAAGTCCACTATCATCACTCTAATTTGAATAGAGTCTAAATCGACTTAAAAAATCATTTCCATTTCCCTTTGACAAATTCGCATATTTTTTCCAATTTCAAATATTAATTTACTATTTACCAAATCTGTTTAATCGCTATATTTGAAATTATAAATCATTTTATTAATTCTTCCATATTCAAAATCAATAAATACTTCTAATTCAACTTTTAAAAATAAATTAAATGTTCAAAATCGAACGACCAAAATTCCTAGTCGTTACAATGGTAATATGTTTCAAATTACTTTACTGTAATCTTATTATTTAAATCTCTCCAAACATTTTATTTAACATCAAAAATAGAAATTTCATCAAATAAACTTTCAAATCAACAGTGTTATTGTTTTACACCAGAGTAATAATATCCATTTGAAATTCTTTAATATACTCCAAAACCTGCTCGTTGCTATTTTTCAAAAAAAACCATATTACCGTTATTATTTATTAAATATCATGTTATTGAATAATAATATTAAAATTTTAAAATTAAATTTAAGATATATTCTCTATTATCATTTATGGATTTCCCTAGCAATTCATAGATAGTAAACTTATTAAATTTCTCCAGTTAATTTCATTTATTTCATTCAAGCACTATTATTTACAAACATCACATAGAAGCTATAAATGATCATTTTAATTATTTATTTATCTTAATTCTCATTATTACATAATTTATTTTTTTATATTAATGAGTAATAACTATATTTTAAGTCCACAAGTAATTACAATTAAAAATCCAATAATACAACAATCAACAATAAACAATCTACCCAAGGCTCAGCACATCAAAATGTCCAAAATATCAAACAATTATCAATGTATAACACCATAGATCAATCACTATAATTTTCTACCAAGTGATATCTATTTTATAATTTAAATTCAATTAATTATGTAAATCATACGAATGTATTTTTTGCAACAGTCTCCAAACTCCGCAAACCTACTTCCTTGTTGTCCGAAATTTCTTCATGGGTCCAATGGAATAAATCGCATATGAATCACAGTTTGTATAAGGAATATATTTAAATTATAAGATATATTATTAAAATAATAATTGATCCACTTTCAAACATTATTTAATTAATTTTAATTCGTTACTTTACTTGGAGCCGTAGCAATCACCACGAGTACTAGAGCCAAGCCCAATTTTGGCCGTGAAATTCTTGTAACACTAGCGATCATTCGCCATGCCACAACCGTTAATTGATAACCCTTGACCACCACTACCAATGCCAACCTATGCTACCACCTAAAATGTCGTTAATCGCTCCAGTTTCACCTAAGAAGGTGGCTCCACCTGGAGCTTTCGAGCTAAATTTTGGTCACCTCAAGTTGAATTAGACTGTAATCTGACCATATTTGAGCTTCTATTGACGAGATCTACGAGTCCATGTTCTCAATTTTGTCTATCATTGCTCAAATCAAAAACAACCAATTTGACCTAGGGTTCCGTTGATTTCTAGCTTTGACCATGACCTCTAATCGACTCGAGAACCTTTTTGATGAACGAACACCACGCGTCACCTCTAATCATCTAGAACTTGGACATTTTGAATTTTAATCACTTTTTAATTATTTTGCTAATCACCATTAGGGGAATTGGGGTAATTTCAGGATTAGAGTAGAAAACTGAAGATTAGAGATGACGACTAGAGTTTATACTCTCAAATATATAGACATTTGGCTGGGTTATGGGCTGTATATCCAGTTTTTTCCTGAAACAGCTATGTGCGCTGTTTAAACACTATAACACTCCTATTTCACAAGCCATAACTTCGAATATATCAAAAAGATATACTAATTGGTCATTTCAGAAAGGCCTTCATAATGGTTATAAATACGATACCCAATTCATCCTTTTATTAAAAAAAATACTTTTAATTAATTTAATATTTTGTATTGTTAAATTTACGGATCATTATAATTTGATATCCTTAAAAGTTAAGGATGTGCAAATACCTTTTCTATAAGGTGTTTGTTATGATATTATAGTAAGGATTTCTTTTGAATGGTTTGGTCATTTGGAAAGGAAATTGAACGTATAAGAGTTGAAATAACCTAAGGCACCATTGGTATGAAGAGAGTGAATGGTCATTTCTGCTTCATAAATAAACGTTGGAAATGAGAATTATAAAATACTAGTTGATACTTAACAATTGAATAAGAAATATTATTTTGATTCAAAATGCATTTTCAAATAGAAATTTTTTCTATCAGATTTATTTTTGTATTTAAGATACTTGATATGTAAAATTATGGACTATAAACCAGTTATAGTAATTGAAATAAATAGCCTACATTAAGTGGTTGATTGGAGCTACATGTTTCATATACTATTATATTAATGGGGAAGTGTTGAAGCATACCATATAATCCTTATTAGTTGCATGAAGTTATGAAAATTATTTTCGTAGATATACTCATTATTTATGAAATAATAGCTGCCTTTCAGTGTTGACCGAAAATTCAATATGAATGTTATGATATTCATTATAAAATAAAACTATAATAGCGCTATTTGTAATGCATTGGAAAACACAGCATTATCTAAATTTATTTACGGTTATTCTGGAATTATAGACTAAACGATAGTTTTGAGAAATAATTATTTGATTATATGATTATGAATCATATGGTACTAGAGAATTGTATCTCAAACAATTAAGGGCAACACACCAATTCATCGGGAGTGTCATAAGAGTTGATGAACTCTTTAGATTGGTGCATACTGATATATGCAATCACAAATCTATCAATACCAAAACAGTTCCAAATACTTCATTATATTCATCAATGAGTTATCATCAACATGGCCATGTGTATTTGATATACATGCTATATGTCTATGATATGCACATAGAGTATAAAACGGAAGTAAATAAAATAACATGCAATGAAAAAATGATTTGATTTGATCGAACATGTGAGTATATTAGAAAGAGTTCCAAACGTACCTAAAAATGAATGAAGATTC
Source organism: Allium cepa (assembly GCA_030765085.1). Taxonomy (NCBI): domain Eukaryota; kingdom Viridiplantae; phylum Streptophyta; class Magnoliopsida; order Asparagales; family Amaryllidaceae; genus Allium; species Allium cepa. The sequence continues at coordinate 767,023,767 of CM060935.1, forward strand.
AACCTTAAAAGTCATTCCTCCCTATGATACATAATGATATTCCGATAAGGGGTAATCGAACTTCGTTGAATGAAGTACGAATAATTGTGAGTGAAGTTTAAGTTAACTTCTTTCTATAAGATCATGTACTTAAGAGTAGTATACAAGGTCTAAATTAATTTCATTTAAAGAATGGTTTATAAAATCATACAATATAAAGGTTTATAAGAAACCTCATCATATCGTAGGCAAGGAGTTGACAGGTTGTGCGAGTCAAAATAATATATGTGACAATTGTTCGTGAGAGATCTTGTATAAATCGCCCCAAAATGAGTTTGGGAACGACTGTCATTGGAAGACCAATTCATGTTTTGAAATATAAGTTTTTTATACAAAAAACCAAGTTATATATATATATATATATATATATATATAAGGCAATAAAATGTTCATGAATACCTATTCTATTGCACTAAGAAACAATTGTTGTTTCAAGATACCAACTTCATAGCAAAGAAATTTCTTAGATAAATTATTGGTATTAAAATGGATTTGGATGTGATCCAAAGATGAAATTAATTATGTGGGATGAAAAGAAATTAACCTAACTTAAACGAAAACATCGCACTAGATTGTTTAATAAGAATTTTCACACATCAAAGAGAAACTACGAATTTCTTGTTAATGTCGAGAATAGATAATCATAAGTTGTTAATTAAGCCATTAAGAGTATTGACTCTACGAGATGGTACAATGCATTAATCCTAAAAGAATTCCAAGCACACTATCAAAATATGATTTTGGTAGATGTAACCAAAGCGATACGATCCATGACCATGAATGAGTCTTTAAGAGAAAGACTAATGCAGTTCGAATATGATGAGCAATGTTAATAAGAATAACATCACAAATTTCAACGAGTTCAAATTAGTTTGGATTTCTAATATTATCACTTGGTTTGAATTTGTGTTTAGTACATATGTGTAGAAATGAAATTTTATAAATAATGATTTAGAATGGACCGTTTGTACATAGCAACCAAAAATATATCAAAGTTAGTGAAAGGGATATTTTTGTAGGTTTTGGATATGATCCAAGAAATGATACAAAGGTATCATTTTATACGAATATGAATTGAAAAGTATTTTGATAGAAATATCAAATAGTTTGATTTTCAGTCAAAATGCAAAGGAAGCGTGTGTCCATAAAAAAGAACAGTAAAAGGTACATAGATTGTTCTAGACTATAAACAAACAACATACTGTTGATTGCTAATGATGTACTTATGTTAAAATCAGTAATAGTTTGTTGTTTGAAATTTGATGTTGGATTTGTAAATTTTTTCTTTAAAGGATGTTGGAAATGTCCTCCTATGGTAGGGAAAAAAAGAAAAAGGGGTAGGTTAGACAAAAGTCCGGTGAATGTGTGCATCATTAATATATGATGATCATATGCAGTTGACTTTAGTAATACTTTATGTGGCCAAAGGCATTCTACAAATGTCCGTAAATTGCTAGATTTCTTTACTTAAGAGTTTTCAACTTAATGCACACCTACACTAATGACCTGTGCAGGCTCGTACAAGGATAAAACAACAAATCAAATGCCAAACAACTAATGATTGGCTAATAACTACTAGAGCTTCTTCTACATAGGATTATCCTACAATTTTCTCTATGGGACTACATTCCTCACATTACGATCGTGCGCATCTATTTCACACAGGTTTCCCCGCAATTTCCACATGGCACTAAATTTCCCACAACTACGACTACATGTAACCTAGCTATGCATTGAGGGGAAGCCAACGATACCGATACGCTAAAGTGTCTCATCGTCTACATCTGTGTCTACCACGCAATCGTAGAAAACGTCTCTTATTACATGCGTAGGGATCTAACAACAACACTACATCACGTTGCATCATTTGTGAATAACAAGAAACTCCCATTGTGTCGGATCCACGCACTTCATCAGGCATCATTCAGTGTTGCGCTTCCATTGTAGAACCTCTTGTGAGTGCCATTTGCGATAGAGTCGCCCCTAGTCGATTATCGACGCCTACTGGATAAATAGCATTTATCCACTCATGTAACATCCTAATTTCGCCTCATAGGGAACTAGCTTCCCTACTCCTAACATCCATAAACATATATATAATATATAAACTACTAAACAATTTACTTATAATCTGAGCCGTAGGCTGAGGTACATACTACATTCAGGAAACGCATACCGGTCGATTGCTCTAGTAAGTGCGGTCGACTAATCGCGGTGAAAACTTTAGGTTATATGTTCATTTTGTTCGATTTTGATTATTTACCGTTTAATTTTTTCATTCTCTAATTTCAACAGTAAACCTACAGTTTCATGTTTGAACATTTCTGTGAAATCAAAGTTCTAGTTGTCCAAACTCCTAATCAGTTTCAATTTATATTAATAGATCATAAGAATTCTATTTTATTAGAAATGGGTTTAACCTAGATGAATCCCTATTTTAACAAGTTCACACCAACTTAATTTATATTCAATTTCAGATTCAAACAATTTGATTCCCTAGTTTGGTTTCTAACAACCTAGATTTGATAATGTATATTGAAATTAACTACATATAATCATCTTATTAAAAATATACCTACTCACCTCAGATCCAAGCTTTTCTTTGAATCCCGACTGGAATCTTCTATCGTTTGTTAGTTGTTTGCTTGATTTGACCTCCTTAGCCCCTCTATTTTTATATTTATTTTATTTGGAAGAATTTCATAAGTTGAGGAGAAAAGAATTTACAAAGTTTAGGCGCATAGACTAAAGTTTTGATGAACTAGGGTCTACAATAGATGGGCATTTATAGGGTTTTAAACTGATATGGACCATTGATTAACCCTTGGAGAATCTTCGTTCTCATCCTGCACGCTAATTGTTTACTTCGTTGCCAAGTAACACAATCAAATCTAGGCGTTCAATGTTAATCAATTTTCGCCCTGACACTTCAACCAGTCGACCTTAGGTCCTGATTAGTCGACCACCACATGTCGACCTACGACCTCCCAATGTGTCGACCGTTGTTTTTATTTATTTTTTAATTATTTACTTAACATTTATTTCTTTCGAATTTACATATTTAGTTATTTTCAACTGGGAATTTTCAGAAGTTTATAACTTAGTCATGTTAGCTTTGATTTTAAAGTGTCATATATGAAAATTGCCTAGAAAATCGCTATATACGCAAAGCTGCAAGTTTCGTAGCCAAGTTTAAACGTTCGTTAAAATTCTTTTTTCGAACTTGTTATATTTAAATTTTGTTTTTATTAAATTTTTGCTAAAATTTTCGAGATGTTACATTCTCCCTCTAAAAGGATTTTTTCGCTGAATCTCCAAGGATGGAAAAAAGGTAACTTGTGTGCGCAATAACTAATAACCACGACCATTTACTCATCCATCATCCACTGGCAATCATTATCTTTAGTTAAAGTTTCTAATACAGTATGTACGTGCAAGAGTGGAATGCATATGAACTATTCTGATGTAGAAATTGGGCGGTCTCCTTGTCTAGTCGACCTCCTAAAATGTAGGAACTTATGCCATGTATCCATGATGCATGCAACATCGTATGTAAGTAGACTTGCAATTCTACGTGTATGCGCAACCATTCAATATATATGCAGCAACCATATGAATATAACTCGATGAAATAAATAAATGATGATGCGATTGTGCGTGCTAACTAGAGGATATACTTATTTTAAGTGTGCAAAAACTAATCCAACAATTATATCCGCTAGCTTCCATTGTCCATAACATGTCTATTGAAACGTTCGCCACCATTCCTATTATCCAGTGGTCTCTACCTATGGTATATACTAAACTAAATCCTAATGCATAAATAGTCTATACTTATTTTCTTAAATTGGAAATGTACCAGAAAAGAGTTGTGTATGGACAGCTTGAGTCCTCACCTTAGACTCTCATGTACTCTCCACTGGGTCTTCTCCCCGTTGAAAATTAACAAGCCTAATTACTTTGTTGCGGAGTCGCTTTGTATGCTCGGAGATACAAGTGGGTGAACGATAAACAAGTGACTCCCTCTCTACTTCCACTTCCACTTCCTCTGGCTGACTCGGCTCGACTATGATAGCTGTATCATATAAGTACTTTTGCAAGTGCGACATATGGATAACATCATGTACTCCCGCTAACTTCTTTGGAAGCTCTACCCTATAAGCTAATTACCCAACACTGTCAGTAACCGAACCTTATAACATGCCTAAGCAGTGAGACCTTCACATAAACCACGTTGCCCACTATGAACTCTAACCTTATGCGTCTCCTAACAGCATATGACTTATTCCTATCCTACGCGGTTTTCATCCTCCTACGGATCAAGTCTACCTTCTTTGATATCTCCCTTACCATATCTAGACGATGAATAATCCTATCCATAGTGTCCCACCAACACGATGGTGATCTATAGGGCCTCCCATATTGAATGATCTCATACCAATAATCGTTATTATTATAGGTAAACTCCACTAGTGGCAAGTGATCCTACTAAGAGCCTCCGAAATCCAAGATACACATTCGAAGCAAGTCCTCCAATTCTGAGTGCACTCTCTTTTTATGTCCGTCCATCTATATGTGATAAGAAATACTCATGCTCAACTCAATGCGCAAAGCCTCATGTAGACTCCTTCAAAACTAACCGATGAAATGCAGATCCTGATCACTAACAATGATAAAAGGAACTCCATGTAACCCAACGACCTCTTTCACGTATAAGACCGTTAATGACGTCGCGGTTCTTGTACTCCTCACTGTGACAAAATGATGTCATTTGGTCAATCGATCGACTATGACTCAAATAATCTTATTCCCTTTCCTACTCCTAGGTAGTCTATCAATAAGTTCAATAGAAATTCTCTTCCATTTCCACTGAGGAATACCTAACGGCTGAAACATTCCACTTCGGCTTCTTCTGCTCCTCCTTTACCCTCTGACAAGTCATACATCGGCCTACATACTCCGCTATATGCATCTTTATACCGAGCCAATAAAAGACTCTTCGTGTCATGGTACATTTTTTCTCCGCTGGGATGAATGGTCATCCTAGTTAAATGATACATGGCTAGTACCAGTCGATCAAATCCATAATGAGAGGAACACGCAATCTACCATACCTCCACAAATAAACTTCGAGTCAACGGCATAATACCTCAAATGACCCAACTGCTCCCCTCTACCAAACTTCTCAAAAATATCGACCAACTCCTTTTCTTGATTCTGACTTAACCCAATGCGGGGGATAATTGTAGGCCACATGTCCAAAGCTGCTAACAATTCCAGAGTGATGTTTGACGATGGTCGAAAGTGGAACTTAGAAATGAACTCTAAATGTTTACATTCTAAGAATAAAGGGCTCAACACTGCATGTTGCGTACTTAAGGCATCGACCATCACATTTCCCTTGTCTAGAGTACATGAGATATCGAAATATTATGATGCCAAAAGCTCCATCCACCTCTACTACCTTAAATCAAGTCCCTCTGGAAGAACAAGTACTTCAAAGACTTATGATCCATATATAGCTTTAACCGCTCTTCTGATAGATAATGCCTCTATGACTTGAGTGTGAAGACAATGGCCGCCAACGCAAGATTATGGGTATGATAGTTTCTTTAAAGGACCTTCAATTATCGACTAGCATAGTTTACCACTCTCCCTTCCTGCATCAAGACCGCACTCGACCCCTACCACAAGCATCAATATATAACTATAAATTCCTTCGTATCATCGGGTAATACCAAAATAAAGGCACTAGTCAATGCCTCCTTTAGCTTAATAAAAACATCCTCGTCCTTTGCATCGCACGAGAAAATCTTTTTGGTGAGGCGGGTCAGACGGGCAAAGATCTTTGCAAAGTCCTTAATGAACTTTCCATAACAGCCTACCAAACCAAGGAAACTCCTTACTTCCGTAGAATTCTTTGGCACATGCGAATCCTGAACCACTACAACATTACTTGGATCGATCCTTAAACCACTTTCCAAGACAACATGTCCCAAAAAGCGTACCTCCTCATGCCATAAGTGATAATTAGAAAACTTTGCCTTCAACTTATGCTCACGGAGTGTATAGAGCACTTCTTCTAACTACGATGTGTGCTCTTCCTTGCTTCTCGAATAGCCTAATATGTCATCCTCAAATACAACCACGAACTTGTTAGGAAACCTTTTGAAAATCGGCTTTTCAGCTCAATAAAGTAGGTGGGTGCATTGGTCAGTGTGAAGGGCATGACTAACAACTCATAAAGTCTATTTGGTGGACGGAATGTGGTCTTCTTAATACTTCCTCAGCTACACACAACTGATGGGATCTGGTAGCCAAATCAACCCGTGAGAAATCCTTTGCTCTAGCCAGCTGATCAAAGAGATCGTCTATACAAGATAACTGGTAACGATTTTTCTTTACTAGCTTATTTAGCTCCCTATAATCGATGCAAAGCCATAGTGCACCATCCACCTTGGTAGAAAAGGCAACCGATGCTCCCCACTCTGTAGAACTCCACTTAAGTAATTTCTTCCTCGTCAATCTCAGTAACCACCATATCCCACCAATTCTGGCCTCCCCTTGAAGATGCCAAGTGACAGGCTATCTTCTTACATTATCCCTCAGACCCATCAAATTGAAAGTCCTCTCACGTGTACAAATCCATATCCTTGCATCTACATATGACTTTGTCCCAACATATGGCTTTTCTCCAAGGCTAGCAAAATTCTTGCACAATTTAGCAAAATCAACCGTAGATGGGTAGGCAGAAACTGCACTTGGCGCTTGCTCCATGGATCCTCTACTAAGATTAAGCTTGGCTAATCCCCTGCCTAAAGATACTAGTGGAACCAAAATGGGACCTTCACACTCGCGGTCTCAGCTGCATTGCTTGAGCCTAAACCAGCGGGATCACTCATATTCTATCTATGATTTAGGAATTTATTAGCCACTTTCCACATATACTATTGGAAAGAATAAGGGAAAGAGTTATTTGCATTATATGCATAAAATCTTTTGAAAAGATTTTATCTATACATGCATACATACATATATATACACTTTGGAAACTCATTTTAAAAACATTTCTGGAAAAACATTTGAAAAACATTGGAAAAACTTTTTCAAGTACGTTTTCTCAATACAACCTTATTCCCTAAAGAAATTCAAACCTTAGTTATGATACCAACTATGACAACCCACACCTCTCGACACATTGATCAAAGCCTAAGGTGACTTTCGAACCCATGTCGGTGCTAACAAATACAAGCCGTTAGGGTTTTTAATACATTATAAAGACTGAAGATATGCATATATGATCTAGGACATTCTACACTTTCGAATCTCACGACGGAAGGCAACAAAATATAAATATAGTAGATAACCATCTAAGAAAATATCTCAAAATATAGTCTCAAAAAACAGTAAGTAGTCAACTCTAGAGTAGGAAGAAATACGATACATAATCTAATAAATGCTAAGTACTAAATAAGATACATAGTTACATGTAGAGTAATATAAAATAATAAACAATTACAATGATGAGCTCTCTTCTCCACGTACTAATCACGGGCTTATCACCTGCTGCCATGTCCTCCTATGGTAGGGAAAAAGAAACGAAAAGGGGTGGGTCATATAGAAATCCGGTGAATGAGTGCATCATTAATATATGGTGATCATTAATCTATGTGACCTAGGGTGTTTTACATGCGTCCGTGAATTACTAGATTTCTTTAATTAAGTGTTTTTAATCTAATACACAAATACACTAACGACTCATGTAGGCATACATAAGGATCGAAGAGCTAATCAAACCTCAAACAACTATTGATCAGCTAATAGCTACTAGAGCTCCAATGTAGGATTATCCTACAATGTCCTTTATGGGACTACATTCCTTACATTACGTCTATGTGTAACTATTCACATAGGTTTCCCTATAATTTCCCACAACTACGACTACATGTAACGTAGCTACACATTAGGGAGAGACTGCAATGCTGACTCATTGAAGTGTCTCATTATCTGCATCCTTGTCAGCCTCTTAATTGTAGCATATGCCTCTTATTTCATGTGCTGAGATCCAGCAACAACACAACATCACGTCACATCATCATTTAATACCAAGGAACTAAAGTTGTGCCAGGCCCACATACTTCATCAGGCATCAGTCAGTGTTACGTGTCCAATATAGATCCTCCTACGAGTGCCATTTGCGATAGAATTGCCCCCCGTCGAATATCGACCCTACTGGATAAATAACACTTACCTAGTCCAACAACATCCTACTAAAGTGTGGTTGACCATTCGTGGTGAAAATTTTAGGCTAATCCACTCCTTTTGTTCAATTTTATGTAAAGTACGAATTTATTTATAGTTTGCACCATTTATTCCATATGAAAACAAAATAGAAATGTTTAAATTCTTTGTAAAAGGGATGTTGAATAGAGAGATTGAAACTAGAATTGCAATTTCTATTTTTGAGAGAATTGTATGATTTAATGTAATGGATTAAGTTTATATTTTTATATACAAGTCTATTTATTGCAGTTTTGGATATAGTATTAAATCCTTATTTATAGATATTGGAATTTTGATGTCATTGGTAATATGGAAAAATACTTATATAATTATGGTTAGAAAGGAATTGACATTTAATGTCAGTTAGGCATAATCTCTACACACATAGGAAATAATAAGTACATGTTTATTTATATATTACCGTAAATAGGGCACAACTATATCTTATAATTGCATAGTTAATTAAATCCCCCTAGGAAGGTAGTTGATTTTTTAAGGCAAAATAAGAAGGAATTCTTATATTGCCTAATTAATAGACACAGTTAGGTGTGTGATAATATATTATAAGTATTGTAAATATGAATAGTCATAGTGATGCGAGGTCAGTCAAGAGGCATATGAAAGTCTACCCAGCTAATCTGGCAACCAACATTGTGATTTGGGGGCTGATGTAAGACATCAACTATGATAAGTAACTACGATGACGTGAGGTTAGTCCAAATTCTATAGAGTAAATCTACCCAGTTAATCTAGCTACTAGAACCTATGAATAGTCAGGCTAATATGAGATGCCACTGTTGGTACATGTCATAAGACAAAGGACCTGCTTCGGGGTTTTGGAGGTATTGAGTTGTTGCTTGACGACGCGCCTTCTTCCTTAAATGAAGAATTAAATGGTCGGAATTTGGTTTAGGTATGGTTAAGGATATTTTCAGAAGGTCTACTTCAATAGGAAGTATAAAGTGTCCGAAGAGATTTCCTGCAATGCTAACTAGATAGAAACTTATGTGGAGTCCGTCTTATGAATAGGTATTAAATTATGAAGGCCTACCTCAACTGAGGTCTTAAATGGTCAGAGTCTGCCTATTTTCCATTAAAAGGTATTAAGTGGCTTAGGTTCTATCACTCGCATTATTATACACTTGTAACGTTGGTTATCGATTATAGGATTGGTAAACTTGCTTTAGGAATGGAAGGTATTAAGTAGTTGATTGAGGGCTTGCCTCCTTTGCATATATGAAGTATTAAATGGGTTCAAATTATGTAAGACATATTCTTATTTTAAATTATACTGCTAATGTAGTAAAATAGCAAGGCTTGAGATTTCTATTCACCAAACACTTGTTGTTCTGACTCCGTCCTCGTTACAACACAGGTTGGAGAAGGAGTCGATGATGCTTAAAGATGGCGAGAGTGAAGCTTGTGCTTTGCGGCATTTGAAATGGTTTGAAATAAATGAGTAATATTATTGTTATTATATTTTATTCCTTCCATTGTAAGTTTTGAAGGAACAAATAGATAGCTCTATATTTTTTCTATTTACCAACCAATAGACAGCTTTGGAATGGGTCTAAGTTTCGATGGGTCTTTTCTGGGTCGGAATTTAGGTCTATATCGGGGCGGGTTGTTACAAATAACTAGTCTTGGAATGACTATATGTTTTGATGGGCCTTTTCTGGGTTGGGATTTAGATTTGTTTCTGGGTGGGTTGTTACACTTGATATCAGATATGGTTGAAGCATGATAGGGGGTTCTCGTATTGTAAACTATAGCGAAGCCTCTTACCCTTGCATGTTCCAGGATGGGTTGGCCAGCCCGTTAGAGAATGGCCTAGGAGTCGAGAGGCTGGCTATAAAACCAGTTAGTTACAATTTGAAGCCACCATCATTTTAGGTGACTGTTACATTTGGTATCATAGCTTAGGTTGCCCGATCAACGGGGGTAAGTATACGTATGGGTGCATACATGTTATTTTTGAAAGTATTTTTCAAAAATATACTATATATATACATTTAATTTGAATTTACTCTACAAAATTCCGACAATAGAAGTAGTTGGGACCATATCCCAAAGGGATGGGCGAGGTGACTATGGGTTGGAAAAATGAATAGAGTATGAAAAGAGTAACGGAGGTCGTATCTTAAGGAATGTAAATGGAAAAGATTGTAACTCTAAAGTTAAAAGGGCAATAACTGTGAAATAAATAAGGAGTTACAATAATTTAATGAGGGTATGAATGGATTGATTAAAGAGATTATAAGGGAAATTATGGAAATATAATATGAAATATTGGAATGAATAAATAAATGTCTTTTAGAAATTGTCTGGTTAGAATAATAATTATTTATTATGAACAATTAACATTATAGAAATAACGAATATACATGTTGGGTAGTAATTAAATACTATGAGCAGTATAGTCGTAAACCTCCAAAACTAAGGATGGGGGAGGAAGAAAATTCAATAAAAAGGATAATTAAATTCAATTTCTAAAAATCCAACCTCATGTGAACGAATTTGATAAAAATGATTTTTAGGAACTTCTTTGGAATATTTTGAATGGATTTTTCAAAAGATTTAATAAGAAGTAGTTATTTTGAAAAGTAAGAAAATTGGAAAACCATAACTTAAAAAAAGTTGTGGAGTCAAAAGTTCTGATTAGGGTTTTTGGTAAAAAGGGTATTTCATTTTCAAAACTCGTAGTTTAAAGGATTTGTTGGGTCAAAAAGTTTTCGGTTTAAATGTTTTCGATAAAGGAATTATTTTTTGAAATAAATGTAAAATAGAGCGTATATTACTTAATAATTTTTCATTTTTCATAAATTTGGAAGTTCTTTAAATTCTTCTTTTTAAAATAGAAATAGAACTTGAAAAAAACGAGGTATAAGCCATTAAAGTAGGAGAAATAAAAATAGAGGTGATATTGGAAGATTTGGATATGAATGGTTAGGAACTTATAAAATAGGATTAGTAATCTATTTAGAGATAATGCAGGAGAGAAGTGATGTGAATGGGATAGGAAAATGATTAGATAATGGTTTACCTTATCTGCTCCACTTTTCATTGTTTAAAGTTATGGAAGAAGTTTATGAATATTTTAAACTAAAAGACTAACTTTTAAAAGAATAAATAACCAATGTTGATTTTTTTTAAAGAGGAATATCATTTTGCTCCTTTTTTGGATTAAGCGATCCTTTTCAAATTTTTGATAGCTGGTTTAATAATTGAGTTTTTTTAATGTTTTGGATTAAAGACCGTATTTAAAGAAGCAAGTATTTGAGGTAAAAGTATTTGAGAAGGGAAATTATTTTAGAACCTTTCGATTTGGGGTTAATAATAAAGTGATAAATATTTTGAAAATGTGAAAAGTTGGGTTCAAATATTTTTGCAAGGTTTTCTCCAAATGTTTGGAATAAAATAAAGTATGATGTTTAGATGTTTTTGGGAATTCAATTTCCTAAACTAATTTTATGAGTTGGAAATTCTTTTGGAAAGTATGCTTAAAGGTTTTCTTTCAAGATGTGAAAATTCTTTTGCAATTTTGAATTTCAAATGTCGCGTGCTAGCATAACGTGGGTTTTCAAGTTTATATTTTATGGAGAAAATAGGGTAACTATCTAAGTAAGAAAGGATTAAATATTTATGATATGAATAAAATAAGAATGGTATATACAACCTAAACTAGAATTTGAAATCGGTCCCAAGCACTTATTTATTGAACATTAGTAAAGTGTAAAAATATTCCAGATCTATAATCGGGTTGTAAGTTAGGTTGCCCTTGGAATGTGAATTTCTATATTTTGATTTATTGGGAGATGGTTTTGTGTAATTTTCATATATAATCTAATTCCTTAAATGTATAAGAGCGCGACATTTGAATTGACAAGGGAGATACCAAAGGGAAAGAGATGTGTAAGATATGGATATTCTTTTTGTAGTTTACACTATCTATTTCAATAAATGAAAACGAAATAATCCCTTGTAATTTCAAACAAAGTAAAAATATCACTTATGGTTAATTTATAAAAGATTATAAAGGTAATCCTTCTATGAGGATAGCTATAATAAATTAAAATATGGAAAGGAATGTTCTGGTTTAGAAATTAATAATTAGAAATAAGAAATATATAAATAGCGTAATTTATAACTGTATTCGTATTAATTATGAAGAGCATAGTAATTATAGGACTAGGATATATGGACATTAATTACAGAGTTACTGGGCAATAGATTTGTAATTAACAAAGAATTAAAAAGGAATTAAATATAGGATTGATTAAGGAATCTTATATGGTATTTATGGAGGAAGTGAATACTCTTAATAAGCAAATTTTGAAACTGGTAATAAAGTGAAAGAGATTAAGTAAGGATTTATTGGAGATTGTCGATTTTACATTTATGACTAGTTATTATGGGTAATGGATATTTATGCGAACCAAGAAAATAAATTAAGAAAGGTGGGTAATGGTGGAATGACATTCTAAGAATGTACATCTTAAATTGGTAAGAAGCATTACGATTCAAACATCATTCATACCAGTTGATGATTAAGGGTGGCTTCTAGCAATTTTTTTTAGAGTTTTGGGTTGTAATATCTAGTTGTCTCCTTTAGGAAAATTGTTCGATGTGGTATAAGACATGTTTCTACTTTACCACTGTGTTGATTTTATGATGGGATTAGTCCGCTAAATAAATGAATACACTGAGGAACATCGTAAATAAGGGAATTTTATAAGGACACTTAACTAGCGATAAACCAAAAGTAAGACTGGAAGTTATTGAGGAAATTAAAATAGAATGCTTCAAACCTAAAGCTTGTAGAGCATCACCATTCACCCCGAACAAGTTAAGATGCATAGGGATATGAAGAGAAATTATCTACTTGGCCAAGGACGAAGGGAGAGTCACTGAATCAATTTCCATATGTTTAGCATGCCATAAGATTAAGGCTAAGCAAGACAAGCCTGAAGGATTGCTATTACCATTGGAGGTCTCGACTTGGATATGGGAGCATATATCGATGGACTCTATATGTGGGTTGCTTAGAGGCAGCGATGCTATTTAGGTCATAATAGATTAGCTCATTTTACCTCCATTAGAAATTATAGGACTGCAGCATCTCTAGCACAAGATTTATGTCAAGAAGTGGTGCCACTACATGGAGTTCCAGTTAGCATTATTAGTGATGGAGATCCTTCGTTCACTAGAGAATTTTAAAGAAGTTTGCAATCTGCTTTGGTTACCAACCGCAAACTGACTGTTAGATGAAACTGATGAACAAGAATTTTAGAAGATTAGTTAAGAGCTTACAACATAGATTTCAGAGGACCTTGAAGAAGGCAGAAGTGTTTAGATGGCGATTGAGGGATGCACAGAACCGTCTAGGGTCCTGTGCTAACGAATGAAGAAAGGAATTGGAGTTTTTAGTTAGGAACATGGTATTCGTTAAGATTTTCCCTCTTAGAATGGTTATGAGTTTTAGTACATCTGGAAAGTTGGCGCAAAGTTTTATTGGGCTTTTTCCAATTTTAAAGAGCATGGGGAAACTTGCTTATTGGCTAAAGCTTCCAGACTAGTTAGTGGGAGTTCATGACATCTTTCATGTTCCATACGTGAGGAAATGTCTACATGACATTGCCATTGTAGTAGAGCCTGATCAGTATGTTGAAATGAAGCATGTTGCCCATCTCCCCTCTCATGCCACCGAACTTACTGTGGAGCACGGTATTAAGAGGCTTCGTAATAAAGAAATTGGGTTGGTTTGAGAAGAATGAGGAGATAACCCAGTGAAAAGCATGTGGAAAATCGAAGAAAATATGAAGGTTTCTCATCTCGAGCTTTTCTTTGGTAAAATTTCCCCTCCAAATATAGGTATTTGGTTGCAACATGGTTGCTAGGTTAGATGATGGGGAATGGTTTCCACACTTTTTACCATTATTCTTGCACTCATATAGAATTTTATATGCATATTTTGGGAGCTTGCATACATGCCTATATGCCATTATCTTACATTCACGCTAGGATTAAGTTCACCTATAATTAGTTGCATATATAATCACATTACATTTTCGGTCGTGTAAATAGTTGTGTATATTATTGTAAATAACTTGGTTGTATAATATAGTTGTTGAATGTTTGCTACACCATTGGCCCTTGGTGGTTTCGAGGGGCGACATCCCTTTTAAGAAGGGGAGAATTTAACACTCCGCAATAAGAAATTAAAAAAAGGTTAATAATAGAAATTTTTTAAATATCAGAACTTGTTTACGAAAGTTGCACTATCGCATGTCTGGCGATTTTCTGGTCAATTTCCATACATAATATGTTGAAATCGGAGTTCAAACGAAGAAACTATGGACGTTTGAAGTTTTGAAATTTAAAATTTTAATATTTGAATTTAAATTAAAAGGTTTTAATTTTGAATTTTAAAATATTGGCTGATATTAACATTTGAGTTAACGTATGGTTAATTGGGTAATTAATATAATTAAATTAAGTAAGGAATAATAAGAAACAAAACAAATTAAACATGATCCAAAATGAAGACAGGCCGTCCGTATATATGCAAGCGGTCGACCGCTTGTGGTCAGCAGTCGACCGGTTCTGAAGGTGGCGGCTAGATTTTTAGAGGTCATGAGCGGCATGGATTCGTTTATTTTAAATTCAATAGCTCTCATTCTTTTCTACCTCTATAAATTGACACCAAGGTCCCTATACCCCCAAGCAACGACGAAGCTCCATCAAACTCTTTCCCCTTAGGGTTTTAAGGAATGGTAAACTTATGGTAAGTAATTCTAATTTCTAATCTCTAATTTAAACTGAATTCCTAATCCTCCTTCTCTTTACCTTCTGATCTTTGAAAACTAATCTATACATATAATCTATTTGTTGTATATTCAAAAAGGATAAAATCTAGCAGAGATTTAGGAGCAGTATAAAGATCCAATCATAAATCAAGGAACCTTCTGTGAGTGGAATTTCAATTTTTCCCATTCTAATTTTTCTTTTGTATTTATTTGGATTTGATATATTCCTTGGGAAATTCTATAAACAAAACCCTAAAAACAATAAAACTCCAAAATTTCCCCTAAATAAATATCAATCTTTGAATATGTTAGAATTGCAACTGTTTTTATATTAATATATTAGAATTGAATCAAATTGTTTGTAATTAGATAATCTATGGTAGATTCAACCTATTTTCTTTTGTCTCCAATTGTAGTGTTAAAGGGTTATAAAAGTAAACAAATTAGAAATGGTGTGCAAAGTGCGCATTTGATTGATTGTAGTTTGCACCGCTTACTTCTGCCACTTGAATAAATAAGGAATTCCTTTCTTACTTCAAATTAATATGTGTAAAGGTTGAAATGAGCATAAATGATCTAATTTATAAGATCGGTTTCTTTAAAATAGGAAAGTGATTCTGGTATTTTAATATGAGATAAGTTAGGTGTTATTCCATTGTAATAAAAGTCTATTTGTGTTTGGCTATGGGTAGTAGCTGTTTTGGTTTGGAATCAGAGATTTATATGAGACTGATATTTCAAATTATTTTGTAGGTGAATTATTGAATTATTTAAATGTAATGATTAGATATTTATTTTTGTGCATATATACGTATAATATTAACGTATTTATTATTTAAATTAATAACATATCGGGTGTAATTATTAGTATTATGAATAATTAGGCAATATTAATTTGTGGGAAAGTAGTTAATGTAAATTGGGGAATTAGTCTTTAATTGGAGGCATGATAAAGGGTTACATTATATGGCCTCAAATAATAATTATGTAGGATGGTATATTATACGAAGGCTATACATATGAAGTATGACTAAGTTATAGGGAGGCAAGGTCCGTCCAAAGTTACATAAACGTCTTCTTGGATAAATCTGCGTACCAGCGTTATGGCTTTGCGTACTATTGTGGACATCATCTATAACAAATAACCCTAATGGACGTGAGGCAATTCCCAATTCTGTAGGGTAAATCCGCCCAGCTAATTTGGCTACCTATTAATAGTCCGATTAATCCGAGCGTCATAGTTGGGTTATGGGTCATAAGTTACGATAGTGATACGATAAGTGAAATCTTTAGAAGGGGTCTAATTTGGGATAGAAGTATTAACTGGCTATTCGTAGGGTCCGCCTCCTTCCTTTAGGAGAAGTATTAGTAACTTAATGGGATTTCTTGTTATGTCCGCTAGTGAAAACCATGTGAGGACCCACCTTAGATTAGTTCATAAATGACGGGGGACCTGTCTATTTTATTGGTCTTAAATGGTTAGAGTCTACCTAATTCTTATTTAAAAAGGTATTAAGTAGTTCAAGTTCTTCCTCTTACATCGTAAACGCTAGTTGCATTAGAGTTGGATAATTGGACTGGAAGAGCCTTCAAGCTTATAGTTGAAGTTATACGTATGTTATGTTTTAATACAGAAGATATATTACTTTCCAAATGATTTTAATACTAAGATATATTACTTTCCAAATAATACTGCTCAGATTACTATTATCATAAAACTTGAAATTTCTTTCACTAGACCTTGTTGAACTCCCTCCTCTTTTCAAAAAAAACATGTTAGGGAGACAAGGATTGCTGAAGAAGTGAAGGTGGGGATGATGATTGTGGCAGTTGTTTATCCACTATCATTTTCTTATGTTATTTTCCATATATCCAGATTTGAAACTATGTTGTTGTTATTGTCAGTTTGATACTTATGTACTGTGATGGTTATATTTGGATATTTTGAGACTTGGTGATAATAATTCTATGTTAGAAATGACTTCTATTTATGAGTTTATATTTTATCCATTGTACTGTGAGAGTCTGAAAGTTAGATATATATTGCTCTATGTATTGTGTATTGCTTTAAATTTCTCCTAAACAGAAATTCTTGGAATAGCTTTAAGTTCCGATGGGCCTTTTCTAGGTCGGGATTTAGGTCTGTTTCGGGGCGGGTTTTACATCCTAAGGTCAAGTCAACATCTATTTTAGGTTTCGATTTCTCTGGAACGATTAACTTCCAAACTAGGGTTCCATCCAATCTAAGGTCTCATCCAACCTAGGGTCTCTTCCAATCTAGGGTCTCATCCAATCTAGGGTGTCATCCGATCTAGGGTGCGATCTCCCCGAATCATTTATCATCCAATCTAGGGTGTTATCTGATCTAGAGTGCGGTCTCTCCAGATCATTTATCATCCAATCTAGGGTTCAATCTCTTTGGATCACTTGTCATCTAATCTAGGTTTCAATCTCTTCAGATCGTTTGTCATCCAATCTAGGGTTTGATCTCTCCGGATCCTTGCTAAGTCCAATTCACTAGCTCTTCGACGAGGAAATTTAATGACGAGCAAGTCCATCCTCTCACTCTTCGATAAAGGGACTTACTTCTTGCGGTCACCACCCCGTCTCTCCGAATGGGAGTACCACATTCATTAATTCATCATGTTCAAGTGGTTTATAAAACCCTAATCAATTTCAAGGGGTCAGCAATTATGTTGGTGTTTCTTAATCGACGTCAGTAATTACTCATGTAGCCTAAGTCTTAGCATCTAGCAAACATCAAAACATCTGATCATATTAAGGAGTACCTTCAACTATCCAACTCAGGGCGTGCCTAGGGACCGACTCGTACACATATAAGCGGTTTGATAGAGATATTCCATCATTTATTTAAAACAAAAGGTGATTTAAGGGAATCAACCTGACTCTAATCCTTCTCGATTATGGGGGTATCATCCAATAGAAGTCTTCGATCCATAACTTCATCATGCCTCCCGTTCCTCCGATGATCTTTTGGTTCAAGCTCCTGCTATTATGCATTCAAATTCCAGTCTATCACTTTCGCTCCAATATCGCCCATTCCAAGCATTAGAGCTCATCCTAGCTCCAAATTGATCATGCCTCCTAGTAAATTCCTTTTAGCAACGAGAGGATTGTGGTCGGTACCAACTGGTCCTGGTCATGGTGGCAATGTTTCAGTTTATTCCGCTCCAACTCTGATGCTCCTGCATTTTTTTCAAGCCTTTGGTCCTAAATTTCAACAGCTCCACCTATTCCTTGTTGTCCCATCCTATAAAAAAAATCCTTCTAGCATTTCATGTTGCCAAGTCATTATCCCATCTTGCAACTCCTTCATCATTTTCTCCATCTCCTACCTAGTCATGTAGATTGAATGATTAGAACTTGACAACACCTCCTAGGTGACCTCATGCTCTGGTTGACTCCCTCTAAACCTGCATCTGATGTTAGGCCTCTTCATCTTCTCTAAATTTCAGATCTAAGCTTAATTCTCAGTGAAAGCACAAAAAATTTGGTGCCCAAAATGGCATCAATACCCAAATATTAAATAAAAGCAGCATAAATGTATAAATCCAAATAAAATAGACAAATATAGAAAGAAAATAAGGGAACAAACAAGATTTTTTCTAGTGGTTTGGCAATCTCTGGCCTACATCCACTTTAATCTTTGTTACTAGTCGATTTCTCTCCGAATTACAACTAATTTTATCATATCTGACCACGATTTAGTTGACCTCGGATTTACAATGGAGTTTTAAGAGTGTCTGTAAGGAAGGAGATACGAGTGAAGAAGATGCAGAGTGTGAATCCCCTCTTTAGTTGTTGTAGCACTGGTATTTATAGAGATACTTGTCGGTAGACTAAAAGCCCACATAGGATAAAGTCCAAATGTAAGTCAAGGTGCACAGGAAGGAACACGTCGACCCAATCTCTAATAAAACCCTTTCGGTACCAAGAGGTTGGTTTGCTTTGGTGAAAACTTCTAGTTTTCACTTACTTAGTTCCTCTATCTTTGATGCATTATGTTTCTAAACTATTTTTTTCTGAAGATCTAATTCCTTCTGATGATTCAACTGGCGTCGCTTGTCTTTTTCTGCTTTCTTCTCCAAAATGCTTAATGTTGCTCATTTATCCTTTGGAAAAAGAAAAATTTATCACGGTTGCTTGAAGAATTACTTGAAGTATAAGGGGATTGGGAGATGCTAAGTGGAAGAAAACCTCTCGGTGCCAAGAGGTCCTCTCGGTAATGAGTAGTCTATTTTGCTCTAATTTCCATCAAACTTCTTGTGTCCAATATTTTAGCCTTTCTCGGCATGTTTTCAAGTTCGTGAATCATTTCATCCTCATTCTGGCCTTCTAAGTCCAATTGAAATCAGCTTGGCCAAAAAGCAAGTTAACATATAATTACCTTATTTAATTAACTTATTTTATTAATCTTATTAATAAATTATTTTTCGAAATTAATGTTTAAATTTTAAATATTAAATTCACTTTGAAATTTTGTTATCTTTTAGACATTTTGAAAACATATGTTATATTATAACTTTTATTATTTCATTTTAAATTTTACTTTTAAATTTAAGATCTTTACTTTAATTTTCGAACAATTTTAAAAATTAGCCCATGGCCAAATTTAAACTGGGCCTTTTCTATTAGGGCAAAATTTAGGCTCACTTCATCTTTTAAGCCAGGCCGGTAACCATGTAGGATAGGGTACTTGATTACCATGTTCTTTCGCTAGCCATTACCTTTCTAGACATCGTAATAAGTGGAAAAACTTAATTAGCTTATCCAAATATAACTAATTTAGACCACATAGACTATTGGGTTTTGATACTATTGTTGGAACTGGGTCATCCCACCATGGAAGAAATGGTGAACTTCAAAATAAATTGCCATTTTGGATTTCTATTTTCCTATAAAGTCTAAATGTATATCAGATCTAAT
This sequence comes from Allium cepa, assembly GCA_030765085.1. Classification (NCBI taxonomy): domain Eukaryota; kingdom Viridiplantae; phylum Streptophyta; class Magnoliopsida; order Asparagales; family Amaryllidaceae; genus Allium; species Allium cepa. The sequence continues at coordinate 767,043,842 of CM060935.1, forward strand.
CTAATAAAAAATTTAATAACTCTTATTTAGTTTAAATTCTAAAAATAGATATTTAGATATAACTTAAACTTATTGGTATTATAATGAACATATCAAACACACTCATTTGTGTAAAGTGTAAGTGCAGTTTATAAGTAGTGTATATATGTGTAAATAAAACACGTATAAATGAATTTAGAGAAGGAAACCTTTAATTTCGCTCTCTTACCTTACGCAATTAATATAGGAAAGATATGACAGTATATGAAAAGAGAGAAACCTTTCATTTATCTCCCTCTTTAATTGTAATAACTCATATATTAAATGACATTTATAACTTATCAACTAAATTCGCACATGCCTTTAGTTTTTTTGTTAATGAAATATATGCATACATCCATAATAATTATATATATAGTAAGAGCCTATTAGTAGTTTTAAATAATTTGAAATCTATAGTTAACATTAAAGGGAATGATTTCGGTTAAAAAGGTTTGACAACCAAATGCTACATTATTGTATAAAATTCTCTTCTGAATTCAAATCAAATTAAACAACATATACATAATCAATACAATTTAATAATTTAGATCTAAACAACATATACTTGCAAACATCGTAGCATATGATATATGTATATATACATTCATACTAATAAGTTTTGATTTTAAAGTTAACGGTTTTCATTAAACTTTTAATTTATGAATGAAATAAAATTTTAGATTTTACATGAGACTTTAAATATAGAAAACCACAGAGTATTAAAATTTACAGTAAATTTTATTCATTAATCTTAAATTAAGTTTTTATTAAACAAGGATTGAAATGATTATATTCAACTGTTTACCAGTGAAAATAAATATTAATTTCAAAATAGTGGATAATTTTACACATAAAATTCATTTGCATTTAAGTACGAAAATGTTATATAATTATATAAAAAAATCCCATTCAAAGTTAGCTTTCAATTTCATAAATTTCCAAAACAAAATAAAAGAAATTTGGACAAAGTAGGCAAGTGTAAATTTAAGATAAGAATTTACAAATCTAAACAATACAAAGAATAATAAGAAGTTATCAAAAGTAATACAGGATTTAAAATATATCAATTTATCATGAATATAAATTAAAGAAAGATGAAGAACAAACATAAATTTGAATCAAAACAATATAACAAACGTGTTCTAATCAAAATAGACATAAAGGGGATTTAATTTACATGTGGCAACATGAATAATTAAATCATTAGGTGAATGATAGAAATTCAGATAATATCAATCATATAAATACGTAAATGAATTTAAATAAGAAAATTATCTTTGGATGTAGCTAATAAATCACACCTTTAACAATGAATCAAAGCTCCTAGATTCAGAAATCTTCTTCGGATTTTGCAAGGATCAAGAGGGATAAACCACTTTTAATGAATAGATTTTATTTGTATTTGATTTTAGGAATTTTGAAGTCATGGAAGCTCTTGTATTTTCAGCCACTAGAGAGGAAGGAGATGGAAAAGTGCTCAAAAGAAAATGAATAGCAAAAGCTTGTGAAAAGAATGAAATAAAGAAGGTAATCAATGCCAAACTAAAGTGAGACTTTTCTTCTTCTTTATATTATTATTTTCCCTTTATTAATTCTTTTGAAAACTTATCATCTTTCTCTCTCATGTGACTGCCAGATATGGAGGGAACATGAGCCTCAAATGATCCCAAACCCATTCAACATTTACTTCATTTTAATCTAATTTAAATAATCTATCAATATCGTATATCGATACGTGCATTTACAACTTTTACTTATGCACTTTATTAAATTTTGATGGTATACAAACAAAAAAATAAATTTAATAATCAATATTATAGAAATATTAATTTATTTAATTTATTTACAACAAAGATAAATTAATTAAATGATATTGTTTATTCGAGTATTCATCATTAAGATTATGCGACTCAAAAGTGTAAATTCAGTCAGTGATTAATATTGAATAATTCGAATATTAATGTTCACATATCACCTTAGCTAGTGATGTGACATTTGGACTGAATTTATTGCTTTCACATCTTTTGGTAAAATCTAATTTTACTTATTTAAGCATTACCTAGTAGTGGCAATCGTATATACCGATTCTCTTTGTCAAAACTATATCACTATGGACTTATGTAATTTGGTAATGGTTAAAATTCCAATATCGTTAGTATTTGACTCTGTAGTCTAAACACAAAGTCCTTCATTCCGTAATAAAAATTACTATTAACAGTTTTGCTTTGGTGGAGACTTTGACTTTTAGTTGACTATAGTTGACCGTGATACTAATCTCATATAAGCAAGGAGATCAATCCTTTCTTGAGTAGTGTTTCGCTTCTAATGCTTTCACTTGATCCAACTATAGTCGTTCGACGGACACTGTGCCACGATTTAACTATAATCAAAGCGAGGCTTCCGCATTAAAACTCAATAGTATTCTCAAGTCAAGAGAACTATGTGATTTTGTCATATCGATATTTTGTGTGTGACCTTAAGTATATTAATTATAGAAACTATCATGTGAGTGATTCCATAATTATCCAATAACTATCAGTACGTAACCCTTTGGTAGCCCAAGCGATCTTGAGTAATACATTGTCCAACATATGGAGAGTGTTATGCATTCTAGTCTCAACGGATGCATCGGTATCCTATTCGAAACGCCTCGACTAGGAATATTTAAAATGGTGTATTTATATTATTATGATAAATCATTCATGGTTACAACACACTGTAACTACTATCACAAAATATACCACTTATGGATTTTCTATTAAATATACTTTTAATTAAATTAATCAATTAACATAACATATCATATTAAGTATGCCTTTCTAACAAGAATGGTTATCGCGTTAAATATGTGTAACAAATAAATAGTTTCCCCTATGGCATACCCCTGACTCTATCAATGTTAACTTTTTCATTCCAATTCTGATTTGAGTTTTACATTCTGAATGTACATGTTGTTATATGCCTTCTAAAGGTAAATTAGAAGAATATTATGTAAAACGCTTGACAACTTTGTTTAGTATAGATATTACATATATGATAGGTATTTTTGAATATGTTACTTGAATTGCCATTAAATTAGAAATATCTATGTATTTTAGGATTAATTTTCTTACTAGAATAATGTTAAACTACATATAGAGGCCATTTATTTTCCAAACTGTTTTTTTAAATGTCATAATATACAATTTTGTAGAATATAAAAGTTTATGATTTATGTTTGATGATAATAAACACACATGTGTGTGTGTGTGTGTGTGTTATAGCACTGTTCAAATATCATAGAATGAAACAAATCGGAATCTCATTTAAACAAACATTTTATTTCAACAAACATTTTATTACACTTTCAGCAGTACACATTTACAACACGGCTTCCACTATATTTTACATTTTCAAATACAACCTTTTCACAATCTCACATACAACATTATCTCACCCAATCACTCACTTACTTGAATTTGATTTTCTACCTTCTTGCTTTAGCCTGTGTCCAATCATCTACTTTGCCTATCAAAGTAATAATGTTGTAAATAGCAAAAAAAAACTAAAATTGCAAAAATAAGAGTATATATAAACATGTTATTGCCTTAGTTAATTGGGTTTTTTTCCATATTTTAAACTGGAACCAAAAATAAATGTGCACGAGCAACATATGAAATGCATAACGTATCACTGTACGTGCCATAAGGAAGAACACATACACAAAACGTACTTGCATCAATTAAATTTCAAGAAAAAATGCAAAGGTCAAGCTCAAAGGCTCAACACAGAGCAAGTAGAAGTGTACATGAGGTTAAGCCCAAGCAAGCTCGGATTCAACACAAGTGCAAATTGAAAAATGCACGAGCTAGAAATCAGTTCTACATGGAACAATGCATATGGAGCAAGAGCGCACAGTGCATAATTTTTCAAAAACGCAAATACAAGTGCACCTAGGCATGCAACAAAGTCCAGTTTACATATTCAAAGGCAAGTGGAGTGAAATGGCATGCACATGTTGTTAGAAAATCTAATCTACGGTTTCGATGACAACAACTATACAATGGAAATCGAATATACATATATATTTATATATACAGGTACTTGCTAGAACAACATCACTATAAAGACAAGAACAAGGCTCAAAGGACACTACAAGCGACTACAAGTCGATAGGAACAAAGAAGCACAAGAAAAAGAGCATAAAAACTTACATGCACAATATCAGATGTTTGGGTGCACAAGTCAGACGTCTGAAACAATTCTCTGAAACAACAGGCAGGCTGAACAAATGTCTGGTAATAGCACTCAGACGTCTGATCTAATATTATATTCAAAAATATATATAGTATTAGATGTCTGAAACATATCCTAGACATATGGTTTCAAGCTCGGATTTCAAATAAGAACTTTAACTGCCAGATTCGAATGGACATCTCCGCTTCTCTTTGCCGCAACTCTTCACCATCAATAGAAGCCACTTCAGAGTATTCGTTAATGGATGCAACTACTGAAGATACCTATCTATAACTATATATAGCATCAAGAATCAAGAAATTTTAGGAAAATGACCAGATTTCAGAAAGGAGGAATGTAACAACCCGGATATTTTAACGGTTATAAATTAATTTAATTGACTGGATTTGTGCGAAATTTAATAAAAATATAAAAAATAAAATTTTGAAATATAAATTTGATATTTGGAATGCCTCTAGTTAAACATAGCAACTGGTAAATTTTCATTCGAAAATATGAAAGTTTATTTCGTGCGTAAATTTACTTCAATTTAATCAGTCAAAAAACGATGAAAATAAAATGTTTTCGGAACCAAAATATTTTTACATAGAAAAATTCTAAACCATCTTCTGAGCAAACGCTATTTTTCGTTTTTCCAAATTCGGACATCTTTAGCTCCGTCGATCTTATTTTTCTGTGTTTTTCTTGCATTTTCCGCTGATAGAAAATTCGAATTTTTATAATTCGATCGTACCACGGATATCTTTATACCACTTTAATCATCTCGTCGTGCTTATCTCTACGGTATATTCATATCTGTGTTTTGAGATCGGATGCGCGACGAAGCAATTGAACAGTTCGATGCAACGGTACGCATTTGAAGCCTTTTGTTTACTTGTTCATTTAAATTCTTTGAATGGTTGGCTGACTTTAATATTCCCTGAATTATCGAGCCTACCTTCAGATGTTTCCGATGCTAATTATACGTTTGCATTTATAATTTTTAACGGTTCCCTATAATTTACGATTTCAAGTTTACACTGTGTTATGGGCTTTGACTATAATTTTACGTCTCTTGCTCTCTCTCATATTTCCTCTTCTCCCCATATTCTCTTCACTATAACCAGACCCTCCTCCTTTCCTTTGTTCTAAAAAAAAAACCGAACGCACCCAATGTCCGTCATCACCACATCAACCATCGGCCACCCACTCTCCCCCTCTTCCTTCGCCAACGACAGCATTTGGCCTTTCTCCACCACCAAACAAATACACGGGCTTCATCGCTGGACCTCTCCACGTCCCTTGCTCCTCCCGACACCACTGACCCCGCCACAGCCTAATCCGAGCCAACCATGCGTTCCCCTCCCTGACACCGACCTCCGCCACTACGTCGGATCACCCAAAACCTAAAGTCCTCCTTTCAACATCACCTCCACCAAGCTTCGCCACTCCGCCTGCCCATAACGTGCTAACCTCTTCCTCTTTATCTACTCAGCCTCCACCCGCTTTTACTCCTCCACCTTGAAGCCCATGCTCAAATAGGTATTTTTATATACATATTTGTTTATATAGTGTTTATTAATTCTGTCACAAAAAATATACGTATATTTGTTTTATTTTAAAAAATGATTTGCATACGTATATTTACAGTAAGATGCTATATAGATATTTGGTTTATAAATATGACATGCACTTATTTGTTTACACTATGATTTCTATATTAGTTATACAAGTAGGTTGCATATGAGTTACAGTTGTAGTTTATATATTAGCGCATATATTGAGTTTATTTTAGTCTGGGTGTAGCATATGTATATATAAGTTTATATAACATTGTTGTTTGGTTTATAAAGAGTTATATAGGTTTGTATATTATATTTTGTATACATATTATATGAAGTTATGCAAGTGGTAGATAATAAGTGGGTGCGTATATAAGTTATAGTATGAGGCTTGTTTATATACTTACAGTTATTAAGGTTGTACAGTTTATATATATATATATATATATATATATATATATCAAGTTGTTGATGTTTATATAGTATCATTTTATTGTTGTGTGAAGTGATGGGATATACATTATTTTATAACAATATTATATTACCTTGTTTAAATGTATATAAGTTTTGTTTATAAATATAAAAAGTTTGTTTTTCTGCTGTTATATATATTGTTTTATAGAAATATGAAATGTATGTAAGTGTACATTTTGGTTTAAAACATATTATGTGTTAGTAGCTGTAGTTTTACTACGTTACGTTGGTTTTGAATAGTAGGAATCATATATTAGTCTATATATTTATATGCTTATATAAGTATTGAAATTTTCATATATGTAATGTATATATTTGATTTTTCTATGTGTCTTTTAATTTTGAAACGATGTATTTTGAAAATAAATATATCTTTAAAAATTTAATATTTGTTGAATATAGGATATGCATTTAGTTAAATAAATCCATTTATATCAAATTCTTCATCAACCCTGTTCTGATTCGTTTTATCAATTTTTTGATTATCAGCCTTGTTCGTGATATTCGCGTTCAATCTTGCTTCGCTTTGAAATACGTGCTTGGAAGCGTAACTCGCTCTATTGTCGAACCTCTCTTTTACCTCGAAAGGTGAGCAATCACTCACGATTAATGTTCTTTTATTTATTAAATTTGATTTCAAGTGAAACGACAATTGAAATATTGCTGCTGTTAGTTATTTACACTGTTAAATATATATTATGACCTGTATCAGTTCACTTGTGACATCCGACACTATTATCTGTTATGTATGCAAAAATAATCTAGTTTGGTTGATAATTTGATTGATTGTGTGATGTTGACATTGAACGATAAACTGTTAATGTTGTAAGTGATAAATAACTTGAAATTGAAATTGTCGTTGGATGGTTAGGTTTGATATATGGGTTAAATTTGATTTGATGACATTTGCATAATGTGACCCCTTTAAATGTTTACATGAATTGATGCGTAGAAATATGATAAATTGCACTTTGAACCATTTAGATGTATGTTTTGTAAATTGATGAAGTATGAAATTGAATAATTGATACCAAGTGAAGAACCGTATTAATATTAGTGTAATAATCTTTAATCTACATGAAATGATAGTGTAGATTGTAGAACTAATTATATTAATTTGCACAAACAACAATGTGAATTAATACGATTATTTCGGGATTATTTGAATTGATTATTGGATTGTTATTGATTGTTTTATTGCTTGTTTATTTACTTTGACACCATCCCTGGTATCACACTGCAAGTTCCTCTTGATATATTTTGATTTGTGAATTGAAATGGAATCGGGTTGAAATGATAAACACCCAAAAATTTAAATTTGACTTAGGATAGAAAATTAAATAAAAACCCGATTGGTCAATAATTTGGTTTTAAAATAAAATAACGATTTTATTGAATAAATAATAAGATTTTGAAATGAAGTTGGAATTTGAATTTAATGAAAGGAAATTGTTAATATTTTAAAATCTGAAACGAAAATACTAAAATTGTAGTTATTGAAAGAACGTTGCTTTAAAATAAATTATTCGACGATAAAATTTGTAATTATTCATTGAATTAAGTTTGAAATGATTTAATAATTAAGTTTGAAATTATTGAGTTTTGAAATTATTAATAATTAAGATTGAAATTATTTAATAATTGAATAACATTGAATTATTTAATAATTGAATAAAAATTGAATTCCTTGATAAGAGAAATTGAACTTTTGAATAAGTGGATTTGAACTTCGTTAATAAATGAAATTGGGTTTCTTTATTTATTATGTTTTGGAAAAATTACTTAAGTAAATTAATAAGTGTAATTGAACTTCGTAATAAGGAAAATTGAACTTCTTTAATAAGGGAAATCGAACTTCTTGAATAAGTGAAATTAAGCACTTTATTAGTTTAGTTTTGTATTTGTAATGAAGTAAATGAATAAGTGAATTGAATTTCTTTAACAAAAAATAAAATGTGATTTATTGGAATTAATGTAAGACTTGTAATTTAGAGAATTTGAATTGACGAATTTAACTCAATTCAATTTGAAGCTTTGATATAATGAAGTTGAACGTAAGTAATTGATTTAATGAATTGGAAATTAAATAGAAATTGTTTTGAATGATAAAATTAACTGAACGAATATTGAATGAAACTGATCAATGAATTTAAATTGATTCGAATGTTAAATTAAATTAATTTGAATGATTTCGGAATGAAACTTATACACGTATTTGAATCGATATTTGAAATGTTTAAATTAAAAAAAAAAATTGAAATTGAATTATAAGATTTTGAAATAGTAATTTGGAAGTTTTGAAACATAAATTATGGAAATTGATATCGAAAGACAAATGAAATGATGGTTTACGAATTTTAATTGAAATTGAATTTGATTTGGTTTTGAAATTTATTAAACGACCAATCGGTGAAATAATTACGAAAATTATTAAAGAGACCGGAATCGGTTATGGACATACTCTCTGTCTACACCAAAACCACTTTAATAACTATACGCGGAGTGTGATCCAGAATGAAGTGGTTGGAATAATGTACGTGATGACTGAAGAAAGAGAACGATAATGGATAGCCTTGACACTTGTGTCAAATAGGAAATGACTAAAACAGGAGCCGTGCCGGGCCAAATGGGGTTAGCCACCTCGAGCGAACACACTTCTCCGTAACTACTACTCATTACTTGTTATTGATTGGTTCACCCTTGTACTTTTGGGAGTGTTGTTTCGCGGTGTTGCGATCGTTGCGGCGATGCGTATTCACCAGTTCGGATCAGGCAATGGTAGTTTCACTACCTTGGGTATTGCCTCATGTGCCTTGTCATCCTTGTATCCCTATATATGCGACCACTACGAATTTGTTTTGTGTTATACCTACGGAGTACTCCCTGATGTCCCACTAGTTTACGGTGGAGTTTACAGTGCTGTATAGACTATGACATTTATATAAAATGTGTTAAGGGGGATAGTGGTAACGCCTTAACACTATTTTGATATTTTATATTACTGATAGGCATTATCTACTTAGCGTACACTACTACATAGTAGATAGTTTAACGGATCCTTAAGGGTGGTTATTCCAACATCCTTTAAGTTATTGTATTTCAATTTTTATTTCACTTGAGTTGGATTTATTGATATAAGAACGTTACTCCTGACACGAGTGTTTTATGTTTTGCTTTACGCTCGGGTCGGACTGAGAGTACCAGCTTTCGAGGCTCACCTTTGGAGTTGGAGCTTCGCTTAGAGATCCAGCTATCTATCCAGCTTTCTGATATTCAGTTGATTCCAGTGATGTATTCTGATTCTTGTATTTGACTTTTATATTCGAGACTTCTGTTGTAACTTATTTAACTCTGTTATATATATAGTAGCTTCGTGAACTACTATCTTTTACTTCCGCTGCATATTATTACTCTGTTTCTGTGATTCTGTGATTATTTATTTACTGTATATTTGAGTTTTGCCAAATTTAAATTAACAATTCGGTATTTTGAATTATTCAAGTCCGACATGTGCGGATGCGAATAGTCCAAAATAGCGGGTCGTTACAAGGAAAATTAAGCTCTACAAATCAAATGTCAATCAAATGCTATGAATGTGATCAATTTGGACATATGAAGAAAGATCGTCCCAAGCTCAACAATGATAAAAAGAAGAAAAAATTTGAAAAATTCAAAAAGAAGAAAGCTTTCAAAGTAACATGGGATGACTCGGATTCTTCATCATCATTAGACAATGACAGTGATAGTGACGAAGAACAAGCTAATGTATGTTTTATGGCACAAACTGATGAGGTATGTCCTGAATTTAGCTATGATGAATTATTAGAACTTAGCATGGAATTAGAAGATAAATTTAGACAAATTAAAAAATTGAATAAAGAACACGTAGCCAAAATAAATAGATTAGAACTTGAAATAGGAATGTTAAAAGATGAAAAAAATTATTTTAGAGGAGGAACTAGAATTATCTTAGGAAAAAAATAAAAGTAGTTTAGTTGAAAATAAGACTATATCTAATGATTTTGGAAAAGTTAAACTAGAAAAGGATAACTTGTTAAAAGAAAATATCAACTTGAAAAGCAATATAGGATCATTGAAAATTGAAAATTTTAGAATTAACAGAAAAAGTAGATAAAATTACAAATAATGTTTCAAAATTTACTTAAAGGGAAACAAGATTTGGAAAATCTTATCAAAACTTCAAAACCATCAGGTAATAGAAATGGAATAGAATTTAAAAATCAAAAAGAGAATAATATTAAGAAATATAGTCTCATCTATCAAAAGGCTGAAAGATCACGTAAAACTAATACGAATACCAAAAATATAAAAATTTGGATTCCTAAGACAAATAATAATTTGATTAGACAAAAACATATTAATAGTTTTCTAGATAACGTAGTTTATAATAAAAATTATGTGCATAAAGGTACAAAACCTTCTTGGGTATGGCTACCTGCTCCTCCTAGCATCTAGGGCCCTAACAAAGTATATGGGTACTAATTAAATCATCTTTTATTTTGCAGGTACCTAAAATAAAAAATAAGGAGAAATGGATACTTGATAGTGGATGCTCCAAGCATATGACCGAAAACTCAAAAATGTTATTAAATATAACATACATCGATGGTGGAACGGTAACTTTTGGAGATAACTCAAAAGGATACGTCATTGGCATCGGAGAAGTCATCAACTCTGGTGTTTCTAACTCTCCTATTATTACAAATGTTTTGTTAGTAGAAAATTTAAAACACAACCTACTTAGCATTGGTCAATTATGTGGTAAAGGTTTTCAAATTAATTTCGAAAAAGATAGATGTAATATTTTCGACAATAACAAACAACTTATCTTTGAGGGTTTTAGAAACAAAAATATTTATGTCTTAAATTTGAATATAAATCAAAATTAAAAGTTATGCTTAATCTCAAAACTTGACGATCCATGGTAGTGGCACAAATGATTCTGTCATATTAATTTTAAATATATTAATAAATTAGCAAAATATGAGCTAGTTAGAGGTTTACCTAAAATAAATTATAAAGTAGAAAATTTATATGACGATTGCCAAATCGAAAAAGTAGAGAAAAGCTCTTTTAAATCTAAAAATAATATTTCTACAAAACAACCATTAGAATTATTACATTTATATTTATTTGATGCAACTCAAGTACGATCTATAAATCATAACAAATATGTTTTCGTAATAGTTGATGATTTTTCAAGATATACATGGACTTTATTTTTTAAAACATAAAAGTGACACCTTTGGTATGTTTAAAATTTTTGCTAAAAGAATTGAAACTCTAATGGATTTGAAAATTAAGAATATTTGAAGTGATCGTGGTGGAGAATTCGAAAATGATCTTTTTACTAATTTTTGTAATAAAAAGGGCATAGGTCATAATTTTTCTTTTCCCCCCACACCTCAACAAAATGATGTAGTAGAAAGAAAAAATCATATGTTACAAGAATGTGCGCTAACACTATTAAATAGTAGTGGTTTACCAAAACATTTTTGTGCTAAAGCTATTGTTACGGCTTGCTATGTTTTGAATCGAGTAACCATACGACCAATGACTAAACATACTTGTTTTGAAATATTTTTTGAAAGAAAACCTAAAGTATCATACTTTAAAACTTTTGGATCAAAATGTTTTATACTAACTACAAAAGATAGTTTGGGAAAATTCGACCCGAAGGCCAATGAAGGAATCTTTTTTGGATATTCGGATTGTAGTAAGGCGTAAAGAATTTTTAATAAACGAACTAACACAATTGAAGAAAGTTTGCATGTTTCGTTTGATGAAAATTTGCTTAACCATCATTCTAATGACGATGAAGAAATAATTCCAATAACAAATACAATAAACTCTTCTAATAATGAGACAAATACACAAAATAATACTTTAGTGTCGCCCTCTAGAATTCTAAAAGATCATTCAAATGATAATATCACTGGAGATCTCAATTCCAGATTAACTAGAAATCAATTTAACCAAATAAGTCATATTGCACTTGTGTCAAATTTTAAACCAAAAAATTATAAAGAAGTTTCAAACGATAATTTTCGGATAATAGCTGTGACGACACAGAATTTTGAACATTTGAAAATGAATTATTTAATTGATTTTGAATATTTGAAATTTATTTTAAACATGAATTTCAGATATAACTATGGATTTGGTAATCAAATTATTGAATTTAATTTATTGAAGTTGGGTAAAAATTCGATTCTTTAATTTTAAGCTTGTTTAAAATAATTTGATGGCTTAGAAAATTTATATTGATAATACGGAAAGTAATCGAATTTATAAAATTGAATTTGGAAATGGTTTATTCAGTTTTGCAATTATATCGTTTAAATCGATATTTAAAAAAGGCCTTCCAAGGCACAGTCTCGGAATTCGACGAAAGTAGTTCCATTGGATCCGTAATATTGTATTATTATCAGATTTCAATTTTCATAATGTTTGGAGTGATCGTTTGGTCGTACTATAAGCAAACGCGCTGAAAATTTAATCGAAATTCAATTTAATAGCTGGGTCCAAAAAGCTATCTTCTCCATACGATTGAATTTGGCCTTGGAGCCTTTTCCATTGCGTGGAATAGGGGTTTAACATTATAAACGCCTAGTGGTACGCCTTGATTGGAGTTCGAAAATTTAAGTTGCGTTTTCGAGATGATTTAAATTTGCACTTGAATTTGAATTTAGATTGAATACAAATATTCACATTCACAAGGCTAATGACACGTTTCTTTGTTCTTCAAACACCTGGCAATTGTCTTTAACACTCATCTTCGTTTATTTTTTTATGATTTTATAAAGCAAACGAAGAAAAATAATGCCACTTTTCTCTTTCAATTCAAATCTAACCTGAGGCCTCATTTTCCTCAAAAACAATTTCATTCAAAAATTGAAATTAATGGCCGCACTTCCCTGTTCTATTTTCAAAATCAATTCAGAGAAGGGGGCATCGCGATGAGCTTCGCGAGAGGGAGCAGGCGCTCGCGCGTGCGCATAAGGCTCCACAGCAAGTAAGGGCGGCGAGTTATCGTGCACGAGGCAGGAAAATGGTGATGGTCTCGAACGACACGAAAAGGCTGGGGTGCGTCGATGGTTACAGTGGGATTCGTATGGGATCAAAATCGTTATCAGAGGGAATGATGTCGCGATCGAGTTTTAGGGCACGACAAGCTTGGGGTAGGCGACAAGGTTCGTGACATTGGCAATGGCGAGGTTTAACTGTAGACGCGAATTCGAAGCATCGACGTCAGGTTGGGACGCTGGCGGCGGCTCGCGGTTGTAGTCGTGAGGGCCAGCATCGGCTAGAGTTTCGCGCGCGAAGCACATGAAGCCGAGCTAGGGTTTCGATTCAAATTCTATTTTACAGTGAAGAAAATATACACATGTTTAATATATAGGTAAACAGAAAATATCATATATATATATATATATAGGTAAGGATTCGGTGAAAAATGGTTTAACTAACTTATTTAATTTTCTTAATTACTAAAAGACTCTTTGAAAAGGGAAATTGTTAGTCTAAAATAAATTATTAATCAACTAAATTATAAAATGGAAATTGATTGTTCGATCTATTTCGAATATTGATAAATTGTCTAAATGCTTATACAAGGTCAAAATCGTGAAGAAAACAAACTGGATTGGAAATGGATTGCATGCATTGCTAAAGGTGAGATCTTCTCACTCAATTGGAATTTCCAGTTTAATTTTAATAGTTAAATTTAAAATTGTTGATTGTGTCATTGGATGATAAATTAATATCAGTTGTATTAGATTAGACCCTATGCGCCGAATAATAGCGGATGATATTATATTAAATCCATATACCGCGATATTCCACCTCGAAGTGGAACTGGTATTATATATGTATTTGGAGTGATTGATTTCCCATATTATATAGCGGATGAGACCCTATGCGCCATATAATAACGGATGATATTATATTGATCTCATATACCACGATATTCCATCTCGAAGTGGAATTGGTATTTAATTGTTGTGTTAACGTCTGTGGATGCAGGGAAACAAGTTGGAGGGATCCAACTGGATTCCTCAAATATTTGAATTTGTTTAAATGATGTGTGTTATTTTATTTATAATCTCTGTATGATTATATTTGTGATTGAAATCGTTAAAGGCTATAGTTTAGAAGAATATATTTTTGGTATCGTAGGATACCATTTGATTTTTGGAAATCAATGTAGGAAATTCTAAGTAAATTCATTTTTAAGAATTGGGTGAATTTAAAGGAAGGAATTTAAATAGATAAAGTTTTATTTCTGAAAACTTATCGAATTAATTCCAAAATAAGGGAAAAGATTTTAATAAATGGATTTTAAATAATATTGTTTAAAAGTTTAAGAGTTTATTTTAATATCCAGATTTTAATTAGTTCGGGAGATATAAAAGAATTTATCTTAAAAAGGATAATAAATTTGAAAATAAATTTGAAGATTGATTTGGTGTTAAAAAAATAAATCTTTGAGAAATTGATTTGGAAAGTGATTTGGTGTTTAAAAATAAATCAAAAATAAATCTATGGGAAATCGATTTGGTGTTTGAAATAAATTTAAAAATCAATTTGGGATTTGATTTAGTGCTTAAAATAAAATTTGAAATCAATTTGGAAATTGATTTGGTGTTTGGAAATGATTTTTGAAATCAATTTGAAAATCGTATATTAGTCGATATTTGGAAAATTTAAATTCACAATGGGAATTTAAAAAGGAAAGGGAATTTGTTTTAAAAATAAATATCGATTTATTTTTAAAGTGTGGAAAGAAATTTGCGGATTTGGAATATAAATTGAGATAAATCAAGAAGTGTTCATTTATTGATTTAAATGGTCCATTTTGAAATGGAAGGTGTATTTTCCCTGGAAAGCCGAATATGTTTTTAAAGTAACTTTCAAAATTAAAAGTTTTGAAGTTGGTTTTAAAAAGGATGTTTGTGGAGAATTATTTCTTAAGTTGTTTTTAAATCTTTAAAGTAAAAGATTTATTTAATTAGTTATAGAAGTGATTATTTAAAGATTTAAATTGATATTTGTTTTAGAAGATGGTTATTTAAATAGTTATACCCTATTTACTAATTTTATTTTAAAATTAGTTTGGACTTGAAATCTTATATATGTGATAATTAGTACAATATTTTCATAACTAATATTTAAGTAAAAAAATAGTTTTATTTTAAATATTTCCAAGTATATATGTTTGGATAAGTAATTTTAATTATTTTAAAGTATTTGAACTCGGCAGATTTTCATTGAAAATGAATAAATATTTGGAAATATAATCCGCGTAAGGAAAATGATTTGAAATTTGTTTTCAAAGGACTGAAATGTGGAAATTGATTTGAAATTTGTTTCAAAAGGTTGAAGCGTGAAAATATACCTTGCGAAGATATTTTGAAAATAAATAGATGGGGGAAAATTATTTGAAATTTGGTGATTGTTGTGAATGTTGATTGATAGTTAAATAACCAACTATCAGTATTGGCCTTTAAATGGCATTTCAATTTCGATGCGACCGGGGGTCGGATTCTAAATGGTTATCTAAAATCCACTTCGAATCTTTGTGATGGATCTTTTAAAAGATCAAAGTGGAAATTTGTTGTGATTTGTTTGAAATCTGAATATAACACTATTTTATAAAATATGCGCTCGTTATTCGGATTAGCTGA
This sequence comes from Allium cepa, assembly GCA_030765085.1. Classification (NCBI taxonomy): domain Eukaryota; kingdom Viridiplantae; phylum Streptophyta; class Magnoliopsida; order Asparagales; family Amaryllidaceae; genus Allium; species Allium cepa. The sequence goes on from CM060935.1 coordinate 767,059,821, forward strand.
GAGAGGACTTTATGTCATAAAACCCATTCCGAATAATGATACGACGAAATGAGACTGCATTTGAAGACGGTGTTGAAGACAGGGTATTTTGGAATGCGATAGGATTACCTGTCAAATGTCTCTACTCTAGGTTACTCCGGTACAGATATTTTATCACCCTTTGTGATGGGGATTCCGGAAGTGATTAGTGAATATCCAGATTTGCAAGGGCTTCTTTGAAGTGCCTTCGGTTCCGTTCGATCGTGGAACGGACCTGTATGGATGTGTGTCTGACGTTATAATCTTTGAGATGTAAAGCTGGTTTCTATCAAATACATTTCTTTTGGTGGCAAAGAATTTATTCTCTTAGCTTAACACCCTTCTCTGAGACGTACGAGCTCAGAGGTTGTGTAGTTGATGGTTGCTAGTGATACATTCCCAATCTAGTAATGTGGCATACGAAGTGCTGTTGATCATTTGTTGATCGAAGCATGGCTTTATGAAAAGTGTAGCTTTGTGGATGAGACTTCGTCGGACCACACAACCCGGAATGGTCAAAACAGGAAGGATGCATCAATGTTATGTGGGGGTAGCGCCCTCTGAGGGTATGTCATTTCCTTCTGAAAAAGGATGGTATCATGGTATGGAGCCCAGATATTTAACCTATGTAGTTGTTGTAAAATTTATTACTTTGTGGTTGAGGATCCACGGATAAAGGTCGCAAACGACTGAGGGGTGGCATACTTGTGTAGTAGTTACCTAGTTACAGAGGTAACCCGGCCTTGTGTTGGCAGAGAGTCGGTTAAGTTCTCGGGGCGTCCCTCTAGAGGCGTACCCATGTTGTAGTAAGAAGTTCCTTTGCCTGTTTGGAAATCCAATCTCCAATACGCGTCTTGTACAGTTTTAGTTGTATAACCTGTCATGTACTTATGGTGGTCACCACTGTTTAGATGGTAGCTATAGTAGGCATACAATAATGGTTGTATGCTGGCTAAGATTAATATTATACATTCGAAAGGTTTTCTGCACTATGCATTAATAATAATATCAAAAAGAATTTTGCGTATCAAGCATGTTTAACTATAATAACGAGAAATCTCCTCCAATTCTGCGTTTACATTGTGTGTGTGTGTAGAGAGACCTTATGGTAGTTTCATTTTCCAAAAGCATTGCGGATTTCTTTTCCTTCCTTTGTGAAAATAACTATTTGTAAGATCTCACACCAGTCCTATGACTAACCTGGAGTTTATTGTTCCTTTCTAAACTCTGGGTGCCCATAATTTTCTACACGGGCAGCATAGAGTCAGATTATCATTATTCTGGAGCGAAGTCAGAAAAGCATGCTGTGGAGATCAGGAGTTGAAGCTGGATGGCGAGGCGTGCCATCTATACTATGTATTATCCGTTGTGTTTGGGTTGGTGCAAAGTCAGTTTCCATGTAGTCAAGTTATAATGACTATCAGTGTTGTATTGTGTTGTTGTAAGCTCTGATGATGTATTGTAATAACAGATATAGTGCTTTTGTTTTAAAGATTATTCATTTATCTATTATATTTGTTCCGCTGCGAAATATGAGATTCTGTTATTGTTTATGTTCTTCTTCTATCTTCTTCTTCTTAAACCCTAATGGTTCGGTTTTTTGGCATTCGGCTATGCGGCATTTAATACAATGGATGTATTGATGTCGACTTTCGGGAGTCGAAAAATCGGGTCATTACAAATTGGTATCAGAGCATTTGGTTAAGCGACAAACTTGGCTCTGGTGTGAAAAACTCATTAGAGATAGAGTCAGTAGTACTCTAGAATGAGTTGAGTGTAAAAATAGATATGAAAGCGTATTTGTTAGTGAATGTTAAATTATTTTATATTGTGTTGACTTATCGGTTGATTGTTCATAGATTATGGTCGGTGCAGTTTGGCCAACTGTATCGATAAGTGTTTCTAAACTCTTAAACAAGATAAACCGACACAGTATTGTTTAAAATAGAGTAAATGAAATAATTTTACCAAACTATTTTTTTATAGAAAAAGAAATCATTTTCCGTAAATTTTATAGTATATGGTTGCTTGATCGTTAGGAAGTGATAATATTAAATTATTATCATTGATTATTGAATAAGAAATTTAAATCGTAACTCAAAAGTTAAGAAATAAATTCACATACAAATGGAATTTGAGAATGTAAATTGTAAATGTAATTTGTAATATGAAGTAAAATTCCAGATAAATATTTGGAAATGTTTTCGAAAAGATTTGAAATTTGGAAAAAATTAGAGTTTAAATCCCTTTTTAGTTGAAAATGATTTTCATGGGTTTGGAAAAATGTTTTAAAGGGATAAAAGCGCTAAACTCTTTTCGGTTGCTGGAAAATAATTTCTATGATGATCGCGACATCATCGATATTCATTTTCGAGTTTCCAAGAAAGGAATTGCTATCGAATTATTTTAAAAGGAAGTTATTCGGAAAACTGGGTTGGTTTTGAAAATTCAAAGGATAATTTGGATTGATTTCAAAGATGATTTTTGAAATGTTGGAAGGACTCTGGAATCTAATAAAAATAGTTATGGAATAAAATTGGTTAAGGTGGAAAATAAAATTATGAATGAATAAATGAATTTACAATTGCAAGTAAATGAAAGTGAAATTGAATGTTGAAATTCATCTCGAATTTGTAAGTAAACGGAACTGGAACTGGAATTGAATTTTATTTGGGATAAACAAAGCAAAGTATTAAAATAAAATTAGTAAGTGAAACTAATTAAAGGAATTGTGATGACCTGGAATTTTAGGCAATATCAATTTAATAATCTATGTTTAAAATTAAATTGATTTGATGTTTTTGTTAATAAATTTGAATTGATTTAATAATGAAATTGAATAGATATTTAATTGATAGATTTTATCTTTTAAAAGCTAATAAATTGCTATCTATTTATTATGTAATATAGAATATGTATATATTGTAAATAAATAAGCCTTGTTTTAAATTTAATAAATAAATAAATCTTGTTTTCTAATATATATATCTTTGGTAAATTGGGAATTATGATTTTACTTTAAGTTAAACTTTTAAAAGCTATTGAATAAATAATATATGGTTTTAAATTGTTAAGATAAAAGTTTAATTTGTTTGAATTGATTTTGAGTTTAAATTTAAATAAAATTAATAATAAGGTTTGTTTTGTTTTCTTTTTAAATATAGTTTGATAAAATAAATAATTTATTAATAAAGAAATAATTTCTTTTATAATTATTTTAATTTGATAATGAGTTATTTTTAAACAATAATAATAATGTATTGTTTTTAACAAATGGATTTTAATAAAAATAGTATGTTATTTCAAATTGAATTTTAGAATTTGATTTGAATTTGAATTTAGAGTTTTGAAATTCAAAGTATAAATACTTAAATTATTTTAGACTTTAAAATATTTGTATAAACTTTTAATTATATATATAATTGTTTCATTTCTTTTAAAATTATTTATACATATATAAATACTTATTAGCTAATTACTTAAACATCATCTTTCATTAACATTCAACATATTAACTAAATACTAATTAACATTTAATTATAACTAATTAACCTTAAAAGACATGTGTGAATTTATAAGCATACTAAAATGACAAATGTTGTTATATGGGACAAGTGTCAAATTTAATTTAGTTTCTTCTTTTATTTTTATTTATAAGTATTTCAGTTTTTATATAAACAAATCTTATTTCATTCATATTCTTTTTCTAAATCGAAAATGCAAAGCAAATCTGACTCTTCAAAACTAAATTCTGTAACCATCTTCAATCAGTAATCAAACATCTGAAACTCAAACTTTTCTCAGCAACAAAAATCTGCAATCAATCTTGTAAAAACTAAAAATCAGATTCAAGCCTGTAACTATTTCAAACATGCAAGCAAATCTGTAAAGCCTGCATTTTCATTTCAATCTGGAAATCAAAGCAGCCAGCATGCATGTAGTTCTTATTTAAAGATCAATTTTAAAGCTCCAGCAATTCAATTTCCAAATTTCAGAAGAAAAGCAATTTTCCAGTTTTGAAAGTTTAAAGCTTTTTCAAAATCAAGGCTTTGTTCATCTTGTTTACAGGTGAGTAACATCTCTTCTAAAAGTTTAAGTTTATGAATATAGTTGCAAGATTAAAAATCTTAAATATGTATGTTTGTGTATATATATTGTTGTATTTTTGGATGCATTGTATGCATGTTGTTTCCACCAGAGTACATTCTGTTTATAGCTTCAGTTTACAAGTTTTGATTTAAATTCAAAACCCTTTGATTTTGACTCTGTTTAAACTTAAGATTTAGATAAAAACTTGTTTTTTTTTGTCATAGAGAAGATTTTAAAATTTTGTTCAAGTTAAATTAAATTTGAAATCTCACTGGAAATTTAAAATAATAGTGCATGTGTAATAAAACTGAAAACTCAAACATCTTAATTGATAAATTCAGGGATATATCCTGAATTCTTAGTCCAAAACATGATTTTTAAAATCGAAATCATAATTTTTAATGTTGAATTAAGGGTGCATTTCTGGTTTAACCAGAAAGAGGTTTTAGGAAGTTTTTTGGTGATCTAGCTACTCTGGAGGTCTGGGATCTTCAGTGATGATGGAGGAATGATCGGTGTTGAAGGCAAAAATGGCTGGTGGTGTTGAACTTCATCGAGGAGGCAGTGGTGGTGAATTATCTTCTGTAAATCTAGTTTTTAACTAGGTTAGTTGATTGGATCGGCACGGCCTGTAGGAGTGATCGAGTTCAGCAAGTTTTTGGGAAACGATAGCATGGTAGTTGACGAGACTGTGGCCGGTGTTGCAGAGTCACTGGTGGTCGGAGGGTCGTGGACGAGGCGATGACAGGTTTTGGTGTTTTTGTTCAGCATGTTTCCATGTTTGAGATGAAGACTCGAATTCAATTTCTAGCTTTAGAAGGATGATCTGTTGATCATGTTTGGATGTGGGATTGATCGCCGACGTGAGGAAGCAGTCGTCGATGGCTGGAGTTGATCAGAGGCACGGTGCATGTGCACCGTGCACTTTTGATTTCTGATGGTAGTCTGGGTGGAAACAGTGGAGTGGACTCGAGATTTACTCGATGTGGCGCCCCACCTCTATGCTCACAATAACAAAGAGTATTAAAAGAAATATTGTCCGTTATTACGAAGAATAAGGCTGGATAGGAGCGGCCATCCGTAGTTAGGCCTTACGCTAGTATTGGTTATCTCGATAGAAGTGGTATATATTTTTATTTTTCATCTCTTATTTATTTACTCCCATCAACATATCCAATTCCAGTATAAAACGAACTACGATGGTTCATAATAATTTAGGACAATAGATATAATAATAACACAGATAATATAAATGCGGAACACAGATAAAAAAAATGTCTCATATATATAATAACTGAAATCAGTCACAATACATGTGATACAGTACATATGTTACAACTACAACTGTCGACTCAGGAAGTTATATACACAAGTACATTATCGTGATTAATATACATGGATACATAACAACTTATATAAATATACTGACTACTAAATGACAGCAACTACTCCAAAAGATAAGAAAAGGCTTCATAACTCAAGCAGCAATCCAAAGCAAGAGATCTACAACCTGTAATAACTCGGTCTGACCCGAGTATTAAATTCAAAGAAAATAATACACGGGTCGGTCTAATTCAAACTTAGTTATTAGTGCACAGAAGCAATAATAATTAAGTAACAATAGACGGCGGTCACAATAAATCTCGTCTATCCGATCCTTAAATAAAGAAATTGGATAACAATAAATATAACACGTAACAGTGTTAAACAACAAATCAGCAAATCCGAATTATCAACGAAGATAAATTAAAAAGATTATCAAAGAAGATAATTTAGAAAACAACAGAATTTCCTAAACGGCAGTTAACGACAAAATTCAATTATTAAGTAAATAATTAGAAACTCATAATCTAATTATCAAAAAGATAATTAGATATCGACAAAATCATTAAATTAAACCAAATCAAAATATGATTCAAAACATATTGAATTGAATAAACGAAACAATTCAAACAATTGAAATATCAATTAAAACGACAATTCGAGTAGGGCTGCAGTACACGCACGCGTGTACTGCCTCGCCACTACGGCATATGTAATATGCAAAAGATCAATAAATCAAAACAAAATAAAATATCTTAAAAGCCATACCGTGTGGCTATAGTTCACGCTTGCGTGCACTGCCTTGCCACTACAGTGATGATGTACCCAAAAGCTCAATATCGTGTAGCTGTAGTACACACTTGCGTGCACTGCCTTGCCACTACAGTGATAATGTACTAAAAGATCAACGAAACCAAAATCAAATGATGATTCAAATATCAATACCACTGCCTCAATGGTCAAAGTAGAATGACATGGGCAGTGAGCACATATTTACTCATGTGTGTGAAATAGGCCAAAGTGTGCAGTGACAACAAACTTAATCCAAAGGCAACTGGCACACTACAAAATATGAAGGCAATGTTCATGTCAACAAGATAAGTGGGTGAATACATATGCTACCGAGAACACTAAATGAAGCTGGACAGTGCCATCAAAATGCATGAACAATGCATGCAACAGGTCATACATCATGGATAAACAATCACATATATGCAACAGTGGAAAGAACATAACTCGGCTAGCTAACTGAACCACAGACCCAACCTTGTAACTGACACATATATGCAAATAAAGATCCCATGTGCAGCAGCCTAAACAATGAAATAGCCATGTTCGAGACCCAATAGAGTGAATTAGATGATGAGCAGGTATGCATGTGAATGCAACATGAACCAAACAGTGTACAAAAGGGCTCGAACTCATGTCAGTGCACAAATCAAACTACAATGAACAGGCACAATGAAATAGACTCAAGTGCATATGTCGGAATGCAACATTGAATCGCAAGCCACGTGAAACACAGCATCAAATGAACATAGAAATTAATAGCAACTAGTACGAAACTAAACCAGATGAATGCAACTGAATTCAAGTGAATGGAAAAAACATATACTCGATACAGAACAAATAACTCATAGCTAACACAGTGCAGATATACAACGAACACATAACCTACATATGGTTGCCGCGAAGACAAAGCTAGGATTACAGTGATGCCATATACAAAGGGTCAATGACATATATATATATATATATGCTATTTAAAGTGGATATGCAAGTGCAAACTCAAGTGGTGCTGGTTAGCTGTGCTACAGGTGGATAGTGCACAAGAACAAGGTCGAAAATGCTATCAAGGATGAACACAAAAAATGGCCAAAGTCATGAAACAGTAAGACAATCGAACAAGGTCGAAAGTCAAACATATTCAACATTGTAAAATCTGGTGAAAGCTGAAGCCATCAAAAATTCATGAAATTTGAGAACGAAGTGAAAAATCATCAATTACAAAGTCAAATTGAATTCTCATCAAAATTATATTTTCCCAAAATCATACTTGCAGAGTTCATACACAAATCAGTGCCGTGGTATACAGAATCGAACCAAGACAGACAAAAATCATCAACATCGAAACAAAGTCGAAGTCGACGAGACCGAACAACATGCAGCAGCAGTTACCTGTGACTCAGGCAATTGTATAGAAGCAACAATAACTAAAGTCAAATGACCGGAGGCCGTGAACATGAATGACCCAAGTCCAGTATCAATTTATACGAAATAAAAAATCAATAAAATCACCAACATCCAAAAGAAAACAATATCACGAGCCGAAGCCCAAAAAGAACGAAATTAACCAGTTCAAAATTAATCGAAGCCATGTTAAACAGCAACAAAATTATACAAATAAAAACAGAAGAATCAGGGGGCTCGAATTGGATGTGAGTGAAAGTTTCACTCACCTGGTTTTCGAACTTGACCAATTAGAAGCGGCTGTGGGAGCAACTTGAAGAGACGAACGATTGACGGAGCAGCATCCTTATTCGATCGATCTCCTTACGGCCGGCGGCTTCGAATCTGAAAAGCCCTAGCTTTTGGAAAGGGGAACGAACGAGACGAGATGAAGCCGCCATTTCTATTCTTTTCGAACGCTTTGATTATTAGGTTTAGGGTTTTGATTTTTTGAGAATGAAAATAGAGAGGGGGAATCGGGTACATACTAGAAATAATACGGCACCAACGATAATTGGGCCGAGATTCAAAATTGCAAAGCTCACATAATATTTAACCAATTTACAAAAGAATACCAACTTGATTTTAAAAACTCCAACATCAATTAACAACCAATATTGATCGTCAAACAACGATAATTAATTGTTGTAAAACCCAGGGTTGTTACACTCGAGTAGTTTTTGTGTATGGCTCGAAGCTGTTTAGGGTTGGACTCGAAGCAAAATTGGGTTGGCTCGGGTCGGTGAAGTTTGTTACGGGTTTTTAAGAAACCTGTCTGCTTGAATTTTAAAATAGATTTTGAAATTTGAAATCAGATTTTAAATAAAGTTTAAATCAGACTTTGAGATATGGATTCAAATAAACTTTTGTATCCTAGTTTGAATTAAGAAAGTTTTATAAAATTTAAATTATTTTAAACAACTTTAATGAGTTAAAAGTAAAATTTAAAATGTTTGAATTTAAATGGATTTTGGTTTTAAAACTCCTATAAATTTCTTTATATGTTAAATGTTCTTTAACATTTGATTTTAAAGGTTTTAACTTGGTTTAATTTGCTAAAGTTAAATTTATAGTTATTTCAAATCTTTAGTTTGAAATTGAATTTGAAAGTATTACTTTAACATATGATTTAAAAGTATTTTTTTTGGACCTTAACTAAGATAAAAATTGTATTCATTTTAAATCTTGAATTTAAAATGAAATTTAAAAGTAAATTTGAAAATAAATGTTTTCAAATGTATTTGTGAATGATAATTTAGCCATAGATAAGAAAAGGTTTTATCTTAAAGTTAAATTAGAATGTAAGGATTTGTAATTCATTTAGTTATTAAAGTAATAAAATGGATAATTAATTTATTTAATGAAATCGATAATTACTTAAAGTAATTAAGGGTTTTAAATTTTAAAAAAAAGTTTAAGATTAATTATTCTTAGAATAATTAATTTGTAATTTAAGAACCATTAATTAAATAGATTAGATTTTTAATTAATGATTAGTAATTAATTAATTAATCAAGTAATTAAGGATTAATTAAGTTACAGTTAACACTTAATTAATTAAATAATTAAAGGTTAATTAATTGGTCATTAAAGATTAATTAATTTGTAATGAATAATGATTAATCTAAGTTAATTACTTAAGAAAAGTAATTAAAGAATTGTTAATTGTTAATGAAGGTCATTAACTTGAGATTATTTAATAATTAATTAATGTGATTTATTTTAATAATTAATTAGATTAATTAATAATCAATTGTGAAATTTATTTAAGGGTAATTGCTTAATGGGAAGTAATTAAGGAATTAATTACTTAACGTAATTAATTGAGTTTAATATGATTATTTTACATTAATTAATTAAGTTTAATTGATATAATCACTGGATGATTTGATAAATAATTACTTAATGTAACTAATGGGGTATAATTACTTAGTGAAGTAATTAATTGATAATTACTGGATGTAATTAGTGAAGGGTGACTTAAAATGGAAGTAATTTGGGTATAATTACTTAGTGCAATTAATCAAGGGATTAATTAAGATAATTAATTATAGAGTAATTAATTTATTCAATGAAGTAATTAAGGGTAGTTAATTACTGAATGTGATTAATCAAGAGTGATTGATAATTATGGTTTAATTAAGATTAATTACTTAATGTAATCAATAAAAATAGGATAATTAATTAAAATGTAATTAAGGATCATTAATTAATATAATTAATGATGTAATTAAGGATTGATTAATTAAGATTAATTAATCAATAATAAGTGATTAAAGGTAATTAATTAATGTAAATAATTAAGAATTAATGTAATTAATTATAGTTAATTAATTAATGAAGTAATTAAAGGTTAATTACTGTTTTTGGTTAAGAGTAATTAATTTATGAAATTAATCAAAGGATAATTACTTGAATGTAATTAAATAATAATTAATCAAGGGTGATTAATTAAGGTGGATAATTAGAGGATAATTAATTAATAATTTGTAATTAGCTAAGCAAGATTTATATTGATGTAAGTAATTAATTTAATTCACTTTAAATTAATTAGAGAGGTAAGTAATTAATTTAATTCATTTTAAATTAATTATAAATGATGTGATTATAGATCGTTGCTTATGTATGAATGGATGATATCTGTTGCCTTGAATGGTTTGAGATCTCAGATATGAGATAAGTAATGCTGTGTGATATGGATGCTTTGGATTGCATTATGATGATAATATGGATTATCTTTTGATGATGATAATATGGATTATCTGTTGTCATGATAATGATGATTATCTATTGTGGTATGTGAATCATCTATCTGTGTGTATATAGATAATGAAATTGAATTGTTTTAAACTTTAAAACAGCTTGGCCCTAAATGATACGTTTTGGATTTCGATGAGACCGGGATTGGGTTTCCAGATTTGGATATCCGAAAACCACATCGATTCGAATTAACGATAGGTCGTGAATCTCAAATGAAGTAAGAAGACTCGAGGTGTAAGGACTATTCATCGTTAAAACTCTGAGGGTGATTCCAATATGAGTTTAATGGGATAGTACTTTCAGATTCGAGATGAAGATTCAGAGTGCAAGGGTTATCGTCGTTAACTCTGAGGGTGATTCCAAAATGAGTGTAACGAGATAATGCCTTCGATTTCGTTCGAACCCGGAACGAACTTGTATGGATTGAATGCTTTCATCGTCGGGTGGACGATGAGCATTCTAAGATAGATGTGGTCTATAAAGATAATCGTAGCCTCAAGCCTCATCAACCGGGATTGGCTAAAACAGGGGAGGTGCAGCAAGACTAAGTAGGTCATGCCCAAGCAGGACGAGATTTTCCCCTATCTAGAGGTCCCTTTTATTCGGTTGTTTGGGCAGTTGGAATGCGCACCAACTACGGGGTTGTCTTGTTCGGGACTATCCAGTAAGGGATGGTTCCGGCTGTGTATTGCAGGGGAATTATGGTGGATCCTCGGTACGTTGATCTAGGCCACGTACTGTGACGGGTGGTACCCCAGTAGCCCTTCCATTGAATGGAATCCAAAATCCAATAAGTGCCGTCGGTTTTGGTTGTATTACCCACTTTTGTGGCTAGTAGCTGGAATTTAATCATGTAACAATTTCGGCTATTTCATATTTACTTGAAAACCCTAGACCTATTATAATATCACTGGATTTCCTATCAAATGTTTTGGTTAGCGTAAGATAAAAACTTTTCCATGTTTATGTGTGGGAAGTCTTATGTGATACCTTTTGTTTTCAAAGGTTTTTCGAAGTTAAGCAACCTTAACCTGTTACTCACACCAGACCCATGTATGACCCGGAGTTTATCTTCTGTTTTTTTTAAACTCTTGGGTACTCAAATTTTTACGAGTAGCCAAGGGATTCAGGTTAGATTTGGCAAATTATGGAGGAGCAATGGAGCAGGAGGCTTCAGCGTGTAGATATGTATAGTGTTCCGCTGTGTTTGGTATCTCTGTGTTTTCACTGAGTTGTATTGAGTTGTATAACTAGACAGGTGTTTATAACTGTCTAGTATGTGATGTTCAATCTATGTAACTCTGATAGTTGTTGTATATGATACTATGTAATACTTATGTTATTAATAAAATTTATTTGTTCCGCTGTTTAGATTCTAATGTGTTTTCTCTTTCTTCTCTATCTTTCTCTTTTCTATCCCTTTCCTTCTTATTAATGATGCGTCATTCTGTGGAGATGTATGGTGGGTCGTTACAGGAATGACAAAGTAAATATGGTTCGAAAATGAATTGAATTCAATAATTATAAATGAAAGGTAAATTGAATTCATATGGAATTGGAAATCCAGTTTAAATAAAAGTATAGATAAAACCAAAGTGGTGAATTGAAATTAAATATAAGAAGTATATAAAATACTTATATTGAACTTAATAAATGGATAATGGAATTCTTAAGTAATTTTTGAGTTGAGAAAATATTCTAAATTAATAAGTGAATGATAATCAATGTGAATAAAAGAAAATTGATATATCTAATAATCAGTTGATTAATACGTAGGATATACGTATATTATTTTTACATACAATTTGATCCAGAATCGAGCACAGAATTTCGAGATAGTTATATTGATCCGAGTTGGAATTTTTCACTCGATTTTCGATGATGAGCCTGGATATGGATTTTTGATTGATTCTGTAAATTCTCTATCATAGTTTAAGGATATGCAAGGAGAATGACGGTTTCTGATCAAGAAACCAGATCTGAGTCTGCACTAGGAAGTCGAGTGGACAATACTAGTTCGAAAGTGAAATTATGTGATCGAGTAAGCGATCGAATTTGATTATTGCGTACGAAAGATATATGTACATCGTACGGATTTGAATGAAATAATTATTCCAACTTTTGAAAAGAAATGTGCAGGATGATAAACAGGATATACAGGTGTGTTAAAGGAAAATGGAATTGGATTTTTGATTTCGAAGATAATTTGAATTGCTCGAAAGGGTATGTATTTAAATTTCTGTATGAAATTTGATGACTTTTTTGTCTAGCAGCTTTGCCTTTTGTTTTCTTTTGAAATATGGGGGCCCGTTGTGGCATTTTGTAGTCATACCGAGCTAGCTGCGCAAATGAGACGCTGGCAAAAATTTTCGAAAATTTAGAGAGTTAGAAAAATTTTGAAAATATAAAATTTAAATTTAAATTTAAATTTGAATGGTTAAGAAAACAATGTTGTTTGGAATTTATGGAAGGTTTTGGAAAGTTAGTTGAAATGATAATGAGGATTTAACAAAAAGATTTGTTTTGGCAAATCGATAAAACTTTTTGGATTGGGAAAATGATAAACGGGTTAAGGATCATTCTTCTTAACTGGTAATTTCGGGACGAAATTCTTTTAAGGGGGAAATTGTGACGACCTAGAAATTTAAACATTTGAAAATGAATCATTTAATTGATTTTAAATATATGGAAGTTATTTTAAACTTGAATTTCATATATAACTATGGATTTGGCAATTAAATTACTGAATTTAATTTATTGAAGTTGGGTAAAAATTTGAATCTTTAATTTTAAGCTTGTTAAAAATAATTTGATGGCCTAAAAAATTTATATTATTAATACTAAAAGTAATAGAACTTTTAAAATTGAATTTGGAAGTGGTTTATTCAGTTTTGAAATTATATCGTTTAAATCGATATCTAAAAATAGCCTTTTGAGGCACAGTCTCGGAATTCGATGAAACCAGCTACATTAGATCCGTATTATTGTATTATTATAGGATTTCAATTATCGTAATGTTTGGAGTGATCGTTTGGCCGTACAATACGCAAACGCGTTGAAAATTTAATCGAAATTCAATTTAATAGTTGGGTCCAAAAAACTATCTTCTCCATACGATCGAATTTGACCTTGAGACCTTCTCCATTGCATTCGGAATAGGGGTTTAACATTATAAATGCCTAGAGGCACGTCTCGATTGGAGTTTGATAATTTAAGTTGAGTTTTCGAAACGATTGAAATTTGAACTTGAATTTTAATTTAGATTGAATATAAATATTCACATTTACAAGGCTAATGACACGTTTCTTTGTTCTTCAAACACCTGGCAATTATCTTCAACACGCGTCTTCGTTTATTTTTTTACGATTTTATTAAGCAAACGAAGAAAAATATTGCCACTTTTCTCTTTCAATTCAAATCCAACCTGAGGCCTCATTTTCTTTAAAAACAATTTCGTTCAAAAATTGAAAGTAATGGCCGCTCTTCCCTCTTTTATTTTCAAAATCAAATCAGAGAAGGGGGGCATCACGATGAGCTTTGCGAGAGGGAGAAGGCGCTCGCGCGTGCGCCTAAGGCTCCACAGCAAGTAAGGGCGGCGAGTTATCGCGCACGAGGTAGGAAAATGGTGATGGTCTCGAACGACACGAAAAGGCTAGGGTTCGTCGATGGTTACAGTGGGATTCGTATGGGATCAAAATCGCTGTCAGAGGGAATGACGTCGCGGTCGAATTTTAGGGCACGACAAGCTTGGGGTCAGCGACAAGGTTCGTGACATCGGCAATGGCGAGGTTTAACTGTAGACGCGAATTCGAAACATCGGCGTAAGGTTGGGACGCTGGCGGCAGGGCGCGGTTGTGGTCGTGAGGGACAGCATCGGCTGGAGTTTCGCGCGCGAAGCACCAGAGGCCGAGCTAGGGTTTCGATGGGCTGTAAGGTATATATACATAATTTTTAGAAATTTACAGTTGTCTAAAATTTGCAGTAAAGGAAAATGCTATTTTACAGTGAAGAAAATATACACATGTTTAATATATAGGTAAACAGAAAATATCATATATATAGGTATGGATTGGGTGAAAAATGGTTTAACTAACTTATTTAATTTTCTTAATTACTAAAAGATTCTTGGAAAAGGGAAATTGTTAGTCTAAAATAAATTATTAATTAACTAAATTATAAAATGGAAATTGATTGTTCGATCTATTTCGAATATTGATAAATTGTATAAATGTTTATACAAGGTCAAAATTGTGAAGAAAACAAACTGGATTGGAAATAGATTACATGCATTGCTAAAGGTGAGATCTTCTCACTCAATTGGAATTTCCAGCTAAATTTTAAATAATTAAATTTAAAATTGTTGCTTGTGTCATTGGGTGATAAATTATTATCAGTTGTATTGGATTAGGCCCTATGCACCGTATAATAGCGGACGATATTATATTAAACTCGTATACCGCGATATTCCACCTCGAAGTGGAATTGGTATTATATATGTATTTGGAGTGATTGATTTTCCATATTATATAGCGGATGAGACCCTATGCACTGCATAATAGCGGATGATATTATATTGATCCCATATACCGTGATATTCCACCCCGAAGTGGAATTAGTATTTAATTGTTGTATTAACGTCTGTGGATGCAGGGAAAAAGTTGGAGGGATCCAACTGGATTCCTCAAATATTTGAATTTGTTTAAATGTTGTGTGTTGTTTTATTTATAATCTCTGTATGATTATATTTGTGATTGAAATCGTTAAAGGCTATAGTTTAGCCGAATATATTTTTGGTATCGTAGGATATCAGAAATAAATAAAGTTTGATTTTTGGAAATCAAAGTAGGAAATTCTAAGTAAATTCATTTTTAAGAATTGGGTGAATTTAAAGGAAGGAGTTTAAATAGGTAAAGCTTTATTTTTGAAAACTTATCGAATTAATTCCAAAATAAGGGAAAAGATTTTAATAAATGGATTTTAAATAATATTGTTTGAAAGTTTAAGAGTTCATTTTAATATCCAGATTTTAATTAGTTCGAGAGAAATAAAATAATTTATCTTAAAAAAGATAATAAATTTAATAATAAATTTGGAGATTGATTTGGTGTTAAAAAAATAACTCTTTGAGAAATCGATTTGGAAAGTGATTTGGTGTTTAAAAATAAATCTTTGGGAAATCGATTTGGTGTTTGAAATAAATATAAAAAATCAATTTGGAATATGATTTGGTGCTTAAAATAAAATTTGAAATCAATTTGGAAATTGATTTGGTGTTTGGAAATGATTTTTGAAATCAATTTGAAAATCGTATATTTGTCGATATTTGGAAAAATTAAATTCACAATGGGAATTTAAAAAGGAAAGGGAATTTGTTTTAAAAATAAATATCGATTTATCTTTAAAGTGTGGAAAGAAATTTGCGGATTTGCATTATAAATTGAGATAAATCAAGAAGAGTTTATTTATTGATTTAAATGGTCCATTTTGAAATGGAAGGTGTATTTTTCCTGAAAAGCCGAATATGTTTTTAAAGTAACTTTCAATATTAAAAATTTTGAAGTTGGTTTTAAAAAGGATGTTTGTGGAGAAATTATTTCTTAAGTTGTTTTTAAATCTTTAAAGTAAACGATTTATTTAATTAGTTATAGAAGTGATTATTTAAAGATTTAAATTGATATTTGTTTTAGAAGATGGTTATTTAAATAGTTGTACCCTATTTACTAATTTTATTTTAAAATTAGTTTGGACTTGAAATCTTATATATGTGGTAATTAGTATAATATTTTGATAACTAATATTTAAGTAAAAAAATAGTTATATTTTAAATATTTCCAAGTATATATGTTTGGATAAGTAATTTAAATTATTTTAAAGTATTTGAACTCGGTAGATTTTCAGTGGAAATGAATAAATATTTGGAAATATATTCTGCGTAAGAAAAATGATTTGAAATTTGTTTTCAAATTATTGAAATGTAGAAATTTATTTGAAATTTGTTTCAAAAGGTTGAAGCGTGAAAATATATTTTGCGAAGATATTTTGAAAATAAATAACTGGGGAAAATTATTTGAAATTTGGTGATTGTTGTGAATGTTGATTGATAGTTAAATAACCAACTATCAGTATTGGCCTTTAAATGGCATTTTAATTTCGATGCGACCGGGGGTCCGATTCCAAATGGTTATCTGAAATCCACATCGAATCTTTGTGATGGATCTTTTAAAAGGTCAAAGTGGAAATTTGTTGTGATTTGTTTGAAATCTGATTGTAAAACTATTTTTTAAAATAGGCGCTCGTTATTCGGATTAGCTGGGAGAGGACTTTATATCATAAAAACCCATTCCGAATAATGATACGACGAAATGGGATTGCATTTGAAGACGGTGTTGAAGACCGGTTATTTTCGAATGCGAAAGGATTACCTGTCGAATATCTCTACACTGGGTTGCTCCGGTATAGAGATTTTATCACCCTTTGTGATGGGGATTCCGGAAGTGATTAGTGAATATCCAGATTTGCAAGGGCTTCTTTGAAGTGCCTTCAGTTCTGTTCGATCACGGAACAGACTTGTATGGATGTGTGTCTGACGTTACACTTTGAGATGTAAAGCTGGTTTCTATCAAATACATATCTGTTGGTGGCGGAGAATTTATTCTCTTAGCTTAACACCCTTCTCTGAGACGTACGAGCTCAGAGGTTATGTAGTTGATGGTTGCTAGTGATACATTCTCAATCTAGTAATGTGGTATACGAAGTGCCACTGATCATTTGTTGATCGAAGCATGACTTTGTGAAAAGTGTAGCTTTGTGGACGAGACCTCGTCGGACCTCACAACCCGGAATGGTCAAAACAGGAAGGATGTAGCAAGGTTATTTGGGGTTAGCGCCCCTTGAGGATATGTCATTTCCTTCTAGAAAAGGGTAGTATTGTGGTATGGAGCCAAGATATTTAACCTTTGTGGTTGTTGCTTTGTGGTTGAGGATCCTTGGATAAAGGTCGCAAATGACCGGGGGATGGTATACTCATGTAGTAGTTACCTAGTTACAGAGGTAACCCGGCATTGTGTTGGCAGAGAGTTGGTTAAGTTCTCGGGGCGTCCCTCCGGAGGCGTATCCATGTGGCAATAAGAAGTTCCTTATCCTGACCATTTGTTGAAAATCGAATCTCCAATACGCGCCTTGTACGGTTTTAGTCGTATAACCTTCCATTTACTTATGGTGGTCACCACTGTTTAGATGGTAGCTATGGTAGGCATACTATAATGGTTGTATGCTGGCTAAGATTAATATTATACATTCGAAAAGTTTTCTACACTATGCACTAATAATAATATCAAAAAGATTTTTGCGTATCAAGCATGTTTAACTATAATAAGGAGAAATCTTCTCCAATTCTGTGTTTGCATTGTGTGTGTGTAGGGAGGCCTTATGGTAGTTTCATTTTCCAAAAGCATTGAGGATTTCTTTTCCTTCCTTTGTGAAAATAACTGTTTTTAAGATGACCTGGAGTTTATTGTTCCCTTTCTAAACTCTGGGTGCCCATAATTTTCTACACGGGCAGCCTAGAGTCAGATTATCATTATTCTGGAGCAAATTCAGAAAAGCATGCTGTGGAGATCAGGAGTGGAAGCTGGATGGCGAGGCGTGCCATCTATACTATGAATTATCCGTTGCGTTTGGGTTGGTGCAAAGTTAGTTTCCATGTATTCAAGTTATAATGACTGTCAATGTTATATTATGTTGTTGTAAACTCTGTTGATGTATTGTAATAACAGATATAGTGCTTTTGTTTTAAAGATTATTCATTTATCTATTATATTTGTTCCGCTGTGAAATGTAAGATTCTGTTATTGTTTCTGTTCTTCTTCTATCTTCTTCTTCTTAAACCCTAATGGTTCGGTTTTCCGGCATTCGACTATGTGGCATTTAATACAGTGGATGTATTGATGTCGACTTTTGGGAGTCGAAAAATCGGGTCATTACAAATTGGTATCAGAGCATTTGGTTAAGCGACAAACTTGGCTCTGGTGTGAAATACTCATTAGAGATAGAGTCAGTAGTACTCTAGAATGAGTTGAGTGTAACAATATATATGAATGCGTATTTGTTAGTGAATGTTAAATTATTTTACATTGTGTTGACTTATCGGTTGATTGTTCATAGATTCTGGTCGGTGCAGTTTGGCTAATTGTATCGATAAGTGTTTCTAAACTCTTAAACAAGATAAACCGACACGATATTGTTTAAAATAGAGTAAATGAAATAATTTTACCAAACTATTTTTGTATACAAAAAGAAATCATTTTCCGTAAATTTTATAGTATATGGTTGCTTGATCGTTAGGAAGTGATAATATTAAATTATTATCATTGATTATTGAATAAGAAATTTAAATCGTAACTCAAAAGTTAAGAAATAAATTCACATACAAATGGAATTTGAGAATGTAAATTGTAAATGTAATTTGTAACATGAAATAAAATTCCATAGAAATATTTGGAAATGTTTTTGAAAAGATTTGAAATTTGGAAAAAATTGGAGTTTAAATCCCTTTTTAGTTGAAAATGATTTTCATGGGTTTGGAAAAATGTTTTAAAGGGATAAAAGCGCTAAACTCTTTTCGGTCGCTGGAAAATAATTCCGATGATGATCACAGCATCATCGATGTTCATTTTCGAGTTTTCAAGAAAGGAATTGCTACCGAATTATTTTAAAAGGAAGTTGTTTGGAAAACTGGGTTGGTTTTGGAAATTCAAAGGATAATCTGGATTGATTTCAAAGATGATTTTTGAAATGTTGGAAGGACTCTGGAATCTAATAAAAATAGTTATGGACTAAAATTGGTTATGGTGGAAAATAAAATTGTGAATGGATAAATGAATTTACAATTACAAGTAAATGAAAGTGAAATTGAATGTTGAAATTCATCTCGAATTTGTAAGTAAATGGAACTGGAATTGAATTTGATTTCGGATGAACAAAGCAAAGTATTAAAATAAAATTGGTAAGTGAAACTAATTAAAGGAATGACAAAATAAATATGGTTTGAAAATGAATTGAATTCAATAATTATAAATGAAAGGTAAATTGAATTCATGTGGAATTGGAAATCCAGTTTAAATAAAAGCATAGATAAAACCAAAGTGGTGAATTGAAATTAAATATAAGAAGTATATAAAATACTTAAATTGAACTTAAGAAATGGATAATGGAATTCTTAAGTAATTTTTGAGTTGGGAAAATATTCCAAATTAATAAGTGAATGGTAAACAATGTGAATAAAAGAAAATTGATATATTTAATAATCAATTGATTAATACGTAGGATATACGTATATTATTTTCACATAGCAATTTGATTCAGAATCGAGCATAAAATTTTGAGATAGTTATATCGATCCGAGTTGGAATTTTTCACTCGTTTTTCGATGACGAACATGGATATGGATTTTTGGTTGATTATGTAAAATCTCTATCATAGTTTAAGGCTATGCAAGGAGAATGACGGTTTCTGGTCAAGAAACCGGATCTGAGTCTGCACTAGGAAGTCTAGTGGACGATACTAGTTCGGAAGTGAAATTATGTGATCGAGTAAGCTATCGAATTAGATTATTATGTACGAACGATATATGTACATCATACAGATTTGAATGAAATAATTATTCCAACTTTTGAAAAAAATGTGCAAAATGATAAGCAGGATATACAGGCGTGTTAAAGGAAAATGGAATTGGATTTTTAATTTCGAAGATAATTTGAATTGCTCGAAAAGGTATGTATTTATATTTCTATATGAAATTTGATGACTTTTTTGTCTGGTCGCTTGGTTTTTTGTTTTCTTTTGAAATATGGAGGCCCGTTATGGCATTTTGTAGCCATACAGAGCTAGCCGCGCAAAGGAGACGCTGGCGAAATTTTTCAAAAATTTAGGGAGTTAGAAAAATTTTGAAAATATAAAATTTAAATTTGAATGGTTAAGGAAACAATGTTGCTTGGAATTATGGAAGGTTTTGGAAAGTTAGTTGGAATGATAATGGGGCTTTGATAAAAAGATATGTTTTGGCAAATCCATAAAACTTTTTGGATTGGGAAAATGATAAACGGGTTAAGGATCATTCTTCTTAACTAGTAATTTCGGGACGAAGTTTTTTTAAGGGGTGAAGAATGTGACGACCTAGAAATTTGAACATTTGAAAATGAATCATTTAATTGATTTTAAATATTTGGAATTTATTTTAAACTTGAATTTCATATATAACTATGGATATGGCAATTAAATTATTGAATTTAATTTATTGAAGTTGGGTAAAAATTTGAATCTTTAATTTTATGCTTGTTAAAATAATTTGATGGCCTAGAAAATTTATATTGACAATACTGAAAGTAATAGAACTTTTAAAATTGAATTTGGAAGTGGCTTATTTAGTTTTGAAATTATATCCTTTAAATCGATATTTAAAAATAGCCTTCCGAGGCACAGTCTCGGAATTCGACGAAACTAGTTCCATTAGATCCGTAATATTGTATTATTATCGGATTTCAATTTTCGTAATGTTTGGAGTGATCGTTTGGCCGTACGATGTGCAAACGCGCTGAAAATTTAATCGAAATTCAATTTAATATTTGGGTCCAAAAAATTATCTTCTCCATACGATCGAATTTGACCTTGAAACCTTTTACATTGGATTCGGAATAGGGGTTTAACATTATAAATGCCTAGCGGCACGTCTCCATTGGCGTTCGAAAATTTAAGTTGCGTTTCGAGACGATTGAAATTTGAACATAAATTTGAATTTAGATTGAATATAAATATTCACATTTACAAGGCTAATGACACGTTTCTTTGCTCTTCAAACACCTGGCAATTATCTTCAACACGCGTCTTCATTTATTTTATTTTTACGATTTTATTAAGCAAATGAAGAAAATTAATGCCACTTTTCTCTTTCGATTCAAATCTAACCTGAGGCCTCATTTTCTTTAAAAACAATTTCGTTCAAAAATTGAAATTAATGGCCGCTCTTCCCTCTTCTATTTTCAAAATCAAATCAGAGAAGGGGGCATCATGATGAGCTCCACGAGAGGGAGCAGGCGCTCGCGCGTGTGCATAAGGCTCCATAGCAAGTAAGGGCGGCGAGTTATCGCGCACGTGGCAGGAAAATGGTGATGGTCTCGAACGACACAAAAAGGCTGGGGTTCGTCGATGGTTACAGTGGGATTCGTATGGGATCAAAATCACTGTCAGAGGGAATGACGTCGCGATCGAGTTTTAGGGCACGACAAACTTGGGGTCAGCGACAAGGTTCGTGACATCGGCAATGGCGAGGTTTAACTGTAGACGCGAATTCGAGGCATCGGCGTCAGGTTGGGACGCTGGCGGCAGCTTGCGGTTGTAGTCGTGAGGGCCGGCATCGGCTGGAGTTTCGCGCACGAAGTACCAGAGGCCAAGCTAGGGTTTCGATGGGCTGTAAGGTATATATACATAATTTTTAGAAATTTACAGTTGTCTAAAATTTTTAGTAAAGGAAAATTCTATTTTACAGTGAAGAAAATATACACATGTTTAATATATAAGTAAACTGAAAATATTATATATATATATATATAGGTAAGGATTTGGTGAAAAATGGTTTAACTAACTTATTTAATTTTCTTAATTACTAAAAGATTCTTGAAAAGGGAAATTGTTAGTCTAAAATAAATTATTAATTAACTAAATTATAAAATGGAAATTGATTGTTCGATCTATTACGAATATTGATAGATTATATAAATGTTTATACAAGGACAAAATCGTGAAGAAAACAAACTGGATTGGAAATGGATTGCATGCATTGCTAAAGGTGAGATCTTCTCACTCAATTGGAATTTCCAATTTAATTTTAAATAGTTAAATTTAAAATTGTTGATTGTGTCATTGGATGATAAATTATTATCAGTTGTATTGGATTGACGCTATGCACCGCATAATAGCAGATGATATTATATTAAACACATATACCGTGATATTCCACCTCGAAGTGGAATTGGTATTATATATGTATTTGGAGTGATTGATTTCCCATATTATATAGCGGATGAGACCCTATACGCCGCATAATAGCGGATGATATTGTATTGATCCCACATATCGCGATATTCCACCTCGAAGTGGAATTGGTATTTAATTGTTGTGTTAACGTCTGTGGATGTAGGAAAACAAGTTGGAGGGATCCAACTGGATTTCTCAAATATTTGAATTTGTTTAAATGTTGTGTGTCGTTTTATTTATAATCTCTGTATGATTATTTTGTGACTGAAATCGTTAAAGGCTATAGTTTAGCCGAATATATTTTTGGTATCGTAGGATACCAGAAATAAATAAAGTTTGATTTTTAGAAATCAAAGTAGGAAATTCTAAGTAAATTCAACTTTAAGAATTGGGTGAATTTAAAGGAAGGAATTAAATAGATAAAGTTTTATTTTTGAAAACATATCGAATTAATTCCAAAATAAGGGAAAAGATTTTAATAAATGGATTTTAAATAATATTGTTTAAAAGTTTAAGAGTTTATTTTAATATCCAGATTTTAATTCGTTCGGGAGATATAAAAGAATTTATCTTAAAAAAGATAATAAATTTGAAAATAAATTTGAAGATTGATTTGGTGTTAAAAAAAATAAATCTTTGAGATATCGATTTGGAAAGTGATTTGGTGTTTAAAAATAATCTTTGGGAAATCGATTTGGAAATCGATTTGGTGTTTGAAATAAATTTAAAAATCAATTTGGAATTTGATTTGGTGCTTAAAATAAAATTTGAAATCAATTTGGAAGTTGATTTGGTGTTTGGAAATGATTTTTGAAATCAATTTGAAAATCGTATATCAGTCGATATTTGAAAATTTTAAATTCATAATGGGGATTTAAAAAGGAAAGGGAATTTGTTTTAAAAATAAATATCGATTTATTTTTAAAGTGTGGAAAGAAATTTGCGGATTTGGAATATAAATTGAGATAAATTAAGAAGAGTTTATTTATTGATTTAAATGGTCCATTTTGAAATGGAAGGTGTATTTTCCCTCGAAAGTAGAATATGTTTTTAAAGTAACTTTCAAAATTAAAAGTTTTGATGTTGGTTTTAAAAAGGATGTTTGTGGAGAAATTATTTCTTAAGTTGTTTTTAAATCTTTAAAGTAAAACATCTATTTAATAGTTGGGTCGCAAACGACCGGGGGATGGCATACTCGTGTAGTAGTTACCTAGTTACAGAGGTAACCCAGGCCTTGTGTTGGCAGAGAGCTGGTTAAGTTCTCGGGGCGTCCCTCCAGAAGTGTACCTATGTGGAAATAGGAAGTTCCTTAGCCTGACCATTTGTTGGAAATCCAATCTCCAATAAGTGCCTTGTACGGTTTTAGTTGTATAACCTATCATTTACTTATGACGGTCGCCACTGTTTAGATGGTAGCTATAGTAGGCATACAATAATGGTTGTATGCTGGCTAAGATTAATATTATATTTTCGAAAGGTTTTCTGCACCATGCACTAATAATAATATCAAAAAGATTTTTACGTATCGAGCATGTTTAACTATCAAAAGGAGAAATCTCCTCCAATTCTGCATTTGCATTGTGTGTGTGGGGAAGGCCTTATGGTAGTTTCATTTTCCAAAAGCATTGCGGATTTCTTTACCTTCCTTTGTGAAAATAACTATTTTTAAGATCTCACACTAGTCCCATGACTGACCTGGAGTTTATTGTTCCCTTTCTAACTCTAGGTGCCCATAATTTTCCACACAGTCAGCCTAGAGTCAAATTATCATTATTCTGGAGCGAAGTCAAAAAAGTATGCTGTGGAGATCAGGAGTTGAAGCTTGATGGCGAGGCGTATCATCTATACTATGTATTATCTGTTGCGTTTGGGTTGGTGCAAAGTCAGTTTCCATCTAGTCAAGTTATAATGACTGTTAGTGTTGCATTGTGTTGTTGAAAACTCTAATGTGTATTGTGATAACAGATATAGTGCTTTTGTTTTAAAGATTATTCATTTATCTATTATGTTTGTTCCGCTGCGAAATGTGAGATTCTGCAATTGTTTCTGTTCTTCTTCTATCTTCTTCTTCTTAAACCCTAACGATTCGGTTTTCCGGCATTCAACTGTGCGGCATTTGATATAGTAGATGTATTGATGTCGACTTTCGGGCATCGAAAAATTGGGTCGTTACAATAGCCATGCAAGAAGAATTAATTCAATTTGAACGTAATAATGTTTGGGAATTAGTACCAGGACCAGAAAATCAATCAGTTATTGGAACAAAATGGGTATTTAAAAACAAAGCAGATGAAAACGGAAATATAGTTTGGAATAAAGCATGTTTAGTCCCTCAGGGTTATAATCAAGAAGAAGGTATCGACTACGATGAAAATTTTGCTCTAGTAGCAAAACTCGGGACCATACGTACATTACTTGCTTTGCTTTTGCAAGTCATCACAATTTTAAATTATTTCAAATGGATGTCAAAAGTGCTTTTTTAAATGGATTTATTAAAGAAAACGTATATGTTGAACAACCTCCATTGTTTGTTCACGAAAAATATCACGACCATGTTTTTAAATTACACAAATCCTTATATGGTTTAAAGCAATCCCCTCGTGCCTGGTACGAACATCTTAAGAATCATTTAATCACTTCTGGTTTTCAAATAGGTAAAATAGATACAACTTTATTTTTTAAAACGAGAAAATAATGACATCTTAGTTGTACAAATTTACATAGACGATATTTTTTTTGGTTCAATTAACGAAAAAATTTGTACTCAATTTTCAAATATTATTAAAATCGAATTTGAAATGTCTCACATGGTTGAGTTGAATTTTTTTAGGCTTACAAATAAAATAACTTGAAAATGGTATTTTAATTCATCAAGAAATTTTTTGTAACGATCTGTTACCTCGTTTTGAAATGGATAAAACTTCAAGCAAACCAACACCAATGAGTACTAGTGTTCACTTGGAAAAAGATGGCAATGGAAAAGATTTTGATAAAAAATTATATTGTAGTATGATTGGCCCCTTACTTTATTTGACGGCTAGTCGACCGACATTATGCTGAAAGTATGTATTTGTGCCCGATTTTAAGCAAAACCAAAAGAATATCACCAAAGAGCTAATAAACATATCTTACGATATCTATCTAGTACTAGAGATTACGGTTTGTTTTACCTAAGGGATCATCATTTGAACTTGTTTCATATAGCAAAGTGGATTTTGGTGGATGTAAAACAGATCGTAAGAGTACTAGCGGAACATGTCACTTTATCGGACAATCATTAGTTCCATGGTTTAGCAAAATGCAAAATTGTGTCTCCTTATCCACTTGCGAAGCCGAATATATTTTAGCGGTTTTAGCATGTGCGCAAGTAATTTACATTCAACAAACGCTTAAAGATTTTGGAAAATTTATAGATAAATCACCAATATAATATGATAATACAAGTGCAATAAATCTATCAAAAAACCCTGTAAATCACTCACGTACTAAACACATAGATATACGACATCATTTTTTATGTGACAATGTAGACATAGGAATTATTACATTGGAATACGTAAATACGGAAAATCAAATAGCAGATAATTTCACAAAACCACTAAATGAACAAACGTTTGTTAAATTGCGATGCGATTTAGGAATATGTTCTCTTAGTGATCTTCCCAGCTAATACTACATTCCATTCACTCTATTTTTTGTTAAAATTTTTTTATCCACAAATCAAAAATTTTAACAATAACCAACAATTTTTTAGCAATTTATTTTCTGCAATTAACTATGTATAACCCTTTAAATCATATATAAATAGACTTTCTTTTTACAAAACAAAAAATTAAAATATATATAGCGATTCCATATTCCTTTTACAAACAAAAGAAAACAAAATCACATCTTCCGACAATTCTCACTCTCCTTCTCAACACCAACATTGGATAGTTCAGCAGATACCCCTCATCGACCTCCTACTCCTACACCAAATCAAGAGCCGAACAATAAGTAGGCTCTTACCACACGGGATTCGCTCCCGATAAAAAGAGGTCCAAACGATCTATATTTGTCTCTCCTAATACCAAGGAGAAAATCGATGAGATATATCATTACCAAAAGCAACAAATAGAGTTACAACGAGAATTATACTTTGAACAAAAGGTCACTGCACGGCGACTAAGTTTTCTAGAGCAAGCAGCAATTAAATTTTGCAATTCATGGAAAAAGGATGTACATGAACCACTTTCGATTCCTCGCGGTTCTCTAGATCCTTCTGCATCTTATCGTACACCTTTGGATCCTTCACCTAGGCGATTTTCTGGTTCCTCGAGAACCAGCGAACGTGGAAATATATGGTCTCCACTCAAGCCATGGAAGGATAGCACCTCTGAAGATTGCAATGCTCCAACTTCATTTAAATAAATTTGCTTATTCTCATTGTATTTTTCATCTAAGTATATTTGTATTCATTTTCATAAATAATAATATTATGTTTTACTAAAATAAATCTCTCGAAAAATAAGCAACACCCTTCAAAAAAGGACAAACTGAATAGTTCAAACGTCTGAACAATGCCATCAAACGTCTGACACTCTTGTATCACACAATTTTTTTAACATCGTGCATATATCAAATATCTGATATAACCTTCCAAACGTCTGAAAATACTTTCTGCCTTATCAAAAAGCAAACCGACCTATTTCACACGTCTAAATTTGGTTCCCAGAAGTCTGAATAAAGTTTCTGCCTTCTCAACATAAAAACAAGGCCAATTTCAGACGTCTGATTTTGCTTCCAAACGTCTGACAAATCTCTCTGCCTTTAAAATTTTACAACACGATCTATTCCAGATGTCTGCTACCAACAACCAGACGTCTGTTCAATCTAGGTTAAATCAGACGTCTGATTCACCTTCCAGACGTCTGAAATTCAATCGACACTCTTAAGTACCCTGCTAACGTTTATTTTTTCACTTTTTCTCACTTACATCTCATTTCGTTTCTACTGCAAAGTTGATTCCCTAATTCTCAAAGCCGCTTTCTCCTTCAAATACACTCGAATCTCATGGCTCCTAAAATGAAAACCCTAAAAAATCTAAGCGCAAGCACGACCAAACTACTTCATCCAATCTGCAAGATTGCTCTGACGATCAAATTGAGAGATGGATGAATCGCGTACCACATTCAATCAAAAGATACGAAAACATTCAATAGAAGAAGCTTCATACAGGTCCTTTCTACAATTTTCTTAAATTTCCAATGTACGACTAGGATGAAATATGCGAAAATGCGGAGTTACATAAGTTGATCTCCTTCAACTCGAATAATATCCAAATAGACCAACTTGCGATATTCCTATTCTATGCCAATTTAGATA
Organism: Allium cepa; assembly: GCA_030765085.1. Classification (NCBI taxonomy): domain Eukaryota; kingdom Viridiplantae; phylum Streptophyta; class Magnoliopsida; order Asparagales; family Amaryllidaceae; genus Allium; species Allium cepa. The sequence continues at coordinate 767,087,634 of CM060935.1, forward strand.
GCATGGCCGTTTAGAATACCGAAAACGACAATAAGTGGTTATGGTCAAGTGTTTACGGCAACATTATTAGACTAACTTCGGGGATCATAGGCCGAACCCTCGAATGTTTCGACATCGGAGAAGATTTATATTATATTTCAGATATGCATCTCAAACCGAGAGATAATATCACACATCAAATATTGGAAGATGAAATGCCTAGATTTGCATCAAAATACTTAAGGCCTAAAGCGAGACTTTTCACTAGAATGATTATCAACACTATCATTCCTCGCTTTGGTAGTCATGAAGAGTTAGAGCACAAGGCTCTATATGCTATATTCAGTGGAACAAGGGTTAATTGGGTATAATTTGTATTTGACGAGCTCAAACACTATTGGACTCGATCACACCCATCCATCGTATATCCTACATACATCATGCGTCTTCTACGTGCTCACAAAATTTCTTCTTATTTATCAACTTTTGAAGAGATTTCTACGAAATATGCCTCACAAAATTCTTCTCCCTAATGCACCTACCAGAAAATCCTCCGGATTTTATCTCTTTTGAAGAATGGACGCAACGTCTTCAAGCCAGACAAGCTAGGCCTCCACCGCAATAACAACCTGAACCATCATAAGAGGTAGAACAACATTGCAAGCATACTCCTCCTCCTCCTGCACCTTTTGAATATTCGTGCCAAGAAGATATTTTGGAGACTCGCACTAAGACAAATCCAAATGAGAGTGTTCTGACTTAACTCTCCAAAATCAACTTATTCTATCTCGAAATCAAAAATTATTGGCTAAGCATATTGATAGTTTTGAAACATCTTTTGCTTCTCGCCTAGCCATAGTTGAAATGTCGCTTTCAACTACATTAACCGTTCTAAAAGAGGTTCTTCAACGAGTTCGTGGTCCTACACCACCTTCAGAAGATTGGCCAACTCCAGCGCCTTCTCCTCCTCCTTCAAGCATTCCAAATTTTTTGACGAGGAAAAAGAACCTCTCGAACACACTCCGACATCTCTTAAAAAACAAGCTAGTTCTTCAAAGAATGAAGATGAAGGAGATGATCAAGCTCAAGCCTCCCCAAAAGATTCTTAGATATTTTTTATGTTACATCTTTTATATCGAGAATCTATGCATGTAATCAATCAATTTGTTTAATAAAAAGTGCTTTATGTTTTGTTATTTCTGTGTATATTCATATAAACTTCCTATGATTAGTAAATGTTAACTGGTATGAACAAAATGTCTAAGTTAAAAATTAATGTTTTTTGATAATGACAAAGGGGGAGAAATAATAAAAAAGCGCAATAAATAATGGAAAGCACATATTCAGGGGGCGATTTATAAAATTATATATAAGTACACTGTATAGTTGTCATCATTAAGAAGGGGGAGATTGTTAGGAGATCAAATCTACGGTTTCGATGAACAAGGCTTAAAGGATACTAGAAAGATAAGAACAAGGCTAAAAGGATACTATAAGAGACTGCAAGTCGATAGGAACAGAGACGCATGAGGAAAAAAGCACAAAAATTGATATGCATAATATCAGACGTCTGGGTGCACAAGCCAGATGTCTAAAACAGTTCTCTGGAACAACAGACAGGCTGAACCGGACATCTAGCAATAGCATGCAGACTATCTAATCTACTACTATATTCAAAAATATATATAGTATCAGATGTTTGAAACATATCCCAGACGTCTGATTTCAAACTCGAATTTCAAATAAGAACTTCAACTACCACATTCGAATGGACATCTCCACTTCTCTTCGTCGCAACTCTTCACCATCAACAGAAGCAACTTCAAAGTGTTTGTTAATGGATGCAACTACTCAAGATACCTATCTACAACTATACATAGCATCAAGAACTAAGAGAACAAACTCACCTTTCTTACTTATGCTTTCTGATTCAATATTCTATCATATATTCTTGATCTCTACACTTCAGCAATCTATACTTATATTCACTCTTTCATATACTCAGTTCTTCATAGATAATACTCTTTAGATATATATTGGAAGCAATTGTACTAATTAGTCAACATCCGTGTTATACTAGAACACACATTTGACAAGAACAACTTATTGTTACCAAGCCTATTCCTCCGGACGAAGCGAGGGATTTTTGATAGTCGAATTCCGAAGGGGATCTTCGAGACTGGACGTAGGACGAGAGCTCTGAACCAGTATAAAATCCTGGTGTGCTTATTATGTATTTACTTAGATTAATATTGTTTTAGTTGCATCACATATTTTGTCACGTATACTTGCATATACATTACACGATCCACCCACGTAGACTTACACATGTTAGTAGCAGGAGGTGTGAATGGGTTCAATAGGTGTAAGGGTAGCAGAAACCTCACATCAAGATTTAGATCCAAACTCAACACCATCACAAACCAATAAGCTAAAAAGAAATTGAATTCATCAACAATACAACACTGGATTTTGAAACCATCTCTGCCAATATTCAAAAAGGATAATATAGCATCAATAACATTATGTATATATTCCTCATACAAACAGATACTTTGAATCACAAGTGAACGAAGAACAACATAAAATATCGCAAAGCAACTGGACTTTTGATCCAGTAGTGATGGTTATGAATAATCGAAGTAGAAACCATGGCAACAGTGGTTAAATGATCATGAACTAAGGGACAAAAAAAATGAAGGAAGCAAATTAGTCTTGGAAGTAGAAACATGAAGCGCACAAGTACATTATGAAGTACTCAAAAAAACTGACATTTATAGACATCACCAACATTTCATCAAAAAAAGATCAAACACGTTAGAGCAACATGGTGCAGACACGAACGCATACACGTGAAGGTAGATACTCACACAACTCGGTCGGAGATGCGCACATATAGGATACAAGTAACAAAGAAACAAACTAGACATGGTCAGGCAGTACCCAAAATGAATTTCAGTCACAATTCAGGCATGAGCATGTCAAGTCTCAACTACACCGAGTATCTCTGATCCAAACAAGTAAAACCATCAGTTCAAGAATCAATAGCCAAAGAAAATGAGGTTAACAGAACTTCAACTAATGTAGTCAAATTGGCCAAGTAAGGCCAAAATCAGAAAACCATATAAAGTAAAATTTATTTGAAGATAAATCAAAATTTTAAAATATACATCAAAGAATTAAACAAGTCAGAAATGATTACACCATCGATCAGAAATCAAACGGATAAGAAAAGATTCTGAAATTTTCAAAACACAAAAGATATTCAAAATATAGGGATTCAGTCCCTATAAATACCACCCAAATCATCACTGGCAAAAGTATTCGAGTTCGAATACATAAATCAAAACGAAATAAAATCATACCAAGTATCCACAATCAAAATTAACTCAACGGATCTAAAGGTGCATAGGATTGCATAAGAACTACAAGATAATTAAAGCAGTTTCAATCAATTGAAGGAGCGACACTTTAAATCATGAAATCCTAATTTTAGATCGCATAGCAAAAGAGAAACACGAGATAAAGAAAGCGATTCAAGATGAAGAAATAAAAAGGGGAGAACATATTTTAATTTTAGTTGGATGTATATCTTTATTTGTAAACTAATTTGTTTGGGCATATTAGGGTTTCTTTTATCTTATTGCATTTTGTTTATTAATTTTATAAAACTCTAATTTTCAACTAGGTATGAACTACGGGGCATAGTTCGAGAATTTGTAACCCGAGGTTTGAGTTGTGCCAAGGTTTAAGCATAGGGTTAGAACAATCAGGTTGGCAAGGGTCGCGAGTTTACAGGGCCTGTAAGCGTCGATTGTTTAATTCCTGGTAGTAACCTTAGAGATAGCAGTAGGTAGGTTTTGCCAAAGATGCGTAAACTTGTGTGTCACTTTTATTTCTGCATTTACTCTATTATTATCTATGCTGTAAATTTTATTATTCTGTACATTTGTTATAAAGATTATTCACCCTCCTCTAGGGTTAATTCGATCCTACATGTGGTATCGAAGCTAGGTTACTAGCATAAATGTCCAACCCTAGGCGTAGATCTAGCGAGAATCGGTCTAATGCTAGTCCTCCTATTTTTTACGGAATGGATTTTTAAATTGGAAACAAAAAATGGAATTTTATATAAATTCTATTTATTTTAGATGTTGGTATATTATTGAAAATGGATGGTATATAAGAAAAAAGTTTCAATTAATTCTCTTGCTATGCATATACTATATTCACTAATTAATTGAGAAGAATTTAACAAAATCTCTTATTACTTAACGCACGTGGAATTTGGAACACTCTCAATGTAATATATGAAATAAAAGATGACAATGGCGAGAAACTCACCAAAATTGACTCAGTTAAAGAACTGTGCTTGATAGGATTTAGAATAGAAAGTTTCGACAATGATAGTAAAGAAGGCATTGGCGTAGATGTAACAACTAACGTGATAAGCGATTTTTCATTCAAAGATATAGCTCTCTTGTGTCAAAAATTAACTAAAAATATTAATAACCTTGGGATGAAAAATAACAAGTTGAAAAATGAAAAATCTAAATTGCGTCAAAAAAAATGATGATTTGGAAAATAAGCTTAAAATATTAAGAAAAATAAAAATTCAAATTACAAAAATTGTTTGGATTGCAAAAAAGAGTTTGCTCATTTTGATGAAATTTTTCAAAAGATCGAAAAGGAAATTCTGATTTTGGTGAAAAATGAAAATGGGTTAACTAGCGAAAAAAACATTTTACAAAAGGAGTTGGAAATTTATAAGATATTCGAAAATTCAAAATGTGCAAATTTTGAAAGGGAATTAAATGAGGTAAATGAAAATTCCAAAACCCTTGAAAACAAAAATGTAATTTTGAAAAATAGAAAAACTAAAATTATTCGAATAAATCATAAATTTGAAAAAGTGATTGAAAAAATCAAAAATTCGACAAACTTGAATTTGAAAATTTCTAACTCTTTGAAAGTGGGACGCTTGAAATTGAGAAAAAAATAAAAGAACTCGAAAATGAAAATTTGGACTTAAAAAGAAATGATTTTGAAAAGAGAGAGAATGCCACTAGCCGTTGTTATAAGCTAATAAATGGGAATAATCTTATAAAATCCAATGTTAATGAACTTGAGCTGATTATTCAAAAAAATTCCATCGGAGAAAAATTATTTAACATGCTACTAGGAAATTAACTCTTCGTGAATAACGGAAAAAGACTTAAATAGTGCGTATAAAAAAGTTTTATACACATGTATCGATATGCGATATCAGTGTACATTTAAATAAGATTTAATTGTAATTTATTTGATCAGGCTTGAAGTGATTGGAAGATCTATAAAGGGACCTGATTTGGCCGCCCATAGGTGTAGGAGGAGGGGTTGGATTTGATTCGAAATGGGGGTGGAATCTGTAGAGATATTTGTGGATGTAGATCCACTTTTTGCTCCTCTCTTTCTTTAATATTTAAAGACCTTTAACCCCCCATATGTTGCTCTCCTTTTAACCTCCACTACATGCATATCTAATCAAAAACGGCAGCCCCCTTCCTCCCTTGAATCAAGCATTAAAAACATAAATTCAAGTAAAATTATGGCAATGATGCGCAGGGATTTCAATCTGGTAGCTCCCTTCGGCAGGATTTGAATTAAGATTCAAACGTAGTCGATTGATTCATCATTTAACATATGCTAATTAGGCTATAGTCAAGGTAACTTATTTATTTACAATTATGCATATTTATTTGATAATTATTTTGAATCATATGCTCTTAGATTAAATCTCAGTATCACGAGTCCTTATATATGTGTGTGTTGTCAACATTATATGTGAAAATGTATAAATGCATTATAAAAATAATTATATATGTGTGTGCGTGCATATATAGCCCTTAGCTAGCAAAATTTTTTTGAATTAAATATTAATTTATTAGGGATTTTAAAACATAATTTGATTTTTAATGTATAAATATATATATGTATATATATATAATACATATAAAATTTTGTTAAATCATATACATGTCACGATTTTAGAAAATTAAAAAAAATTATTATATATGTATTATTTAAAACCATAAACATATATGTGTGTGTGTGCAAATTTATTTTAAAACACAAGATTTTATTTTAATTTAATATATATATATATATATATTATATGTTTGTATACATATATTTATTAATGCACATAAATTATACTAATGACAATGAGATTTATTTTGAAATAAATATTTCTTTAATCATTTGTGTATGGAAAAGGTTTATTAATAAACAATTTTTTTAAACCGTAAAGCAACTTTTTTTAAAAGAAGGGATCTAGTTAAACATATTATGGACCAAAAATATATGTGAATATACATACACACATACATATAATTTTATCCATTTATATTTAAATATATAATGATATTTTATATTCGAAATTTAAGTATTAATACACGCACGCACACACACATATGTATGTATGTATGTATGTATGTATATTTTTTAAAAAATATTTTGTATATTTACATTTATTTATTTTATTTTATCCAAATATTATTTTAATTTAAATTTGAAATTAAAAAATATTTTAAATTATAGAATTAGATCTAAAATTTGAAATTTGAAAGTGAATTTAAATATAAATTTGTGATTATTAATATTTTCACTTTCAAATACAATTATTTTATATTAGTATCAATATATGTGTATATATACATATTTTGATATTTATACTCTTATAAATATATTTTATATCACATTGAAATATATATATATTAGACAACACATATGTATATGGAGGGGCTAACATGTACGTTGTAGCATAAATTCCAACATCTATAAACGGGTATGTTTAACCACATACATTGTATATGTTGCACGTTCACGTGCACACACATGTGTATATGATATGCATGTTCATATAATGTAACATAAATATAATAATATAAAAATAAAACTTTATTTACTAAGTAAATAAAATATTGATTTTATTTAAAACAAAATTTAGACTTCACAGTCCCAATAAGATCCAAGTGGAATAATTTTTTCGAAATTTATCTATTTACCCTGCCGTGTGCTAGCCCAGTTCTGACAATGGAATCAAAGCCAAATAGCCTATGTGGTCTAAATTTGCAATATTAGGGATAACTTATTAAATCTTAACCATATAGTAGGTTATCAAGCAAATTAGTGTCTAAGGTTGGGTTTGGGTACACAAGGATTCTACCCTACTAGCTACTAGCCTGACCCAAAGGATAAGGTAATCCCAAAGGTTATCTCCGACATAAAAGCCCAAATTTATTTTGACCTTGGGTTGATTGCAAAACTATTTTGAAATTAAAATAACAAATTAAAATTAAATTTTTGAAATAAGAAAAATATTATAAATGTTATAATATAGGCATTTAAATTGTTTTGAAAATTAAAATAATGTTCTAAACTTAAAATAAAATTCATATTATAAAATTTATAATATAATTTTTCAAAATGTTTAAAAATGTTAATTTCAAAAATATTATTTATTTATAAGATTAATAAAATGAGTTAAAAAAATTAGTTAATTAATTATATATATAATGATATTGTTATGTTGTCTGGAAGTATACATGTCTGTATAAAAGAATTTTTGAAAGTAATAAAATTGAAATAAAATTATTTAATTAAATAAATTAACTAAAAGTTAATTAATAAATTAAAATGCATATTTAAGATATATGTGTATTGCTGTGAAGGTTATAATATATGTATTTCAATATAATACGTTAATTGAATAATAACAACAATTGATTAAAGTGTTAATTGATTAAATTAATTAAATAATATTTAATTAATATAATGTTGCATATAAAATATCATATGATTTAAATAAATTATAAAATTTATGTAATAGTAAAACTTATATAATATAAATGTATGAAGTAAAGCTGGAGCGTTAAGAAACCTAATCAAACATAAGGATTAAATACATACGTATTGTATGTATACCATGATTTACGATGTGTCTTACACTTGAATGACAAGGGTGTTTCTTAATATATACATAATTCCATAAGTTGATATTACTCGATTAAGTATATGAAATATTATGAACCTTTAATATAAGTTTTGTCCTCTACCATTTATATTTATATATATATATATATTAATAAATTACTTGCATACTCTCTGGTTATTGAACAAACTCAAATTAAAGATTTTAAGTGTAGGATAATTGATATATTATATAGACGAGGTAAGATAACTATATGTATTTGTTGAGCAAACCTACTGTATATATACTATACTTAGGCCATCGCAAAATGATAGGTAGGAGTGAATAATCTCCTTCAGTTTGTTAAGCGAACTCAAGGTCAGAATGAGATTAGGATAAAGAACTATGGGTTGGGAGTTGTCTATGATACAATTGATAAGGAGTTATCCATTGTTTGTAGGACTATGACTTGTTAAGAAAACTCAAGGTTAGACTCCCAAGATGGATGAGTCATACCACCCACTGATCAAATTAAAAGACTTCTATGTTTCATCATATGGTTTAGTGAAACATAAAAGACCAGAGGAGTTTTATTACATAAATGAAATGGTAATGTTTAAACTTTCTAATATTGTAAGAACATCTGCTATGTATAAGTTATAATTGTCTACATTGATAAATTTATGCAATTAATATAACTGATGAAAGTTTTATCAATTAAAATATACAAATGAAGTGAATTAATATTATTACAAAAAGAAATATGAAATATACTGACCAATAAATTCTTACATGTTGACCCATGCACGCAAATAATTATACAACCATTAAATAAGTTCGTAACTTGGTCACGTACAAGTTTACTTGTACAAGACTGTTTATTATCTTCAATTATTTTTGAACTCTAAAAGCAATAATGAATATGGATATTTGATCCATATACGATCACATATAAATGATATATGGTGAATGTTGACAATTCCTAATGTACGAAACCTCGATAAATATAGTTCATTGAAATAAGCAAGTAAATTATAGTGTGAGATTGTGTATTCGATATGATCGATTACAATAATGATCTTGTTGTGTTAAATGTAACACTAGACAAAAGGCTACTAGATAGATCTAAGAATTAGATCATTGAAATGTCAGTTCGATCAGTTTATGTTGAGTGTAATTTATTTGACATCCTTAAGAGCTAAGGATGACCAAATGAACTTCTATAGAGCGTTATGATAGTGTAGTAAGGATTCCCTTTGAATATTTCGATTGTTTTAAAGAAAATGAAATGTATAAGGGTGGATGCAACCTAAGGCATAGTTGGGATGAAGAGAGCGAATGATCGCTTCTGCTTCATAAAGAAACATCGAAAATGAAAATTGTAGAATAATAAATGATACTTGAAATTGGAATGAGAAATATGATTTCTATTTCAAAATGTACTTTCAAATCGAAAAATTGTTTTCTATGAGATTTAATTCTTTGAATTTAAGATATTTGATTAGAAAATTCCCGGCTATAAACCAGTTATAGTAAATGAAATGAGTAACCTATATTAAGTGTTGAATGGAGCTTTGTGTTTCGTATGTTATTATAGTAATGGCGAAATAGTGGGAACATGCCACATAACATTTATTAATAGCATCAAGTTACGAAAAATTTCTTTTATAAAACATACCAAATATTATTTATGAAATAATAACTATTTTCAGTATTAACTGAAAAATAGACAGTTTTATTTCAATATGAATACTATGATTATTCGTTACAAAATAAACTATATTAGAGGTATTTGTAATGCTTGTAAAATACAAAAGCATCTAAATTTATTTGCAATTATTTTGGAATTATGGACTAAACCATAGTTTTGAGAAATAATTTTATATTGTATGATTATGAATCATATTGTACAAGTAAATTATATCTCAGACAAATAAGGGAAAAACACCCATTCAGTGGGAGCATCATAAGAGTTTATGAACTCTAGGGTCATACAGATGTATGCAATCAAAAGTCCATTAATTCCAATATGGTTCCACGGATTTCACTTATGAGTTATGAAAAACATAAACATATGTATTTGATACACTTTTAGCATGTCCATGATAATCTTATAGTATAAAAACAGAAGTAAATTAAATAACATGCAAAAGAAAATAAATTGATTCGATTTGATCAAATATGCGGGTATATGGGAAAGAGTTTTGAACGTACCTAAAAATGAATAAAAATTCAGTCTCTAAAGTCACTTCTTACAGTGATACATAATGATGCATCGGTAAGGAATAATCGAACCTTGTTGAACAAAGTATGATTATCGGTGAGTGAAGTTGAGTCAACTTCTTACTATAAGGTCGTGTACATAAGAGTAGTACACAAAGTTAAAATTAATGCAAGATAAGGGTTTACAAGAACCCCAAATGTATCCTAGACCAAGAAGTAGGCAGGTTGTATGAGTCGAAAGACTGCATGTAATAATTGCTTGTGAGGGAACTTGTATGAAGCACCCCAAAAGAAGTTTGGGAACGACTGTCATTGGATGAATAATTTATATCTTGAACTTAAGTATTGTAAACTAAAACCAAATCAATGATATATTTTAGGCAATTTATTAAAAAGTTATGAATATCTATTCCATCCGTGTTTTGAAGGAATGTCTGTATGGGTTAACTAGCCTTGCCCTATCAAATTTACTAACAAAAATCTATGGCGGTGCATAAATAAACTGAATCAATCCTGACAGGTGGAAGAAATCAATTAGGTGTAACCTGTCCTTCCCATTGACCACAAATGACTGACAATGAGTTTGTTAAATATGCAACTCATACCCCCTATTCTGGTACCCATGCACGCCAGCCATATGCGCTCTGTTGCATAAATCTGATCCCACCTATCGTCCATTTAGATAGCCTAAGCAATCAAAGAAATACCCTCCTATGAAAATTTAAAGCAGACTACTCTATAGTACTTGTACCGTCTCGCCATCAGCAAAAGGTCCGCCATGTGCATACAATTATGGAGGTCTCATTCCAAGCACTAACATAACTTGAGGGTATCTATTGATCTATACGTAAGTGTATACTCTCCATGGGTCCTACGGCCGAACATGCTTTCACATTTCAACCTACTCTAATGACTCTCAACGTCATTTCCTTTTTATAATTTATATATTAAATTATAACTATCTACTCCCGTCATAAACGCATATCCGAGGCTATATCTACATACCTGTGTATGTGTTTTTTTAATATTTATATGTTCTCATTCTTTCATTCTTCCTTTCATTGCCTCCATACTCTTATATTTGACCATAAGTCTTATTTTACTATGAATTTAGCTTTTCCTTTTTAAATTCATTTACCACTTCCTTATTCAATTTCTTAATACCGTTGCCTTTTTATTTCTTGGCTCCAACTAACATCTCTATTCCCATTTCATTCTCTATTCTTCTTCTTGTCTATTTTTCAAAGCCTCTTCCTTTTATTTTAATTGATGTCTGTACTTTATTCATGACTTAAAATCTAACTTTTTTAGATTTACAACATTTTTATATATTGAAAATAAAATATTTAATATATGTTGATGTAGTAAATTTCCATATCTTATCAAAAGTAGAGATGTTTGTGCGGTGTTTGTAATTATAAGGAATTTCCTTTTTATTTTTCTTGAAATAAACAATATAAAACATAGAGATTTTTCCTTGTTTTATACATCGCTTTTCTTTTATTTTCACATGTGCATTCCTTATTATTACAAACATCACACTTTTGCTTATTTAAGCTAGATAATATGCCAAAATTTACTTGTAGAAATCCAAGTTCCAATGTTTAAAATATCACAAAAACCCCCAAATAATAAAATAAAATTTATTTCAACCTAATTTGTGTCCATCAAGTAAAACAAGTTCCTAATCATTAGGCATTTGTTAAGATTTTATTCATTTCAATTGTTGTAAAAATACCAATTAAATCTAACCATTACACAACTACAAAATTAAATCTAATTATTACGTAATTACAGAAATAAAACTAATCATTTACGCAATTGTAGAATTAAAACTAGTCATTATGTATTTTCATAGCCTAGTTTCATATCTCCAAATTTTCATGTTTATGAACTTATTCACAATTTAAACTCAATTCCCAGGCATATAGGAATAGAAGCAACCATATAATCTAATATTATATAAAAATATAAATATTCCCACTCAACTTTAATTAGCGCTTCCAAATCTCTAGATCTAATCCAGGGTTAACCCTGTTATCTGTATTCTCTAGTTTTGACTCCCTATGCGGATGATCCATAAATAATATTTATACATAATTCATTAGAAATTAGATTAAGGAAAAGAGTTTTAGATTTAAATTTATTAATTAGAGCCAGATCTAGAGTTTACCTTCGACGTAGTAACTTAATTTGAACCTATTTTTCATCCTCTGTCCTTTTATATTCTTTTACATGTGTATCCATGCAATCTAGCTCTATTTCTATGTATTTAGAAATTTTGGAAGAGAAAAGAAAGTGAAAGATTTTTCGCGCTCATTAGAAAAATAATGAGTTGAAAATGAAGCCCTAGACCTTAATTTATAGAGGTTAAAATCAGCGGTAATCGTCGGATCGAACTATATAAAATCTGGGTCATACGGCCAATTGTTACTGCTACCTTCAAAAGAAGGAAGTTAACCCACCTAACCCTTATGGTCAACCGTTCATGGTCAACTTGTGTAGGGTCTTGGTCGCCCTGGATAGGCCAGAATGGTGAAAATTTGAGCATTTCTTAATTTTGTTGATTCGATTCCTTTATTACCTCGTTAACGTAAATCTGAGTTATCTCCTGTCCTGGTTAGTTTTCTTAACCATTAACTTTAACGGTGTTAATTAATCATTAATTTATTCTGAATTCCTTCCTTAATTGCATATATAATTATTTCCAACTATGAAAATTCAAACATGGTAGCTTTATCGTTTGAACTCCGATTGGAAAGTTTATATATAAAAATAGATCGAAAAATCGCCATGAATCTAATGATATAAGTTTTGCCACCAAATTCCAACATTTATAAAAAAAAATCTATTTTCAAAATTTATTATTAATTAATTACCGTTGATAATACTCACTAGCATCTCTTTAGTGCCTGTCATATGCTTGGAGCAACCATTGTCGAGTATCCATTTTCCTCCTTTTTTGATTTGGTACCTGCAATATTAAATTTTATTGGTACCCACTTCCTCCGTTAGGGTCCTAAGAGTTAGGTCTTAGGAAGGCATACCCAAGAGGGTTTGGTGTTCCCTTTGAAAATATAATTAGAATTTTTATGTATACTAAATATAAAAGTGTATATACTTATTTCTTATGAGATAGCTATTTGTCTTCGGAACCCATATCTTTATATTTTTGGGCTTGTTTACCGATTTCTTTTGACAGTCATTCTTCTCTTTGAAATTTCCATATAATGAACTATATTTCTTAGGACAAGCTTTTATTTTCACACCCATTTTATTATAACCCTAACCTTTCTTATTAAAAGAAGATTGTGAATTATTAATAATTCTAGATAGGTTTTCTCTACCTTTATTAAAATTTGAAACATTTTTAGAAATATTTTCTAAATTTGTTTTGATATCTTTTACTTATATGCCTAATGTATTAATATTAGTATTCAAATCAAAATTTTCTTTTCTTAGTCTAATATTTCACTTTTCTGAGTTTCCATTTCATTATTTCACATAGTAATCTGAAATGTTAATTCAATACCAAAATCTTGAGATTTTACTAATTCTTCTTCTAATATTTTCTTTTCATCTTTCAATATGTCAACTTCTAAGTCACTCCTATTTAACTTTCCTAAAGTATCTTTTTATTTTCTTTTCAAATCTTCTAGCTTATCTAATAACTTAGAATTTATTTCAACTAGATCGTCAAAAGATAATTCACTTCATCCTCATTAGTAGCGATGAAACATACATTTGCTTGTTTGGAGTCTCTATCACTATCCGACGAAGAAGATGAGTCCGAATCATTCGAAGTTACCGCTAAGGCTTGCTTATTCTTTTTATGGAATTTCTCATTTTTATTCTTGAAGTTATTCTTCTCCTTCTTAAGGTCTGGACAATCTTTTCTTATGTGACCTATCTTGTCACATTCATAGCACTTGAGTAAGGAAGTTGATGGATTGTTGTTGCTATTTTTGTTCTTTCCAAACTTCTTATTCTTTTTGAACTTTAGAAACTTTCTGAAACTCTTAGCTAGAAATGCAATGTTATCATCGTCTTTTCAGATTCTTCATTCTCTTCTTGAAAGGCAATTGTTTTCCTATCTCGAAAATGTACCCATTTTGCTTGTAAATTCACTTTATAGGACATGAGATTTCCTATTAACTCTTCTGGTTTTATACTCAAAATGTCATTGGCTTCTCCGATAGTTAATACCTTTCATTCCCAATCATCTGTTAACAAAATCGGTGTATTTTTCTCGTGGTGCTAGAAGTGAATGATAGATGTCTTTAAATCTAGAGTACATGTCATTTATAGTATCATCTTGCTTCATTATAAAATTTTGAAATTGATTTTTAAGCATAGAAATCTTACTTTGTTTGACTTTGTATGTACCTTCATGAGTTATTTTAAGAGTACGTTAAATTTTATATGTGAATGTACACATACTAACTCTGTTAAACACATTTTTGTATAGAAAAAAAAAGCATATTTATTGCCTTAGCATTACTAGTAGCTTCAATTTTTTGAGTGTTTGACCATTGTGCGTAGTCAGTGGTAGGTACAGTGTATTCTTGTTGAGTGATATTCCAAACGTCATAACCATTTTCTTGCATATATAAACATATATTCTCATCCAAATTGACCAATAATTATAATTTAATCCGTTAAATAGTGGTGGTTATGCGGTAGATTGATCTTCAACAAAAGTCGAAGTATTACTATCCATATTACTTGAATTATAAAAAAATTTGTTCCCATTATATGATGATCTATTTTTAATACCAAATGAAAGTCGCTATGGATCAAGTAATATAAAAAATTCTACTAAATTAAAATTTGTATATAATAATAGTGAAAATAAATAAAGCAAAGAGAATAAAACAATCACACCTAAGATTTTTATACCGGTTCGAACTACCCGTTTTCCTATCCTAGATCCCCTGTGGATTTTAAAAAGCACCCTCACTTAGCCTAGAGGAATAGATATTACAACTACTTGAGCCATTGAACATGATTTCTTGCCTAAAGATCTCCAACAAGACTTTGATTATAATGATTTGCTAAGTTTGTGACTTCGTGTGCTCTTGAATAGCATGAATGAATCAATATGTACAACATTCCTATAATCGTCCTTAAAGTGGCATACTTGTGTATTCGTGAATAATTGGAAGTGAGTTGATCACAAGAGAAGTATACATGAATGTGCAAGTTACCAAAATAAAAGCAATGTGAATATATTGAGTGCTTAAAGAATTCAAGACAAGATATTGAAAATAGAGAGAGCGGAATAGTTATAAATTCAAGAATATAGATTGCTCTATATAGAGAATGAGTAGATGCAATTATTGGTGAAGAATTATAACTTATCAAAGAGTTGTAGCCATTGTTGGAGGGAATGTCTCTTCATGGAGGAGAAGATCCTTTTAAATTTTCAAATAAAAAAATGACTGTTGTAGCATTCAGTGGACTGAACTAAGTGATTTAGTCGACTGAATTAAAGGTTTTTTATCCCGCAAGAAAATGGTATAAAAAACCCTAGTTTCAGTTGACTGAATATGCTAAGTTAGTCAACTGAACCCAGTTAAGTAATATTATGTGCGCAAGTGTATATTAGTCGACTGAATTGCGCTTATCAGTCGACTGATATGTGCTATTTCTGTTTTTCAACAACTTAAAAATATTTTGATTGTGTGTATGTGTGTGTATACCACTTTGAAGAGATTTAAATATGTATATACTCTAGATTAAAGACTCAATGACTGATATTACAATCTTGTGTTACCATCATCTTTGTATTCATCATGTTAATCTCTTGTATAGTCGATATCATTCTGCAAATGTTGATAATATACATAATACATTCTCGTATAGTTATCACTATCAAAACATCAAAATATGAGTTTCGAACATAAAACGAATCTACTATTTAATTGTGCTAAATTGAAATAACATAGCGGTCAAAGAGCACTATGAGCTATACCATGGATTTTGCGTGGCTTAAGCGAGGCTTTAACTGCAAAAGCGCTGAGAAATAATGGTCGTTTTAAGCAATACCAACTTCATAACTAAGGAATTTCTTTTAGAAATTATTGGTAGTTAAATGGATTTGGATACAATCCAAAGATGAAACTACTATGAGGATGAAATAAAACTAACTTAACCTAAACGAACACAATGCGTTAGAGTGTCTAATAAGTATTGTTACACTTCGATGAGAAACTATGAGTTTCTTATCAGTATCAAGAATATACAATCCTTGGTTGTCAATTAAACCATGAAGGGTACCAACTCTACGATACGGTATGACATGCAAATTCGAATTAGATTCCAAGTGCATTATCAAAATATGATTTTGATACTTGGACCTAAAGGGATATGATTCATCGGTTGCAAATAAATCTTCCTTCAAGAGTAAGACTAATGTAGTTGGAACATAACGAGCAAAGTTGATTAGAATAATATCTTAGTTTCAATCATTGAAATTAATGTTAAGATTTGTTATTCAACGTGCATAAGTTATTTCGGATCTACTCATAAAATTATTGCTTGGTATAACTTCGTGTTTTAGTACATATGTGTTGTAATGGAAAATTATAAATAACTAGAATAGATTGTTTGCATGTAACAACCAAAGTGTCTCGAAGTCAGTGAGAGTGATATTGAGTTTACGGGTCTTTTGGACATGATATTGAATTCTCAAACATGTTGTGTTGTCTATAATATCATTGTTTTCTTACATATTTGATGCATGAAGAAAATACCAAATCCTAACTAAGATCACTAAATGGTAGTTTAAATTATCCTTGAGTACTTACAAAATGCTAGAGAATTATTTGCAGAAACAACAAACTCCTTATAAACTAGTGATCAAACTCGAACTTCATAAGTGATATCGAGTATAATATGTCAATATTAAATTCATGTTCAAACCTTAGTTAAGGAGCCTTATGTTGGAAATGTTCCAAAATAGGAAGTTGTGGCTAATTCAACGAAAAGGCTAAGTATATCATCTTGAACAGCGCCAGGATAAAAGCAATGTATAAATATAAATTCACAAATTTAAAACTGAACTAGGGGTGATTCCAAGTACTAACAATACTAAATTATTGTAATAATAATGTAAAAAGCACACTAGAAGTCAACAAACATACTCTGAATAATTCCACATGATAAAGGTAGTTTATCAGCATTGAAGAGAGCTGGTTGACAGAGTAAATAATTAAAACAACATAGCAGATTCATTTACGAAGGGTCTAACTCGATCGGTTCTCATCAAACTGATCGAAAGGATAGGATATACATTCCAAAATAGTTTCCAAAGCGAGTGGGAGATTGAGAGAGTTAGGGGTGTGCCCTAAAGGAAATTATGTAATTTGTTATATATATATCTAACTCGATAATCAATCTTGTTTGAAATAAAGGGTGTTTTTGTTCTCTTATACATTCGATATAATGTGTTATATTAATTAATTAAATTAAAAGTATATTTAATAGAAAATCCATAAATGGTATTGTTTATGGTAGTAGTTACAAAGTGTTGTAACTATGAGTAATTTATCATAATGAAATTAAACATACTAAATATTCTTAATCAAGATGTATCGAGACTGGATATCGATACAACCATTGAGACTAGAGCGCGTAATGCTCTGCCAAATGTTGGATAGTGTATCACTCATGGATGCTGTGGCACCAAGGGGCTATGTGTTGATAGTTATTGGATAACCATGGAATGACTCACTCAATAGTATTTTGATGATTAATATAACTAAGGTGAAAAAGAAAATAGCATGTGATGACCTCCTTTTCAACCCTCAAAAGTTGACACTAATACATCCATGGTATTCACATGCCGAGCATTACGTACCAAAAGACAAATTGTTGGGGGGGGAGAAAGAAAAGACAGAGCAAAATCTCACATCGTGACGAGTAATATGTAATATATAACAGATCTTTAAAAAAACTGTAATAAATATACACTGATCAGAGTTAACTAACCAATCATCAACTTGGACAGTTATAACAACATATCCTCACAAATGCTGATAAACACAACTCAAAAATGCAAAGGAAAATAAAATATATATGACTACGTCTTAGAGGCATATAGCTCCTCTCTTGAAGCTCCAAAACATTCAAACTAAATACGAAAATATGCCCGGTCTGACCCGAGCATTAGAAAAAAAATAACGTCTGGATCAATCTAGTAAACCAGCATGAGAAACATGCCTCAAATGAATTTTTATGCTATAAAACCTTTCGAAACAAAGGTATCTTATAAGAACACGCCGAACATAAACACGGACGAGGTTTGACCTTACAATAACCAAACCATTTCATAGAAATCTTCTAATATTATAATAATGCCTAGAGTTTAAAATAAATATGGAATCATAGCTGAAATTGTTAGATTAATTAAATTCCAACATAAGAGGTATACAACTACATCCAAAAGTCACTTATTGGAGAATAGATTCCATACAATGACAAGACTACTGGGGTAACGCTTGTCATAGTACACGTCTAGAAAATATACCGAGGTTAAAAAACTTTCGACCCCTGTGAATTAGGACCAGCCTACCCCTTACTAAATAGTACCAAATATGTCACCATCCTGGTTACTCTGCAACCTTTTCCCAAGAGCTCTCATGCACAACCAAATCCATATATATATAGATGGATAGAGCTTTAGAAAATGCAGAGCTATTCAATAAAATCCCAGGTTTAAAAACAACTGTATTGCCAAGTTCTACAGTGATCATAGTCCACTCCTCATTTAATTCAATAATGATACAAACATTACAAAAGGAAAACCATTTAGATATGACATTGGATAATGTTGAAAGGTTATAATGAGACTGTAGACTTCAATACAATAGTAACTCCTCAGGGTACTCAGAGGTATAAATATGGCATGATGGTTAAATAGATGAAAAATAGAATGAAGTAATGGAATCGCATAAGACCATAGCATTATGGTGAAGTTTCAAAAATTCAAAGCCAACTAGAGGAGATACAAATTCAATTGGATGAGGATCCGTTACATAAGGGTCTAAATGATGATTTTTACTCACTTCAAAAGAAGTTGAAGTTTGAACTCAAAAAGCATGTAGTGGACCTTAAACAAAAAGCTAAAGAAAAATGGCTAACTCAGGGAGATGAATGCAATAAATTCTTTTACACTAAAATTTCACAAAGGCTTCATCATAATAACCTCCTTAATTATCTTAATGAACAGCGAAATGCTGCTGATAACATTAGAGAAGTAGAAGAAAACGCAATAACATACTTCTCTGATTTATACAATGGTGAAACTGAACAAAAATTACCAGATATTTAATGTACAAGGAGAATTTCCAAAGAAGGTTATTCTATGTTGATAGCTAGGATTCAAGAAGGGTAACCGAGAAGAGCCACTTTCTGCATTCATAATCATTCCTGTCCGGGTCCTGATGGAATGGGGGCGGCCTTCTTCAAAGTGCACTGGATACACTTGAAACATCAAATGCTAAAAGCCTATCAGGAAGCCTTTGACAGTGGTGAGATTATTCAAGAAATTAATCACACTTTTATATCCTTGATTCCTAAGGTTAAAATATCTTAAAGAATAGAAGAATATAGACTAATAGCTTGTTGTAATGTCACCTACAAAATCTTAAGCAAAATCATTTGCATGAGGCTAAACAAGGTGCTAACTCAATGTCAAAGTGCTTTTATAAAGGGCAAATTTATCTCAAAAAATTCATTAATGGCTCATGAACTTATTAGAGATTTCAATAAACATGGAGCTGACAAAATGTGTATAAAGGTTGATCTACATAAACCATATGATAAGGTTAATAGGAATTTTATAATCCACATCCTTAGCTCTATGGGAATTCCAGATAAACTCCTAAAGCCAATTGATCATTGTTTGACTACTCATACTTATTCTATACTCATTAATGGGATCCCTAAGGGATATATTCAGAGTAATAGAGGGATTAGACAGTGTGATCCTTTATCCTCCTATTTGTTTGCTGTAGCTATGGGGTAGTTCACTGTACAAATGGAAATAACATGCTTCCACAAAAAGATCAAACATGTATAGAAGATTGAACCTATAGTATCACACCTAATCTATGCTGATGGTGTTATCATTGTAACTAAAGCAACTCCAATAACTATGGACATTATCAAAGAAATTTTCAAACAATTGGAAACAACAGCTGGTTTGAAACTTAATGAATCAAAGACTAAATGCTACTTTAACAAGTTCTACAGAGACAAAAAAAATCTCTTGAGGAAAATTTGAGTTATAGAAGGATCACTTCCTGTCAAATATCAGGGAGTTCCTCTATTAAACAATACCATAACTGATAGAGAATATGGAAAATTAGTTGACAACATTAGAGAAAAACCGCAAGGATGGAGATCAAAGTTTCTATCTTTTGCTGGAAGGATAGAACTTGTTCACATAGTTATCACTTCGAAGGTCAGATTTTGGATGTAGACTTTTCAAATACCAGACTGCTCTATTGCAAAAATAAATGTTGCTTGTGCTAATTTCATTTGACGGGGAAAGCTACATAAAGTTAGTTACATAGAATTGTGCAAACCTAAAAAGGAAGGAGAAGTTGGGCTCAAAAATCTGTTTGAATTGAAAAAAGTCTATAGAATGAAGCTGGCCAGGAAAATATTAGTTTCGGATAATTTATGGCCTAGGTGGATATGAGAAAGATACCTAAAAGATAATTTCTGTACAATCAAAATAGACAACAATGCATCTGTTATTTGAAAAAAAAAATTGAAACTTGGAAATGATATGAAACCACTAATTGAAAGACAGATAGTTAATGGAGAAACACTAATCTTTGGAAGGATCCCTGGCTTAACAGCAACAGTTTTATTGATAGAGTGGGGGTAGGAAGGGTATTCTACCTATGGAAATCCTGCATGCAAAGTAGCCAGCATCATTACTGGTAATAATTGTTATTGTGACAAACAGCTAATTACTAGGAATTTCAAACAAGAAATCCATGATATTCCTATACACAATGATAGAGTAGAGGATACATGGATCTGGAAGAACTCACCTAAGGTCCAGTTTAAGCTGCATAATGTTTGGGAAAACATAAGGGGGAAATATCCTACTATTTTTTGGCATAAAATTGTTTGGAGCAGATCTACTAACGCGAAAATGGCACACACATTATATAAAGCCTTGTTAGGAAAACTACCTAAGATTACATAATTGGGGGATATTGGAGGATACGACCTGTAATTTTTGCAATGTAGAAACTAAAAGTCACGAATATTTGTTTTTCAACTGCTCTTACAGTAAGAGAATATAGAGTATTCAAAAACTCAAATGCACGCAAACAGATGAAGTTAAAACTCCGAAAGAAGAAGTGGAATACCTGAACGAGAGGGGTCACGTGTCGTACTTGATGCAAGAACTGTTCAAAATTTGCCTCACAACTACCATCCGGCATCTCTGGCGACAGCGCAACGATCGGCTTTCAACAACAAGAAAAAGAAAGTTTTGTCATTAACTAGCCAAATCAATCGTGATGCGAGTATCACAATTGAATGAATTGCAAGGCGGAAGCTTACCAACTTAAAGGAACAAGAAGCACGAGCAATGGAGAGGATGAGCTGGAAGGTTGAGAACGGAGAAGATGGATCAAAGTTCTGGGAGCCGCCATAATTATTTTGCACTAAAGAGGAATGTTTTAGTTAAAGCAGTTTCTATATAAAGTGCGATGTTGTATTTATGCGGAATATAGTTCGAATGCTTGTATTTAGGCTTTAGCCTGTTTGAATTTTGAAATAATATTAACCAAATTTCAAAAAAAAATATAGAAGGATGTTGACAATACCCTCAGGATATGAATAAGCCAAAGGCACTGTTTCTACTACATTCATTTTGGAATCGCCCTCGGGATTAGTAGCAAGTAGCCCTTGCACTTCAACGAACTTCGTCTTCGATTCCATCATCTTCATAAGTCTTCAATTTGAATTTTTATGCCGGTTCGAAGTGGTTTTGAATAATATATATGATCTCGGTCTCTTCGAACTGCCAAAGATAGTTTTAAAAACTGACCAAGATTTAATAATCGGTTATTTAACTATCAAATAAACAAACAACCAAATCATAAATTTGACAAAGCATGGTTAATCACAAAGCAACCACTAAGCCTCTTTATTTAATCCTTTTATTAATTAGAACCACTTTGTAAATATTTTTATAAAAATACTTTTACAAAGATATATTCACTAACCCTTCTCTATTCTTTTCAATACTTGAAAAATATTGATATGTTTATCTCAACTATATAAGTATACTCACAAAACATTTCACTTTCGAAATTTAAATAAAAATATCCAATATGTTTATGTCAATAGCATAAGTATACTCACAAAACACCACAATTTAAATACGTAGAAAGTATACTCGTATACTTATATCACGGTAAAAGTATATCACAAATCTTAAGAAAGATTCATTTCCAAAACCGTACTTATTCGGATTAAAACAAATGTTATTTAAAACATTAATAGCAATAAACCCAGACACTTTCCTTTGGTGTAAGTAAATAGATCGTACGGAAACTAGACCAAATAGGCTTAATACCACTTTTCGATTTCAAACTAACTGTCCATTGAATAACAATGAAATCGAAAAAATTAGAAAACTACTTTTACCTCGATACATATTCTTAACTCTCAAGATAGAGATGAGTTTTCATACCTTGGAATTCGATGTTAAGTATGAAAAGAACATTTCCCATACCACCATAATTTAAAATGGTCATTTACGGAATTCGGGTCATGGTCTTTTTATAAATCTCTTTTTATAAAATACCTTTATAAAACTCCTTATATTTGAAAAACCCTTTTATAAAATATTATTTATACATTGTAAATCCCCTTTATAAATATCTAAACATAATTATAAACATGCTTGCACAAATCTCCAAATTTATTTAATTAACTCCTTTATAAACTCCCTCATACTATTTATGAACTCTTTTATAAAACTTCTTTATAAAATATCATTTATAAAACTCATTTTATAAGTTCTAAATTTATTTGCAACTCTTTTTTAGAAAACTCCAAATTCATTTATAAAATTCATTTTATAAATTTCTAAAATAAGTTACTAAACTTCTTTTATAAAACAAACTCCAAATATAATTATAAATTTGATATACTTCCCATAACACGATCATTCCATGTATTAAAATAAATTCACCACTGTGATTTATTACTCTAATTATCAGACGATAATATTTCCCCTTTTTACAGAATACCATATATAAATTCGTTCTTTTACTACAAAAAATTATATAAAATGTTCGCTAATATTTATTACCAATATATTTCTATCTTCTTTTAAAAACAAAAATCACTTTAGAATAAAAGATAGCCCCTTTTTAATTCCTTTACAATAAACTTTCATTATATAATAAGTTTTCTATGGAAATAGATACTTTCTAAAATAACCTAGAAATCTTTGCATATATATATATATATAAGGAATAATAAAAGAAATTGAAGTAAAACATAGAAGTATAAAACTATTTTTGAATAAAATATCATAGAAAATCCAAAAGGTCGGATTAAAAATCATTTTTCAAATCAAAAACTTTTTCCAAATCAAATAGCAATTGATAATATTTTTCAAAATACCATGTTAAGGCCAATAGTTTCTATAGAACTTAATCAATACTATTACTATCATTTTCTCTAAAAAGGTTCGACTTTTAACATATGTCAGTGTCACATCAAAAATGGTCAAACTATCAAATTTCAGCACCTTAAAATCTATATAAAAGGTATATAACTAAAATTTAAATCAATAGGTATATAATTGGAATTAAAAAATCATAATGTCGAAAAATCCGAATTTCTCTATAAAATTCCCTGTAATTTAATTTAAATGATATTCCCTTTTCAAAAGCGGATATTTGACCAAACCAACAAATAATTCATCTAAACACAAACGGTAAATTTTATCTACTATATATCATACTGATTATCTAAAAAGGCGAGTTTAAATCATTGAGATTCCAACAGATGTATAGGCATTCCAGTTTAAACTAAAATCGAACGATGTTCAAGTTTAGCCCAAAATTTCACTTGTTCGAAATTAAATGAAACCATTTCCATCATGTAGTTATCGCCATTATGAGTGCAACACAAAAGATAAGGTCTTGATTGGACCTCGTACGAAAAAGTTATTCAATTTATAAGTTATCGATTTAATTAAATAATTAAATTACACTAATCTCTTTATTAAAAATTAATTACCCTTAATAAGATTTAAACCTTTCTTCCCTAATATCAAAACACTCCCACCCAGACCTGATATGCACGCGCCTTTTCCGTGTACACGCACACCACCAAACCACTGATACTCGATGAAAGGAAGATCCGACTTCTCCTACGAGCTACTCTTCGCATGAGCTATGCGCTGGGATAGAAATCAACGAATGTGATCCATCCTCTCTAATCGCAATCTAAGGCTATCGCCTTCTCTCCACAAAAGATGCGACCACCAAATGATCATCGCACATCACAAGATTTGGCCCGAAGATGCTTTTCGATAAGAGAAAGCTAAAGGAACTAACGACATCTCCTATTTCGCCCTCAATCAACCAAGAATTCAAATCCTAGTTCTCTAAAGGCTCATGACTTCACTGTTCATCAACCCAAAATAATGCCGAGCATATCCAAACCATATAGACTTGTAGATCTCTCTATTTCAAACTCAAAGACCCCATCTTTTTATTTTTTGTTGAATATTAAATTTTATTTTGAATTTTAAGATGGAGGGTTTACCATTTCTATTTTTGAAAGAGGATGTTTCAATTTTCTTTTACTAGACATAGAAAGTAGAGAGAGGCAAAATGAAAATAAAAGGGAACATAAATTTAGGTTTATGTGCTAAGGATATGTTATTTTACAATTTTCGACATTTCGCCGCATAGAATTCTACTTGCATATGATCCGCAAAGGAAAAAACAAAAATACAATCGCACATGAAAATGCGATACGATCTCAAAAGGATATATATTGGTTATCGATTTCTATAAAATTTCAAAATCGTTTGTCCAAAAATCGTCAAACGCTAATTAAAATATTTTTCAAATTGAAATTTTAGGAAAATGCTATAAACTAAATTAAAAATGCGTTAATAAAAATCGAGTATTAAAAATATTTTTTTACAATTTTTTAAAATTTGAATCAAATCTGAATACTTAAACTAATTAAATATTCCTATTCGAAAGGTTAAAATTTTCGGGTTCTTACATATGGATGTGCCAATATTACATAATTCTTTTGACTTGAAAATACTATCGAGCTTTAATATGAAAATTCCACTTTGATTATAGTTAAATCATGGCACAAATCACATCGAACGACTATAGTTGGATCTACTGGAAGCATCGAAAGTGAGACACAATTCAAAAGAGAATTCGTCTCCTCGATTATATAGGATTAGTATCATGTGCAACTGAAGTGAACTTAACGTCAAAGTTTTTGGCCAGATCAATTCAGTTAATAATAATTGTTATTATTGAACTATATGTTATGTATTTGACTATAGTGTTGAATATAGACGATATTGGAAGACCGTTACCAAATTCTATAAGTTCAAAGTGATATAGCTTTGACGAAGATGATTGGTGTAATTAATTGTCACCATCGGATAACTCTTAAATAAAGAAAAATGGGATTTTACCAAATTTATATTAGCAATAAATTTGACCATAATGTCACACCACTTGCTAAATGACGTATAAACATTAATTTTCGAATTGTTCGATATTAATCGCTGACCGAATTTACACCTAAGAGGCACATAACTGTAATGTTGAATACTCCGACTACCACCTGATTTAATTAATTATAATTTTTATAAATTAATTCAAATAACTAATACTTATGAAATATTAATTATAAAATTTTATTTGATTTGTGTTGAAAATGGTGTATATATAAAGTTGTACACACACATATCGATATGTGATATCGATGTACATTTAAATTATTAAGTGAAATTTATTTGATCAGGCTTGAAGTGATTGGGAGACATATAAAGGGAGCAGATTTTTCCAGCCACAGGTGTAGTGGGAGGGGTTGTATTTGATTCAAAAAGGTGGTTTGAATTAGTAAAGATATTTGTGAATCCAGATCCACTTTTTGCTCTTCTCTTTCTCTATTGTTTAAACATCCTTAACCTCTCATTGTTGCTCTCCTTTTAGCCTCTCACATCCATATCTGGTCGAAAATGGCCGACCCTTTCTCCATTGATTCAAGCATTGAATACACATTTTCAAGTAAAATCAGGACAACGGTGTATAGTGTTTTCGGTCTGGTAGCTCTTCTTGGAAGGACTTGAATTCAGATTCAAACAAAGTTGATCGATTCAGTATTCAACGTGTACCAATTAAGCTATATTCAAGGTAACGTATTTACTAACAAATGTACATATTTATTTGATAATTATTTTGAATCATATGTGCTTAGATTAGATCTCAATATCACGAATCCCTATATATGTGTGCCATCAACATTCTATATGAATATGTATATATGCATTGTAAACGTGAGTAAGCTATACGTGCGCTCACGTGCACATATAGCTCTTGGCCAGCCAGTAAAATTTTGAATTAAGTTTTAATTTTAAAAGGGATTTAAAAAAAAAATTTGATTTTTAATGCATAAATGTATATATAAAATACACGTAAAATTTTGTTAAATTATATACGTATATTAAATTTCGAAAATTGTAAAAATTATTAGATATATATGATTTAAAATTGTAAACATACACACACACATATTTATTTTAAAATACTAGATGTTATTTTAATATAATATAATATATGTATTGTATGTATGTGTATATTTTAATGCACATTAATCATACCAATGATTATGATTTTTTTTAATTTCTTTAATCATTTCCATATTGAAAATATTTATGAAAAAAAACTGATTTACTTTAAAACGTAATGGATTTTTTTTAAAAAGAAAGGAAATTTTGCAAACATATTATAAGCCAAAAATATGTGTAAATACATACATACATAAAATTATATATATATATACACACACATTTCCAAATATATATACGTATATATAATTTTATCCATTTATATTTAAATGTATAATGATATTTAATATTCAAAATTTAAGTACTGATTTATATTTATATGTATGTACGTATGTGTATGTATGTATGTATATTTCTAAAAAAAACTATTTTGTATATTTACATTTATTTATTTTATTTCATCAAAATATTATTTTGATTTAAATGTGAAATCCAAAAATAGTTTAAAGTCTAGATCTAGATCTGAGATTTTAAATTTGAATTTGAAATTCTTTTATATAAAGGGTATGCAACACAAGGCTGCACAGTCGTACTAAATATACATATAGTAGAAATATCTGGCTAACAAGCCTAACCGGTAGCCAAAAAAATAGAGTTCATACAAAGAGTACAAAACATTACCTGAACTTCCAATAGAAACTAAAAGTACGCAATAAGCATCATAATTTTAGCAGATATATGTACATATAAGCATAATAAATATGCAATTAGCTAAATTGCACCACTACCACAACTATTCATGCGAGCGAGCAATCAAGCCAGGTTGTTACTTCCCTCAGATTCGACATAGTCAGATTAAGTCAAGTAGAACTAGAGAGGCCAGGCTCCATCACCCATCCATATATATACATACATATATATAATAGATATAATATTGCTAGCCACAGAAATATATGTTCTTGAAACAGAATTGAAGCATCCATTATTTCTTTCAATCCAAACTGCCCAGCAGAAAGCTAAAGCCAGGCTACCCTCCATAAAGGTTGGTCGTGATGCCCAGAACTTGACCGAGTCGAAATCCAAAAAAAGGTAGAAATGTGCAAGTTCGCCGCACATAGACCCCATACTTGGAATGCAAAATCATAATTGAAAAAAAATGTAAATTTGAATTTAAATTTATATTTGTAATTATTAATATTTGCATTTTCAAATATGATTGTTTTACATTATCATAAATATATATGTGTGTGTGTGTGTTTGTACTCTTATAAATATATTTTATATCAGATTGATATATATATATATATATATATATATATATATATATATTAGATAGCACATATGTATATGGAGGGTCTAACATGTCTATTGTAGTATAAATCCTAACATCTATATATGGATATGCAACAATACACATTGTATACGTTACACATACACACACACATAAATGTATATGATATGCATGTTCAAACATTATATAATATAAATATGACATCAAAAAAAATATTTACAAATTATATAAAATTTTGATTTATTCAAAATAAATTTAGATTAGATCTAAATAAGTTTAGACTTCATAGGCCCAATAAGATCCAACAAGAATAAAACTTTTGAAATTTACCTATTTATATCGCTATGCGTTGGCCCAGTTCCAACAATTGCTGCATTAAAAGGAGTAAATTTTTGAAGAAATATACTTTGAATTAAAGTGGTATAAAAATGATAAAATTACCATCTTTATTAATAAGCAAAATTTATGCAAGATCTGTAAACTAAAATAATCAACTGGCTGCCAATTTGAAAGACAAGTGGTAAAACTTTCATATCTATGGTTTCACTTTTGAAATTAATGTAAGTTTAACTCATTTTATGGCTTTAGTTTAAACCTGAATTCCTAGATTATAAAATGTATTTTGTATAAACTTAATATATATGTGTAATTCGGTTAATTTAAAAAGTGGATAACATATTTTTTCTTGGCTTGGTTGTTGATGTATTATAGATGAATAATATCATACTTTCTCAACTTTGATGTTATGTTAATTAGTTGTTATTTGATGAATATGCCCAAGGTAATTAATTCATTTAATTAAAATCAAAAGGTATTAATTTACATTTTGTTCTCTAATTCAGATTGGAGTCAAGGTACAAAGATATTCGTAACAATCAACAAGAGTTAATTATATTTCATTTTCCAATTAGTTTCAACTCAAATTTAAATAATAAATATATTTTCCATAATTACTCATATTGCATATATATATATACACACACTCGTGCGACATCATGTTTTACATTGATTAGTGTTGAATTTTATTTACAAGGAATGACTGTCAACTCCCCAAAATTGAAAGATGATGGAAGAGAAGTCATTCTCAAAAAAGTTGTGAAAATTAGATCCCTATTTTTAGTTTTTGGCTAATTCATGGCACATTTGCCCTTGATTTCAATGCTGGGCCAATTTTTTGGGAGGGGATAGTTTGGTACAAAATAACAAAACATGGACTTAATTTACATGAGTTTATGAGTAGGGACTTTTTATTTTAAAATTTTAGTTAGAATAAAATAACATCAATTTCTGTTAATTATTATCTTTGATTCGCTAATTCAATTCGAATTTAAATTAGAGTTATGCGAAACCATATTATCATGCAACCGAAAAAAGGATTTAGTTACTAACAGCTTAATTTAGGAAATTGACATTATTAGTAATGCAATGCTTCGAGTAAAGAGTGACTTATAGATGATGTTTGTGTTTGGTGTATTACGCTATCATATCTGAAAAAATTATACTTC
This sequence comes from Allium cepa, assembly GCA_030765085.1. NCBI lineage: Eukaryota > Viridiplantae > Streptophyta > Magnoliopsida > Asparagales > Amaryllidaceae > Allium > Allium cepa. Next base: position 767,117,405 of record CM060935.1, read on the forward strand.
GTACACTTTGAAATTGTCCAAGCATATTTATCATCTAAGAGTAGTTAGTATGTTTCGAGAAAAAAATATAATTTTTTTTTAACAAACTTATGTTTCATCATCATAGAACTGAAAAAATTCAAAAAATTCCCATGAAAAGAATTATATGAATTTCATGTGTGTGGCATGGGTTTCGCACTAGTTACTTTGTATGAAAGAGATGGAGCTAATGAATTTGATGGGGTTAGTTTTGAAAATGAAGTTATTATAAGTGGTGCATGCATCGATTTGGTAATTACTGTAGATAAGGGGAATGTGATGAGAAGCAAAGAGTCTTGTGTGTTTGGAACAAGGACATGCTTGGATGTACATCCCATGCACGAAGAATGCATAGATCTGAACAAGGGCGTAGTGGGAATGTTTGATGTAGGTTCTTCTCAAAGGGTATGCACTGACATACTTATGTCTGACAATGTTAACAACTGTGAACATGCTGCTAGCGTGCAAGGACATATGTCGACCAAGGCCAATAAGCTTGGATCGGAGCTTTATTTAGAGATTGCAGTGCCGGATCCACTGAGTTCGGTTTCTTCGGAGGTTGCTTTAGCGGCCTCAAAATGATCTCCGAAAAAAAGATCTATTTGTCTTGGTGGATTGATCAGGAGAAGTGCATGACCTCAAAACACACTCTCAAGAAAAGATTTGTTCCTCTAGTTCCAACAACATGTCCCACTTTTGAAAATCCATTATTAATTTTTTTTAACCTGGGTGTTAATAATTTTGTTCAATTTGGTAATACCACATCATTTTGACACGGTAGCTGGATTTCTGATATACCCTTAAGAGTGGAATTTGAGGAATTCTTTGATATTTTTTACTTCAAAAAATGCTTTAAATTCTAAGCTCTCTAGACCGATGACAATTCTCCTTGGGATTTTAATTTCAATTGTACTCTAAACGGTATTACCTTAGCTCAGTTTGTATCACTTTGTTCTAAGCTTGAGCTATATAACTTAGATAACAAGAGAGGTACTAAAACGTGGTGTTGGGAAAAAATACATTCATCGGCCCCAATTTTTAAATTTCCTTAGGAGTAAATAATAGACGTTCAAATTAATTTGAAAAGTTAATGCTCCTCCTAAAGCAAAAGTATATATACGGTTAATTCTTCACATGAAATTAAACATAATTAAATTCTTAAAGAAAAATAATCTATGTTCAGAAAAAAAATGTGTTTACGGTAATTCAAACTTAGAAAACATTGCACATTTATATTATGATTAACCCTTAACTAATTCTATACTTGTAAATACTCTTCTATTTTCGAGTTTAACATTACCAAGACTGATTTTAATTGTGATTACCATTGGGATGTCCTTAGGTTTCAATATACTAAACCCTATAGAATTTCATTAGATACTATCTACATAATCACTTGTTAGTATCTATAGTTTGAAAGGAACCAAATGGCGTTCAATAGCGTTAACACCCGTTTTGATAACATGACTTACACTATTGTGTTGTTCATTTACAACTGGATTACATATCCTACTTATAAGTTGGTCAAAATTGTATTCCTTTGGGAAATCTTAAAAAAAAGCAAAAAATCGCATTCCCATATTAAGTCTAAAAATTGGTTACGACAATGGAAGATGTAATATGACCTTAAACAGTAACATTGTTGATTCCTCCAACGAAGATAACTCCTTGAACGCTTCGCACTTACCAGATAAGTAAGTCTATGTTTCTAGCTTAACCTCTCTTGCATATATATGTATATATAACCTTTTATATAGATATATACGTGCTAGACTCGCATATTTGTTGAGTGTAGGCAAGTTTAGCAGGTTTTTATGGGCTGGACTAGCTATGTTGTGCGTGGAATGTGGTTGGTGAGCTATTGAGATAGGTTACCTCATATTGGCTCTCTAAGGATTCAATTTTTTGTGTTCTTTCCACCCTCACTCATAGTATCTTAGTATGAATATTAGCAATTACATAAATGCTCTTCTCTGTAAGAGGATCACTCATTTTACTTCAAAAAAAAATTTCTCATTGCAAATTTTTTCCTAAACCAATTGGAATGAATTTTTTCTTTTGAAAGTTCTTCTTTAAATCATGTCTAATTAGCACTATCCATTTGGAAATCACAAAATAACTTGAAGAATTATATCGACTTCCTAACAAACAAATTTTGAACATTTCCGATATAAATGAAATCTAAGTCAAGAAGTTACTAAGAAGCATTAGTACGAACCTATGCTGCAAGAAACAAAATTTTGTTAATACAATTTCAAAACTTGAAGGTAATCGGCTGATAGTAAAGTTGGTTAGTGCATGATGATGAAGCTTTGCTTGTAACTCCTAAGGTAGAAAAAATATGCACGCATGGATACATCATATAAAGAAGATTGTTATTTAACAGAGAGAATTTATCAAACTGTATAAAACTTTGAACTTTACAAACTGTAATAATTTTCTACTGACTGTACAGTATTCTATTTATATGCAATAAACTAAATGAGCTAGGCCCAAAGGAGTTGGCAATCTACAGCAGCATGATGAGTGAAATGTGAGCCGTTGGATCCTATATGATCTGATGGTGATCTACTGTTTGCAGCAACAAATCTTATTCATTGAAAGAAAACGTGTTACTTCTGATTACCACCCTCAATTTGACCTAGGGTTTCATTTTTCCTCTTTTATCCCAGATCTGCTCCCGACATCTTCAATCATCAGATTGGCTTTAAATCTTTCGAAGTTATGCTTCGAGAGAGCTTTAGTCATGATATTAGCGATCTGATGACTTGCTGGAATATGATTAACAGCGAGTTCCCTTTTGACAACTTGTTCTGGAACGAAGTACAAATCAATTTCTATGTGCTTCGTTCTAGAATGAAGTACAGGATTTGAGGATATGGAAACAGCTCCAGAGTTATCACACCATATTACTGGTTGATTCAAAGAATTGACTTTGATTTCTTTGAGAAGAGATCTGAGCCAAATGATTTCAGCTGCCGTGCTTGACACACTTTGATATTCTGCTTCGGTGCTGGAGCGAGACACGGTGGGCTGCTTCTTTGAACACCACGATACTGGGTTGCTTCCTAAGTAGATGCAGTACCCTGTCGTTGATCTTCTGTCGTCAGAGTCCGATGCCCAGTCAGCGTCAGCGAACCCTTTGATAGATAAGTCTTTACATGCTTTTAGCTTTAGACCTTGATTGATTGATCCTTTTAAGTATCTTAGAATATGCTTAACTGCCTTCCAGTGAAGATCTAGGGGTTTCTGCATAAATTGGCAAACTTTATTTACAGCAAATGATAAATCAGGTCTAGTAATTGTGATATACTGCAAAGCCCCTACAATACTTCTGTAAAGTTTTTCATTATCAAAGGTTTCCCCTTTGTCTTTACATAAGTGTAAATTGCTTGACATTGGGGTAGGCATGGGCTTTGCAGCACTCGTTTTAGCTCTATTTAGAACTTCAGATATGTACTTTCTTTGACAGAGAACGAGTTCATGTTCAGATTTCCTTATGACTTCAATGCCTAGAAAATATTTTAAATCCCCTAAGTCTTTTAAAGAAAATTCGTTGTTTAAGTGATCAGTGACATACCTGATTTCCTTCATGCAATTTCCTGTGATTATGATGTCATCCACATAAACAAGTATGAATACAGTAATGTTGTTATAATTTTTAATATACAAAGAATTATCAGACTTAGTGGGATGATAATTGAGATTAGCAAGAGTAGATTTAAGTTTTTCATACCAAACACATGGAGCTTGTTTAAGCCCATATATAGCTTTGTCAAGTTTGCACACCCAATTCTCCTTGTCATTCTGAATGTATCCTGATGGTTGTTGCATATAAACTTCCTCATGAAGTTCACCATTTACAAAAAGCATTGTTGACATCTAGTTGTTTCATTTGCCAATTATTGTGAAGAGCAATAGTGAGAATAACTCTTATAGTTGTGGGTTTTACAACTGGTGAAAAAGTTTCACCGAAATCTATACCATATTGTTGAGAGTAGCCCTTGGCTACGAGTCTGGCTTTATATTTGTCAGTATTGCCTTCAGAATTTTTCTTGACTCTATATGTCCATTTACACCCAATGACATTTTTATTCTTTGGTGCAGGAACAAGAGTCCATGTTCCATTTTTGATGAGGGCATTGTACTCATCATCCATTGCAGCTTTCCATTTCTCATCCTGTATGGCTTCATTAAAGCAAACAGGTTCAGATAAGTTGCTGATGACATGATATGCTTTGGGTTTGAATATACCATGTTTTGATCTAGTCATCATATGATGACCACCAGTTCCTTCCTCATTAATGTTATATTGAGGAGGAGTAGTGTTTCTTTGATTTTCTTGAGCAGAGATAGTTTCTGTGCTAGATTCATTGTTGTTGTTACAGTCATCATTGAAGTTACTTGAATCTTGACCTGATTCTTCACTGGATACTGTGAGTTGAGGTTTAAGTTGACTCTGATGTGTAGCTTCATCTATTTTATTGTGAGAAAGGATGGGTATTCCAGGTATAACATTTTTTGTGTTATAAACCTTTTTAGTTGTTTTGATTTCTACACTAGCAAATGGAAATATAGATTCATTAAATCCAACATGTCTAGATATTATGATCTTTCCATCACTAGTCAAGCATTTGTACCCTTTCTGATTAGTAGTGTAACCAATAAAGGTACAAGATGTTGATCTATTACTTAACTTATGAGAATTATATGGTCTCATATAGGGAAAACATAGACAACCATATGTTTTGAGGCTATTGTAATCTGGTACAGTATTAAATAATACTTCTAAAGGAGTTTTATTATGTAGTACCTTTGTTAGCATTCTGTTGATGAGATGTACTGCTGGATTGAATGCATCAGGCCAGAACTTGAGTGGCATTGAAGCATGTGCCAAAAGAGTGACGCCAGTATCAACAATATGCCTATGTTTCCTTTCAACTAATCCATTTTGCTCAGAAGTATAGGGGCAGGTAGTTCTATGTATTATTCCTTTTTCTAAGAAATAATTCTTTAATGGTTTGAATTCTGCTCCTCCATCAGTTTGAATTATTTTTAGTTGATGATTAAGTTGCCTTTCCACTTGAGTGATAAATTGAATAACTGCCCTATGTATTTCTGCTTTAGTTTTTAGGAAATATATCCATGTATATCTTGAAAAAGAATCAACAAAAGATATATAATATTTGAACTCAAAATCAAAATTTATCGGGGCTGGTCCCCTAGATCTGTAGCTACCATTTCTAGTGGTTTGGTATGTTTGGTTGAGGACTCAAGAAAGGGTAATTTGTGATTCTTTCCTATTTGACATGCAGAGCATATATAGGGTAGAGATATATCATTAACATTGATCTTATTACTCTTCAACACAGATTTTACAGTATTAATATTGGGATGACCCAATTTACAATGCCAAAGGTCAAAGATCTTGTTATTTTTGATATTATTTTCAACATTGTAGCACCATTTTCCAGAGTTGGGTACTCTATTATGCTGCCCCAGATTGAATGAGTATAGACCATTTTGCACATTACCCTGCAATAAAATTTCTCTAGTTGATGCATCTCTAACTAAACAAAGTTTTGGATAAAACTCAAGTATACTTGATTGTCTTTGGCAAATTGAGAAACACTTATGAGGTTTTTCTTTAGTTGAGGAACTCTAAGTAAGTTATTTAAGTGTAATTCTCTTTTGCCAAGAATTTTAGCATTCCCAGTGTGTGTGATTCTTATAGATCTACCATTACCTAAAAGAATTGATTGTGTACCTTTGTACTCCTTGTTTCCTAGATTCAGATTTTCCAAATTGTTGGTAATGTGATTTGTAGCTCCTGAGTCTGGATACCACTCTTCATATGCTGCATCCTCGTTTTTTGACTGTTGTGTAGTGTTTTGATTGCTGGTATCCACTCATGTGTATGCCATGTTAACATTTGGATTGATTGATCTTTGATTGTTGTTGTTATTATTGTTGATAGAGTAGTTCTGATCAAATCTGAAATAGCACTTTGATGTTGTATGTCCTATTCTTTCACAAATCTGACACTTTGGTCGATTAAAATTGTTCCATCTGCCTCTCCCTCTACCTCTGCTGTTTTGATTTCCTCCTCTAAAGTTTCCAGTTTGATTTTTGTTTGAGTTTTGAGGAGTGTCTTGACCTTTCTTTGAAGCATAGTTGACAGAGAAGTCAGAATTTTGTACTTTCTTTTGATCAATTCTCCCTTCATGTGCAAGAAGGGTTGCATGAACATATTGAATGTTTGGTAAATTCTTTTTAGCTGAGATGACAGCCACTATGGATTCATAATCTTCATCCAATCCACTCAGGATTGTGAGAATCTGCTCTGTTTCAGATACCATCCTGCAGTGCTGAGGAGATCACAGTAATTCTTGGCTTTTGTTAAGTATTCCCTCATTGACATCTCATTCTTTCTTAAACTCTGCAGTTGTCTTTTGTAGTGTATAATTCTTGCAGAGAATTGAGAATTAAAGAATTGTTCAATAGCTTCCCAAATTTCTTGTGAAGTTTTGCATCCAACAATATGAGATAAGATGCTAGTGCTGATTGAGGACATTAGCCATGTTGCAAGAAGATTATCTTGTCTCTGATAGAATATTAATTCTTGATTAGGGATCACCTTGTTTTGATTATCAGTTATCATCTTGGGTGGAATGGTCAGAGTACCATTAATGTATTCTTCTAACCCATGGCCTTTTATGGCAGTTTCAATTTGATATTTCCACATGATGTAGTTGCTTTCATCTAGTTGTACTGCTGTCTGACCTTTTAACTTTATTATTTCAGAGAAAATAGCAGCATTGTTGGCTCTGAATTCTGATGTAGCGGCAGTTGCACTCCCTTCAGTCATGATGAAATGAACAGATACTGACGAGGCAGATATTCAATTTGCAGCCAGATATTGATTCAAGAAAGTGATTCTTGAAAAGGAAAACTGATAAGAACAGATATGAGAATTGGTTTAGGGTTAAGAAGGAATAAGAGAAGAGTATGAGAATCAAATGATGAGATGCTCTATGAAAACTGAGAGCAACCGAAGATTTGATTATGAATCTTTCTTCCTGGATGGCTCGATGATGAACATGGAGCTGATTCTGATGATCAGTCGTTTGACATTAGCTCTGATACCATAAAGAAGATTGTTATTTAACAGAGAGAATTTATCAAACTATATAAAACTTTGAACTTTACAAACTGTAATAATTTTCTACTGACTGTACAGTATTCTATTTATATGCAATAAACTAAATGGGTTAGGCCCAAAGGAGTTGGCAATCTGCAGCAGCATGATGAGTGAAATGTGAGCCGTTGGATCCTATATGATCTGATGGTGATCTACTGTTTGCAGCAACAAATCTTATTCATTGAAAGAAAACGTGTTACTTCTGATTTCATATAACAAATAATGTCAAGTTTTGACAGTACAATTATTATCGGATAAGCATCTATTTGCTGTTTATTAGGTATACATGTGGAGTGCCAACAAAAATAAACATCTTTCTGTTAAGCATCTACCTTGAGGAAAGCGGATGTTGATGTAACCTTTTTTAATACTCTAGAGATGCTTATTCACTTAAATCATACTTCAACTTCTTCATCCAACCCAATTCATCATTATATCCTTCCTCAAAACTGAGTTTACTTATGGCAACAGTTTTTGCTGATCTGCTTTTACTGATCAAGTTGATACTCATGATCAGTGACTCTGTGGCCCAAACGCTAAATATTCCATCAAAATATGATGGATTTGCATACGGAAACGCTGCTGAATTATGGGGGGATTCATCAGTAATAATAGAAGCCTTCTATGACCCCATGTGTCCTGATAGTAGAGATTCATGGCCACCTCTCAAACAAGCTTTGTTCCATTATTCGGGAACTGTTTCTCTCTTATTGCATCCTTTTCCTCTGCCGTGAGTTTTTTCCTTTCTACCTTTCTATTTGCTCTGCCTTTTCTATTTGTTCGTTTGTTTCCCCATGGTATAGTCGCTTAATTCTGTCCAGGGTAGCTGTTCAGATTGTCCCAACCTACATTTATACACCATCTGACAAAGTACAATTTTAAATCATAAGCAAACAAATATGTATGTACTGCAAAAGTATGATTTTATTCATCTACTTCACAATTTCAAGGGATTGAACTAACCATTATCTCACTGCATCAGATTCTTCTTAGCAATCATTAAAACTAGTTCATACTTTACGGTAACTTTGTTTTATTTCTGCAAAAATAAAATTGCAGGTACCACAGCAATTCCTATATCTCGTGCCGAGCACTGCATATAGCAAACAAACTAAATTCGTCTTCCACATATCCTCTGCTAGAGTTGCTCTTCAAAAATCAGGTGACATACTTATTCTGTACTACAGAGACAAATCCAATTATGTATGTTAATACACACACGTATACATATACATATACATATACATATACATATATAGACTTTTTTACACAAACGGACGGACTGCAGGAAAGGTACTACAATGCACCTACTTATAACATGTCAAGAGCACATATCATTCATAGCATAGCCAAGCTCGCTGCTACAGCAGTTGGAAAAGTTTATTCCCACTCTGCATTTATGTCTGGTTTTAATGATTCAAAGACCGATCATGCAGCCAGGATTTCTTTCAGGGTAACATAGTTTAATATGTTGTCTTCTTTTGGGAATTTGTTTTTGGATAATAGTATAATGTATCAAAAATAAAATTGACCAGTATGGATGCTCAAGAGGTGTGACTGGGACGCCTTTCTTCTTTGTCAATGGCATTGCCCTGCCTGATTTTGGTTTTACCATCGACTTCAAGAAATGGCAGAGCATACTCGATCCGCTCTTCCTCAAAGCGTGACGTGTTCAATAGCTTTACCCATACATCTAGTTTCTGGCCAGGAGGGGAGAACTTGTAAAAGAAATAAATTATGCCTCTAGTAGATTGTATGTCAAATCTTCATAACAATAATATTAAATATATGCCTAGCATATGTGAAGTTGTTATTTTTTGAATTGATAATTTAAAACTTATATATATATATATGTATGTGTATATATATATATATGTATGTATATGTGTGTATGTATGTATGTATATGTGTGTGTATGTATGTATATGTGTGTGTGTGAGTCTTCAGGATCCGCGGCCTCCTATTTAGCTCCATCATGTAGTCTCATGATATCAGCCACATGTTAATATTTAAATATTTGATCATGTGAGAGGAGAAAGAATGAGCCAATTATTTAAATATCAACATGTGACAGATATTAGGGGACTACATAATGAAGCTAAATAAAGGGGGTTGCGGATCCTAGCTCATACACACACCCCACAAACGCACACAGTGAGCATACTCTGCCTTTACTGACTGAGCTGGTACTTGTAATGTATAAACATTTAAAATGGTTGTAAATTTTACTGATAAACAAAAACTAAAAATGTAAAATTTTACATTGTTCCAAGATTGAGCCTTTATAGGTCCAATCAACATTTTAGAAAAGGGATTCAACTTGTATATCCGAAATTTCAAATTTTAATTCGAAACCGGATTCAGATTATAAATCGTATATTTAAGATTACTCGTTTATCCAAATACAAACGATAAATTTTGCTCCAAATGAGTTATTGAATAACATTTAAGTTTGAAATGCATCGATTATTTTGTTCATACTAATAATCTGTATTTCTAAAAAAATGCATCAGCTTTCTAATCGAAATATTAATTTTCTTTTTATAACTGTCACCCTTTTTTGGTTTAGAAAACAATGAAACTTAATTATAAATTCAAATACATCACTTAATTTATTTTTTAGTTCAACTTGCATTGGATCATTCTCGCAAATATGACTTTAACTAAGTTTTAAATTGTGCTTTGAGAACCAAACCTTAACGGGGGATTTGATCGGGATTTATATCGTAGGATTTTTCTTATAATAGTGGACTTGGTACACATAAACAAACATAGGATGAAAAAGGGAAGTAGTTGGTTCCAAAGTGTAAATTTGTTTCATTTTTTAATTGTTTCCTTTTCACATAGCACATGGTTTTCGTGTGCATGCATACATAAGTGTGTGTGTGTTTTTTTTCTTTTTTTTGTGGGGGTTGGGGGGGGGGGGGGGGTGGTTGTGGTGTTTGGTTCTTCTGGTGAAAATACTGACATTACACACTATTAAGTAGCATCTTCAGCGTAATCCGACATAACAGTAGAATAGGATATTGCATACCGCATCACCACAGCTCAAATATGTAAATCCATCCACATATCTTTTGACCACCAATGCCTTGAGTTACCTACAGCAATTTACATGAAATAAATGAACAATACCGATTATCATGTGCAACCATGCGCTAAAACAGGTGAATAATTTATCATCACTCTAAAATTTACGATAGTGTACACTTTGAGATTGAAGCCATACCACATAAACTTAGGTTTAAAGAAAGAACCTCCTAAACTTCATAATGCATCTGCTGTGCATGCTTATTAACATGCAGGATTATTCTTGATTCAAATTGATTAACAGATTTCAAATTATACATATACCAGCAACCAAACAGATATTATTTCTCATTTCTCCATCTCCTACAAATACAAATAATAGCTCAACAGCATGTACTACAGTACTAGTGATACCATTTCCAGCACAAGTAACTTTCCGACTCTTTAGTTGACTATAGCTTCAGTATAACATTTTCCAACTCTGAATAATCACATTCATGACTTGTTTACTGGTAATTAAGTTTTTGATATTTGAGAGATTTGGAATAAACTGAAAGATGGTAATATATTGCAACTGAAGTTGATACAAGATGATATATTGACACATACATTCTCTCGGCTGTACAGATTATATAATGCTGGCTGTTTGACAAGGTCAAATGAAGCACAGCTGTACAATATATGCAAATTACGTTTTTAGCCTTGAAACACTTGGTATGCAAAAAAGCTTCTATCGGTCGTTCGTTCATTCTTTATCTGTTTCTGTTTGTTGCTTAATTTTCTCCGAAGTATGATTAGCAAACCGGATAAGGCATAGCCCGGCTAATCTGCGACCTACCCTCTCATGTCAGCCCAAACTCAAGCTGGCCTCAAACCAGTACATCAGGTCTACAACTGGCCAGCTCAACCCGAGGGATGATTGAAGTAAGTCCAGGCATGCTTAAAATAGACCACTCAGTTCGGATAGTTACACGTAGACGCCGCAAATGAATGTGGAATCTTGTTTCATTACATAGCTAATAAATGTGAGGAAGTGAAGCAAGCAGAGTTCATATTGTGCAACTCACTCTACAAGCCTGAATCACAAGCGTTCTCATGCATGCCTATTGCCTAACTTGAAACCTATTGGCCCTCCAGTGATGAAACCAAAATCTTGAAAAATAGGTAGGCACTTTTTGGCCTGAGGATGATACTTGTGTTAACTAAGTGGCTAGACAAGCAAACCATAAAGTGCAATATATATCGCGGGCAATAGCATAAGAAGTACAGACACGATTATGCATCAACATATCAAAATTAATCATGAACTTAATTTCCACGAGAAAACAAGCTTGATATCAGCTTTAACTGAAAAATGAATACCCATTTGTTCTGCCGATGAATTCAAAGTTGGTCACTACAGTAAACCAGAAATCCATATTACAGAGTCCTAAGCGTCTGAACTCTGAACTGATAGTAACCGTGCAAATGTAACATGCGATTGATTAACCCGACAGTAAAAAAGGCAAGGTATGATACGAATAAAATGAATGGCAATGAAACTTAACTCAAATTCCGGAGAGTAGCTTGGGGGTCCCAAAAGAGGGGAAAGTAGACTGCCTTGTTAGCAGATTGAGAGCTAGGGTTTTAAAGTTCTGCCGATGAATTCCCATTTGTTCTGCCGATGAATTCAAAGTTGGTCACTACAGTAAACCAGAAATCCATATTACAGAGTCCTAAGCGTCTGAACTCTGAACTGATAGTAACCGTGCAAATGTAACATGCGATTGATTAACCCGACAGTAAAAAAGGCAAGGTATGATACGAATAAAATGAATGGCAATGAAACTTAACTCAAGTTCCGGAGAGTAGCTTGGGGGTCCCAAAAGAGGGGAAAGTAGACTGCCTTGTTAGCAGATTGAGAGCTAGGGTTTTGGGTGGGAGAAAGCATCTGACAGGGACCAAATTTTGGGGGAAAAGAAGAGGGGGTGGATGAGGAAAAATGGAGATGCGGGGTATCGATCCCCGTACCTCTCGCATGCTAAGCGAGCGCTCTACCATCTGAGCTACATCCCCGTGATGGTCAAATCGCGGATTTACATTTTGACCACTTAAAAATAATGAAACTTGCATCGTAGCTTTACACTAGTCCCTGACTCGGGAATCATCTCTAAGGCAACCAAAAGATGATCGGAAATTCAATTTTATTACAAACTCGTGAGAACGCGTTGCTAAATTTTTACGGCTAGAAGAATTCGCCTTCGGCTACAAAGATGAGACGGGATTCATGATCGACAATGATGAACACGTTTGCGACGGTGGATGACCAGAGAATGGTGAAACCAGAGAGCAGTGATTGCCAGAATTGAGATTGAAGGAGATGCACAGATTCGCTGAAAACCCCAGTTCTGGGAAATATTTGCCTTGTACAGGGTCATTTGCGTAGAGCTTATTAAGGTACCTTCTTTGTAGATGCTAATGCTGTGAACCGCATTACGAAGTAGAGGGGAGGCTCAGGTTTGCGCGGCATGGAGGGAGATGTACAATTGAAACACGGAACTCGAGGTCTTTTCATCCTCTTTCCTCACAATTTTCTAGTCTTATTTTTGGACTTAAGAGCTTTGTGCTTATGAAGTACCCTTTTGTGCCAGAAGCTTAGATGCATAAAGATAAAAGGTTCAGCTGTCATTGACCAGAGTGTGAACGAAAGAGAACTCTGTGTCAAGTTTTATTTTACGTTAAATGCTTACATCTAGGGGAAAAAATGACTAAGTTTGAAAAAAATTAAATTGAAAAACATCAAGTTTTATTTTTATATTGAAGGACAAACGCTATTTATAACATTATATTCAACTTTTACATCATACAAAATGCTAGTTATAACTAGCTTTATATTCGGTTTTGCAATATACACAATACTAGTTACAGCTAGCATTGTCATTCAGCTAAAAACCAACTTTTATCATTTAGCCTAATGTTTTTCTAAGTTTGTCCTTGTGCTCATTTTCTTAAATTTAAAATCGTGAAATTTTTGAATATTATATAAAAGAAGAGAACTAAGAAAAGAAAATCATTTCTTTCTCATTTTAATATTATTTAATAGATAGATAATAGTGAGCGATAAATTAAATGAAATAGCTTTGAATAGATTTGAACTATTCCTATAAATGGTTGGATATGGATTCGAATAGTGTCATATTCCTATCGGTATCTAAAATCACTTTCAAATATATAATACCGCATATTTGTATGTGCTGATGCGGAAGTATATCAGATACTGCTCGAGTAATTCTGAAAAAATTAAAAAAGTTACTAACTGTAAATCCATTTCATTACTAAAAATATAAAAATAATAAATATGCTAAGAAAAATAATTTCAAGTAGCAAATATTGCTTTTAATACACATACTAATTTATTTACCTAGATAAAATAGTAAAAGACGATTATTTTATGTATTAAAATACATAAAAAGGAACTATAATTTAGATTAAAACCGAACAAATGATTGTCAAATGCGAACATAGTCGCATCTGTACCCAATTTTAGGGCATCAGGTAACTTTTCATATTTCAAATACAGATACGGATGGATTTTAAATTTTTCGAGTAGAGGATAGAGAACGAATGAAATAACCTTGTTGAGACTTGAATTTGTGACTTTTAACCTCCAAGTATTTATGAAGAAATGTAAAAGTAAAAAACTTGAATAAAAGAAAAGGCAGAGTGACACATCATTAGAAGATGTGATTAAACTATTATTATTACATAATAATAGATTTACTACTTTTTCTTCAACAACAAATATATTGAAATAGATCTCGTTTTCTATTCATTATCGAATTCTCGCTTAAGATTCCAAACCCAATTGTTTTTTACTTGACCTCACTCAACCGATGTTCAATGACCCATGATTTGTAGCACCTGTAATCCATACATAAAAGCACTCAGATTTCATAACTATCACGGATGACGGTCTGTTGATGTAGAATTAAAACAAAACATGGCATATCTATCACAATCCATGTATGTACTAAATATCACAGTGGAAGGAATAAATATAATATCAACATAAGCATGTAATAGACTGAGTGCATATCATGTCAAGAGACATAAGATTCAAGATCATAATATAGCATGCAAATGGTATATCTAATGTTATGTACAACATATCTCAAATTGAATACATATTTTATTTCATATCCCAAAAATACTAGATAGATATAATAACAGCAGTAATAGCTTGTAACTTATCTCAAGCTAGCAGAAACCCCGCCTCTAAGTCAACCTACTCAAAGAATAAATAGTAAAAGAGACAATAAAGAGAGTCAAACATAAAGTCTGATGAAAAGGAAATATCACAAATGTGCATGATTACCAATACACTGTTATATCATATACAATACCAAATAGTAATAAACAGGCAATGAAATATACCTCAACTCGCACATTCACATGCATCTAACAAGTTAGTGCATTTGTACTATAATGCTACCGTTAACCCGCCTTTTAACAAGGCAATAGGTAGGCAGATTTAACCCAATAGACTTCACAATTATCAAGTCTGGGATATTATGGGTTTGGTTCAAATGGATGGATAGATAATCAACTACAGATTATAACACGAAACCAGAATTGGATGGAGTTGGTAGAAAATGATGTAGGATACTAGAAATTGATAAAGTTATGGGTATGCTTTAGGGGCAATTATGTAATTTGTTACATATATATTTAATTCGTCGACCAATCTTGTTCGAAATAAAAGGTATATTCTTCCTATCATATACTTGATATAATGTGATTATATTAATTAATTAACTTAATTAAAAGTATATTTAATAGAAAAATCCATAAATGGTATATTTTGTGATAGTAGTTACAAAGTGTTGTAACCGTGAGTAATTTATCACAATGAAACAAATATATCATTTTAAATGTTCCTAGTTAAGATACATCGACGCTATATATCGATGTATCCGTTGAGACTGGAGCACATAACGCTCTCCAAATATTGGACAGTGTATTACTTATGACTACTGGGGACACCTAGGGGTTACGTACTAATAATTATTGGATAACTTTAGAATAACTCGCTCGATAGTTTTCTATTGGTTAATATAACTAAGGTCAAACAGAAAATATCGATGCAACTGATTTACACAGTTCTCTCGATTTGAGAATACTGTGGGTCTTCAATATGAAAGCTCCGCTTTGATTATAGCCAAATCATGGCATGGCGTCCATCGAGTGACTATATTTGGGTCGAGTGAAAGTATTGGAAGTGAAGAACTATTGAAGAGAGGATTCGTCTCCTTAGTTATATGCGGTCAGTATCAAAGTCAACTCAAAGTCAAAGTCTTCGGCCATAACATTTCGGTTAATAATAATTGTTATTATTGAACTAAGGACGTATTTAGACAATAAAGTTAAATGTGGATGAGGTTGGAATTTTGACCATTACCAAATTCGATAAGTCCAAAGTGATATAGTTTTGACGAAGAGAATTGGTGTAGACAATTGTCACAACCAGACGCTTATTAAACTAAAATTGGATTTTACCGAAAATGAGTAAGCGATAAATTTGTCATAATGTCACACCACCAGCTAAGTGACGTGCTGACCAAATTTACACGCAAGAGTAACACAGCCGAAATGATGAATTCCTTTAAGACCGAACGATTAGTTTGTAATTGTTATATATTAATTAAATTAATTAATATTTATGTAATGTTAGTTATAAAATTTGAATATGATTTAAGAATAAATAATGTTATATATATATTTATAACAGTTATAAATATATCGATCGATATACAATATCGACAAGCGATTAAATTAGATTTAATTGCATAGCATTTTGGCTAGGGATTAGATAGGTTTAAGGCCCATCATTAGGGCTGCAAAATTTTGGTTTTGGGATGGTGTATGGGTGGCTAAAACATAGGAAATTGGGTTGAGATAATAGGTGGAGATCAAGTAAGAATGGATAAAAAGAGTTTCCTTGTTTCTCTCTAATAAAATCATATATGTATATGTGTGTGTGTGTGTGTGTGTGTGTGTGTGTGTGTGTGTGTATATATTTGTGCGTGTATGTGTTTGTGTGTCTCCAAAAATAATAACTAACTTTTTTGGCCGCTATTACCTTCTACATTGCTGGTTAAAACATAGCTCTCGGTCCACTCCAAAATTCTTAAATATATTTCAAAATAAAATAATGCTATTCGATAGTTAGAGGTTGGTGATTCCGGACTTGCAATTTGACGAATCAAGAACAGTAAAAGAAAGCGAAGTCATTGTTTCCACGTGGATTCAAAGACATCATTAAATTAGTAATTTTAATTCATATACAGTAATTAAATTATATTCTATGATCCTACAATAAGAAATTTCATATTTATTTAAAGATATTGCCACTATATGTTTAATAATTATGTGAGATTTGTAAGTAGATGTGGTTGTCAAAAATCAGCTTAGTTATGTGCATAATTTGTTTATTATACTATTTGATTTACGAATAGATAAATATTGTTTACTATGCAAAATCAATTTTTGTCATTAATAATTGTTTGTTACATATATATTAATAAATTCATATATATATATATATATATATATATATATATTAGTGTATATTTCTCTCTCATAATAGCATATATAAGACATATATATATATATATATATATATATATATGATTTAAAAAATTTACACGTATTTATATATAATATGAATTTAAAAATTCAAAAATAAATTATCTTACACATATTCATATTTTTAAATTAATATTTATTGAATTTTTGAATCATTTATTATATAAAATAATTATTACATTAAAAATTTAATTTTATATTTTTTTTAAAAAAATATTATGTCATTTCAGAAACATATATAAAAAATTTAGGAATTTTTAAATTAATTGAATTTTTTAATAATTAATATTATTTTGTAAAAACTCTTTATGATTAATTAAAAAATAAAAATTTAATTGAAAAATCCTTCAAATTTTTTTCCAACCTTTCATTCATGATCCTAGAATTTCTAAATTTTTAAAATTTGAACTTTTAATAATATATTATTTTGTATTAAATAATTATTTCTGAAATCATATTATTTGTTTTTAAAAATAATGTTTCAACTTTGAAAAATCTCCAAATTTTTCCTAAGTTCTATTTTACGATCCTAAATTTTCATAAACTGTAGAATTTGAATTTTCATAAAAAGATTATTTTATGTTAATTATTTATGGATGAAAACATTATTTTATTCACAATATATACAAATTAAAGTACTGTTATGTTCGCAAAAATAAGTTAATTTTGAATTATAAATAATATTTAAAAATTATTCTCTCTTTTTCTATATATATATATATATATGTATATCTCTATATAAAAATGTTTTATGTTCATATATTATATATAATATATTTATACACGCATATTTGTGTGTGTCTATACACACACACACACACACATATATACATATACATATACATATACATATACATATACATATATACACGCACATACTTCGTAGCACATATACATTACTTCATAACATATATACATGCACATATCTGGATAACATACATGGCATATAAAATGAGCTAATATGTCTGCTGCGATGTAAATCCTAATATCTATATATGAGCATATTATAACTTTCACGAATTATTATGTCACATTTGCACTCACACATATATGTATATGATACATGTGTAAACTAAATCAAATAAAATTAATTTCATATCTTAGTATATTTGAATTTAAATAAAACAAATGATTTTATTTAAATGAAATTTAGAAATGTTCTAATTCGTTAGACTTTATAGGCCCAATAAAAATCAAATAAGGTAAAATTTTGAAATTCACCCATAACTTTCACTGCGGGCTAGTCCAGTTCCATTAATGGCATCGGTGTCCAAAAGCCTATGCGGTCTAAGTTAGTCATATTAGGGCTAACTAATTAAGCTTGCCCACTTAGTACGATGCCTAGAAAGGTAATGTCTAGAATTGGAATTGGGTAATCAAGTACCATGTCCTACCTATTTACCGACCTGGTCCAAAAGGTGAAGTGAGCCCAAAGGTTGCTCCTAATGGAAAAGGCCCAACTTATTTTGGGCCTTTGACTAATTTTCAAAATCGTTTTGAAAATTAATGTTAAAGATTTTAAATTTAATAGTTAAATTTAAAATATAACATGTTTATATAAAAAATATAATACTACATAAGTTTTCAAAATGTTTGAAAGGATGATGATATTTTCAAAATGTTTGAAAATGTTTATATAATAATTTCAAATTTTAAATTTATTAATAAGATTAATAAAATAAATTAGTTATATATTAATTAATTAATGTGTATATGCATGTGTTACATATGTTGGTATATGTTATGTTATTTGAAAATGTTTAAGATAACATAAGTATACATGTATGCATACAGGATAAATTTTGAAATTAATAAATTTTAATAAAAGTTATTTAATTGAAGTTAATTAATTAAATAAAATACACATATGTATGATATATGTGTGTTACACTATAAAAGTTATAGTATGCATTATAAATGTTATAGTAGATATGTTAATATAAAAGTTAAATTGGAATACTAATTTAAAATTAAATGAAGAGTTAATCGATTAAAATTATTTAGATATGATTTAATTAATGATATACTATACATATGGCTATCATATAAGTAATATGAAATATAATTGTTATATAACAATAAAACTTACATGATATGTGTATAAACTAAATGTGGAACATTAGAGAAACCCAAATAGACTTGAGAAATAAATATATATGTAGATGTACATATACCGTGATTTCTGATGTGTCTGAAACTTGAATCGCTGGGGTATTTCATAAGAAATATATTGTTCTATAAGTCGATATCACTCAATATATATATTGAAGATTATGAATCTTTAATATAATGTTGTCCTCTACCATATATATCTCTAGTACTAATAATGATTATTCAATTAACTATTTCAACCGTGTCTTTCTGGATTTCCAGAAATACCCTTAATACACATAAATGCGTTGTTTAACGTCTGGAGTTCAATCCTCTTCCCTTCCACTTCCACCTAAACCCTAACGTCCCAATTAATGGTGCCCGCGAATATGGAGAGTCTAAAGGATCAAAAACCGCCCATCTCATTACCCATATATAGGCGTTGTTCGCCTGCTCATTCATCTTTCTGCCTTCCTAAGCACCGTCTTCTACTTAAGATAAGCATCAATTCCTACTGTAAATTACATTATACTCTACTAAAGGTTTGTTCGTCTTATTATTGTGTGATGGTTGGAAATTTTTTTCTATCCGGGTGACCGTCCACAGTCAACATATGTTATTTATTCATAAAAAATAAATTGATTGTTTGAAGTGAAGTATTGTTGGTGAAAATTAAGGGGAAAATGTTGAAAGTTTGTCTTTTGAGAATTCATAATGGCCAATGGTGATACATGCAGAGCCAAAGAAATTGTTAGTCCTTTTGCAGAATTAAAAGCCACAGGTGTAAAGCAACTGCATAAATTGGTTTGAAAAAACCTGTAAATGGTTTTAAGATTAGAGGGAATACGCAATAGAAGCCTGGTTTCTCAGAACAAGACCCATGTTTGAAGCATGATAATTTATTGCTTGGTCAGTAATATCTTTTCGACAGTAAATCTTTAGCAGGAAAAATTAGTTTGGCAAATAAAAGGCTTAAAATGTACAAAGACACCAAGGTTAAAATCTTATCAATTTCAGAAAGTCCAAATTAATTTCAAGGTATATGAAAGGAAACATGTATTAAATGCATTCAAATCCATTCTTCAAATTCGAGTACTTAATTTATTATTTGATCGTCCGAGAAGGACAATAAATAACCAAATTCCTGAAAGGCCTTTTTCCCAGAGCTGAAAGCAAAATTGATCATTTTAACCAGTTAGATATATCTTTGATTGTTTTTGGATCATTTAGAAATAGAGCAATTTATGAATTAAAATAACTATTAGATTTCTATACATACATATGTCAATTTATATGGTCATTTGGTGGAATTCATATGAAAGAGGCAGAACAAAACATATTCAATTGAAATTGTGATTGCAGGACTTGAACTTGGGCCGATAGAGCATAAATCAACAAGAAACCAATGCACCACACTTTCATTTCTAACTTCTTTTGCCCTTCACTTTCATTTCTGACTTCTTCTACCCTTTTACTCTACTAACTCAATTTTAGTTAATGGCGGCTAGAAATTTTGTTGCCCCATAGCCATCTTAAGTGGTGTTGTCATAGGCGACAGTCTCGCTTGCCTAACCCTTGGGATGGGCCTGCATTCTAATATAGAAAACTGCTTACAAACTTTTATGAGAAAGTTCGCACTTTCGAATGAGCAAATATTATTTTCCATCGCATTTTTGGTAAGGAGCAGCAGCCATGTAATTTTTTTCCTTCATAATATAAATCCATTTTATGAAGGTATTATGTATTGTATGAATCTGCATTGGTTGACTTTAGCTTTTTTAGTGTCTCATACTATGCACATGTAACATGGTTCACACGTCATCTTCTTAGCTGTTGACTACGACCGTTGTTTTCTATTACGCATTGCGTTCTAAGTTCACATAAGGTTTTCTATGTTCTTTTATTGAATAATTAGTAATATATAAATTTGTGTGCTACAGGTGGTGAACCATCCTCATTCAAAAAAAAGAGTGCCCATATTCCAGTCATAGATGGCATGCCATCTATAGTTGAAGATGCAACTGCAATTACCGTGACAGGCAACAATGATGCGAGCCAATCTCATGATCTATGGAAATATAAAGTACTCCAGAATTAGCATAGATAAATGTTGAATGTGTGATTTTGGGATGTCTTCTATTTGAGAGGCGATCCTTTATATAGAAACAGGGAAATATATGAATAAAAATAAAAAGAAAATACCAAAATCAACTTAAGTTCAATCTTTGTTCTTCCATTAATATATGTTTATTTAATGATTCCTCAAGCATTTTATCCAAAATTTATTATATGTATAGTTCTTCAAATAGTCGTGTGTGATATGTTTCATTTCATTCAATATAGTACATCTATTTTATTTTTTCGATCTATCGGCTAATTACTATGCTTTCAAATAATTTTTCTCAGCAATGACATAATTTATTATCCAGAAGATGAAGGAAATATGTCCGTTTATAGTGTACAAGCTACATTGTTGCTTGCTAATTACTATTTTATAGAAGGGTACCTAACATGTCATATTTTAATTTGTAATGTACCTTAATGAATATTATGGGTTAGTGTTGTGTTTGTACTTCTGTTGTACTGCAATGATTTCAAAATATCCAGACATTTTATAAAAATTCAATGAACCTTTTCTTTAATTTTCATCTATTAAGAAAAAATATCCGAACAATGGTTGTTTTAGTTAAATTTTTCTTTGCTTTTTATAAAGACTAATTTCAAATATAAGAGCATAAAAGTTGATGATGAACTAATTAAATTATATTACACTTGGCTTTAGTGTTAGATAATCTATACATCAATAGTCATGCAATGATTTGCAACATGCATGTATTATTTGTACAAATTTGAATATGTTTTCTCTAAGCTGGAAGATACACTTACAGATGCTCCATGAGTTGCAGATTCCTTGGTTGCATATTTTCGAAAATTATACTGGAAAATGTGATTTCTTTAGGAGAGATAGGAAGAATAATCTATGAAGGCGGTGAAGTACCGGGGCATTTGTTTGGCTTAGCCTCTAAATTACTTGGGTATATTTTTAAGATTATTAAAGAAGAAATGAAGACCTGGGTAAAGAAACGGTCAAAAATTCAAATCTTAAACTAGATAAATTTCCATCGCGGCCAATTAAGTCTAACAAGTTAGATGCATTTCTTTTAATTCCACTATATATCACGTTCATAGCTGAGAAATGTCATCGTCAACGAAATCAAGTGTGAATGCTGAACAAATTATTCAATTAGGTGAGCAGATTTATTATAGACGTAGAGCAGACCCAGTGCAGAACTCTGGAACATGCATGGTTTGAGTATGAAATGATACCCAACATGGTAGAGAATGTGTGAAATTGAACAGAAGTGAATGTAGGACTGAACATAAGCATTGGCTGAAGTATATGGCTTACTAGCTGAGAAAAAAACTGGCTAAAACTAAATGTCGTAGACTAAAAGAATATTGTCTCGGTATTGAGTAAAAGCAACTGCTGCCTTCAAAGCTGAAGTGTGGAGTAAGTTGTCAGTTAAAATGCTACAAACCAGTTGCAGCCAAGGCTCAGAGAATAGGTACTAATAGACTCAAGTAGTGAAAGTTAAGCACTTAAGTCTATGATGAAATGCAGCTACTGAACTGACACTAATTTTACAATAGTGGGTTGAATTCTGAGTAGATTCTGTTTGAACAATGAAGCATTGAATATAATATGCTAGGAGAGGAGAATAGAAGCTGCAGGATGAATGGTGAGCAATAAATGAAGGACAACAAACACGTGCGTAGTGGAAGATAGGTAGGCTGGAGCAACCGCGGAGTATGGTGATTAAGGTATAAACAAAATGATTGAATTCTGAAGCGGTGCAGAGTGGTCCTATAGTAGAGTTGTTGCTGTAATAAAGGCTGAATTCTAAGGGTGTTATGAATCTTACAGTAGTGTTGAAGTCAAGGGTGACTGAATTTGTGTATGCTTATATATCCGTAAATTGGACATTACATCCATGCTCAATGCGGCATGAGAAGCACTCAATAGACCTTACTATTCATGTACATTGAACCAATTCATGTGCATAGTATTATTAATATATTGAACATATGAGGTAAGATAACTATATGTATTTATTGAGCAAACTCAACGTACATATATTATACTTAGGCCATCACGATATGGTAGGTATGAGTGAATAATCTCTTTCGATTTGTTGAGCAAACTCAAGGTCGAAATGAGATTAAAACAAGGAAAAATGGGTTGCGAGTTGTATATGATACAACCGATAAGGAGTTATCCATTGTTTGTGGGGCTATGATTTATTAAGAAAACTCAAGGTCAGAATACCAAAACAAATGAGTCCTAACACTCACTAGTGAAGTTGTAAAACTTCTATGTTTCATCTTAGGGTTTGGAGAAATGTAAAAGACTAATGGGAGCCTTATTAAAAAATGAAATGGTAACATTATACCTTCCTATTATTGTAAGAACATATGCTATATAATAGTATAATTATCTACAATGATAAATTTGTGTGTTTAACATGATTGGTAAAACATTTGTCAATTAACATATATAAACAAACTAAATTGAAAGTTGACAAATAGAGATATAATATATACTTATTAATAATTCTAATTGCATGTTATATATTGTTTCTATACCCATGCAAGTGCCCAATTTCAACTACTTAATACATTCATAAGTTGGTCACTCATATGTTTATTTGGTTTAGACCGTGTATTGCATTTTATGAGTTTTTGAACTCTAAATGCAATTCAAAACTATGGATATTTGATCCATGTATATATGGCAAACAATAATAACAACTTCTGCTTCATAAAGAAACATTGGAAGCAAGAACTATAAAATGACTGATACTTAATATTGGAATATGAAATATGATTTTTATTCCGAAATGTATTTTCATATAGAAAATTGTTTTCTGTAACATTTATTTCTTCGAGATCAAGATATTTGATCAAAGAAATCTCCTCTGTAAACTAGTTGCAGCATATGAAATAAGTAAACAATATTAACAATATTAAGTGAATGGTGGGCCTCTAAATTTAGTATGCTATTACAGTAATGGCAGAAATAGTGGGAGCATGTCATATAACATCTAATGATTGCATCAAATTACTAAAATTGTTTTCGTAAAATGTACCGAACGTTATTTGTGAAATAATGTTTGTTTTTTGGTATTGACTAAAAAATAGATATAACTATATTTCAGTATGAGTATTATGAATATTCATTATGAAATAGAACTATATTATGGATTTTGTTTTCATGGTAAAAGTGATGCAACAAAAAAACATATGTATCTAATATTATTTAGATGTTTTGGAATTATAAACTAAGTCGTAGTTTTGAGATAAATTTTACTATATGATTATGAATAATATGATACAGGTTAATTATATCTTAAACAATTAATGGCTATGCATCGATTTAGTGGGAGCATCATAAGAGTTGATGAACTCATTGAATTAATACATATTGATGTATGCAATCACGAGTCTATTAATACCAAAAGGGTTCCACATACTTTGTTATAGTCATTGATGATTTAAAACCGACATGAACATTTGTATTAGATACACATATAGTAAGTTTATGATAAAATCATAGAAAATAAAAGAAAAGTAAATAAAATAACATGAAATAGAATAAAATGATTTGATTTGGTTGAATAAGTGAGTATATTGGAAAGAGTTTCAAATGTACCTAAAAATGAATATAGATTCAATCTCAAAATCACTCCTCCATGTGATACATAATGATGCATCGATAAGGCGTAATCAAACATTGTTGGACAATTGACGATTAATTATGAGTGAAGTTGAGTTAGTTTCTTTCTATAAGGTCATATACTTAAGATCGGTACATAAGGTTGATATTATTTCATCTAGACAACAATTTGCAAAATCATACAAGATACAGGTTTGTAAAAAATCCCAACATATACTAGGCCAAGGAGTTGGCAGGTTGTGCGAGTCGAAAGATTGCACATGATAATTGTTCATAAGGGATATTGTATGAATATCCAAAAAGATTTTTGGAAAGATTTATCATCAAACGACGTATTTATGTTTTGAACATAATTTCTGTAAACTAAAATCAACTTTATAAATAAAAATGTTTATAAAGGGTTTAAGAATCTCTATTCTATTTGCACTACAAAACAATTGTTGTTTCAAGATTGTTCTCGACGAAATTCTATCGGTTTAGAAAACCGTCGAACGAATTTAAATTTAAAAATAACCGCAAGCGCACGGTGTAAGAATGTAGCACGTGGAGAATACGGGTCAATCCGCAGGGAATTGATGATTTTAAAATTTCTATTCAATCAAACTATACCAAATTCGAGTGAAATTGTTGGATAGAACTAAAATGAAACTAAACTAGAATTAAAATGTGATTAGTAAACTATTGAACTAGAGAACAATTTAGTGGCAAATCCACTCTCATATTTTTGTAAATCAACAACAAACAATTTGTTATCTCTAACTTTGATTTAAGTTAAATATTGTTGTATTTATCATAAGCATGGTTTGTTTATGTTGTTAATTAACATAACTCAAACCATCAAACTATAATGCAACAAATACCCACTTATAATTCTCATGAAAATGAAGCAAAAGCAAAAGCTATTTTAAGCATGATCTATTTACTATTGTATCTATTAATATAGATCATCAAATTTCATTTTTACTTTAATTTCACAATTAAAAATGGATTAGCAAATGATGATGCAACTGTTTATATTGAATAAGAATAGCTCATTTGCATAAGCAATATAAGCTATCAAACTCACTTGTATAAACTTGCATCAAAATCCACTTCATGAAGCATAAACCAAATGAGATCATAAATCATAAAATGTTGAAATTACATAAAGTTAGAGAGCTTCATCACCCCTAAATTGAAGGAGTTTAGCTACTCATTTGTGGCATTGAAGCAACACAAGTAAGTTTCAACATTAAAAAGAAAAGAAAATAGAAAATAAGCAAAGAAAGCAAAAGAGATTAGCTACTAACTACTTGCATAAATGTAAATCTAAGCTATAAACATAAGGAGAAAGAGAGCCTATAAATAAACATTAACAATAAAACAAAGAAGAGCATGTAGAAAAGAGAGAAGAAAGAGGCTTGGAAGCCATTATTATTTCATAGAACATTGTGCTTACACTTTGATTTCTTAATTTCCTAAGTAAAATGAAAGAGTAGATGATGATTGTTTCATATACATAAGAGGGCTATATATACATGCATAAAACCCTAATTCTATTTTTAAGGGGCTATCTAAAATGCCCTTTAGGAAGTGTGGCCAACAAGTAACCATTAATCACTAATTAATCCATCATTTGTTTTGCATGAAGCTTTAACCTCCACTTAGTTGTCCATTAGCTCCAAATTGTACTTTTAGGTAAATGGGTGGGATCCTCCATGTTCATGGTTTGAATTATTTCCCTCTTCTTTCCTTTGTATTCATTTGTGCATGCATATATCTTCATATAAGCCTCTTCCATATGCATCCAAATTCCTATAAAAATTGTCAAAAAATGTCCAAGTAAAAATTCTTATATTGACACATGCGCAAAATGACCGTTTTGCCCCTGAATGAAGATGAAAATATGATGGTTGGAAATAATTGAATTTTGGTTTTAAACATGTTAAAATGCCCAAATATGATGATTATTTAAATAAAAAGAGATAAAATATGGATGTAAATATATGCACAATTACGTCCATATCAAATACCCCCACACTTATCTTTTTATTCATCCTCGAATAAAGGAAAACTAAGATAAATCCGTTTTCGTAGGGAGCACGATTTTATTGAGCGTATGCAACAAGCCGTTAAACCTCTAGGTGTCACCGGTAGGACGAGTGTTGTCTCGTGAGGGTTTTCAGCGGATACTACACACAAAATCCAAATGCAGGATGAAAATATTTATAAAATGCAATATTTATTTACAAAGAGATGAATGCGAATTTCTGAAAATATTTACAAATGAAGGATTTATTTTTAAATTGACACGAATAAGTTAAATACAAGTTCTGGTCATTGTCTTGAAATTTTACTCGTCAAAATTTCAAATAAAAATCAAGTTGTCATAACAGATATACCATAGTTTGGCTAGTTATTTCGGTTGATAACACAATGTAATTATGAAATGGATCCTTAGTTGATTATCAAAGTTTATTAAAGTGGTATTTTCATTTCTTTTCAATAACAAGTTAAATCAAACAAGTTAAGATAGTGCTAGGATTTCAATTGCTTGCTCTCTCATTATTTGCAAGAAAAAATACACACCTAGCTCAGGTAAACTGAGGCCAGATATACCACCCATGCACTGCCTTTCGGGCTTATGTGAGGGGAGTACAGAGCATGGCGAGTGCACACACTTTCGTGCATACACCTATCGACCGTAGGTGGTTTTTATTAAGTCTGTTTTTTTTGTATGTGTTCCATACATACATAACCGTGAGGACTTTTAAATGAGTATGAAAGCACATAATCAAAGATTCCAAGTAATTCACCCATGCATGACCGTGAGGACTTTTAAATGAGAGTGAATACTTTAGATGTTATTATTTTGTATTTTTTTTTAAGAGTGAGAGAGTTTTGCAAAACCATCTTAGCACCATTTAACTTAGAAGACAAAAATGTTATATCCTTACTTTAAATTTACCACTTTTTAAACAAAGATTTTCAATTTGAACATACTTTATAATTAACATAGATGAACCTTCCTATATACTAGTAAAACCATTTTTATTTGTAATCAAACTTCATTTTTATTTTTGGTAAGACAAACAAATTTTCAAAAATGTCAATTTATTAACCAAAACTTATACTTATCCCATAGTGTTTCTTCAAAAATAAATCAAAATGGTAAAAAGAAAATGTTTTTGAGATTTAGGAGTTTTGAGATTTTTTTCTGAAGAAAATGAAAATTCAAAAATGCCATGAAAAACTAAAGAAAATGAAAATGAGACACCCCCCACACTTAATTTTGACTGTGTCCCCACAGTCGATGCATGATATAATGAGTGTAGCGGGGAAAAATATGTACATATTTACAAAATGGGGTTAACATTCTTACTAGACGTAGCTTGGCTCATGAAGGATCATGAGCTCCTCCTCTTGGTTACCGGGAATTTCCAAGAAGGGTTTTAACCGATGACCGTTGACTTTGAAAATCGATCCATCCTTTGGGTTTTCTATTTCTATGGCACCATGTGGAAAAACAGTTCGTACAACAAATGGTCCAGTCCATCTTGATTTAAGTTTCCCAGGGAATAAATGAAGTCTCGAGTCATATAAAAGAACTTTCTGGTTAGGCGAAAACTTTTTCCTTAGGATTGACTTGTCATGAAAAACTTTGGTTCTTTCTTTGTAAATTTTCTCATTTTCGTATGCATCATTCCTAAGTTCTTCTAGTTCGTTGAGTTGTAGTTTTCGATTTTCGCCAGCTTTTTCATGATCAAAGTTTAAGTTTTTTATTGCCCCCAACGCTTTGTGTTCAATTTCAACGGGTAAGTGGCAAGCTTTACTGTAAACTAAACGAAATGGGGACATCCCAAGGTTAGTTTTAAAAGCAGTACGGTAAGCCCAAAGCACGTCGGTCAATTTCTGAGACCAATCTTTTCGATTCTTATTGACAGTTTTCTCCAAGATTTGTTTTATTTGTCGATTTGAAACTTCAACTTGGCCACAAGTCTGAGGATGATACGGAGTGGATAGCTTGTGGGTTATCAAGTATTTTTTCATTAAAGTTTCAAAAGAACGGTTGCAAAAATGGGTTCCGTTATCACTGATTATTGTGCGAGGTGTGCCGAACCTCGAAAAGATGTTTTCTTTGAGAAATTTCACAACAATTCTATGGTCATTGGTTTTGCAAGGAACGACTTCGACCCATTTTGAAACGTAATCGACAGTGAGAAGGATATACAAGTTTCCCAAATAATTTGGAAAAGGTCCCAAAAAGTCGATACCCCAAACATCAAAGATTTCGATCGTAAGAATAGGGTTTAGAGGCATCATATCTCGTCGAGAAATTCGTCCAAGCATTTGACATCATTCACAAGTTTTACAAAATTCGAATGAGTCTTTGAAAAGAGAAGGCTAATAGAAACCACACTGAAGCACCTTTTTCGCAGTTTTTCGAGGACTGAAATGTCCACCGCACGCTTGATCGTGGCAAAATGAAAGAACATTCCGTCTCTCATTATCCGGAATGCAACGTCGGATGATTTGGTCGGGACAATATTTGAACAAGTATGGATCGTCCCAATAGAAATATTTCACTTGGGACATGAATTTACATTTGTCCTGTTTGGACCAAGATGAGGGAGTTTCTTTAGTGACTAAGTAGTTCACTATATCAGCGTACCATAGATCGATAGAAATCTAAAGAAGTTGTTCATCGGGGAAGTTTTCATTGATCGACAAGGAAGATGGTGCATTCGGAAGATGACATAAGTGATCGGCTATGACATTATCGGATCCTTTTTTATCTTTGATTGTAAGGTCAAATTCTTGAAGTAAAAGGATCCAACGAATCAAACGGGATTTAGCATCCTTTTTAGCGAAGAGATATCGAAGCGTAGATGGTCAATGTAGGTCATAATGTGTGAACCTATCAAGTATGATCGAAACTTTTCAAGCGCAAAAATGATAGCTAGAAGCTCTTTTTCGGTTGTTGTGCAGTTGAGTTGATCGTCGTTCAAGGTCATACTCGCGCAGTAAATGACATGAAGGATCTTGTTGATGCGTTGTCCCAAGACAGCACCAACGGCAAAGTTCGAAGCATCACACATTATTTCGAAAGGAAGATCCCAATTGGGTGTGCAAATGATTGGGGCAGAAATGAGTTCGCTCCTAAGACGTTCAAAAGAAGATATACAATCAAAGTTAAAATAGAAAGGAACGTCTTTTCCAAGAAGGGTCGTCAAAGGACGGGTCATTTTGCTAAAGTCTTTCACAAAACGATGGTAAAAGCCAGCGTGTCCTAGAAATGATCGAATGTCCTTAACAGATTTGGGAATGGTTAGATTTGCAATGACATCGATTTTTGCTTTGTCTACCGCAATGCCTCTATTTGAGATGATATGTCCAAGGACTATGCCTTGTTTGACCATAAAGTGGCATTTTTTCCAATTCAAAGTCAAATATTTTTCTTTACATCGATTCAGAACCAACTCGAGGTGATGTAAACACTGGGAAAAAGAATCACCAAAGATAGTGAAATCATCCATAAAAACTTCTAAAAAGCGTTCAATCATGTCGGAAAAGATGCCAACCATGCATCGTTGGAAAGTCGCAGGAGCGTTACATAGTCTGAATGGCATACGTCGATAAGCAATGGTACCGAATGGACATGTGAAAGTCGTTTTCTCTTGATCTTCGGGAGCGATTGGAATTTGGTTATAGCCAGAATAACCATCAAGGAAGTAGTAAAATTCATGGCCGGCTAAACGTTCGAGCATTTGGTCGATGAAAGGAAGGGGGAAGTGATCCTTACGTGTTGCGGCATTTAGTTTTCGATAGTCAATAAAACACGCCAACCTGTTTGAGTACGAGTTGGAATAAGCTCGTTTGATTCGTTCTTGACAACGGTTAGGCCAGACTTTTTCGGTACAACGTGAATTGGGCTAACCCATGAACTATCGGAGATTAGGTAAATGATTCAGTTATCAAGAAGTTTAAGAATTTCATCACGCACCGCATCTTTCATTTTTGGATTAAGCCTTCGCTGCGCGTCATGAGTAGGCTTGGCATCGTCGATTAAATGGATGCGATGTTGAACAAGAGTGGGACTAATTCCCTTTATATCGGAAATCGACCATCCAATTGTTTCTCTGTTTTTCGAAAGAATAGAGAGTAACGAGGTTTCTTGATCAAGAGAGAGAGAGTTGCGGAAATTATGACCGGAAACGTTTCGTATTCACCCAAGTATGCATACTTAAGGTGATCGGGAAGTGGTTTGAGGTCCAACTTCGGGAGTTTTTCGATCAAAGAGTTGGATTGAGATTCGGACTCATCTTGAAGCGATTCAAAGGGAAGAGTGTATTCAATCTCGTTGGGAATTTCGGGAAACAACTTTTCGTACTCGGCTACGCGTTCGTTGTTAAGGTCAAGTGTCTCGTTTTCAAAGTTTTCATGAATGGCACTAACTTCCAACGTTTCGTTATGAGGTTCATTCGATTGGCTTTCAAGATTGAAAATGTTAAGATCCAAAGTCATGTTTCCAAAAGAGATTTTCATTGATCTGTTACGACAATTGATTAAGGCATTTGAGGTGGCTAAGAATGGTCGGCCTAAAATCAACAGAATTTGAATCGAGGGATTCGTCACGGATTGTGTTTCGAGAACGATAAAGTCAACGGGGAAAATAAATTGCCCTACTCGAATGAGAACGTCTTCGATTTCTCCCACGGGATTCTTAATGGAACGATCAGCAAATTGAAGCGTAACTTTCGTGGGTTTGAGCTCACGTAATCCTAATTGTTCGTACACGGAGTATGGAATCAAGTTGACACTCACGCCTAAGTCTATCAAACATTTGTTAATCGTCTTGTCTCCTATTGTACACGAAATCGTAGGGCAGCCAGGATCTTTGTATTTAACGGGCATGGATTGGGACATGACTTCACTCAAACTAGCGGCTAAGAAGACTTTTTTAGGCACTTGAGGGTGTCGCTTTTGGGTGCACAAGTCCTTAAGAAATTTCGAGTGGGGACTTGCTGAACGATGTCAAGAAGCGGGATGTTCACTTTTACTTGTTTAAAAATTTCCAACATCTTTTTCATTTGGTCCTAGTGTTTCTTTGGTCGAAGACGGTGTGGAAATGGAACACGATACTCGGTAGGCGGGTCTACTCGAGTAGAAGAAGAAGAATTTTGATTGTCGTTCGATTCGACGTTTGGCTCCACGTTTTGTTCTGAGTCGTTCGTTGTTTTAGAAGTGTCGAGAAAAGTTTTCGGTAAATCATTTGGATTAACGACTTGATTATTGATTTGTTTACCAGAACGGAGAGTTGTGATAGCATTCAACTGGGTGACGTTACTATCTTGAACAACATGGGCTTGATCTGAATTTGCGTTTTGATTTCTGGGATTTGGAAGGGGCTGGCTTGGGAATGTTCCTCGTTCACGTTCACTTAAAGATGTGGCTAATTGACTTATTTACATTTCGAGTTTTGCAATTGATTGGTTCGTGTTTTGCATATATGAAGTCAATGAATTTTGCAAATTATTGTTTGATTGAAGGCTTTGAGTAGTTGCCTTAGCCAACGTTTCAAGAGTTTTCTCAAGTGAAGTTAAACGTTTATCGTCTTGGGGGAGGATGAGCAGAATTTGTTTGAAAATTTGATTGTTGTGGTTGATTATGGGATGGACCCGCAAAGTTTGGTTGAAAATTGTTGGGCTGAAAGGGAGGATTCGAAACATTATTCGGAAATGCTTGAAAATGGGGACGAATCGTATTCGTGTTCGGATTGTTTTGGCTCCACGCAAAATTCGGATGATTTCTCCAACCATGGTTGTACGTTGGAGAAAACGGATCGTTTTTGGCTTTATTGAAAGCATTGATTTGTTTGATAGAGTTGGGACATTGATCGGCTATATGATTAGGATCATTGCATTTATAACACATCGGTTGGGAAGCTTGGTTCATTTGATTCGATGAGAAAACGTTATCGAATTTTTTAATCATTGCATCGATCTTAGCTTCCAAAGCAATAGAAGATCCTATCGAGTGTGCACTCGATCGTGAGTAGATTGATTTTTTTTGTTTGAGTGTTCCCATTGGGACGACTTTTCAGCGAGTTTTTCAAGAAATTGCCAAGCATCATCATGATGTTGGGCAAGAAAATTGCCTTGGCATATTGATTCGAGCATCGTTCGTGAGCTGTTTTCTAGTCCATCGTATAAGATTTGACAAATCGTCCATTTTTCAAAGTTATGGTGTGGACATTTTATCAGAAGCTCTTTGAATCTTTCAAAATATTTTCCAAATGGTTCACCCTTGAATTGATGAAAATTTACGATTTCGTTTCGAATTCTACTTGTTTTTTCCAAGGGGTAGAACTTTTTTATGAAAGCTTTTACAAATTCTTCCCACGTTTTAATTGAGTTCGAAGGTAAGCTGTACAACCATTTTTCAGCCTAATCCGTAAGAGCAAATGGGATTAATCGAAGTTTGATTCCGTCATCAGAAAGTTTTTGGAGTTTAATGGTTGCACAAACTTGTTCGAATTTAGTCAAAAAGATGTATGGATCATCGTGCTCGAAATTGCCAAATTTTGGAAGCGTGGCAATATGGTTCGAATGGATTTCGAAATGGTTACCCGTAGGGGCGGGTAACGTGATGCAAGATGGAATAGAAACTCTATCGGGAAAGATTCTATCCATAAGAGTTTGAGGGGCGTTTTCGTTCGCCATTTAGGAGGATCGTCTGTTCGAGTTAAACGGTTTGTAGAAGGGTCGCGAGTCCAAAGATTCATTGTTGTGTCACGAGGCCAAGTACTCATGCACAAGTGAAAGTCGAGAAGAGAAAGGAGTTAGAATTGAGTTTAGGGAGTGAAAGAAGATTTGAAAACGTGTTTTTGTTTTGTTTTGTTTTTTCGATTTTTTTTTACAAGGGAGAAAACTATTTAACAAGTGAGATTTATTTTAAAAAGAAAAGTTTGATTTTTATTTTGTTTTTGGTTTTTCAAATTTTTTTATATGTTTTTGGTTTTGTATTTTTTTTGTTTTTTGAATTTTCAAATATTTACCAAAAAGATTTTTTTTTAAGAAAATGGAAACTGATTTTTGTTTTTCAAAAATTTTTTCTTTTTGAAAAGATTATATATTATTTTTTGGATTTTTGTTTTTGATTGTATATTTTCAAAGGAAAGAAAGAAAAGGATTTGAATGAAAAATCAAGTTAAAATTTACAATTTTTTTTTGGATTTTGGATTTTTAAATTTTTTTTAAATATGCATGAATTAGTGCAACTAAATGAATGCAAAGGACTTAATTACAATTTTCTGTCCTTAGTAGCTCCTAACCCAAAATTGTATAATCACACTTTGTCTTAAATCAACAAAAATATTTCTCAGCCAGGTAACGGACAGGAGTTATCGGTGCACCACGAATCACCGTAGCAATGCAGTCGAAGGTTAAGATACCTTCAAAGGAACAACCAGTATAATATTTACGTATCACCGTAATTTTTATGACTGGTTATTACTCTACCGTAGCCTAGACCCCAAGAAATAAAATCGTTCAAATAAAACAATTATGAAGATACAATTAAGCCCTAAGTGAGCTCGTGACACCCTTAGGTCCAAGTCTAACCTTTATTATTAGTCAAATTCTATGATGAAATGCTTTTGTGGGCTAAGGAAAGGGTGATGAAATCCCTCACCTTATGTGAATTGGGGTATTGCCCTTAGAAAAGAAAATAAGATGAGATGAACGCAAAACAAAAATTAAACATGAATTTACAATGCAACTAAAATGAAGTTTGTTTTTGTTTTTGGGTTTTGAAATTTTTTTTGAATATATAAATGCCAATGCAAGCAACCAACAATGTACTAGAGATGAAAGCACAATACCAGAGCGTGTAGATTATTAGCAATTTTTTTAGCGGCAATTTTTTATAAGCAAGCAGCAATTTTTTTAAGGCAAGCAGTTCTTCCTTTTAAACTGCTTTGGCAACCTGAAAAGGAGTGAATGAAGATAAATACAAAAAAAATTTGTTTTCTTTTATTATATTTATCAAAGATGAAAAACAAAAGAAAAAAAAATGAAAACTAAAACAAGTGAAAACAAATGAAAATCAAACAAAGAGAAACCTTTTTTTTTATGTTTTATGTTTTTTTTTGTGAAAAGGAAAGAAAATTGAAAAGTAAAGTTTTACTTAAAGAAAACAAAAAAAAAAAGAAAAAGAAAATTTACTGTCCCTTTAAAAAAAAGAAAACAAAGATAAACTTAAGAACAATCTGCTCAACCCACAAACCACAAACAATTAAAAAAAATCAAAGCCATCAAAATTTGTTTTTATTTTAAATAAAATAAAGTAAAACTAGAAACAGATTGATAGAAAAAAAAATTAGAATACTATTTTTTTTTTAGGCTGGAGTTTTTTTTTAAAAAAAAAATTAAAACAAAACCAGATAGAACAATATAAAAAATAATAAGAAAAATGTTCACAGCCTACAAACAAGCCCGGCCCTCAAACCCATAAAGTAATTACGCACTAATATTGCTTCATAGCCAAATCAAATTCAAAATTCACAGTTCGAAAAGCAAAATACAGAAATCAATTTCCAACCGAATTCCCTAAATCAGAATTTCTCGATCCAGTAAGCCAATCACTAATCGAATGGAAGTGCGACTGTTTGGGGGTTCGTATGTTTAGAGGCGATAGAACTGGGTTATTCGATTGCGTGATGAAGGTTTGGCTTTTATGCGAGGCGATTGGCAGAGGTAAGCAGGGCGAAGGTGGAAATAATGGCCACAGAACCAGTTGAAGGTAGTGGGTTCGAAATTGTACAGGCGATTAGAAAAGCAAACTGTAGGTGGTCGAGAACGGTGCGGTGTTGCTCTGATGTGAAATCGATTGTTGTTGTGGAATTGAGTGAGGTGGTTAACTGCAGAGTTTTGTGGTTGCACACTGCGTTCTTAAATATGGATATGTTTGAACTGAAGTGAAAGTCGTGCTGGTGGGTGGATTCGATTGGTGTTTGCTGAAGTGTGGTTGGTGATTACTGAACCATGGTCAACGAAGGCTGGGTGGTAGATGAGTGGTGGGGAGGAATTACAGGCAGTTGAATGTTTGAGTTTGTATGGTGGAATGAAGAAGTTGAAGTTGGATTTTGGTAGCAGTTTGGGTAAGAGGTTGGAGCAGTTTTGTGAAAGGAGAGGGATGTAGAAGGTTGGAAGTTGAAGTAGAATTGTTTAAAGACTGTGATGAATCAAGTGGGAGAGGCTGTGTGCACTGGTGCTTGAAGTGGATGGTATTTGCAGAGGTAGTTTGAGTTGATGAAGTGAAGGAGAATGATGTTGTGAAGAGGAATTTTGTATGGCTGATGTGTAAGGGGATGATGGTTGATGTTGGATGATGGTATATGGTGATGAGATATGGCAGAGATATTGACAGAGAAGTTCAGGGGAGGTAGGGGATTGGTTAATGGATGAATTTTTGTGGCAATGGTCAGTTTGAAATGATGGTCATGGCAAAAGGTGGGAGAGTTGTTGGCTGGTTGCAGTAGTAAATGACAGTGGTGATGTTGTTTGATGTTTAAAGTGTGTGATGAAGACTGGTTTTCTAGTGGTTAGAGGAGTGGCTGCAGTTGAAAACGCGCGTTTGATGCAGGCCGAAGTGAAGGCTGAAGCAGTGGATGAAGTGTGATGAGGTGAAATTGCTAGGCTGAGAAGTTGGAAATATGTGCTTGATGTTGCTTGTAGCAGGCTTGAAATGTTGGAAGTGTTGTGTATATGGTGGAAATATGTGGTCAGTAGTAAGAAATAGGGGGAGAAAGCAATTGTGGATGGTGAAAGAAGTTGCAATGAAGGTTGGAGTTATGTGCAGTGGCAAATGGTAGCAGCAGGGTGGTGTGCAGCAGTAACAGAAAGTGAATCCGAGAAGTGTAGATTGTATGGAGTAGTGGAGGAAGTGAAGTAAGGAAGGGCAGTTGTTTGTAAGGGAGTAGTGGCGAAGATGTTGTTGAAGACATGGAAGATGTTGAGGGCAGGAAGTTGGAGGAGGGTGACTGGTTTGCCGCTGTGAAGTGAGAAGGCAAGTGGGATAAGGAGTTAAAACAGAGAGAATTGATTGTGCAGGCTGTGCACAGTAAACAGTGCACCCAACAGAGAGTTTAAAATGTATTGCAAATGAAATTTGTAAAGTGAAATTTGTAAACGGAAAAATTGCGAATGTATTGCAAAAGAGAAGTTTGAAATGGAATATTTTTTTCTTCTTAAAGTGTGTGTTTTTTTTAAAGGAAATGCTAATGCAAAATAGAAAGAACAACAAACAAATGCTAGCAACAAGCAATCAACAAACACAATTTTTTTTTTGTTAAATGCAAACACGCAAGAATTAAAAGAAAAATAATCCGAAGAGTAGAAAATCAAAATCAAAGCAACTCCCCTGCAACGGCGCCAAAAACTTGTTCGTCGACGAAATTCTATCGGTCTAGAAAATCGTCGAACGAATTTAAATTTAAAAATAGCTGCAAGCGCACGGTGTACGAATGTAGCACGTGGCGAATACGGGTCGATCCGCAGGGAATTGATGATTTTAAAATTTCTATTCAATCAAACTATACCAAATTCGAGTGAAATTGTTGGATAGAACTAAAATGAAGCTAAACTAGAATTAAAATGTGATTAGTAAACTATTGAACTAGAGAACAATTTAGTGGCAAATACACTCTCATATTTTTGTAAATCAACAACAAACAATTTATGATCTCTAACTTTGATTTAAGTGAAATATTGTTGTATTTATCATAAGCATGGTTTGTTTATGTTATTAATTAATATAACTCAAACCATCAAACTATAATGCAATAAATACCCACTTATAATTTTCATGAAAATGAAGCAAAAGCAAAAGCTATTTTAAGCATGATCTATTTACTATTGTATCTAGTAATATAGATCATCAAATTTCATTTTTACTTTAATTTCACAATCAAGAATGGATTAGCAAATTATGATGCAACTTGTGTTTATGTTGAATAAGAATAGCTCATTTGCATAAGCAATATAAGCTATCAAACTCACTTGTATAAACTTGCATCAAAATCCACTTCATGAAGCATAAACCAAATGAGATCATAAATCATAAAATGTTGAAATTACATAAAGTTGGAGAGCTTCATCACCCCTAAATTGAAGGAGTTTAGCTACTGATTTGTGGCATTGAAGCAACA
Organism: Allium cepa; assembly: GCA_030765085.1. Taxonomy (NCBI): domain Eukaryota; kingdom Viridiplantae; phylum Streptophyta; class Magnoliopsida; order Asparagales; family Amaryllidaceae; genus Allium; species Allium cepa. The sequence goes on from CM060935.1 coordinate 767,155,292, forward strand.
CAAGTAAGTTTCAACATTAAAAAGAAAAGAAAATAGAAAATAAGCAAAGAAAGAAAAAGAGTTTAGCTACTAACTACTTGCATAAATGTAAATCTAAGCTATGAACATAAGGAGAAAGAGAGCGTATAAATAAACATTAACAATAAAACAAAGAAGAGCATGTAGAAAAGAGAGAAGAAAGATGCTTGGAAGCCATTATTATTTCATAGAACATTGAGCTTACACTTAGATTTCTTAATTTCCTAAGTAAAATGAAAGAGTGGATGATGATTGTTTCATATACATAAGAGGGCTACATATACATGCATAAAACCCTAATTCTATTTTTAGGGGGCTATCTAAAATGCCCTTCAGGAAGTGTGGCCAACAAGTAACCATTAAGCACTAATTAATCCATCATTTGTTTTGCATGAAGCTTTAACCTCCACTTAATTGTCCATTAGCTCCAAATTGTACTTTTAGGTAAGTTGGTGGGGTCCTCCATGTTCATGGCTTAAATTATTTCCCTCTTCTTTCCTTTGTATTCATTTGTGCATGCATATATCTTAATATAAGCCTCTTCCATATGCATCCAAATTCCTATAAAAATTGTCAAAAAATGTCCAAGTAAAAATTCTTATATTGACACATGCACAAAATGACCGTTTTGCCCCTGAATGAAGATGAAAATATGATGGTTGGAAATAATTGAATTTTGGTTTTAAACATGTTAAAATGCCCAAATATGATGATTATTTAAATAAAAAGAGATAAAATATGGATGTAAATATATGCACAATTACGTGCATATCAAAGATATATCAACTTCATTGTGAAGGAATTTCTTTGAGAAATTTTTGGTAGTTAAATGGAATTAGATCTGATCCATAGATAGAAATGATTATATGAGATGAAGTGAAATTAACTACCATATAGCATTAGAATGTCTAAAAGTATTCTCGTACTTCGAAGAGAAACTATGAGTTTCTTATTAATGTCGAATATATACATTACCCTCGGTTTTTCAATTAAACCATTAAGATAGTTGACTCTATATGGTATGATGCACAAATTTGAAAGAATTCCAAGTAGGCTATCAAAATATGATTTTGGTGGTCATAACCAAAGAGATGTGATCCATCGCCGAGGTTGTGTCTTTATTGGAAAGACAAATGTGGTTAAAATTAAATAAGCAATGTTGATAAGAATAATATCGCAAATTTCAATTGTTGAAATTAGCGTAACATATTTGGTATTCAACATGCTCAAGTTAATTCAGATTTACTCACAAAATTATCGCTTGATAAGGCTTAGTGTTTGGTACCTATGCGTTGAATTAGAAAATTCTAAATAATGATTTACAATAAACCGTTCACACATATTAACCAAAAATGCCTCGAAGTCAGTGGGAGCGATATTGGGTTTGTGAGTCTTTGGATACGATCCAAGAAATGATATGAATGTATCATTTTATTAGCATCAAGGTTGAATAAATATTTTGATAGAAATATCAAATACTTTAATTTTTAATCAAAGTGCAAAGGAAGCGTGTATGCGTAAGAAAGAACGTTAAAAAATGCATTAATATTTCTAAACTATAAGTAAACAACACGTTGTTGATTTTAACAATATGCTTGTATTTAATCAACTTTAGTTGTTTTAATACTCAATTTTGGATTGTAAATGATGGCTTTCATGGTGAGTATAAAAGATATATGGATTGTCCCTAAATGATATGCAAGAGCACCATATTAAAAGGGGAACATGTCGGTTGGATTCCTTATGCATTAGCAAAAGGAATTATCATATAGGTTATGTTGTGCATGATATTGTGTTTTGTTTATATATTTGATACATGGAAAAAAATATAAAATCCAAATTGATATCACTAAATGGTGGTTTGAGGACTTCTCGCGTATTTATGAAATACTATAGAATTATTTATAGAAACAACAAACTCGTTATGATGGAAAATTTGGACACAAACTTTTATAAGTGATATTGAGTATAACATGTCAATGATAAAATTCAAGTTAAAATTCTTAATTTTAAAATATTTCAAAATAAAAGTGATTGTGGTCGATTAAACGAAATGTTGGGAATATTAACTTGAGTAGTGCTACAATAAACCAATTTATGTAGATATAAATGCATAAATTTATAGTTGAGCCAAAGGTGATTCCAAATGTTGAGAATCCCATAATATTGTTTTAAGATAACAATTTCATGAAATTGGTCGTGACAGAACTAAAAGCTCGCTAGAAGTTGAAAGACATACTTCGAATCGTTCCACGTGATAGAAGGCAGTTTTTTAGTGTCAAAGAGAGTTGATCGAAAAAGTGGATAATTAAAACATAATAGCCCAAGTGCAAGTGGAAGATTGATATTGAGAAAACCGATTGGAGAAGTTTGAATTAGATTCCATAATTGACCCCAAGTGCAAGTGGAAGATTGGTAGAGTTAAGGGTATGCCCTATGGGCAATTATGTAATTTGTTACATATATCTGACTCGTTGACCAATCTTGTTTGAAATAAAAGGTATTTTCTTCCTATTACATACTTGATATAATATGATTATATTAATTAATTAACTTAATTTAAAGTATATTTAATAGAAAAATCCATAAGTGGTATATTTTGTGATAGTAGTTACAAAGTGTTGTAAGCGTGAGTAATTTATCACAACGAAACAAATATACCATTTTAAATGCTTTTAGTCAAGATTCATAGAGACTGGATATCGATGTATCCATTGAGATTGGAGTACGTAACGCTCTTCAAATGTTGGGCAGTGTATTACTCACGATTATTGGAGAAACCTAGGGGTTACATACTAATCATTATTGGATAACTATGGAACGACTCACTCAATAGTTTTCCATCGGTTAATATAGCTAAGGTCAAACAGAAAATATCGATGTGACTGATTTACGCAGTTCTCTCGACTTGAGAATACTGCAGATCTTCAATATGAAAGCTTCGATTTGATTATAGCTAAATCAAGTCATGGCGTCCATCGAGTGACTATAGTTAGTTCGAGTGGAAATATTGGAAGTGAAGCACTATTCAAGAGAGGATTCGTCTACTCGGTTATATGCGGTTAGTATCATAGCCTACTCAAAGTCAAAGTCTCTGGCCAGAGCATTTCGATTAATAATAATTTTTATTATTAAACCAAGGACTTTGCATTTAGACTATAAAGTTGAATGTGGATGAAGTTGGAATTTTGACCATTACCAAATTCCATAAGTCCAAATGATATAGCTTTGACGAAGAGAATTGGTGTAAACAAATGTCACAACAGGGCAAAGCTTATTAAACTAAAATTGGATTTTATCGAAAATGAGTAAGCGATAAATTTGGCCATAATGTCACACCACCTGCGAAGTTACGTGTGAATGTTAATATTAGAATAATTCGATGTTAATCGCTGATAAATTTAGACCCAAGAGTTACACAACCGAAATGATGAGTTCTCTTACGATCGAAAGATTTAATTAGTTCATAATTGTTATAAATTAATTAATATTTATGAAATATTAATTATAAATTTTGAATATGAGTTGGTAAATAAATAATGTTATATAATTTATAAATATATCGATCGATATATAATATCGACGGGTGACTAAATTAGATTTAAATGCATAGTATTTTAGCTTGGGCTTAGATGGTGTAACGCCCATCATTAGAGATGCAAAATTCCGGTTTTGGGAAGGCCTAGGGGTGGATAAAACATAGGGAATTGGCTAGGAAATAATGGTTTGAGATCAAATGAGAATGGGTAAAAAGATTTTCCTTGTTTCTCTCTAATACAATCATATGTGTATGTGTGTGTGTATCTCTAAAAATAATAACCAATCTTTTTGGCCGCCATTACCTTCCACATTGCTAGTTAAAATATAGCTATCAATCCACTCCAAAATTCTCAAACATATTTGAAATTAAAATAATATTATTCGATAGTTAGAGGTTGGTGATTACGGACTTGCACTCTGACGAATAAAGAACAGCAAAAGGAAGCAAAGTTCATTGCTTTAGGGTGGATTCAAAGGCGTCATTAAATTGGTAAATTTAATTCATAATACAGTAATTAAATTATATTATATGATCCTATAATGATTAATTTCATATCTGTTTAAATATATTGCTACTATATATTTAGTTATGTGAGATTTTGTAAGTAGATGTGCTTGTCACAAATCATTTTGGTTATGTGCATAATTTGTTTATTATACTATTTGATTTATGTATAGACAAATGTTGTTTAATGTACAAAATAAAATTTTGTCATTAATAATTGTTTTATATACATTTATTAATATATATATTTATGTATGTATGTATGTATATTATATTAGTGTATATTTCTCTCTCATAATAGCATATATGCAGATAAAAAACATGCATACGATTTAAAAAATTTAGTGCACTTATTTATATATAATATGAATTTAAAAATTCAAAAATTAATTATAAAACATATATTCATATTTTTAAATTAAAATTTATTGAATTTTTGAAATATTTATAAAATAATTATTACTCTAAAAAGTACAATTTTATATTTTTTTTAAACATTATGTCATTTTAGACACATATACAAAAAATTTAGGAATTTTTCAATAATGTTCATTATTTTTAATAATCGATATTTTTTTAAAAAACTAATTATGATTTATTAGAAATGATAATTTAATTGAAAAATTCTTAAAAATTTTTTGTAGCCTTTCATTCATGATCCTAGAATTATTAAAATTTTAAATTTGAATTTTTAATAATATATTATTATATATTAAATATTTTTGCCGAAATCTTTGTATTTGTTTTTAAAAATAATATTTCAACTTTGGAAAATCTCCAGATTTTTCTAAGCTCTATTTTATGTTCTTAGATTTTTAAAATTTGTAAAATTTGAGTTTTCATCAATTGGTAATTTTATGTTAATTATTTACGGATCAAAACATTATTTTATTCATAATATATGCAAATTAAAATACTAAAATTATTATGTTTGCACAACTAAGTTAATTTTGAATTATAAATAATTATTTATAAATGTTCTCTCGTTTTCTATATATATATATATATATATTTATTTATATATAAATGTTTTATGTTCATGTATTATATAGAATAAATTTATACATACATATATGTGTGTGTGTATCGTAACACACATACATGCACATATTTGGACAACATACATGATATACAAAATGAGCTAATATGTATGTTGAGATGTTAACCCAATATCTACATAAGGACATATTATATCTTTCACGGATTATTATGTTACACATGTACTCGCACATATATGTATATGATACATTCATGTATAAACCAAATCAAATAAAATTAATTTCATATCTTAATATATTTGAATTTAAATAAAATAAATGATTTTATTTAAATGAAATTTAGAAATATTTAAATTCAGTTAGACTTCACAGGCCCAATAAAGATCCGATAGGGTAAAATTTTGAAATTCACCCATAACTTCCACTACGGGCTGGTTCCGTTCCAAAAGAAATATGAGAAATAGTTCGAATCGGCATGTTTTTATTGGTTTGGGAAGTTATGTTGAAAGGTTCGGCATGTTTCAACAAGGAGGGATTGGCGCGGTTGGCTCCAGAGGGATCGGTATACTCCAATAGCTTGGCAAGATGACGGGGTCGGTATATGAGAAGGGTTGGCATCGAGGGTTTGGCCTAGTTTAGTTTTTAGGATGGATAGATATGCTCCAATGTATATCAACAGGGATCGGTATAGTATGAGTTGGTAGAGTTAGGATTGATGCAGCATCTAGGACCGCTAAAGAGGTCGGCATGTTGAGTTAAGGGGTACGAACGATCGAGTACGGATTAGCATAGGAAGGTTCAGCTAGATATTGTTCGGCATAATATAGATCGACACTCTATGGTTTAGCATAATATTCTAAGCATAAGGGATCGACAAAGCTTGGATCGATGTCGTATGAAACGACATATTTTTATAGCGGAGGATGGATCGACATATTCACATGGAAAAGAAAGGATCGACGCGACTTCGTGGAAAGGAGGGATCGGCATTTTTCATGAAGGACTTTCATTCGGCTTCTCTACATTTTCTACCGGGAGGATACTCTGTCGTTTTTCATTTTAGTATTTCGATTGTAACTGTAGTCAAAGTTCTATATGATAAAAAGTATTATTTTGGAGTGGACGTAGGCCGGAGTTAACCGAACCACTATAAATCTTGTCTCTTTTACTTGCTTTCATTTTAAATTTGATTATTATCCATATTATATTCTCTACGTCATATACTATATGTGATCTGTTATTCGATATTAGTGCTTTCACATATAACTGGCTGTTGGTGGTCAATTTTGATGCCAATAGCTACATAATATGTGATAAGTATATCATATCCTAATTAACAGGGCACCGATTATGACTCAACGACCTTACTTGACTTATGGGCCATGTTCCTTGGTAAGGCCAAGGCCCTCTAAGTATGTCATCAATACCACTACTACACACTTCACTGCATAACCAACCACCTAAAATCCTATCAAACCAAAATTGACATATACATGCCTAACCACTACCATTTATTTATTAAGTGGATACGACAAGTTACTCGAGGGCAATGACCCTTGCTATAACGTTGCCCTAGGTCTATGCCTTCGCTATCGAGATAGAATGTCTTATATTTATGGATCGGCTTAATGCGAATAACCGAGACAACACACCTCGTTCTAAAAATGGTATGTACATGTCAAATCCTAAAATCACAACTAGAGGATGTTAATATCTTAGCTATGAATTTGATGACAATAACCATATACGACCATATATAAATATCTAAAATATAGATACTAATGTTTTTCCAAGTTATATAGTATATAGTGAAGATTATTACACAGGCATTGAATCGAAGACTATGCAGTATAATGACTCAAGAGATAGACATAAAGACTCATGAGTTCAAAGACCAAGATATGAAGATCTCAAGATTATAATTTACTGTATAGAATCATATATATTGTTAAACTCCTTGATAGCAATCTTTTATCTCTACCTCCTATTTTTCTATCTTTTATATTTTTAAACAAAATAAATTATCCAAATTATTTTAAAATATTTTATAAAAGTTTCTCAATGTTCAAAATGTTTATAAACTATGTTCAAACTATTTTACAAAGTATCAATTTATTTTACAAAATACAGGATTTTCAAAACATTTTAAAAGCAACAATTTTTCAAAATATACCTATTTTTTCGACATATAAGCAGATGGTATGTCGACACACATGCCGCCAGGTGGTTTTTCAATTTTTGAAATGAAGTGTCTATTTGTCGCAATTCTTCATGAACGAAAACAACTATTAATTTACTATGTAAAGGGGAGTGCAAATGAATTTTTGATAACTAATTACTTATTTTCTTCCCGTCTCTTATTCTCTTGAAAATTCCATTTAAAAATATACTATATTCTTTCCAAAGTTACATAGAATCAATTTATACTTCATTATATTGATTCAATACTACTTACTTACTGTTTTGCAAACATCTCTCTTAATTCAAACATCAAAGTGTTATCCAAGAGACTATACGTTCCATTGTATCCAAAGCTCAAGAAATTAAATTTGGAAAAAACTATCAACTCTATTTATATTTGCTTAGGTGTGCTTATAGCCCGTTCAAATCAAGCGAGCGTGCTTGTAGCCCGATCAAATAAAGTAGGCGTGCTTAGTAACCCGAAAATCTAGTGGGTGTATTATAGCTCGGTCAAATCAGGGGAGCCTACACTGAGCTCGAAAATTCAGAAGGATGTGTCTCGTAGCCTTGAAATTGAGATTGTATTTGGGTTTGACTTCTGCCCTATTAAAGATTGGCATTTGAAAAGAAATATGGATAAACAATTGTACAAGACTGGGTGTAGGAGAAATCCAAACCAGTAAAAAAAACTATGATGTCATCTTTCTAACTTTTTACTTTGATTTACTACTTTTATTTTTATCTGTGATTGCATCTGTGACTATTTAACAGTATATTTATGTGTTGTTAATTTGTATTTAATATTTAACTTGAAAGAAATTTAAAAAGACTTACATAAGTTAGGAAAAACTATTCACCGCCTCTAGTGTTTAATTAGCCTTATGATCCATAATTCTATAAACCACATTTGGTATCAAAGCACTTGGTTTTCTAAAACTAGTAATTTGATTTTTGAAAAGTATTAATGGTAAGTAATATTGTCTATACTCTTTTTAACACTTCTATGGAAAAACGATTTTGTGAAATCAATATGTTATTTTCAATTAGATAAGAAACTAATTATTTTGAAAAGTTACTAAATATTTTGGAAAGATATAATATTGAATTGTAGGAACAGGTATGTTATATAGCTAATGGTGAAGAGATAATTGATATTCATACATCATAAATCAAGAAGGGCAAACGGATTTTAGACAGCGGATATTCGAAAGACAGATAGAAGATCAAGATAAAGGAAAAGCAACAATGCAAATGTATATGCTTAAAGACAAACACATGATAAAGAAATGGTAATATTGGAATAGAGGACGTCAGCAATGTCGGTGATCTTGAAACTTTATTTAATTTTTATATATTATTTTTTAATTATTTTTTTAAGTAGAAAGTCATTTCAGTTCTTCTTCTATGTTCCAAATAACCAAAATGATTTAAATAAGTAGAAAATAAGTTCTCACTCTAAAAGGTACTTTAACTTTTGATATGCCTTATGAATTTACTAATGGAATATTCTAAATATTTACCTATTAAAAAATTATATTGTTATCGTAATTAGCACTAGTGATTATTAGTCCAAAAAATGATTTCAAAGAAGATAGAACTTTTACAAAACTGACTATGCATTTTGAAAATATGGCAGAAAATACTAAATACGTTAGTATTTTTTAAATCTCCAAAATTACAAAATAGTATTTTTTAAATGAATTTTTTTACATAAGCATAACATAAATATACTTAACTTTGTAAAAATTTGGAGCCAAAATTCTAATTTTATCTATTTTATTATTTTTGAATGTACATACACTTAGTATATTACAAGGGCTACATTTCAAGATTTTAGAGCCAAAATTTGAATTTTTAAGGCCTTCAAATTAAATCATTTTTTCAATCATAAAAATATAGTCCATAATGTAATTAATATATATCTATATAAAAAATCTAAAAGCATTTTAGATAATTTAACATTTTTTAGATTTTCGTACAAAATTGACAACTCTATTTAATTGTCGAACATGCATGTTAAACGAAGTAATTTTTTTTGGAAAATCTCAAAATTTATAAAATGCGCATTTTTACATGAAACTGCTCTATCTGATATAATATACTTTGAACTACTTATGTTAAAAATTTGATATCAAATTCAAAAGTTGACTATTTTTATTATTTTTAAATAACCGGATACTTGGTAGTTACAACAGCCGTATTTCTTATGTGGGCCATTGCAATTTTAAATTTTTATGTCCTTTTACACACAAAAATTTAACATAAAAAAATTATTTTCCAGAATATAAAGATGGAACGATGGTTTGGAGTGAGAGAAGGTGATGGATTCAAAGAAGGAGGTGATGCTTGGGATCAGATTGATGGAAGGAAGAAGGTTCGGCTTTGGAAAACTAAAGAAAGGGTTCGGGTGTAGGAAGACAAAAGGAAGAGAAGGGGAAAATGAAATGAAGTAAAAAAATTGAAAGGAGAACGTTATCTTTTATATGAAGATTGAGGGATCGGTATGCTTCTAAATGTTCCACGAAGCCAAATGTGTTGAATTCCCAACATGCTGAGTGATCGATAGCAATCCCTTGACTTGGGGATCCATCCGATCCCTATTATAAAAAGATAGGAAAAATAAGATAAAGAAGGAGGGATCGGCAAGGAGAATGCCAATCCCTATATGTTCATAAATAATAATAATAATAATAATAATAATAATAATAATAATAATAATAATAATAATAATAATAAATGGGAGAAAAATAGGGATCGGCTATAGGCACTTGTACATAAAAGCGTGGGCATGAAAATAATGCAAAACACATATATGCAAAGTGCAGTGAAATCGTATCTAATTCAACAAAAATTGACGACGACTATAAACATATAAACATATCCGAGAGCCAATGATAAGAATGTGTACCCAAACATGCACGTGAATGTTCTAGAAGTTCAATTTTTGAAATCGACAAAAATTAAATTCGAATTTGAAGTCTTCGAGTTTGAAACCGGATCATATGACCAAATCTTATTGGTCTCATGGACCAAAGATTGATATCATATGACAGAATATAATCCTAGAATTATTCTATTGGAATTCGACTAAAGGTCATGACGATCAATGAAAGATACATCGCTTTGGGAAAATAATTCAATGGATGAATAGATACTATTAAAAAAACTAGACAGATTTCTTTCCAATGACTATAACCTGCCTATACAAAGCACGTCATGTTCAACACAAGATGTATTTTGGGGGGCAGGTGTATCCAATATTTTAGACAGCTATATTCTCACTGATTGGACAAGTTAGATTCGACTGCCATCAAGGTCAGTTAGTCCTGGGTGATGATTGTGAGGTCAAGAAGTCGAGTGCAGATGGTAATATGAAGTTAAGATTGAATGGAATTGAGAGATGTGAAAGGAATAATGTTTAAAGTATGGGATATGGTTCAATATATAAGTGGGATCGGCAAAGATCAACCTCCAAGATGGGGATCGGTATGTTTTAAGGAAGTTAATACAGTTCAATAGAAAATAATTTATATCTCAAGATCCGCAAGTCCAATGCATATGAAATTTTGTGCGCAAGATATAGGGACCCTTGGGAGCCCACCTAGGGAATGCACCTTAAAAGAATGGAGTCAAAGGGATCGACATTCTTCCCTCAGTAGGGATCGACTGAAATTAGGGAGCAATTTAAGTTAAAGCAATGATCAAGCGATAACCCAAGTTCTACTAATCCAATTAATATGAATATTGGAGGCTAAGCATATTTCCACATAGGGAAGCTACCACGGCGATTACACCCCCCAATTCCTCCAAGATAGGGATCGGTACCGATCCCTCTTGTGGGTCTATATGGTTCTGAAGGTCCTTCTGCCGAATTTTCATGGAGATATTTGGTCATCTTTGTCTATAAATACTATAAATCAATGTTGAACCACTATAAATCATTACATTCCTGTTCTTGCTTCAATTTACTGCTATTTCTTGATTATTACCCTCTGTTTTCATTTTACATTCTTCATTTATTTCTCTTCAAAACTTTTAGTGGGTTTTTGTGCCAATTCTTAGTGCAAACATTTTGGTGCTTTCATTGAGAGCCTTGATTCTCAGCTTGTTATGATCCCTTTGTTGCTACTGCATTACATAAATCTCTTGAAGGAGATTCATAGTTATCTTCAAAAGGTTGCTTGTTCTATTCAGATTTGCAAAAGTTTAAGAAAAGCTATCAATAATGGTTAGGAACACCATATCTACTTCTCAGAATGCAAAAGAAGATGAGAACGCTAACGTCCAACAAGTAGGCCTGAGCTGTCAACCAATGGATTTGAACACCAATCAAATTGTAGTCCGGAATCCAAATGATTCCATAACAAGACCCAAATTCTAGAATCTGATGAGAGAGCTAGTGGACAACCATCAACAATTGAATCAGCAGATTCAAGCCAATATTGATATATTAAATCTACTCGATCAACAATAGTATGGAAAAGCAAGGAGGAACTCTACCCTTTACTCTACATTGGAGAGTTATATTTCCTCGGATGAGTATCACAGTCATAAGCATCTCAAAATTCATGGATCTCACACAGAAACTTCAAGGCATCAACCAACAAACCTACCTAGTCAGCCAAAGGGATCGACACCGATTCCTCCTCTAGAGGAGAGAACTTACTTGTCCATGCTGGAAACCAAGCTGGAGGTGTTGCGATTGATTTGGATGATGGAGTTCAGCTAAATGTCGACCAATGGCTTCCCTGAAATAAGATGAAATGAATTTACATTATCTACATCGAGAGGATGTTAAACCAAGAAGGTGTGGAACGGCCTATAAGCATGGACCAGACCATTCATGTGAGGTGGAACATGTCCACTACTTAGCACCAACTATCCGAACACCAATTTGTCGGCTACGGTTAGATAGTTAGTGAGAGGGAGATGGACTTGACCAATGACGACTGGGGAATCTCGAAAAGCCACACCCCATCACAAATGTCCTATATGCATAGTACTCAAGGAGGTTCAACATGCCATCAATGCCAACCTACGAGGGAAAAAGTGAACCCAGGCAGCACATTATGAGATTTGAATGGCTGTTGTATACTGCATGAAAAAATGATGCAACCAACAGGAGATGTTTTCCTATAGCTCTCTCCAAAGTAGCAATAATGTGGTTTATGAGATTACGCCCATGTTTGATATGAGATTTGATGATTTAGCAACAAGGTTTGTGGAACACTTCCATATGTACGCAACTCGTCCTAAAGATGTAACGTCTCAATCCTGTATGACCCAGGCTTTGGGAGTATCTCCGAAAGATTATTTGGAGAGATTCCATGCAAGTGTCATAGAAATCAGTAATCCGATTGACCATGCCATATTGATGGCCTTAACGAGAGGGATTGATTTAGAATCTAGTTTTGACGATTGGTTAGCTGGCAAGCCACCCGCAATAGTGGAACACATCTATGCAAAGGCGGCTCAGTATTTGAGGAAAGAGGAATCCAAATCTTCTAGGAAGAAGAATGTTGTTGTATCAAGTGGAGAGGGAGTATAGAGTAGCATTGCAGTGAAGAAATCTGGTGATAGTTCTAGAAAAGTTCAAGTGAATGTCTATAACAAACCGAATCAACAAAAGAAATGCGGAGATAGGAACCGAGAATGAAATAGGGATTTTGAAAGAGGAAATCCTACGATTTTGATGTACGATACCTACACGCCACTGAATATATCCCTAGAGAATGAATATCTGTCTACCTGCAATATAATGCAATATAGGAAGCCGCCTCTGAAAGAATCCATGGAAAAGCAGAAACAAACTGGGAAGTATTATCGGTTTCATGAATGTTATGGTCATAACGCTAATGAGTGTAGGCATCTCCAGGATATTATCGAGAAACTGGTTCAAGAAAAAAATTACAACAGTTTGTAAAAGCCCCGCAGAATGGTAGATAGACGACATCCAACCCCAACCGAGGACAAGCATCGCATAAGGCTGAGGTGCCTGCGTGGACTGGTGGAAGGTTAGTAATCAATACAATAGTCAAAGGACCACATCCAACCGATAAGAGTTGGCATGAGATGGAGCGCTACGCTAACGCAATCAAGCATGTGAATTTTGAATGTTGTTCGAGTATAGAGGATGGAGCTCCATCAAAACAACAATATACAATGATAGATGATATTATGTTTAGAAATAGGGATGCAGACAAGGTGGGGGCTCTGACAATTGACCTATTGGTCATTTCGGCCATGATTGACATCGCTTCAGTGAGAAGGATATTGGTTGGTTTGTGGAAGTTCTATAAATATAATTTTCATAAAAGCTTATAGTCATATGAGAATGAAAACGAAGGACATGCAACCATCTAAATCCTGCATATGGCTTTAACAATGTTGCAACCGAAGTTGTTGGTTATGTAGAATTCCCATGGAGTTGGGAGAACGTGACTACAGAAGAGTGTGGATTTCGCTATCCATTGTTCTGGATGTTGACTCTCCATACAACGCTTTTCTAGGCCGACCGGCCTTAGTTGTGTTTCAGGCAGCTCTTTCCCTATGGTTTTTGACTTTAAAGTTCCCAACAAATAATGGTGTTAGAGTTTTTCATGGTGTTCAGGCGGCTAGGTGTGCCTGTTATATAGCTGAACTGAGGGATGCTCAACAAAAGGATAAAGGTAAGGGTATGGACAAGTCTGTCCACATCTAAGCCACTGATGATTAACAACTAGTGCCTGAGCCTTCGTTCGGGCGCCACTGTTGGTTCTATAGAGACACATATCTGAGAGATGAAAAAGAGGAGCCCAAGGAGACAAAGGCTACATGGTTGAGCTGACGAATGATATCGCAGTCGGCCACGACGACCTGCCATGGAATCTCGCCTACTATTACGATCCATGCATTGAATATCAACCCAAGGCATGGCCTGATGAGACAAAAAAGGCATGGCATGGATCCGCAGAGATCTGCTGTTGTTAAAGAGGAGGTGGATAGGCTCAAAGACAGTAGATTTATTCGCACCTCTCTCTACCCTAAGTGGTTATCTAATCCTGTACTTGTGAGAAAGGCGAATGAGAAATATCGAACACGTGTTGATTACTAGGACTTGAACAAGGCATGCCAGAAAGATAGCTTTCCCTTTCAAAGGGTCGACCAGCTGGTAGACTCAACCATAGGACACGAATTGCTATCTTTTATAGATGCGTGGTCAAGATATAACCAAATCCCAATGCACATTCCCAATCAAGATTACAAAACTTCGTTACCAATGTTGGATTATATTATTATGTGGTAATGTCATTTGGACCAAAGAATGCACGAGTGACCTACCAATTCTAGTCAACAAAATGTTTAAAGATCGGATCGGAAAGATGATGAAGGTATATGTGGATGATATGCTTATGAAGTTGCGATAGTCTTGCGACCACATTAGAGACTTCGTAGAAATGTTTGATATCGTCCAATACTACAAAATGACCTTTGAACTGTTCTTTTGGCATTACAATAGGAAAATTCTTGGGTTTCAATGTCAATGCTTACAGAATTGAAGCTAATCCTGAGAAGATCTAAACTATTCGCAATATCCAAGCACCAAAGACAATCAAACAAGTACAAAGCTTGAATGGGAAGGTTTCCGCCCTAAACTGATTTATTTCAAAGCTACCAGTAAATGCATTCATTTCTTTGACTTAATTAGAAGAGGAAAAAGGAATTTTAAACGGGCACAGGATTGTAAAGACACATTCCAAGCTTTGGTGAATCACACAAAGTGACCTCACATCTTGTCAAAACCGGTAGACCACGAAGATTTGTATATCTACTTGGCTATGTTGGTACATGCTATAAGTGCCGCATTGCTTCTCGAAGAAAATCAAATCCAGGGACCAATTTATTATGTTAGCAAGCGTCTAATAGGAGCATAAAGGAACTATCCAAAGATAGAGAAACTGGCATATTACTTGTTGATTGGTTCGGGAAAGCTCCGCCTCTATTTTTAGGCACATCCTATCAGTGTTTACACCGACTAGCCGTTATGGCAGGTCCTACAGCGACTTGAGACATCTAGAAGGTTACTCAAGTGGAACATAAAACTGAGTCAATTTGACATCCCTTATCTTCCTCAAAGGGCTATCCAGGGTCAGGCACTGGCAGATTTTATAGCAGAATTTACTGCATAGGATGATTTCCTAGAGAGCAGTGAAACCCCTACCATCGGATGAAAGTTATATACGGATGAACGTCCAATAATCATTGTTCGGGAGTTGGAATTGTGCTTGTAATTCCTGAATATCAGTTAATTTGCTATGCTTTAAAGCTTTATTTCCCTACAACAAACAATGAAGCTGAATATAAAGCTCTGATTGTTGGACTTAAACTCACCAGAGAACTAGGGATAAAATCTTTTGAAATCTGTGATTCACAATTGGGAGTATACCAAGTCAACGGATACAACCAAGTTAAAGGACAATGATTTGCTATGTATCCTACCGAAGTCCAAAAGTTGTTGAATGACTTTGAGTAATACGGTATTACGTACATTCCTCGGGATCAAAACAAAGAGGTTGATTGATTGCCAAAGTTTGCGAGCACCAGGGATGCACAACAAATGGGCTTGCTTCCAGTCGAAGTGTTAAATGCTCCGAGCATAAACCTGATGGAAATCGACTGGGTACTGGAGACGGAGCTTAAGAAGGAGTCGTGGATGACTCCGATTAAAGACTATTTGCTATAGGGAGTTCTTCTCGAATGAGGGAACAAAAGACGACAAGTCCTTTATAAAGCTTCATGTTATATCATGCAGGAAGGAAATCTTTATAGAAAAGGTTTTTCCATCCTCCAACTCTGGTGTATCGCTTATAACGAAATAAAATGGGTTCTAAAGGAAGTTCATGAAGGGGAATGTGGTGATCAAACTAGAGGGCAAACCCTAGCAAAGAAAATTCTCGGTTATATGTATTATTAGCCGACTGTCAATCGAGATGCTGCTGATTATGTAAGACGATGCGACAAGTGCTAGATGTTTTTAAAATTTTCGAGAGCTCCATTGACAGAAATCACACAGATGTCAGTCCATGGCCGTCTTCCATATGGGGCATCGATATTATCGGTTCCTTACCGAACTCTAAAGATGGTGTAAAGTACGCCATCGTCACAATTGATTACTTCACTAAATGGGCCGAAGCAGAACCGTTAGCCATGATCACAACAAAGAAAGTAATCAACTTCATTGTTTGAAACATCGTTTTCCCTTTTGTCTTCCACTAAATATGTAACAAATAATGGGACTCAATTCGGCAGTGCTGAATCCATAGACTTCTGCCGTTGGCATCATATTGAAAAGAGATTTGCGGCAGTTGCTCAACCCAAGCCAGTGGAAAAGTTAAAACTGTAAACAAAATCATAAAGTCCATTCTGAAGGAGCGTTTGGAAAAGGCTAGAGGCAAGTGGGTGGATGAACTCCCGACAGCATTATGGGCTTATACGACCACCCATAAGTCTGGAATTCATCATATTCCATTCGCCCTTGCTTATAATTTCAAAGTCGTTATTCTTTTCGAGCTCGAAGTTCCTTCTCATCGAGTGACCTACTATGATCCCGGAATGAATGAAGATCTCTTGGAATATCTATTCTTTATAGACGAGAAGCGTAAGAAAATGATTTGGGAGTGGTTGGGCATCGATATCGTGCCGCTCGGTACGACAATGCTAATGTATCGTCCTAGAACCTTTGAAATTGGCGATCTCGTCTTGAAACTGGTTTTTCTTGCCCCATCGCATACGAATCCTACTTAGAAAGGACCATATGTCATTGAATAGAGGCTTGGAGAAGGAACTTTCAAGCTAGCACTGTTGATGGCATCACACTCCCAAAGGCGTGGAACAGCGAGCATTTACGATGCTATTTCACTTAATTTATTTCTTTTCCATTCAGTTGTATTTAGTTTCAAGATTTGCTTTAGCATTTGATTTTTCAAATATGTAATAAGATAGACTATCATTTCTTTCCATTTGTCAAATAACATTAGAAACTTTCTTCATATCTCCGATTGTTGTAACATTACAAATTAGTTATGATACCCGACTAACTAATATTGATATGTCCGAGTAGGTTCCCAGAGTTTGGAGTTAATAGATTACATAAGTCCATGATAGAACTAAAAGAAATAAGAGTGGTCCGACTGTTCATTTGATGATTCCCGCTCACAATCCGATGGATAGAATACCTAACGAGGAAAGGATTTGATTCAACCATTCAATGACCAACTTGATCCTATCAAAAGCTGAGACAAATATGAATCAAAAGCGGTCATGACGCGACTGATCGCTCGCAAAGTTAAACCCCAAACTTAGGGGAAAATCATTTAATTAAGTAAAGTTGAAATAACTCTAAGTCCTTAGAGCGTGGACTGGAGTATAAAGATGAATGGGTGTGAACTGACCGCCTACAAACTAACTCTTATCCCCAGAGTGCAGATGCGAGTATAAACAAATGGACGAGTGCAGTTCGACCGCCCACTATTCCATAAATTCTGATCTGAAAACGACAGGAGGAGTATAAACTCGCTAAGGATGGAATTCGACCATCCACAATATAACTCCATTAACCCGATACCAAGGGCGGGAGTATAATCGATCAAACCCCTGAATCCGATAGCATAACATTAGGAATCGAGCCTATTGTTTGATACAACTGCAAGCCATGACCAAATGGAGGCGTTAAATAAGAATTAATGGATGATCGTTAAAATTAACGAGCAATGAATTACAAGTGCACTGAATGGAAAAGTAATAGCTCGACTACTTGGTCAAAATTCACATAAACTTCGATAGAAAATAAAGAACTTTTATTTGCATGCTAAAATTTAAAAATGTGATATAAATTTATTCAAAAACAAGGGTCGTACCTACATATTAACAGCCAACAAAGGAGAAAAATAGCTATGCAAATTATATACACACTAAGGTAGAGTGACGACTATTTCTTCTGCCCTTTCTCCTTTCTAGATTTCTTAGGAGTGCCACGACCCCAACTTCTGCCTGTAATTTTCCTTGATCCTTTGCCACTCTTGGCAGGAGAGCTTTCAGAGGTTGGAGGGAGTTCTTAGGGAACCGACCCGCCAAATGGAATGACTTGTAATGGAACGGGATTTGGGACTTCAATGTCTACATCGATGATCTCAGCCTTAGCTTTTTTTAGCAACTGCTCTCTCTCGATGCGTTCTTTTAAGCTAAGCTCATCGGTATGTTCAATAGTACCAGTAATTACAACATCATCTGATTTATCCGGCAGCGGCGGGTCATCGGCTTTTTCATCATCAAGCACTCCAAGAATTTATGCATCAGGCCGTGGAATGTCGGTGGCCGTCGAAATTTCAATAGATGCTGATTGTTTCTCCATGGTGGCAACACTTCCTGGTGTTTGACCAGGACTCAGAAGACCTGCATATTTGCAAAGACAAGAAAATAAACTCATGATTATTGGGCATGAAGAATGAAATCTCTCAAAAAGTAAGGAATAAAGTGAGATGCCTATGTTCAGCTGACTCTCAGTTCTCATCGGAATGCTCCCTCTAGAATAGGAGTCATCATCTTAGATTGATAACTAGGCCTATTTGGATCATAGCTCAGATCCTATACCAGGCTGAGAGAAACCGATACTCTGGCTGCTTGGGAAGAGGAGGAGCCCTTGGGATCATACTCCAAAGACTCAGTTTTATTTTTCCATTTGCCGGAGGGTGCAAGAATATCAAAGTATCGGAGTCTTACAGTGGCAAGGTCTAAAGGTTCTTCCTCGCGTAGAATCTCCCATACCAGTTTATCTTCATCTAAATTGGATTCACAAAGGATTTTCTTTTTCATTTCGATAATGTATTCCCAGTCCTTGGCGAGCGACTCAAGGTAGGCCTCTCCCAGAAAATTCAAATCACGATGGGTAAGGACTTTAGCATTATATTCAATGATTAGGGGATCAAACGCGTTCTTAATTTCATTTCAACCAGCTTCCACGGAATCTTCTAACTGGGCCTCAATCTGTTCTCTAATCTGAGTTGCGTCCCGCTTCTCGTGCCTCTTCTTCGAGGACTTCAATTTGAGCAAGTTGCTCATCAGGATTAATTTTCAAATTTCAGGCTTCAACGGCCTCTTCGCAATATCTTTGCGACTACTCCCGAGCTTTAATTTTATATTCCCTCTCCTTCTTGAGGAGTTCTTCATGCTCCTCAACGCGGAGGGCTAAAATATTTCTCTCGTCTTGCAAGGTATCTTTTTCCAAGGAAGCGCATCACTACAGTTGAGGACAACATCAAGTTCCTTTTTGTGGGCAGCTTCTAGTTGATTCACCACCTCAGATGTTTCTTTGGCACTTTTTTCTACCTTGGTTAGCTTCAATCGTCAACTCCGAGATCTCATTGTCTTTATGTTTAATTGTATCTTTATCATGGATCGCCTCTAACTTGAGACGATCGTTTTCATGTTGTCTCTCAATAGACATCTTGAAGATCTTTTCTGCTAAGTGTTGGAATGATTTGTATTGCACAAAAATGTCATTGACGCATGTGAGAGAACTTGCTTTAGCATTCCCTGCGATTGTTTGAATGGAGGGAAGGGCCTTAAGCCCTTTGAAGCAAATCTTTGGAAAATTGACCTTAAGTTTTGCCAATTTTTCCTCCATGGAAGCCTTAGAAGCCGTAATTGGCAAAGATGGATTAGAAGTGGCGATTGGGCATTTGCTCGATCTACGCTCGCGGGATTGTCTAGAGCTAGATGAACCAGAATACTACTTGGGTGGTGTAGCAACTTGAGGACCATGAAAAGAAGTTTAATCACCACCATGTACAGGAAGATTAGCCTGAAATTCTTGACAAGGCAAACGACAATAGGACTTATGTTTAGAAGATGAAGAATCCCTCAAGCGATGACTTCTTTCCCGACTGTTATCTCTCTCTACGCCTTGCCGATTTTGAATCGTGATTTAATCCATACTACGTCGAGTAGACCCTCAAGTGATCGAGAGCTCAAGATTGCACCTGTAAACCAAACAAAAGTGTATAAGTTACCATTGAACAAAAGATAAGTGAAAATCTTGCGGTGAAGTGCATGTCATTGTGCGAAGAGGCCGTTCGAGCGACTCAAGGTAGGCTTCTCCAAGAAAACTCAAATCGCGATGGATAAGGACTTTAGCATTATATTCAATGATTAGGGGATCAAACATGTTTTAATTTCATTTCAACCAACTTCCATGGAATCTTCTAACTGGGCCTCTATTTGTTCTCTAATCTCAGTTGTGGCCTGCTTCTCTTGCCTCTTCTTAGAGGACTTCAATTGGAGCAAGTTGCTCATTAAGCTTAATTTTCAAATTCCAGGCTTCAATGGCCACTTCGCAATATCTTTACGACTCCTCCTAAGCTTCAATTTTATCTTCCCTCTCCGTTTTAAGGTGTTCTTCATGCTCCTCAACATGGCGGGCAAAAATAGTTCTCTCGTTTTGCAAGGTATCTTTTTCCAAGGCAAGTGCGTTGCTATAGTTGAAGGCAACATCAATTTCCTTTTTGCGGACGACTCGCCGCCTCAGATGTTTCTTTGGCACTTTTTTCGCCTCGGTTAGCTTCAATCGTCAACTCTGAGATCTCATTGTCTTTATGTTTAATTATATCTTTATCATGGATCGCCTCTAACTTGAGACGATCGATTTCATGTCGTCTCTCGATAGACACCTTTGATATCTTTTCCGCTAAGTATTGGAATGATTTGTGTTGCACAAAAAATGTCATTGACGCATGTGAGAGAACTTGCTCTAGCATTCCCTGGGATTGTTTGAATGGAGGGAAGGACCTTAAGCCCTTTGAAGGAAATCTTTGGAAAATTAACCTTAAGTTCGGCCAATTTCTCCGCCGTGGAAGACTTAGAAGCCACAGTTCACAAAGATGGAGTAGAAGTGGCGATTGGGTATTTTCTTGAGCTATGGTCACAGGATTGTCTAGAGCTATATGAAACAGAATACTGCTTGGGCTGTATAGCAACTAGAGGACCATGAAAAGAAGTCTAATCACCACCGCGTACATGAAGATTAGGTTGAACTTTTAGACGAGACAACCGAGACAAGGACTTGTGTTTGGAAGATGAAGATCAGTGGAGCGATGAATTCTTTCCCAACTGTCATCTCTCTCTATGCCTCCCAGATTCTGATTCGTGACTTAATCCATACTGCATCGAGTAGACCCTCAAGTGATCGAGAGCTCGAGATTGAAACGTCACACCTGTAAGCCAAACAAAAGTGTATAAGTGGCCATTGAACAAAAGATAAATGAAAATCTTGCAGTGAAGTGCATGTCATTGTGAGCGTTTTAGTGTTACCCTAACGGACCAATTGCTCCAGCCTTGCTCATAGGAGTTTTCTCCCCTTTGCCGGTGGGAAGAATTTTTTTTCACCACTTCTGGTGGGAGAATTGAACACCCCAATACCGATGTTGGGGAAGTCATAAGTTAAGATGTCATCAGGGATTAGAAGATTTGAAAACCCTTCAATCAAGCTTTGAATGTTGGGACGATGACTCTTCATCGATGAAAGTATTAATAAACTCAGACCCTTTAGCTTTTTTTCACCTACAGAGTTTATATGCAAGCAAGCTTTTTTCTACTTCTTGCTGCCATGTGAGGTTGCGCGCCTTGTGAAGGTTTAACCATGGTCGCATTAGCTGGACCTGCATCAGCATCGCTAGGCTCATTGACCTTGGCACACCAAATTTCACCCTCTTTAATGTCATCCTAAGTCCCCTCGACTTGGGGCATGATAGGGTTATTGGTATTGTCTTCTTATTCTGTAGCATTTTTGGTAGATCAGCACTTTCAGGAAGCTTAATGTTGTGAACTTCTTCTAGCAGTCCAAATAGAGATAACCATTAATCGGTTAGGAGGAGTCTAATTCCCTGTCTCCAGTCGAGCGGCCCGAATCATAGAAATTTCCCTTAAGAAGCTATCGCCCTCTAGATGAGGATAGACACCTATAAATTTTCAAATACTAAATGATTCAGGATATGATTTGGACTAAAGAATTTGAGAATAAAGTGAAGGCGGCACTCATGTCCTTCCAACCATTGCCTCAGGAAGCCAAGAGGACATAGAAACATTCATGTTTAAAGAGGCCAAGTTTGTTCCAAGTGCCCATTAACGCTTGACAGTTGGGCAAAGGCTCGAGGAAAATGTAAGGAAGGTTTCCTACCCGTCATTCAAAGTTATAAGTAAACCTGATGTCCTAAGGAGATGGCAGGCAGAACAGAATCGGCCTAGCACATGAACTTATTACATGCTGCATACCCCTCCATGGGAGAATGAGCCATGTCGTTCACTGAAGGAACCGGAATGTGTTCGAACGGAATCCCATGTCTAGAACATAGACAACAAAGAGTGGCCTTGCCAATTCTGAAGGCTTGAGAATTGGCTGTGTTATCTAAAAATATAGCACCATCTATAGTGTCAGGGGCAGGACTTATATCTTCTGCCAGGTAGATGGAAACGTCGACGAAAAGGTTGATTGATGGGTAGGAAATCTCTGATTGTTCAGTTTGATGATCAAGGGAAAGTCTACCAGATATAGTTGCGAAACTTGACTAAGTTGCAGGATTGCTATGTTATGAAGTTGGTCTAGAAGACAATGTAGCTAGACGCTCTAAATGTTTGGAGTCCATATCAACGAAACCGAGTAGATAATCAAGATTATAAAAGTTTACTTATTCCCTCATGCTAAGTGTAAGCTAATGTGGTGCAGTGTCGTGTTATGCAGAGATAAGCAGCTCAAAATAAAAAAGCAAAAGTAAATGACGAAACTTTGGATTCCGACTAGAGTGACCGTCATCATTGGCCATCTCAACTGTCGAATAGATTGATCAGTTGTGTAAGCTTTTGGATCGATCGTCTGCATATCGAAGTGTGAAACTCGTTATTAAAGTCCATATGTTAAGTTTTAGTTCATGTTCTAAGTCTTAGGAATTTGGTCGTTCAGTTTCGAGTTCAATAGTTGAAATTTAAATCATGTTGTTCGTATCGTTATATGTTCAAGTTTATTGGGATGAGATTGGTTCTTTTTGTTCAAACAAGTAAATATAGCTTGGTTTTCAAGTTCAATTCAGAGCCTAAAATTTGCTGAGTATAAGTAGTCGATCCCTATATATGTCGATCCCTATATATGTCGATCCCTATTCCAAAGCAAGACAATTGATCCCTCTCTCCAAGCAATCCATGTCGATCCTTTTCCATGGCGGCAACTGATCCCTCCATCTAAAACACACCAATAGAAACTACTAATCCCTCTACACTAATAAAAACAACCAATCCCTTACCTTCACCATACTACCGATCCCACCATGCAAACCAAAAATTACCAACCCCTCCATGCAAACCCAAGACGACTGATTCCTCTCCTCCCATACTCCCGTGCTATCCCTTAAACATGTTAACTGATCCCTATCCTTTCTTCTCCCCTCTTTACGATTCAACCGAACCCTACTCCATCATATGCCTCATCTCCTAAAAATGATTTCGACCATCCACTCTTCATTGTGTCAAACTCCAACCCATTCGCCAATAAAGTAGAACCCATCATCTCATCACAAAAATTAAGGTAAAGAGCAAGAAGACCAACCAAAGTTAAAAAGTTGCGAATTTCTGGGTAGAGGACTCCCATTATTGGGTCAAATTGAAGATGGAATAATGGTTTGGAGTAAGAGAAGGTGGTGGATTCAAAGAAGGAGGTGATGCTTGGGCTCGGATGGAAGGAAAAAGGTTTAGCTTTGGAGAACTTAAGAAAGGGTTCATGTTACATCCCTTACTTGGCGGCCCAAAACTAACGGCAAGGATGCTGCAGTCATCCATAATTATCAATCCTCGAAAGACCAAATACAGACGTGTTAGATTCATTCATACACAGAAACACATGAATATGGAAGAAAATTAAACTTCAAACAAAATCATATTTCATCCCAAAATATTTCTAATTCATTACATAATTCCAAATCCACAAATCACATCCAGTGGAAATATATTTATTACAACATACGCCTAAGAACAACATATGAAGATGCCCCTTTGGATGATCAAAGTATATACAGGCAATATAACCAAAAAACACAACGGGATCAAAAGAAAAGAGAACTCTAAATAACTATCATGCCTCATGCACGTCTTCGAAAGCTTATTCGTCTTAAGAGGTACCTGAAAACCTCAACTTTCAAACAACTCAAAATCAATTGAGTACCCAAGAGTTCAAGGGAAAAACATAAACTTCGAGTCAGAATAAGCCTAAAATAATTAAAATCTGCCATCTTAAATCATTTAGATATCAAGTGACACTACGCCTCTTAGCGGGATGGATTTTTCCCTATCTAGTATCTCAAAATCTTTATAAAACCATATATTGCGCTCCAACATCCATAATGTGTTGAATATGCGAGTATATGATTTTTGTTTGATGATAATAAACACACACACATATATATATATATATATATATTCATTTACATGTATTTGTTAATGTACTAATTTATTTTTCACATAATTAAATAAATATTTGCTGAATAAAACAAATAACACAGAGTTTAAATTCAAGCAAATAATTTATTCAGACAAATATTTATTACAATTTTGAAAAGTACAAATTTGAGCTCTCACTATATATATATATATATATATATATATATATATATATATATATATAATTTTGATTACATTACAATTATCATTTACATCAGCACCTCACTACATATCACTCGTTCACTCAAAATTGATCATTAACTCTATTCCGGATTGAATCTAGCATCTGAGCAATCTGCAAAATAAACCCAAACGCGGTAAAATTGAAAATAAAATATTTTGCAGTGTAAAATAAAATGTGATTTTGAAAATATTATTTGCCTCAGTTATTTGGGTTATTCGTCATCATTCAAATTTGAATTCAACATATTCGAACAGCTTGTGACATGCACAGTGTATCACTGTACATGCCACAAGGCCATGCACACCGATATACACTTGATAAAATTGTAGGGATAGGTGAGAAGAAGGTCAAACCCAATTAAAAGCCTGGTCAACTCAAGTGAAATCACGACATGAGCACAAGGTCAAACCTGAGCTTTAAGCTGGATTCAACACAGGTGCAGTTCAAAATATAAGTACAATAAAATGTTCAAAATGACTAAAATGGCAACAGGCAACAAGTTAGTCCAATATACAAATGAATGGCAACACATCAAAATTCAGTGTCGACCAAGACTGCACCAAGACTCAAATACCATATGTACAAAATCAGTACAACAAAGTGAACATGCAATCAACCAAAACATCAACTCAATTCACAGACAAAGACAAGCTAATCCAGACAGCATGTAAACATCAAGTAGATGAGCAAGGCTGCAAAGATACATCATTTAAAAGTCCTCACGGTTATGCGTGCTTAGAAGATACTTGAATTCATTTTTTTATAAATTTTTTGAATAATACTAATCTCATTTAAACGTCCTAATGGTTATGCATGGTTAATAGATATTCGAATTCCTGAAATAAATATATCACAAATAGACACAACTATATGGTTTTATATGATGATATCACCTCTATCATTCTAAAGTGGAATATGCGCCTATAAGAGTATTTATGATTTTTGTTTGATTTTTTATTGGAATTTAATATTTGAACTCGATTGAGTATTAATGTTGTATTAATGTCTATCACTTTATCTCTATTTTTTTAACACGATTGTTCTTTTGCTAATAACAAAATGGGGAGAGAAAGATTAAGATTTTGGCGAATAAAAGTCAAATATTTTAATTCTATATGCATCTAGGTTCATTTATTCATTTACATATTTTTATGCATATATGAACGGAGAGCTTTGTGTAGAGAGTGAGCATTCAAATAAGGGGAGCAAATTGAATAATCAAATACATTTAATAAATTTAAAATCTTAAATATATGTTTGTTATCATCAAAAGGGGAGAATGTTGAATATGCGAGTATATGATTTTTGTTTGATGATAATAAACATATATATATATATATATATATTCGTTTAAATGTTTTTGTTAATGTAATATTTTATTTTTCACAAAATTAAATAAATATTTACTAAATAAAATAAATAACACAGAGTTTAAATTAAAACAAATATTTTACTCAAACAAATATTTATTACAATTTTGAAAAGTAAAAATTTGAGCTCTCAGTATATATATATATATATATATATATATGTATGTATATGTATATATATACACACATAATTTTGATTACATTACAATTATCATTTACATCAGCACCTCACTACATATCACTCGTTCACTCAAAATTGATCTTCAACTTTATTCCAGATTGAATCCAACATCTGAGCAGTCTGCAAAATAAACACTAACGCAGTAAAATTGAAAAGAAAATATTTAGCAGTGTAAAATAAAATGTGATTTTGAAAATATTATTTGCCTCGGTTATTTGGGTTGTTCGTCATCATTTAAATTTGAATTCAACATATCCGAACAGCTTGTGACATGCACAGTGTATCACTGTACAAGCCACAAGGCCGTGCACACCGATATACACTTGATAAAATTGCAAGGACAGGTGAGCACAAGGTCAAACCCAATTAAAAGCCAGGTCAACTCAAGTGAAATCACGATACGAGCACAAGGTCAAACCCAAGCTTTAAGCTGGATTCAACACAGGTGCAGTTCAAAAATACAAGTACAATAAAATGTTCAAAACGACTACAATGGCAACTGGCAACTGGCAACAAGTAAGTCAAGTACACAAATGAATGGCAACAACATCAAATTTCAGTATCGACCAAGACTGCATCAAGACTCAAATACCATATGTACAAAATGAGTGCAACAAAGTCAACATGCAATCAACCAAAACATCAACTCAATTCACAGTCAAAGACAAGATAATCCAGACAGCATGTAGACATCAAGTAGATGAGCAAGGCTGCAAAGATACATCATGAAACCAGAGTGCATAGCATCTATACCAGACTAATATATGAATGACCATACCAACCAAGTAGTGAAATAACACTGAATAAACATATGTATATGTAATCACCACTGATTCAATTCAAATGCAAACAGACTCAAACAATATATGTAGTGCACAGTTAGAACCAAATCAATATTAGTGGACAGTGCAATGAAGACCATAAGACTCAAGTCTGCAACTTAACAACATGAAGTCTAATCATAACTCAAACGCCACCAGACAATAGAAAATGCTACCCGAAGTCAACAAGCACAAAGAAAAGTGGTGCACATGTCAACCAGAATGATGAACAAACAAACCCAGTGCAACTTTAAACAAAGTCAAAAGCATGATCAAGTTCATATGCAAACCAACAGTAAAAAAATTGAGATGGCCATCAACAAAAGAGCAGTTTCAAATTGAACAATGTCATGCCAGTGAAACATCATACACATTAAAACCAGAGCTCAAGGCAATACATATCTACAGCACAGACTCGAATGAAACAGTGATACCAAAGTCCATCATAAAAAAGTGAACGAGCTAAATTAAGCAATTACTGGTAACAGAGTCAAGTATCTGTTTTTTGAACAAAGACAACTGCAATTCAATATCATAAAATTAAAGAAGCCGATGCAAACAGAGAAAAGAATGACAGTTCGAACCAAAATAATGTCACAAGGGATTTCAAAACAAAGTCAAGGACGAAGTCAAAAAATGAATGGAATCAAATAGTTCAAAGTCAAAGACGTGGTGGCCAAAGAATCGAACTATAACGACCCAAAATTTTGAACAATTTAAATTGAAAATATTTAATTAATTTTAAATATTTGAATGATGGTTTGACTTGAATTTCAAATTATCAGAATGAATTTAGCGATTAAATTATAAAAATTTAATCCATTGAAAGTTGAATAAAAATTTGAATCTTCAATTTTAAGCTGATTTAAAAATATTTCAAAGGCTTGTAAAATTCATGTTGATAATACTGAAGATAATAGAAGCTTTAGAATTGAATTTGAAAGTGTTTTGATCAATTTTTAATTTTTATCGTTCGAGTCGATATTTAAAAATAGCCTTCCGAGGCACAGTCTCGGAATTCGACGAATCCAGTTCTATTGGATCCGTAATATTGAATTATTATCGGATTTCAAATTTCGTATTGATCGGAGTTCTTATGCGAGCATACGACGTATAAACGCGTTGAAATTTTAAAACGAATTCAATTTAAAATTTAAATTTAAATTTTTCAACATCAGCACGTTCTTCCTTAAATCACGTCTAAAAACACGCCCCTTTGTTTCAACCTAGTATCACGCCAAAAATCATGGAAGAGATCGTGCTAAGCATGGCCCCTGTCGTTTGAAATACAAAATAAAATCATCTCGAGCCTATTTTTCAACTCATTCGTTTTAAAATGAAAATAATGGCCACTCCTTTTAGATTTCACCCCCAATTCAAAATTCGATCCAGATAAAAAAAGGGAACGAACAAAAAAAATGGCTGAAGGCCAAAAGAACCGCGATCGAGAAAAGGGAGGGGAGTCAGGGTTCGCGAGTTCGATCTCGAGCATCGCGAGACGGCGGCAAAGGCGGAGCAAGCGGCAGCTACTGGAGGCGCGCGCGATGATGGATGCGGCGTCGCGGCAGGGTGGAGGCAGTTAGGGGTCGATTTCGTCATTCTGGTGGACGCGTATTCGATGGGAGGACGAAGTGATGTCGAGCATCACGCAGAGGCGGCGCGACCGCGAGAGGAAATTCGAGTTAGGGTTGTGGCGATTTGCCTGATGTCCAAAATTTATCTGTGAGGTATTCTCGAATTTTTATTAAACCTAATTCTCAATATACATATTGCTGAACGATTTGTATATAACCCAGTGATGGAATTTACAGAAGAAAGTTTTGGTTTAAAATTTAAATTTGAGTTAAATCAATTTATTAAAAAGAAATTGAAAATTTTGGTAAAGTTTATATTAGCAAAGTTTTGAAGAAAAAAATTATATGCATGTACTTTAATTTACCAAGTTATATTATAACTTCAGTAAGTTGAAATTCTGAAATTTCGAAACAGGAAATAAATGCAACAGTGTATATATATATATAAATAAACAGTTTTATACAGTAAAAGAAAATTTGTTTACAATTCAAATTATTAGTTCAAAATGAAACCCTTGGTTAATTTAAATTAATTTTAAAAGGAAAATTTGTAAGAAGAAAAATTGTTAGGTAAAATGATTTATTAAAGGAAATGTAGTTTTTAAATTTATAAAAAAAAGGGATTTTAAATATTGGAGGAATTTATATAAGTAAAATGTTTGAAATATTTATGAAATGAGATTTTAGTTTAGATTAAAAGGAAAGTTAGTTTGAAATTACAAGGTTTAGTTAAATAAATTTATTCAAAAGAAATTGGGTCGAAATAAAATCTTAGTTAAATAAGTTTACTTCAAAAGGGAATCGGTTAAATTTTAAACTTTTAAAATGAAATCACCGATGAATTGAAATTATCAAATGAAAATTTATTATTCGATATGATTCGAATATTAACAAATTGTATAAATTGTTATACAAGGTCTATAAAGGGAGAAAAACAAATTGGAATGGAAAATGGACTGCAAAATAAAAGTAAAGGTGAGAACTTCTCACTCGTAAGGAATTTGTTTCAATTTTAAATAGTTAGATTTAAAATTATTGATTGCTGTTTGGTTGTGATATTACATATAGTAGGATATATCTATATATAGCAATATATATATATATATATATATATATATATATATATATTGGCATATGTATATATTGGAGTTGTTTATTCCCCGCATTATATAGCGGATGAGACCCTATTGCGCCGTATAATAGCGGATAATATTTTATAAATCCCATATACCGTGATAATTCCATACTGGAGCGGAATTGGTATTGTGCTAACATCTGTGGATGCAGGGAAATAGGTTGGAGGGATCCAACTGGATTCCTCAATAGTAGTGATTATTTAGATATTGTTATATATTCTGTCGTCATATAGATATATGATGTTTGTTGTCGTGATTGACTATTTGGTGCTGTTGCAAAATAGTGCAGTTGTAAATGAAACTTAATCGATAAAAATTCAATATTCGGAAGGTAAATTGAATTCAAATTAAATTGAAATTGTGAATTGAATTCAAATGAAATTGAAATGTAATATTGAATGAAAATGAATATATAACTTCAATTGTAAACTAAAAATGGTATAAGAAGTATATGTTGAAAATTTTGTAATGAAATGTGCAAAATGGTTTGAATATTGTGATTGGATATTATGGCTAGCAGGATATACAGGTGTACTAAAAGAAATGGAATTGGGATTTTGATTTCAAAGATAAAATTGAATTGCTCGACAAAAAAGTACGTATTTGAATTTCAGTATGAAATTTGATGATTTTCTTCTCCAGCCACTTGGCTTTCTCTTTTCTTTTTGGATCTGAGGGGCCGTGGTGCCATTTTGTAGTTGTACCGATCTAGCCGCGCAAAGGAGACGCTGGCGAAATTTTTCGAAAATTTAGGGTGTTAGAAAATTTTCGAGAAAATTTGAAAGTTTAAAATTTGAATTTGAATTTTGAAGTAAACAATATTGTTTAAAACCTATAAGTGAAGTTGGAAAGCTAGTTGAAATGATAATGAATCATTAATAAAAAGATTTAGGTTAGTAAGTTGATAAGACTATTTGGAATGTGAAAAATAGTAGATGAGTTAAGGACCATTTCTTCCTAACTTGTAATTTCGAGACGAAATTCTTTTAAGGGGGAAGGTCGTAACGACCCAGAATTTTGAACAATTTAAGTTGAAAATATTTAATTAATTTTAAATATTTGAATGATGGTTTGACTTGAATTTCAAATTATCAGAATGAATTTGGCGATTAAATTATAAAAATTTAATCCATTGAAAGTTGAATAAAAATTTGAATCTTCAATTTTAAGCTGATTTAAAAATATTTCAAAGGCTTGTAAAATTCATATTGATAATACTGAAGATAATAGAAGCTTTAGAATCTAATTTGAAAGTGTTTTGATCAATTTTTAATTTTTATCGTTCGAGTCGATATTTAAAAATAGCCTTCCGAGGCACGGTCTCGGAATTCGACGAAACCAGTTCTATTGGATCCGTAATATTGAATTATTATCGGATTTCAAATTTCGTATTGATCGGAGTTGAAATGCGAGCGTACGACGTATAAATGCGTTGAAATTTTAAAACAAATTCAATTTAAAATTTAAATTTAAATTTGTCAACATCAGCACGTTCTTCCTTAAATCACGTCTAAAAACACGCCCATTTGTTTCAGCCTAGTATCATGCCAAAAATCATGGAAGAGATCGTGCTAAGCATGGCCCCTGTCGTTTGAAATACAAAATAAAATCATCTCGAGCCTATTTTTCAACTCAATCGTTTTAAAATGAAAATAATGGCCGCTCCTTTTAGTTTTCACCCCCAATTCAAAATTCGATCCAGATAAAAAAAAAGGGAACGAACAAAAAAAAAGGCCGAAGGCCAAAAGAATCGCGATCGAGAAAAGGGAGGGGAGTCAGGGTTCGCGAGTTCGATCTCGAGCATCGCGAGATGGCGAGGAAGGCGGAGCAAGCGGCGGCTACTGGAGGCACGCGCGATGATGGATGCGGCGTCGCGGCAGGGTGGAGGCAGTTAGGGGTCGATTTCGTCATTTTGGTGGACGCGTATTTGATGGCAGGACGAAGTGATATCGAGCATCACGCAGTGGCGGCGCGACCGTGAGAGGAAACTTGAGTTGGGGTTGTGGCGATTTGCCTGATATCCAAAATTTATCTGTGAGGTATTCTCGAATTTTTATTAAACCTAATTCTCAATATACATATTGCTGAACGATTTGTATATAACCCAGTGATGGAATTTACAGAAGGAAGTTTTGGTTTAAAATTTAAATTTGAGTTAAATCAATTTATTAAAAAGAAAATTGAAAATTTTGGAATTTTGGTAAAGTTTATATTAGCAAAGTTTAAAAGAAAAAAAATCATATGCATGTATTTTAATTTACCAAGTTATATTATAACTTCAGTAAGGTGAAATTCTGAAATTTCGAAACAGGAAATAAATGCAACAGTTTATATATATATATATATAGTTTTATACAGTAAAAGAAAATTTGTTTACAATTCAAATTATTAGTTCAGAATGAAACCCTTGGTTAATTTAAATTAATTTTAAAAGGAAAATTTGTAAAAAGAAAAATTGTTAGGTAAAATGATTTATTAAAGGAAAGGTAGTTTTCAAATTTATAAAAAAAAAGGGATTTTAAATATTGGAGGAATTTATATAAGTAAAATGTTTGAAATATTTATGTAAATGAGATTTATTTTAGATTAAAAGGAAAGTTAGTTTGAAATTAAAAGGTTTAGTTAAATAAATTTATTCATAAGAAATTGGGTCGAAATAAAATCTTAGTTAAATAAGTTTGTTTCAAAAGGGAATCAGTTAAAATTAAAATTTTTAAAATGAAATCACCGATGAATTGAAATTATCAAATGAAAATTTATTATTCGATTTGATTCGAATATTAACAAATTGTATAAATTGTTATACAAGGTCTATAAAGGGAGAAAAACAAATTGGAATGGAAGATGGACCGCAAAATAAAAACAAAGGTGAGAACTTCTCACTTGTAAGGAATTTGCTTCAATTTTAAATAGTTAGATTTAAAATTATTGAACGCTGTTTGGTTGTGATATTAGATATAGTAGGATATATCTATATATAGCAATATATATATATATATATATATAGGCATATGTATATATTGGAGTTGTTGATTTCCCGCATTATATAGCGGATGAGACCCTATTGCGCCGCATAATAGCGGATAATATTTTATAAATCCCATATACCGCGATAATTCCGTACTGGAGCGGAATTGGTATTGTGCTAACATCTGTGGATGCAGGGAAACAGGATGGAGGGATCCAACTGGATTCCTCAATAGTAGTGATTATTTACAGATATTGTTATATATTCTGTCGTCATATCGATATATGATGTTTGTTGTCGTGATTGACTATTTGGTGTTGTTGCATCATCGGATCCATTTTTAAAGTTTAAAAATAACGATTTTGATTTTAAAAAGGGATTTTTAAAGTGATTTTTGAAATTATACGTTTTATTAAAATTTTGAATTGATTCATCTTAAATAAAATAAAAGTTAAAATTTTAAAGTTATAAAATTATGGTTTTTTTTGAGAAATATAACCGAAATAAGATTTTTGGAAATAAATAGTTGATAGATTTATAAAATGGTTTAAATTGGGATTTTTGAATTATTATAAACGGTTTATATAAAAGATTTATAAAATTGATATTTATAAATTAAGAATATTGGAATTTTAAAACGAGTTTTATAAGTGTAAAAAATGGAATAAACATGGATTTGTAAATAAATAAGAATTTTTGATTGTAAATTAATGTTGATATAAAAATAACGATTTTGTAAATAAATGGATTATAAGCATTTAACTTATAATATGGACTTTTGGTATATAATTGAGTTATAAACTGAATTGGATTATAAAAGATATTTACAAATCGAAGTTGTTATAAAATATAAATGTGAAATTATAAACATTGTTTTATAAATTCAGAACCGACTTATTTTGATAAGTAAATTTTATAGCTTGTTAAAGGAAGTATATTCACGATTTTGGACAGTGAATAGTATATTAAAGAAATGTTTTGGAAGTGATGTTTGAAATGGAATTAAAACGATTTAAAGACATTTTAAAATGCATTAAGTATCCATAGATTTCAACATTCATTGTTGAAATAGACGTTTTCGAGAAATAAGGAAATGGTGGACTATAACACTATTGTTATAGTAAATGGTTTCCGAAAGCAAATGTTTTGTATAGTATTGGGATTTATATATCTATTTAAACTTTGAATCCCTATACTAGTGATTTTGGGCCGTCGTAACGATGTTTTACGCAACATTCGTTTTGACCCAAATAAATGTGACTGTGACGCCCCACCTCTATACCCACGCTAGCCAAGAACACTACGGTGTAGTGCTGTCAACTAGCACGGAGAATAAGGCTGTTGAGGAGCGACCATCCATGTAATTGCTTATCACAGGGTGGCTATAAATAATCTTCGGAAACAAACATAGAAATAAGCATAACACAAATCAGTCAAATTCATCCATATCACAAAGGCGGAAGAAGATATGAATATATAACTAACACATGAAAGTGTACATCAGAGTAGTGGTCAAAAAGATCCACAATACTACAAAAGAATAGCATCACGTGCTATACAAAAGAATACAACTATGAGTCTATGTCTCAAGTGTATACAACAAAAAACTGCTAATCTAAATAGTTAGCCAAAAGTCAGAGTAGCAAATCCCGGGAAGAAGTCAAGCAGAAGCACCTGTAACATCTCGGTCTGACCCGAGTATTATTTAAGAAAATAATAAACGGATCAGTCTAGCTATAAATATCAGATGACATGGTATAAAATAAAAGGTATGGCATAACATAAAATATCCATACTGACATACTACTATAAGTATGCAAATGATGACCAACAGAAGATCAATCAATAAGAGATAAATCGATATCACAAGAATCTTCTCAAAGATCCAAAGAGGGCATCATACCCTAAACTTGTACTCATAACAAGTCAATGACATAAATTCCAGAAATCAACACAAGAAATCCAGAAATCACAGAAAAGGGGAAAGAGGCCTATCACATGACGGTCCGAAGACCATGGGGAGCTACCCCATATGTGTGAGTCGAAATCACACAGATGAGGTCTAGACTAACTAAAAGTCAAAAAGGTATGTGTGAGTAAAATCACACAAGTGGTGTCTAGTCTAACCTCGTAAACAAAAAACGTATGTGTGAGTGAAATCACACAAGTGGTGTCTAGACTAACCAAGAAGGTAAAAAGGTATGTGTGAATGAAATCACACAAGTGGTGTCCAGTCTAACCTCGCAAACAAAAACGTATGTGTGAGTGAAATCACACAAGTGGTGTCTAGACTAACCAAGAAGGTAAAAAGGTATGTGTGAAAGAAATCACACAAGTGGTGTCTAGTCTAACCAAGCAAACAAGAGACATCGCACAATTGCTAGTCTATATCATAAGAATGATCGTCATGATCAACGAGAAGTGTCAATTACACTAAGCTAGTAAATATAAAGTTTAGCTTCATGTCCCATAACCACTTGCTTAACTTAAATATTTACGAATAAACTGTAAATCTTCACTAGAAAATTGTCACAAGAGGTTCAATCGAACAAGTCCAAGAATTAACCGACGAAGCAAACGCAAGCGTTTCATACCACTTGTTTTACTAAGCCGTTTAATTAGATTTCTCATCCGAGTGAGGTAAAGGTTTGTATATACTAATAGATTGGAAAACGGGTTAAGAAAAGAGCTTTGTTATTAAAAATAGAGTTGAAATCCTTTTATTGAAAGAGTTTTGATATTTACTACTAGTTTTGAAACCTTTATATTTTAAAGTGACCAATCACAGAAGCGATTGTAGAAACAATCAATCACAAAGGATCACATTCGGAGATGTGATAAAAATCCAAGGAAATCAGCGCAGCAAGTTCTGTTGAATGTTTTTCATATAAGATCCCTTACGGAGGGGGGTCCAGGGGGGGTGGCAACCCCCCAAGGTGAAGACAAAATGAGGTCTAACGACCTAAGGGGAATAGGGTCGAGCGACCTAAGGGTTGCGACCTAGGGGTCCAAGGGGTCAAGCGACCTATCGGGATAAGGTCCAACGACCTACGAGTCAAAGGTCCAACGACCTATAGGGTTATAATGTCATGCGACCTATCGGTTTATAAGGTCATGCGACCTAACGAGCTATGGCCAAACGACCTAGTAATGGTAGTAGGGTTGAGCGACCTAAAGGTTTAACCGGTCAAGCGACCTACGGAAGGTAAGGTCTAACGACCTAACGCTCGCGACCTAACGGTCTAAAGGCCATGCGACCTAGAGGAAAACAAGGTCAAGCGACCTTAGTGGGTACGCGACCTAAAAGTGTGCGCGACCTAATGGTTTAAAGGCCGAGCGAGTTAGGGGTTAACGACCTAACACATGGTCGTGATAAGCAGTAGGGGGAACGACCTAACGAGGTTGCGACCTAGGGGCCGGCGGCCTAAAGCCAAAGACGACCCAGTATCTCGCGACCTAACGATGTAGTGACGAGCGACCTACGACCTAAGCCCTAACGACCCACGACCTAGCGACCTAACTCCGAAGTGACAATACGAGGCAGTACGACCTAGCGCGATAACACACGAGCGACCTAAGGGTTAGGTCGCGAGCGACCTAACACCGAACATACAAAAATGGCCAGAACGACCTAAGTGTAGAAAATTCACCAAAACGCTAAAAATTGGAGTTTTTGGCCAATCCAATCCAAACCAAATGCTAATATGCATGCAAAAATGATAGGGAATCATTCCCAACAGTCCAATATAGTTATAGGCAAGAATTGTGAGATAAAAATCTCACCTTTGCACCAAATATCAATGAAAATGAAGTTTTAAGCAAGCAAGAATCAATCCCTCTTCTATCTAAGCACAAGAAGCTTGAATCCAATGTCTTCTTCTTGAATTTGGAGTAGAAAGATGGATTGCAATTGAATTTGAGTTTTGGAATTTTAATTTCCCATTCCCTCCACCATTTTTGAAGAAGCTTGAAGACTTAGGCAAATAGAAATGAAGTTATGAAGAGGAGGGGTGAAGGTTGGGTCTAATAGGCTAAAAGCCCAACCCAAAGTCTTAAGTGACAAAGTAGTGAAATTCTACTATCTCCAATCATATCAATGTTTATACTTAAAAAAGTTGTAAACAACATTTCAAACTCAATGGAAGTGGTCTCGAGTCCTAATATGTCCGTTTGCAAAAAGTAGCTTTTCGGACCAAAGTCTGATTAACGATTTAATATTTAAATAAAATATTTAAATATAAACTCGATAAATATGCGGGTTGTTACATTAAAAGAATGATTTCTTAAGAGAATGAAATATATACTTAACTATGGTTTAAGTGTATTGAATATTTTCAAATGTTGAAAATAAATAGATTTGTGAATACTTATTATTAAATAAGTGTGGAAATGTTTTTCCAATATGAAATGAAACGTTTTGAGAATTTATCTTTTAAAGATAAGTTGAAAATGAATATTAGAAATCGATTTGAAAAATCGTATATTCATAGATATTTTGGAAATGTAAATTCACTATGGAAATTATAAAAGAAAGGAAAAATTGGTTTAAAAATAAATACTGATTTATTTTTAAAGTGTGGAAATTTATATCTTGTAAAGATATTTTTGGGAAATAAATTATTTGGAAAATTATTTGGAATCTGATGATGTTGCGCATCTCTATTGATAGTTAAATAACCGACTATCAATATTTACCTTTATAGGTATTTGTTGTGATTGCTTGAATTTGAATGCCACACTTATTTTTGAATAAGCGCTCACTATTCGGGTTAGCCGGGAAAGGACTTTGGGGTCGTATAACCCATTCCAAAGATGTGATACGTCGTAATGGATTGCATTCGATGACCGGTGTTGAAGACCGGATATTTTTGAAAATGGAAGGATTACCGTTGAGTTACTCTGCATCGGCTGATCACCGATATAGAGGTTTTATCACCCTTAGTGACGGGAAGTCCGTACGTGATTAGAAATTATCCGGAATGCAAGGACTTCTTTGTAAGTGCGTTCGGTTCTGTTCGAGCCCGGAACAGACTTGTATGGATTGTATGTCTGACATTACAAGTTGAGATATAAAGCTGATTTCTTTCAAATATATTTCTGTTGGTAGCGGAGAATTTATTCTCTTAGCTTAACACCCTTCTCTGAGACGTACGAGCTCGGAGGTTATGTAGTTGAAGGTTATTAGTGATATACTCCCAATTTGGTAGTGTGGCATGCTGAGTGTTGCTGTGAGATGATCATTGTTTGATCATTTGTGATATGATCATTTGTTTGATCATTTATCTTGGCGATCATTACTTTGATCTTTTGTTGACCCAAAGCACAGCTTTTGTATAAAGCGTGGCTTTGTGGACGAGGCTTCGTCGGACCTCACACCCCGGAAATGGTCAAAACGGGAAGGATGCGGCAAGGTTATTAGGGGGTAGCGCCCCTTTAGTGTATGTCATTCCTTCTGGATAGAGATGGTATCATGGTATGGAGCCCAGATACTTAACCTATGTTGTTGCTGCAAATTTATTGCTTTGTGGTTGTTGGAAATCGAGGATCCTCGGATAGATCGGTTACGATCGGGGATGACATATTTGTGTCAGTAGTTACCCAGTTAGGGGTAACCCAGCCTTGTGTTGGCAGAGATCCGGTTTGGTTCTCGGGTCGTCTTTCCAGAGGCGTACTCGCATGACAATGGGAAGTTCCTTGGCCTGACCATTTGTTGGAAATCCAAAGAAACAATACGAACTTGTACGGTTTTAGTTGTAGAACCTATCATTCACTTATGGTGGCGCCCCACTGTTTGGATGGTAGCTATAGTAGGCATAAGTGCGAAATGCCTATGCTGGCTAAGATTTATATCTTTATTTTCGAAATGATTTTTTCTACACTATGCACTAGTAATAATATCAAATGCTTTTTTTTAATGCGTATCAAGCATCTTTGACTATCATAAGGAGAAATCTCCTCCGATTCTGCGTTTGCATTGTGTGTGTGTGTGCGGGAGGTCTTATGGTAGTCTCATTTTCCAAAAAGCTTTGCGAACCTATTTTAAAAATATTCCTCTATTGTTTTTAAAGATAAACTGTTTTAAGTTTTTACACCAGTCTTGCTTAGCTTAGGGCTATGTGATGGGGGGTTCTCGCTTCGTGGTTTGGTGGCGAACGTGAGACTCTTGCCCCCACACGTCCTCTTTACGGGGTTGGTTAGGCGTAAGCTGAGACAGTCGAGAGGCTGGCCGTAAAAGCAAGTTTGGGGTATCAGTGTGAGCCACGGTGGGTATGGGATGGTTGCAAAGCAAGGTCAGTTTATTGTTCCTCTTCCTAAACTCTGGGTGCGCACCAATTTCCACACGGGTAGTCTAGAGTTTGGTTATCAAGTTATTCTGGATTTAAGACTGCTATGGAGCTCAGGAGGCGAGCTGCATATCGAGACGTACCACTTGTATATGATATTATGCTATGTATTATTCCGCTGTGTATTCTGTATGAGGACAAGTTTATATAACTGTCCATTGATGTATTGACTCTGTTGTCTATTGTTGTTGTAAACTCTGATAATGATGTAATGTATAAAATGTACAGTTCTTTGTTTAAAGATTATTCATTTATTAATTATATGTTGTTCCGCTGCGAATTATGAGATTCTGATATTGTTCTGTTGTTTCTTTTCTGTTCTTCTTCTATCTTTTTCTGTCTTCTTCTACCTCTTTCTTCTTCTTTAACCATAACGATTCGGTTTTTCGCATTTGGTATCAGAGCATATGGTTAAGCGACAACCATGGCTTTGTTGGGTGTTACTCATTAGAGATAGAGTCTGCAGTGCTCTAGAATGAGTGTGAGTGTAATAATAGATATGAGCGTGTGTTTGTTAATGAATATGAAATGTTTTATATTGTGATGATTGGTTTGTTGAGTGGTATATGGATTCTGGTCGGTATTGTCGGTACAACTCTATCGATAGGGATCTCTAAACACTTATTCAGAACAATTCGGCACGATATTGTTTAGAATTGGGTAAATGAAATAATTTTACCTTGATTATATTTTATATATAAAGGGATAATTTTTCAGAAGTTATTAAAGTATATATAATGGATTGTTTGGTTGTTGAAAAGGTAAGATATATGCAAGTTAATAAAAGTTGTTTGAATAATGTAAATAAAGCATATTGCAAAAGAATAATAGTATAAACCAATGAATTATAAGTATGAAGTTATAATTAGAATGATTTACAATTGTGAAATAATCTTATATATATAAGAAGTGAAATTATATAAGAGGATTTGTAATCTAAAAAAATAAAATAAAAATTCCAGAGCAGTGTTTTGAAATGAATTTCAAAGGATTTGGAAAAGTGTTTTGAAAGGATTTGATATTTTGGAAAATTGTTTTGGAGAAAGTGAAAGCTCTAAACTCTTTTGATCGCTGGAAAATAATTCCGATGGTGATCGCGACATCATCGGTGTTCATTTTCGGGTTTCCAAAAGAGAAATTGCTGCCAAGTCATTTTAGATGAAAGTTGGTTGGAAAATTTAGGTTTGGTTTTGAAATTCAAAGGATAATTTGAATTGTTTTCAATAATGGTTTTGAAAAAAGTTGAAAAGACTTTGGAATCCTATTTAAAATATTTATGGAATATTATTAAGTTGAAAATAAATTTGGAGTAATTAAAATGAATTGGAATTGAGTATTGAATTATGGAAATAAATTGTGAATGAATGAATAAATTTACAATTGCAATTAAATCAAAGTGAATTGAATGTTGAGATTCATTTCGATTTTGTAAGCAAATAGAATAGAATTGAAATTGGATTTGATTTATGATAAATAAAGTGAAGTATTAAACTAAAATTAGTAAGCGAAACTAATGGAAATAAATGAATTGAATTCATATGGAATTTGAAATCCAGTTTAATATAAGTGGTTATAAACCAAAATAGTGCAGTTGTAAATGAAACTTAATCGATAAAAATTCAATATTCGGAAGGTAAATTGAATTCAAATTAAATTGAAATTGTGAATTGAATTCAAATG
Organism: Allium cepa; assembly: GCA_030765085.1. Taxonomy (NCBI): domain Eukaryota; kingdom Viridiplantae; phylum Streptophyta; class Magnoliopsida; order Asparagales; family Amaryllidaceae; genus Allium; species Allium cepa. The sequence continues at coordinate 767,196,306 of CM060935.1, forward strand.
AAATTGAAATGTAATATTGAATGAAAATGAATATATAACTTCAATTGTAAACTAAAAATGGTATAAGAAGTATATGTTGAAAATTTTGTAATGAAATGTGCAAAATGGTTTGAATATTGTGATTGGATATTATGGCAAGCAGGATATACAGGTGTACTAAAAGAAATGGAATTGGGATTTTGATTTCAAAGATAAAATTGAATTGCTCGACAAAAAAGTACGTATTTGAATTTCAGTATGAAATTTGATGATTTTCTTCTCCAGCCACTTGGCTTTCTCTTTTCTTTTTGGATCTGAGGGGCCGTGGTGCCATTTTGTAGTTGTACCGATCTAGCCGCGCAAAGGAGACGCTGGCGAAATTTTTCGAAAATTTAGGGTGTTAGAAAATTTTCGAGAAAATTTGAAAGTTTAAAATTTGAATTTGAATTTTGAAGTAAACAATATTGTTTAAAACCTATAAGTGAAGTTGGAAAGCTAGTTGAAATGATAATGAATCATTAATAAAAAGATTTAGGTTAGTAAGTTGATAAGACTATTTGGAATGTGAAAAATAGTAGATGAGTTAAGGACCATTTCTTCCTAACTTGTAATTTCGAGACGAAATTCTTTTAAGGGGGAAGGTCGTAACGACCCAGAATTTTGAACAATTTAAGTTGAAAATATTTAATTAATTTTAAATATTTGAATGATGGTTTGACTTGAATTTCAAATTATCAGAATGAATTTGGCGATTAAATTATAAAAATTTAATCCATTGAAAGTTGAATAAAAATTTGAATCTTCAATTTTAAGCTGATTTAAAAATATTTCAAAGGCTTGTAAAATTCATATTGATAATACTGAAGATAATAGAAGCTTTAGAATTGAATTTGAAAGTGTTTTGATCAATTTTTAATTTTTATCGTTCGAGTCGATATTTAAAAATAGCCTTCCGAGGCACGGTCTCGGAATTCGACGAAACCAGTTCTAATCCGTAATATTGAATTATTATCGGATTTCAAATTTCGTATTGATCGGAGTTGTTATGCGAGCGTACGACGTATAAATGCGTTGAAATTTTAAAACAAATTCAATTTAAAATTTAAATTTAAATTTGTCAACATCAGCACGTTCTTCCTTAAATCACGTCTAAAAACACGCCCATTTGTTTCAGCCTAGTATCACGCCAAAAATCATGGAAGAGATCGTGCTAAGCATGGCCCCTGTCGTTTGAAATACAAAATAAAATCATCTCGAGCCTATTTTTCAACTCAATCGTTTTAAAATGAAAATAATGGCCGCTCCTTTTAGTTTTCACCCCCAATTCAAAATTCGATCCAGATAAAAAAAAAGGGAACTAACAAAAAAAAAGGCCGAAGGCCAAAAGAATCGCGATCGAGAAAAGGGAGGGGGGTCAGGGTTCGCGAGTTCGATCTCGAGCATCGCGAGATGGCGACGAAGGCGGAGCAAGCGGCGGCTACTGGAGGCACGCGCGATGATGGATGCGGCGTCGCGGCAGGGTGGAGGCAGTTAGGGGTCGATTTCGTCATTTTGGTGGACGCGTATTTGATGGGAGGATGAAGTGATATCGAGCATCACGCAGTGGCGGCGCGACCGTGAGAGGAAACTTGAGTTGGGGTTGTGGCGATTTGCCTGATATCCAAAATTTATCTGTGAGGTATTCTCGAATTTTTATTAAACCTAATTCTCAATATACATATTGCTGAACGATTTGTATATAACCCAGTGATGGAATTTACAGAAGGAAGTTTTGGTTTAAAATTTAAATTTGAGTTAAATCAATTTATTAAAAAGAAAATTGAAAATTTTGGAATTTTGGTAAAGTTTATATTAGCAAAGTTTAAAAGAAAAAAAATCATATGCATGTATTTTAATTTACCAAGTTATATTATAACTTCAGTAAGGTGAAATTCTGAAATTTCGAAACAGGAAATAAATGCAACAGTTTATATATATATATATATATATATATATATAAATAGTTTTATACAGTAAAAGAAAATTTGTTTACAATTCAAATTATTAGTTCAGAATGAAACCCTTGGTTAATTTAAATTAATTTTAAAAGGAAAATTTGTAAAAAGAAAAATTGTTAGGTAAAATGATTTATTAAAGGAAAGGTAGTTTTCAAATTTATAAAAAAAAGGGATTTTAAATATTGGAGGAATTTATATAAGTAAAATGTTTGAAATATTTATGTAAATGAGATTTATTTTAGATTAAAAGGAAAGTTAGTTTGAAATTAAAAGGTTTAGTTAAATAAATTTATTCATAAGAAATTGGGTCGAAATAAAATCTTAGTTAAATAAGTTTGTTTCAAAAGGGAATCAGTTAAAATTTAAATTTTTAAAATGAAATCACCGATGAATTGAAATTATCAAATGAAAATTTATTATTCGATTTGATTCGAATATTAACAAATTGTATAAATTGTTATACAAGGTCTATAAAGGGAGAAAAACAAATTGGAATGGAAGATGGACTACAAAATAAAAACAAAGGTGAGAACTTCTCACTCGTAAGGAATTTGCTTCAATTTTAAATAGTTAGATTTAAAATTATTGAACGCTGTTTGGTTGTGATATTAGATATAGTAGGATATATCTATATATAGCAATATATATATATATATATATATAGGCATATGTATATATTGGAGTTGTTGATTTCCCGCATTATATAGCGGATGAGACCCTATTGCGCCGCATAATAGCGGATAATATTTTATAAATCCCATATACCGCGATAATTCCGTACTGGAGCGGAATTGGTACTGTGCTAACATCTGTGGATGCAGGGAAACAGGATGGAGGGATCCAACTGGATTCCTCAATAGTAGTGATTATTTACAGATATTGTTATATATTCTGTCGTCATATCGATATATGATGTTTGTTGTCGTGATTGACTATTTGGTGTTGTTGCATCATCGGATCCATTTTTAAAGTTTAAAAATAACGATTTTAATTTTAAAAAGGGATTTTTAAAGTGATTTTTGAAATTATAAGTTTTATTAAAATTTTGAATTGATTCATCTTAAATAAAATAAACGTTAAAATTTTAAAGTTATAAAATTATGCTTTTTTTTAGAAATATAACCGAAATGAGGTTTTTCGAAATAAATAGTTGATAGATTTATAAAATGGTTTAAATTGGGATTTTTGAATTATTATAAACGGTTTATATAAAAATTTTATAAAATTGATATTTATAAATTAAGAATATTGGAATTTTAAAACGAGTTTTATAAGTGTAAAAAATGGAATAAACATGGATTTGTAAATAAATAAGAATTTTTGATTGTAAACTAATGTTGATATAAAAAGAACGATTTTGTAAATAAATGGATTATAAGCATTTAACTTATAATATGGACTTTTGATATATAATTGAGTTATAAACTGAATTGGATTATAAAAGATATTTACAAATCGAAGTTGTTATAAAATATAAATGTGAATTTATAAACATTGTTTTATAAATTCGAAACCGACTTATTTTGATAAGTAAATTTTATAGCTTGTTAAAGGAAGTATATTCACGATTTTGGACAGTGAATAGTATATTAAAGAAATGTTTTGGAAGTGATGTTTGAAATAGAATTAAAACGATTTAAAGACGTTTTAAAATGCATTAAGTATCGAAACCATAGATTTCAACATTCATTGTTGAAATAGACGTTTTCAAGAAATAAGGAAATGGTGGACTATAACGCTGTTGTTATAGTAAATGGTTTTCGAAAGAAAATGTTTTGTAGAGTATTGGGATTTATATATCTATTTAAACTTTGAATCCCTATACTAGTGATTTTGGGCCGTCGTAACGATGTTTTACGCAACATTCGTTTTGACCCAAATAAATGTGATTAAAAGAATGATTTCTTAAGAGAATGAAATATATACTTAACTATGGTTTAAGTGTATCGAATATTTTCAAATGTTGAAAATAAATAGATTTGTGAATACTTATTATTAAATAAGTATGGAAATGTTTTTCCAATATGAAATGAAACGTTTTGAGAATTTATTTTTTAAAGATAAGTTGAAAATGAATATTAGAAATCGATTTGAAAAATCGTATATTCATAGATATTTTGGAAATGTAAATTCACTATGGAAATTATAAAAGAAAGGAAAAATTGATTTAAAAATAAATATTGATTTATTTTTGAAGTGTGGAAATTTATATCTTGTAAAGATATTTTTGGGAAATAAATAATTTGGAAAATTATTTGGAATCTGATGATGTTGCGCATCTCTATTGATAGTTAAATAACCGACTATCAATATTTACCTTTAAATAGGTATTTCTTGTGATTGCTTGAATTTGAATGCCATACTTATTTTTGAATAAGCGCTCACTATTCGGGTTAGCCGGGAAAGGACCTTGGGGTCGTATAACCCATTCCAAATATGTGATACGCCATAATGGATTGCATTCGATGACCGGTGTTGAAGACCGGATATTTTTGAAAACGGAAGGATTACCGTTGAGTTACTCTGCATCGGCTGATCTCCGATATAGAGGTTTTATCACCCTTAGTGACGGGAAGTCCGGACGTAATTAGAAATTATCTGGAATGCAACGACTTCTTTGTAAGTGCCTTCGGTTCTGTTCGAGCCTGGAACAGACTTGTATGGATTGTATGTCTGACATTACAAGTTGAGATATAAAGCTGATTTCTTTCAAATATATTTCTGTTGGTGGCAGAGAATTTATTCTCTTAGCTTAACACCCTTCTCTGATACGTACGAGCTCAGAGGTTACGTAGTTGAAGGTTATTAGTGATATACTCCCAATTTGGTAGTGTGGCATGCTGAGTGTTGCTGTGAGATGATCATTGTTTGATCATTTGTGATATGATCATTTGTTTGATCATTTATCTTGGTGATCATTACTTTGATCATTTGTTGACCCAAATCACAGCTTTTGTATAAAGCGTGGCTTTGTGGACGAAACTTCGTCGGACCTCACACCCCGAAAATGGTCAAAACAGGAAGGATGCGACAAGGTTATTAGGGGGTAGCGCCCCTTTAGTGTATGTCATTCCTTCTGGATAGAGGTAGTATCATGGTATGGAGCCCAGATACTTAACCTATGTTGTTGCTGCAAATTTATTGCTTTGTGGTTGTTGGAAATCGAGGATCCTCGGATAGATCGGTTACAATCGAGGGATGACATATTCGTGTCAGTAGTTACCCAGTTAGGGGTAACCCAGCCTTTTGTTGGCATAGATCCGGTTTGGTTCTCGGGTCGTCTTTCCAGAGGCGTACTCATGTGGCAATGGGAAGTTCCTTGGCCTGACCATTTGTTGGAAATCCAAAGAAATAATACGATCTTGTACGGTTTTAGTTGTAGAACCTATCATTCACTTATGGTGGCGCCCCACTGTTTGGATGGTAGCTATAGTAGGCATAAGTGCGAAATGCCTATGCTGGCTAAGATTTATATCTTTATTTTCGAAATGATTTTTTCTACACTATGCACTAGTAATAATATCAAATGCTTCTTTTTAATGCGTGTCAAGCATCTTTGACTATCATAAGGAGAAATCTCCTTCGATTTTGCGTTTGCATTGTGTGTGTGTGCGGGAGGCCTTATGGTAGTCTCATTTTCCAAAATGCATTGCGAATCTATTTTAAAAATATTCCTCTGTTATTTTTAAAGATAAACTGTTTTAAGTTCTCACACCAGTCTCATGACTGACCTGAAGTTTATTGTTCCCCTTTCTAAACTCTGGGTTCCCACCAATTTCCACACGGGCAGTCTAGAGTTTGGTTATCAGGTTATTCTGGATTTAAGAGTGCTATGGAGCTCAGGAGGCGAGCTGCATATCGAGACGTACCACTTGTATATGATATTATGCTATGTATTATTCCGCTGTGTATTCTATACGAGGACAAGTTTATATAACTGTCCATTGATGTATTGACTCGGTTGTCTATTGTTGTTGTAAACTCTGATAATGATGTAATGTATAAAATGTACAGTTCTTTGTTTAAAGATTATTCATTTATTTATTATATGTTGTTCCGCTGCGAATTGTGAGATTCTGATAATGTTCTGTTGTTTCTTTTCTGTTCTTCTTCTATCTTTTTCTGTCTTCTTCTACCTCTTTCTTCTTCTTTAACCATAACGATTGGTTTTTCGGCAATGAAAAATCGCGTTCGTCACACGAACAATCAGAAATCAAAACCGTGAAGCAAGCTCATGAAGCAGTGGTGATCAAGCAACGTCGAATTATACGAAATTGAAGAATTCAGAAATCATCTCAAGCATTCAAAAAAAATCAAATGGCCGAACAAAGTTGTTGACAAATTTAAAAGAATTTAAACGAAAATATAGAAATTCAAATCCTATAAAAACCTATCATCATTGGCCTAAAAATTCATTCGAGTTCAAGCAAAACGGTAACTTTAAATCAATAACTCGAATCGAATCAAATTCGAGCATATAAACAAGAATTAATAAAAAGGAAATAACATACCAGATCATTCAACCGAACTCGACAATTTGAAGTTGATGTTCGGAATTCAAAGAAACACTTAATCGACAAAGCAAGCATTGATAAATCATCTATTTCGATCGAGCAACCGAAAGCGGCAAGTTTAGATTGTGTGGCCCTAATTTTGGACGAAGAGGAACAGGGCAGCCATTGTTTTCATCTCAAAGAATACAGGCCGAAAATCTAAACAAGGAAAAAGGGGAACTTTCTTTTAATATTTAATTTGGGCCAATCTTATTCATAATTTTTGGGCTGTGTTTTTATTTTTAATTAGGGTTTTTTTGTTTTATTGTGTTTAAATTGTATTTTTCTTTTTAAAACTTGTGTAAATTCTAGTCGTGTGAGTAGGGGACGAACTGCGGTGGTGTAGTTCGAGAATTCACAACTCAGTGGCTGAGTTATTGCAGAGTTTTGAGCGTAGAGTTAAGGTTAGTCGATAGCAAGTGTCACGAGTTTACGTGTGTAAGCGTCTGACTAGTTAAATTTTAGTAGAAACCTTAGAGGCAGCACGTAGGCAGGGTTTTGCCGACGCTGGGTAAATCTGTGTATTCTATTTTCTGTTTTTATTATTCTGCTATTATCTGTGCTGTTATTATTCTACTATATCCGTGTTGAAATTATTTCATATAAACTTTTGCAATAATTTTTATAATTAATAGTATCACCGTATTCACCCCCCCTCCGCTCTAGGGTGAAATTGATCCTACACAATGGTTAAAACAATTTGAAACAGTATAATACGATGATATACAAAACAAATAAACCAATTCTAGAGTACCCATCCCTTTTCATTCTGGACTATCTGTCTCGATTATAGTTTCTAGGATTACTACTAACCTATTAGTTTTCATGGGTTGACTAATAATCAGTCAAACATTAAGGACTCCCTGTCCAATTTCATTAGTTTTCATGGGATCACCAAGAACCTATTATTAACTCCAATATCTTACTGTTATCCTAGCTTTCATGGGTTGACTAGGAATTTATTGGTGACCCCAATATCCTTTCTTCTTACCCTAGTTTTCTTGGGCTGACTAGGTACTTATTGATGTCTGTTAATATTTTATCTAGATATAGTTTTCATGGGCTAACTACAAACCAACTGGCTTCTGCCAGTATCGAATCATAGTTTTCATGGGCTTACTATTAACCTGTCTCTCTGACATATTCCTTTATACATAGTTTTCATGGGCTAATTATGAACCTATTGGCCTCTGCCAATATCTTTTCTTATACACAGTTTTCATGGGCTTGCTGAAAACCTATTGGTACCTTCCAATATCTTTCTTTTATATTTTAGCATCCTATATTATGGTCTTCCTAACCTCTTGGATGTAATTCTACTCATTCAAGAGTTAATCAATTTACATTCACTACTGGGTTAGCCTAGCTGGTTCTTCTACACTTTATTTCCAAAATGCGGTTATGTGTCCATTATAAAGTGAATATATTTATGTTTGAAGAAGCAAACATAACAACATAGCAATATCACTCCTGTGAGTTTAATATAAAACATGGATAATCCCTTTAACCCATTATTTTATCAACGAAAGCTTCTTCTTAAAACATTAAAAACCTTCTTCAATTTAGACATAGGTTTTTCCTTTTTTAAATAAAGTTTGGGTTATACAACCTTTCGGAACCTAGCTTTTGACTTCATAGGATGACCTCCTTCGAAAGCATTAAATTATATCTTCAAAACATTAGGATCTTGCCTTTTAAAACTTTAAAATCTTCCTTTCGTAACCTTTCGATCATGTTAAAGTATTAGCGTTTAACTTTAGAAGCATAGCTTCAAAACTAGTTGAAAGCACCCTTTCGACGCCAGTGGAAGTAAATCCTTCCGAAATCATTGAAATCCCTTTTCAAGACCATTGGGTTTATAATTGGGGTCAAAGTGAATATAGGCGAAAGCTACTCCTTCGAAACAATCCTTTTTTATTTATAAAAACATTGCGGAAATATGATGGCGTTGGCATCATCTCTTTCAAAAACATCAAAAAAATGTAAAATAATGGAAGGCTGGCGTCGAAACCTCTTTTGAAACCATTGCCTTCGAAACCCCTAACCCCTTTCAAAAGCTATAGGAAGTGGATTAAACTTATAATTTAAAGTACTTTTCGACAGCATTAATATCTTCAATACCATCGAAAGAATATAAAACGACAATGAGGTTTCGACCAGATCAGAACCCCTTCTTTCAAAACATTCTTTCTAACATCTTCAAAAGCAAACTTACGTTATGGAAACCCTTTCAAAACCTTTTTATAACCTCTTTCAAAATCATATGCTTCGACTCCGTCGAAGGCTAAATCAGAATAAAGACAGGCACTTTTCTTTAAAAACAAACCAAGGTTTCGACTGCTTTGGAAGTCATGATTTCGACACCTTGCCTCAAACCACTGCGTACCATCTTTGTGATACCTTATGTATTGGTTTCGGCTTAGTAGGTTTTGACTAGGATGAAGGTGGATGCTTCTATGTCGAAAGGTGCTTCCCAATGCAAGTGGAACTAATTATCTAAGTAAACCTAGTTTAGTTCTTCTTAAAGAAAACTTTTCTCTAACTGACCTGCCACATATCAATACCAGATTGATTGCCTTAACTTTTTCAAATGCTTTACCAAAGTTACTACCCCTAATTTTGGATATAAACCATGGTTAAGTTACTCAATTAAGCTCTTCCATTAAGCAAAACCAATTTTTCAAAGAAGTCCCTCTTTTACATAATTTATTTTGCATGGTAAATCACTTTGGAAAAAATCCTAAAAATTCCATAAATTCACTTTAATCATGTCATCTGACATACCAAAATTCCAGATCCAAATTCTCAATATTATTTTCAAAATAAATTTATAAGCCTAAATAACCATATTTTCATTCGAAAATTCATAATGATCTTTCCATTTTCTAGAGTGAAAGCTTCTGCGTCGAAAGGTGCTTCCCAATACAGGCGTAACCAATTTTCTGAGTAAACCTAGTTTAGTTATTCTTAAAGTAAACTTTTCTCTAACTGACCTGACACATATCAATACCAGATTGGTTGCCTTAACTTTTTCAAATGCTTTACCAAAGTAACTACCACTAATTTTGGATCTAAACCATGGTTAAGCTACTCAATTGAGCCCGTCCATTAAGCAAAACCAATTTTTCAAAGAATTCCCTCTTCTAAAATAATTTATTTTTGCACAGAAAATCACTTTGGAAAATTTTCAAGAATTCCATAAATTCACTTTAATCATGTTATCTAACATACCAAAATTTCAGATCCAAATTCTCAATATATTTTTTGAAATATATTTATAAACCCAAATAACCCTATTTTCCTTCGAAAATTCATAATAATCTTTCCATTTTCCAGAAAATTATCAAAATCGAAACCCAACTCCAAAATTATATTTATCATAACATAAAATTTTACCATAGCATTTAAACATCATTAAATCTCGGTTTTGCCCTAAAACCATGCATAACCTCTCTTAAACAATCTTGTTTAAACCACATAAATTATAAATCAAGCATATCATCATCCAATATATCACAAAAATGAATTTGCCTTTTAATCTGGAAATATATGGTCAAAACAAAATAGAGATGGAATTATTATTCACCTTGATCTAGATAAGAAGATTGGCTAAAATCCGGAAGTAATTCATGTTGAAGAAAAGGTCAAGCAATAACTCAAGTTCTACTGATCTAATCGGCATGAAAATTGGAGGCTAAGCATATTTCCACATAAGGAAGTTACAACAAAGATCACACCTATGAATTTATCCAAGGTAGGGATCAATGCCGATCCCTTTTTTGCGAATTGGGCCATGCAATCTGTCTTATATGTCCATATGGTTTTGAAGGTCCTTCTGCCAAATTTTCAGAAAGATATCCGGCCATCTTCATCTATAAATGCAGGCTTAGTTAGTCATTTTTTGGACTTTACGCTGCTAATTGCCTTGTACTCTATGTAACTAAGGATTTCATCCTATCGCTATTATACTCGATTTATAAAGTGATTAATAAAGCAATCTATTCAAAGTGGACATAGGCGAACAACGTCAAACTACTATAAATCATTGTGTGTGTTATTGCTTTAATTTACTGCTATTATTGGTTATTATCCTCTATTTTCATTTTATATTCTTCATTTATTTTTCTTCAAAACTTATATTTTGGGTATTAGTGTTAATTTGGTGCAAACAAAATAGACATGTCTTTCGAGAAATAAACTATGTATAAGATTAAAATAATATTTACTTCAAAATTTTATTAAACATAAATTTGATCATTTACATAGTTCAACTTATCAAATATTGTTATAAGGCAATGATTAAATTTCATAATTATAATGGTTCGTTATATGAATTTTGTGTAATAAATTTTATGTATAAATTTCATTGCCAAATTTGGATGCTTAGGATTATATAATAATATCATTTATGTCATATGGAATTGTTTTTCATGCTCTCATCGTTAAATATTGATTTCACACACACACATACACACACACACATATATATATCACCTAGCATATATGGATTTTAATATTTTAGGTATCGATTTTGATGTATATATCATCTTACTTAATGAGTTTATTTCAATTATTATTGATATTGATTATAGTATACCACATTCATATTTGGTATTAAATAAATAATAAGTTCCTCAAATTTAGTCTATCACAAAATAGTATCATATTTAGGGGGATTTTTTATTTTTCATCCATTTTTGTTTATGACAAAGGGGGAAAAATATAAAATACACATACATATATTCAGTGGGAGTTATCTAACTCGGATAAAGTTATATTTATATACAGGAATATTTAATGGTTATCATCATCAAAAAAGGGGACATTATTAATACCCTAGGTGTAGATTTTGATGACAATAGCCACATACAAATATATACAAACGTATAAAATATTGATATTAATGTTTTGCGATGTTATATAGCATATAGTGCAAATTATTATACAAGTGTCGAATCAATGAGTGTACATTATAATGACTCAAGAGATCGACATAAAGACTCATAAATTCAAGCACCAAGATATGAATATATCCATATTATAATTTAGTGTGTATAGTCGGTATATATTGTTAAAGACCTTAACAACAATCTTTGATCTCTTATTTTTCTATCTTTTATATTTTTATACAAAATAAATTTTCTAAATATATTTTAAAATATTTCATAAACGTTTTTCAAAGTTCAAAAATGTTTACAAACTATGTTTAAACTATTTTACAAAGTTTTAAATTAATTTACAAAGTATAGGATTTTCAAAATATTTTAAAAGAAACATGTTTTTAAAATATACATGCATATGTTGACATATAGGCGGATTGTATGTCGACATACATGCCGCCAAGTGATTTTTCAAATTTTGGAATGAGGTGCATATTCTTGGCAATGCTTCATGAACAGACATAACTGTTAATTTACTATATAAAGGTGAGTGCGGATGAATTTTTGATAACTAATTACTTATTTTCTTCCCTTCTCTTACTCTCTTTAAAATTCCATTGAAAAATATATTCTATTCTTTTCAAAACCATATAGAATCAATTCATACTTCATTGTATTGATTCAATATTACTTTCTTACTATTTTGCAAACATCTCTCTCTCAATTCAAAGATCAAAGTGCTATCCAAGATGCTATAAGAACCATTGTATTCAAAGTTCAAGAAATTGTCTTTGGAAAAACTATCAAATCTATTTGTATTTACTTTGGTATGCTCATAGCCGCAAATCAAGGGAGTGTGGTTGTAGTGCGTTTAATTAAAATGGGTGTGGGTGTGCTTAGTAGCTAGAAAATCTAGTGGGTGTGCTTGTAGCCTGATCAAATCAAGTGAGTCTACCTTGAGCTCGAAAAATCAAGAGGGTGTGTCTCGGGTTTGCCTTATGCCCGATTAAAGATTAGCATTTGAAAAGAAATCTGTATAAGAAATTGTATGAAACTAGATGTAGGAGAAATCCAAACCGATATAAAATTCCTAGTGTCATCTCTCTAACTTTTTTATTTTGCTTTACTGCTTCTATTTTTATTAGTGATGCATTTCATCTGCGACTGTTTGATAGTATAATTCTATGTTGTTAATCTATGAATTAAAATTTAAATTGAAAGAAATTTAAAATGATTTACATATAGAAAACACTATTTGTCCCCTCTAATGTTTAATTAGTGTCGAGATCCATTATTCTACAACCCATAAAGGGTACAAACTTACTCCATATACACAGCATCATATGAAATCGTATGTTACAATACCCCAGTCTTCATATCACAAAGCCACATGATGACTCTATAGAACCACCATAAAAATCAAATCATGTCTCGAACCATCACTTTAGTCTCTATATCATTTAACATCCATCACACATTTTTCAAGACATTATGTACCCTCCTCGTACTCATTATGTTGCTTTATAGTCAGTTCAGACTTGTGAGCATCATGTCGGTACTTGAAATGAATCCGGACTCCCAAAACATCATATTCCAAAACAATAAACCACATTGTCGAACATACAATATTTCAAACAGCTGAACTTGAATTCATACATCTGACTTTGATTTTTGATGTTTGATAACAAAATCCAAATGTTTGAAAACCATATATTTACATTGGAATAATGCAGGCAAAATCCTTTTGATTCATATGTTTGAATTTCTAGTTAGACATCTAAACACGTGATTCTGCAAATCTAGAACCTAGATGAGAGAATTTCTCTTTATGGAATTCTTCCCACATTTTCCTTGTTTGCCTATCTTTCTTCGATCTTCGATGCTTGGCATTGTTTCATCGACACCCTTCCATCTTTGATGTTCGACAGGAAGGTGACCTAGACCTTAACTTAACGGGAGAGGGAGATCTTTTTTCGGAGTCACCACGTCGATCCCGATCAGCCATGTTCCTAAAAGTATGGTAGGATACCATTTGCCTCGTCTTAAGCTCTGTTACTAAATGCTCAACATTTTTGATAGGGTCGAATGACTAGGCTTCCTTTGTATCCTCTGTCGGATGGTCATCCTGCTTTAATTGCTTGAAATTAGATTGAAGCTTACTTCTCCTCGAACTCATGCTCCCTATAAAGATTATAAGATTGAGGTGTTAAAGCAATCCTACAGATAAGAAAATCCATCAATGCAATATTAGAAAAGTGGGTGTATGTGAAGGGTCTGCATCGTTTAAATGAACTCTTAGGGTCCTCATGCATAATTTCAGTTGTCGTTGGATCTGCACTAATGAGGCAAAGTCCCAACAGTCAATCCCTGGCTCAAGGTCCTGTAAGCAGTCAAAAATGGTAATATCCCCTGGGTTAAACTCCTCTTGATCCTCCAACCTAAAAGTCTTATGCAAGGTCTTCTCGACATCAAGATTAGATAAAGGATCTAGGTCAATCCGCCGAAGGGAGTGAGCTTCACTTTAGTCAAAGTTGGCAATGCCATTATCATAAGAATGTAGGTTGTCCCCCTCAACAACCTTATTACTGATTGGCTGACTACTCACGTAGGTCTGTATTTGAATAGAATCCAACTCCATCTCTGTAACATCAGTGTGCACCACTGTATCAGTGTTAGGCAGAGTCGACACCAAGTTAATACCAAGAGCGAAAGGTTGAGCGGTCTGTCCTTCACTTACCTTACGTGCCATAGAAGTTTCCCTTTTCCCCTTTTTTAGGTCTTCACGCCGAGGGGGCTTCGTTAGGAACCGAGGGGGCTTTGGCTTTCCTAACAAAGCACCCTCGGCCAACAGCCTGAATTGTCTCAAATTTTCATTTGTTACCAATATGGAACTTCCCTTATCTCCATCGACATTCGGTTTAAATTCTCAAGCATTCTTTCCAAATCCTCATCTATGGGGGCCTTCGCCAAACCCAAGGAAACAACCGAGCAAAGGATTAGTGATTAACACAAGAGTTCTTAAGTGAAAGGAATAGAAACATGTGGATAAGGGTGACTTACATTCCGAGTATCACTAATGAAAGCAAGGATAATTACCTTAATAAAGAAAAATTCCTCCTTAAACATGTTGTATTTCAAATATAAATCCTCCATGGGCTTAAACCTGCTACATGTCTTGAAATAAAAGATAGGGAGCCCTCAACCTTGCTTTTGGTGGTATATAAGAACCTAATTTGCCTATGAATGAGAGAAACCTAGAACTCATGCAAAAAGATGACATAAAGGCCACTCACAATAGCGTAGCCATTAGGATAAAGCTAGAATAGGGAAATCTTCAAATATATCAAAAAATCTGCAATCTATTAATGAAGGGGAGGTGGGGATCCTACCATGTAATGATACCTAGAATATGCTACATATCCTTTGAAGGAGCATGTGACCATTAATCAGAGGTCGGCAAGAGCATATCCCCTCTCACCAATTGATGGGCGATAGTTAAAGTATCCAATCGTCGAGAAGACAAAGTAGAAGCTACCAACTTATAGGATCCACCAACAACTATGAAGGATTGTACCGATGAATTAAGGAACAAATTGAGGTAGGTTTACTAACCTTATGTCTCGATGGTATAGGCTCGGTAGGAGTAGAAGAAGAAGGAGCCTGAGTACCGGCAGCATTCAATGAATGAGTATGGTGAAGATATGATATGCCCATCTAACATGTCAACCAATCTCACATTGTAAAATCCCAAAATTTTAAGAGAGAATTGAACAAAAGAATAAATTTAGAATATAACAAGGGAAAAAATGGAATTTTTTTAAACGCCCAAATCTGGCTACAAAACTTGCACTAGTGTGTTGTCATGTTTTTCTGGATGATTTTCAGATACGATACTTCGAAACTGGATCTAATACAAAGAAGAGATAAACGTTTGAAAATTTGCAGTTGAAAATAATTAAATATATAAATTTGGTAAGAGATTAATTAACAAAAAAATAAAAACAATGGTCCATACCTTAAGGGGTCCATGATTGACATGTAGCGATCGACTAGTCACCATCTAGCAGTGGACCAGTTGAAGCTCCAGGTCGAACATTTTGAACGGCTAATGGTTCGGATGTAATAAAATATTTTTAATTAGAAGCAAAGTAAAGTATTAGCGTACATGATGAAACCAAAGATTCTCCTAGGGTTAATCAACGGTCAGGAATAATTTAAACCCTCTATAAATATAAAGGTAACAGAAACCTTAATTCACAAAAATTAGTCTGCTTTACTAAAACTCTGCCAAATTCTTTCCTATTTAAACATGAATTCTCTA
Organism: Allium cepa; assembly: GCA_030765085.1. NCBI lineage: Eukaryota > Viridiplantae > Streptophyta > Magnoliopsida > Asparagales > Amaryllidaceae > Allium > Allium cepa. Next base: position 767,212,036 of record CM060935.1, read on the forward strand.
AAAGTAAAATAAAAATAAAAGTAGAGAAATTAAGGAGGAAGAATCCAGTAAACAACTAACAAACAGTGGAAGATTCCAATAGGGATTCAAAGGAAAGCTTGGATCCGAGGTGAGTGGGTATACTTTTAATAAGATGATCTATATGTAGTTAACTTTAATATACCCTATCTAATTTAAGTTCTTAGAAACTAAATTGGAGTATCATATCGTTTAAATCTGAAATTGAATTATAAATTAATTTGGTGTAAACTTGTTAAAATAGGAACTGATCTAAGTTAATCCTTTTTAATTAAATAGAAATTTCATTAATCTGTTTATATAACATGATAATATTCATGTTAAACCCTAGAATCAAACTGATTAGGAGATTGGAAAATTTTCACTTTGTTTTCACTGAAAAATTGTTAAACTATAAGCTGTAAATTTACTGTTGGAATTTGAAAATAAATGAAATTAAATGGAAATTAATCAAAAAATTAAACAACGCAAATTTACCTAAAATTTTCACCACGACCAATCAACCGCTCCATGAGCAGGCGGTCGATCGATAGACGTTCTAGAAGCTTAATTCAAAACTCGGCCTAAGGCCTAGGTTTATTTATTTTATATAAAGGCATCTAGTATATATATAGTAAATATATGTATGGATGTTAGGAGTAGCGAAGCTAGTTCCCTATGACGTGACACCAAGATGTTATAGGACTGGGTAAAGGCTATTTATCCAGTGGGGTTCAATGTTTGACTAGAGGTGATTCTATTGCAAATGGCACTAATAGGAGGTTTTGCAGTAGATGCGCAACACTGATTGATGCTAATGAAGAGTGTGGTCCCAGCATAACGAGAGTTTTTGGCATTTGTGCATATTGATGAGACAGGCTGATGTGTTGTTGGATCCTAATGCATGCTGTAACGACCTGCCCTTCTACTACTAGAAAGACATACCATCAGTAAGAAAAGAAAGGGATAGAAGTAGAAAAGAAAGAAAAGAAAAGAACAATGACATCAGAATCTCACAGCGGAACGAATAAATTATATTAATCACATAGGTCTTTACATAATATAATACATCAATCAGAGTTATACAGATAATACATCACATACTAGACAGTTATAAACACATGTGTAGTTAATACAACTCAATACAATACAACTCAAACAATAGGTCTCAGAGATACTAACACAGCGAAACTATATATATATATATATATATATATATATATATATATATATATATAACGCTGAAGCCTCCTGCTCCATTGCTCCTCCAGAATTCGTCAAAGCTAACCTGAATCCCTTGACTACCCGTAAAAATTTGGGTACCCGAGAGTTTATGTAAAAAACAAAAATAAACTCCGGGTCAGACATGGGTCTGGTATGAGTAAACGGGTTAAAGTTGTTTAACTTGGAAAAAGATTTGAAAATAAAGGTATCACGTAAGACTTCCCACACATAAATACGGGTAAGTTTTTACCTTACGCTAACCAAAACATTTTATAGGAAATCCAGTGATATTATAATAGTGTCTAGGGTTTTCAGGTAAAATACAGAAATAGCTGAAATGCTTACATCTCACATTTCAACATAGTTGGGCACAATCAAAACGTACGGCGCTTATTGGAAATTTGATCCCATACAATGGCAGGGCTACTGGGGTACTGCCCGTCACAGTACGTGGTCTAGATCACAGTACCGAGACTAACTCCCCTGCAACACAAGGCCGGAACCATTCCTTACTGAACAGTCCCGAACAAGATAACCCCGCAGTTGGCTGCAGACCAACCACCCACACAGCCGAATAAAGGGACATCTAGACAGGGGTATACCTCGTCCTGCTTGGGCATGACCCACCTAACCTTGCTGCAGATCCCATGTTTTAGCCATTCCCGGTTGGTGAGGCTTGAGGCTGCGTTTACCTTTTTAGAACATATTTCTTAGAATGCTCATCGTCCACCAGACGATGTGCTGAAAGCATTCAATCCATACAAGTTCGTTCCGGGTTCGAACGAAACCGAAGGCATTATCTCGTTACACTCATTTTGGAATCACCCTCAGAGTTAACGACGATAACCCTTGCATTCTGAAAACACCATCTCGATCTTCACTTGAGATTACACGACCTAACGTTTAAATTGGATCGATGTGGTTTTCGGGGAATCAAATTGATTCTTCCGATCCCGGTCTCATCGAATCCAATTGCCATTTTAAAGTCCAAGTTGTCTAATTAACTTAACAGTTTAAATTTAACAATTGAATTCATATAGCAATTTAACACAGAGAAATAACAACAGATAAATCATATAGCAATTTAACACAGATAAATCATATACGATCATCACAGAAATATCCAGAATATCACATAACATCACAGGATAGAAATAAACATCAATTCAATCAAATAGAATCATCGATTCATATCAACATGTCATTTGATTTATTTTAAAACTTAATTGCATGCTTAAAATAAATCATATTTTATTTTTTCTTAATTAATTATTAATAAATTACTCATTAATTATTCACTTAATTAATGAATTAATTCTTAATTACTAATCAATAACCTTAATTATTGATTTATAAAACTCAATTACACAATTAATTATTATTATTTATTTATTTAATCATTAATTATCAATTAACTTAATCCGTTTAATCGTTAATTATTAATTAACTTAATCGTTCAATCATTAATTATTTAATTAATTTGTTAACGACGATTGGTTAATTAATCCACTTCAAATGATTAATTAAATTCTTAATTACTCATGAGATTACACAAGATTATTAAAATCTTTAATTATAAATTTAATTATACTTTGAACTACTCATTCAATAACAATTATAAAATTTATTACATACATAATTAACCTTGATTTTGAACTGATTACTCATCTTGGTTACAGTAAAACTTTAAGGGTCATCTTGACTTAAGACAACTTGATGATACTTAACTTATATAACTACCTTAACTTTAATAAAGTTGGCAAGCTACAGGAATTAACACAACCGAAGTCAACAATGCAATTTCTCGGGTCGAACTCGAGATAACCCTGAGCTTCTTTCACGTTCCCTCCCCTGCCTCTCTTCTTTCTTCTCTGTTTCTTAAATTCTTTTGTTTCTTTCCTTTTTTTAGAAAGCTTAAGTTTTAACAGTTGAAACATGTTAACCCACACGCAATCCTGATCAGAGCAAACACCCGAAGTCGAGAGCGAATAAACTCGAGATATTCTCGAGTCGACTTCCCAACGCAACTTCACCGCCGTCGTGCTCGTGCACGGCGGTCCACCTCCGCGCCAACGCCACCTGACTTCATCCACAAATCACTCACCACTCCCACACTCGAATACGAAGCCCAGCTCAACCCAAAATTCACGAAATCAAAATTTGTCTAAAAGGTCGAACTACAACAAAAACCACGGAGGACAAATTCATCTTGTTCTCGCGATCACGACCACCAGACACGCCAAGGCTTCGGCCGTACCTCGCCAACCACACACTCATGCACCTCCCAAGATTTCTTATCACTCGGTTGCGCCACGACGATGTGACCTTCAAATGAACAGAACTCAAAACTTCGATCCCTTAAACCCTACTATTGATCATCTCCACAAATCCATGTATTCGAATTTTTTTTAGCATTTTTCTGTTAATCACACATCAATACCCTAGCTTCATGTAAAATTTCATCATCAATCATTAAATGAATCACCTGCTATTCATGAAATAGCTCCTACAGTTCATTCATGAACTGCTCTATAGATAATTAACAAAAAAATTTGATTCTTGTCTTAAAAATCATATTATTGTATGTTAAACCATTATATAAACTCAAATTTGCAATTTTAGTTATTTGAATTTTGACTTTAATTTTACTTTATACTGTAAATGAAACTTACAGTATCCATACTGTTATGAAAACAGATATCCAGGTCTTTATTCCTTGTTTATACCATTTATGAGTTAAAATTTGAGTAAAAATCATACTCTGCTACTTTGCCTCATATTACTGAAAAGAAAATTTAAAGAACTCCCAAATACAGTTCATCCAGAGTTTGCAAACATAACAGAACATTGCTATATTAACATAGTAACTCTTTCATGAGATAATTACTAACATTAAATTCCAAAAAAAGTTTAGTTTACTCACCAAACACTGTTGAAACTTGAAACAGAGAGTAGTTGAATGATGCAAGAAACTTGAGGCTTGAACAGTTATGAAATTCCTGTAACCTTTCTTGTTTCCTGAATTTGTTTTGAACTTGCAAATATAAAGTTTTGTTTATTTTCCTTTGCTTCTTCTCAGTTTTTTTTTCATAAGTGAATGACTGAACTAAATGAAATAAGAAATGTTGAATACATATATATAACTTGAACAAGCTGCCTTCTTCAATAAGCTTTCACTTGATAAAATATCTTGCTTTATTATTATTTTTCATGTGCTAGAACCTGAGATGCGTTAAAAAATTCGGCTGGAAAATATTTTGTTTCAGATTTAAGGTGGCTAATTAATATTTGTGCTAACATATATGTTAACATATCATAATGTTTGCTGACACAACATCTTGTACAAAGATATTGCAGGCTTGCTTGTACTAATGTATTCATATAGGTTTACACTTTTAAATGCTTTGCAGACAAGTTAATTTTTATTTTAAAAATATTTTTAGAACCTTGTTTTTGTCTAGTGCATTTGTACAATAGTTTTTCCTTTTTGTTATATCATCTTATAACTTAAACACAAACTATACATTTGTTTTTGACAGATTTATATGTTTACAAAGTTAACAGTTTTATTTATATCTTATATTCATGTTATAGTGTGTACTTATATACATACAGACTTATGTTTATAACTATATTTTAAGTATTTATATTTATATAGAAGCTCTTGTTAAATATTTATAAGCTTATTTTATTTTAGTTATAAAAACTATTGTTAGAAACATTGCTTGGCCTTATTTTTATTCAAAGCTTAAAATTTTCCAATATTTAATTTGTAATGTATTTGCACTAATTTATTTTATATTTATATTTAATATGAAAAGAATTGTGTTATTATACTTGTTATTATTAACTACATTTATCACTTTTGATATTAAGTGTCATTAATATATAATTTTTAATGTAATAGAATAAAACAGATTTAATTTTGAATATTGTTGAAAGAGTCTATTTATATTTTGAAATTATAAATTCCTTTATAACACATATATAACCAATAATATCCAACATCTTATTTATTTCAAAATGAAAAATCTTGTATTTTATTTAAATTTGATCAAAAACTTATTATAATAATAGGGTCAAAATTCTGGGATGTCACACATGCAATAAGAGACGTTACGTTACCGTTGAGAGATGGACATGGATGCAAAGGATGAGACACTCCGACGTGTCAACATTACAGGCTCCTCCTCGATAAATAATGGGGTTACATGTAGTCATAGTTGTGGGAAAATTAGTCTCATGGTAGGAATTGTAGGAAAACCGATGTGGGTTACGCTAGTCGTAATGTGAGTGTAACACCCTATAAAAATGAATTAGAATTTTGTTAATTAATTAAGATATGGTTAAAAATGGGAATTTTGTAAATGTCAAATTTTGAACATAAAATTTATGTCGTTGCGTTCATGATGTTTCCTGATCAGTTTTCATATATAAATTTTTGAAATCGAAGCTCAAATGAAAATGTTATTGACGTTTGAAGTTTTCAAATTCAAATTAGTTCAATGGGAATCCAAATTCAAATAAATAATTAATGCTTAAGATTGAAGTTCAATAATTAAAAGTAGTTAGACCTGGGGGTAAAGTAAACGTTAAAACAAAGTAAAAATTAAATATTAACTAAAGAAGTAAATAATTAATAAACGGTAAATAAAAATTGTTCCGAGAATAAAACTATCGATCGACCACCTACCTTAGGCTAGTCGACCGCTAGCAATCAACCACCTAGGTAGGAGTAGTCGATCGGTGTTGTTACGACGACTAGGGTTAATAAAGACCAGAAATGATTTAGATTATATTATTTTACATCAACTTAAATTCAACGGTTTTGGTGCTTTCGAACCACTATAAATATGAGCCCAGCCTCTTCACTTTTATTCATAAATTATTTGGGAACTAAGCGCGTTTTATTTGTCTCTCTCTTCTTCAAAATTTAGAAATTCTCTAAAGTCTCAAGTAAGGGATTTTAGGTGTTTAATATTTAATTTCTAATTTTATTCTCCTCCAATCCCCGAAATTTTAAAATATAAGTCATATACAATCCTCTTATTGTATATTTCTAAAGGAAGAGATCTAGAAGGAGATTTAAAGTACGCATAAACAAATCCAAGAGGACGAGCTTAGGACCTTTTGTGAGTGGAAACCTTACGTTTTCTTATTCTAGTAATTGTAATATAGTGGAACTGCGTAGTTGTTGCAATTTTAGTGTTATATATTCTATTCCACTTCCCACCTTTTTTCTTGGATCCAATTAAGGTATTTGAAAAGAAATAAGTTAGAAAATGGTGTGTAAGGTACCGATTATCTTTGCACTATCTATTTCCGTAATTTAAATGAAAATTCCCTTTTTCTTTTTTATGTGTAGCATTCGAATAGAGCATAAAAGGATTTGAATTGTAAATCCTATTTACGTTGATTATACTATTTTAGTATAAAATAAGTTTAGTATGGAGTCTATTGTTAATTCAAGTCTATTGTCGGATTGAGGACGTTGGATATGTTGTATGTTTGTTGATTTGGAATTGGACTTGTGTAAATTGGAAGTTTTAACATTTAAATGAATAACATATGGCATTAACTTAACATGCTCAAAATTATTTAGGCACATAAATATATATACAATACACACATATACAGACAAACACACAAACACACACATATATATGTTATAGATGGTTGATTATGTCAAAAGATCATTCCTATGAAACTAGGAACCCCTACCAAGAAATACCTACTATCCAAGGGATGCCTGAATAGTTCAAGCAATACCCAAGGAATGCAGGGAAAGTTCTTATTCCCCGACAAGCTACACCAATGGCGCTCACTACCCTACCTGCTGAAGTAACACCCTTCCCATAGACTTTCCCAAGATGTTCAAGGATTTCCAAAACATGGGTGGAAAGGTGTATACGGGAGTAGAAGGTTTTGTAGAGATAAAGACTTGGATAAACGAATGTGAGAGAATATCCCAGGAGCTTTATTGGGAAACGATATTAAGTGGAGAATAGCGGTATGGCACCTTAATGAAGAAGTCTTAGATTGGTGGCTAAGGAAAATGTTGAAAGATATCACTTAGGATGACTTTACAAATCGATTTTAGTCACGATTTATCTTAAGGGCTTTAGTAAATTTACAGCTTGAAAGATTTATACAGCTTGGGTAGGGAGACTCCACTATAAAGGAGTATAATAGTAGATTCACAGTAGTAGCTAAGTTTAGGATGAGTATTATTGATACCCCATGAAAAAGGCCATGAGATTTGTCAAAGGCCGGAACTCCCCACTTAGAGAACTACTTTTGACCCAAGTACCCATTGGGGCTACGTATGAGCATTGGTTGAGATGGCTCTGCTAAAGATTGTTAGCTCATCGGAGAAGGAGAATGAGAAGGTGGGCCTGCTCAAAACCAAGAAGGAGCCAAGAAGGGAGGTTTGTGGACAAATAAGAAGGCGAAAGGGAAATTCAATAAGGAGGGTATAGTATGTTGGAGATGCCAAAAGAAAGGACATATCGCTAAGGATTGTAGGGTGAATTTGTTAAAGGAAGCGTTGAAGAGGGTGTGTTGCCACTACCACAAGGACAGACACTTCAAATGATCAGTGTCCAAATCTTGCAAAGAAAGGGTAAGCTAGAAAAGCCTAGGCCATTGAGGCTATTCCTATCCCAAGTATACCTTCGCCTAAAGACCAAGGAAAGACCGCAAGGGAAGGTATAACTCTTATTTCCACAACACTATTCGTACCTTATTTGAGTCTGGAGCCTCGTATTCATTCATAACTAGGAATTTATTTAACTCCTTGAGTCTACAAACCTAAATTGTCACCAACCCAATAGAAGTATCAGATCCTATTGAGGGGTCGATACATCGTTCTTCAATTCGTAGTGACCTAGTTGTGGACATATGCAACATCGATTTTATTTGTAATGCGTATGTTCTTAATATTGAGGTGTACTGATTTATCTAAGGAATGGATTAATTATCGTGCTACGGGGTTGTCTTAGATTATGATAGGAGGGTTGTATGGTTAAAGAGTTATAGGGGATGAGATATAGATATTTGTTGTACACCCTAAAAGTTGATCGAGTTAAGCTATCTATACTCGATAAGCCTACCACCAGATGAGCTCCCATCCATACCCATAGTTTTTGAATTTTATAACATTTTTAAAGAAGTCCTAGGTCTTCCACCTTGAAGGAAGATAGAGATTAGGATTGATTTGAAGAAGGACACTAAACCAGTCGCTTTGCCATTAAGGTACATGACCCCTTAAGAAGGGCGAGAGTTAGATAGGCTTATCTTGGAGCTATTGTATATTGGATTCATTCAACGAGTGCTTCTAAATGGAAAGCCTCTGCTGTATTGCCACTAAGGCAGATGGCTCATTAAGGCTATGCGTCGATTATAGATAACTTAACAAATTGACTAAGAAGAATATGTATCCTTACATAGAATATACGACTTGTTCGATCAGCTTATAAGAACCAAAATCTTGTCTCAGTTGGACTTGGCTATTGGATTTTATTAGTTGAGGATAACAAACGAAAGACCATATTTAGAACTCTAGATGGACTGTATGAATGGAAGGTGATGCCTTATGGATTGACGAATGCCTCAATGTGCTTTATAGATTTTATGAGTAGAGTATTTTGGGGCAGCTAAATAAATTTGTCATAGTGTTTTTTAATGACATCTTAGTATTCTCTAAAAGTAAAGGAGAGCATGAAAATCACTTAAGGGAATACTAGGGACTTTGAGAAAACGCTGACCTAAAGTGAAATTCTCAAAGTGTCACTTTGGAAGACGAAGGTGAGATTTCTTGGACACATTGTTTCCAAACAGGGATTATCTGTAGACCACACAAAGGTAGAAGTTATTCAAGGCTGGAAGATTCCAAGGAGCACCACGGGGGTTAGGAGTTTTCTCGGCTTAATAGAAAATTCATAAAGGACTTTGCAAAAATAGTAGTCCCCTAACTCTCTTAACTGAGAATAGTCTTTGCATGAGATGAAAGATGCATGAAATCATTCGAGAAGTTAAATGAACTATTAACAAGTGCACTAGTACTTACCATTTCCGATGGGACAAAGCCTTTTACAGTTTACATGAATGCATGTGGCATAGGATTAGGAGCAGTTCTTATGCAAGAACAAAGGGTGATAGCTTATGGTAGTTGGTAATTAAAGGACTATGAGAAGATATACCCCACTCGTAACTTAGAGTTAGAGACTATAATTTTTTCCTTAAGGATGTGAAGTACTATCTTTTGGGAGAAAGGTTTGAGTTGTTCACCGACCATAAATCACTTAAATACCTATTTTCCCAACAAGATTGGAATCTTAGGTGAAAGTGGAGGATGAAGTTTACAGTATCATATGACTTTGGGATACAGTATACCATCAAATAAGGGAATGTCATCATCGACGCTCTTAACCGGAGGCATGTACCTTAGGCGCTATATATGAGTAGCGGTAGTTGGAGTTCCTCTTGAATTTCAACTTCCAACCAGCAGCAGAACCCACTGCAGGCTATTTAGCAACAATCTAGGTTAGGCCAGCATTGATGGACTGCGTTGGACATGAGCAAAAGAAGGATAAGAAGATGATAGATATTTTAGGTAAGCTGAGTAGAGGATAACATTTCTTACACATTAGTAAATATGCAGTTGGAAAAATGGGATGTTTGAGGAGAGATGGACGCCTATTTATTTCGATGGTTGATAATGTATTGGAGGAAGTGCTTGCGGAATGTCACCATTCAAGGATGAAATTCACCTAGGAGGGGATAACATTTATATAAAGAGAATTTTCTATTGGTCGGGGATGAATAAGAGGGTTGTGAAATGTCTTTCCAAATGTTTGACGTGCTAAAGGAAAAGGCTGAGTAATGAAAGCCCAGAGTATTATTATTACCTTTAGAGACTCCAACTTGGAAACAGGAGCACATATTGACGGACTTCATAGATGGGTTGCTTAAGAGGTAAAGAGGCAATGAAATAGTTTGGGTCATAGTGGAAAGACTCACTAAAATGCCTATTTTATTCCCATTAGAACTAATAGAATCGTAGTGTCTCTAGCATAAATTTGTATCACGACAGTTTGACTTCATAGAATCCTGGTTGACATGGTTAGTGATAGAGATCCCTTATTTGTTAGTGAATTTTGGAGGAGTTTGCACTCAGATTTATGAACCTCATTGAATCTTTGCACAGCTTACCACCTACAGACCGATGGTCAAACTGAAAGGGTGAATATAATCTTAAAAGATTTGTAAAAGCTTGCATCATGGACTTTAGAGGGCATTAGGAGCAACACTTACCTTTAGTCGAACTCGCGTATAATAATAGTCACTAAGCAACAATAGGCATGGCACCCTTTAACGCACTTTATGGGAGGCTATACAAATCACCCAATTGTTGGTGGAAAACCACCGACAAAATTTTACTTGGACTAAATTTAATTTGCTAGACTTCAATGAATGTAGAATTGATTAAGCAGTGAATGAAGGCCACTCAAGATCGCGAGAAACCCTATGTGGACAAGTAAAGAAAGGAGTTGAATTTTGAGGTAGGAGACATGGTGTTCAATAAAGTTTCCCCTCATAGGAAGGTATTGAGATTGGAAAGTCTGGAAAGGTAGCATCCAGATTTGTTAGGACTTTCCTAATTGTGGAAAGAACAGGAATACTCGCTTATTGTATGGAGCTACTAGATACGTTGGCAGGAGTCCATGACATTTATCATGTTTTGCACTTGAGGAAATGCCTTCATAGCATGGCCACCATGGTAGATCCTAATTGATTAAGAGGCATTGAGACGGAGCCGAAAGCATCCTGTGCCACTGCATGCATTGTAGAGCACGAAACTAGGAATCTCTTTAACAAAGAAATTAGGCTGGTTCGAATATAATAGGGAGATAACCCGACGGAAAGCACATGAAAAACAGAAGTGAAGATGAGGACTTCCCATCTCGATCTTTTCACTAGTGAATTTTCTATCTCCAAAATTTGGTTTTGGTTGCATCGTGGTTGCTGGATTGGATGGTAGGGGATGGTTGCCACACTTTTTACTGTCATTTTTGCACTCATTTAGAAAAATTATTGCTAGGATGTTTGCATCCATGCCTATATATCACAACCCTGCATACACGCTGGGATTGACCTCACTATAGTATGTCTATATATATATATCACATTGTACTTTTGGTTGAGTAGATGGTAGTGTAGATAACTTGGTTGTATAACATGGGTGCTTAATGTGCATTACAGTGTCAAACCCTTAGGGATTTCGAGGACAAAATCCTTTTAAGGGAGAATATAACACCCCATAAAAATTAATATGAAATTAATCAATTAATTAAGATAAGGCTAAAAATGAAAATTTAACAAATATCAAAATTTGACCACGAAAGTTGTGTTATTGCGTTCGCGGTGATTTTTGATCTATTTTCATATATAAACTTTTGAAATCGGAGCTTAAACGAAAATGTTGTTGACGTTTGAAGTTTTTGGATTCAAATTAATTTAAATGGGATTCAAAATTATATAATAATTAGTGCTAAGATTTAAATTTCAAAAGTTAATCATAATTGGGTATCGTGGCTAAGTAAACGTTAAAATAGAGTTAACGTCAATTATTAATAAAGGAAGTAAATGATCAATTAATGGAAAATAAAAATACGTTCTCATAATAACACTACCGGTTGACCGCCTACTTGAGCCGATCGATTTCCTAGGTAGCAGCGGTCGACCGGTGTTCTTGCGGTGACTAGGGTCACCGAAGACCAGGAACGA